>OZ030013.1:1527500-2137500 GCA_964023405.1 Apodemus agrarius
GTGTTTATGGGAAAGGGGCATACTCTCCGGTGCTCTCTGAAAAAATGCACAAGAACTGAATGAAATAGAGATAGTCCTGGGCAGGAGTGATGAAGAAAACAGTAGATCCAAGCACACTAGAGGGTAACAAGAAGGGCAGATAAGGGATAGGGTACAGAAAATGCCAAAATGAAAGAGTCTGTGTTTTGATCCCTACATTGAAACAACAACAGAAGTGGAAGCTCTGGAGTTGAGGCACACTGAACTGTGGTAAACACAGTGTTGCACATAAATGAACCTGAACTAATCATCAAAATCAAATATCCCATAAGAGCATGTCATGAACCCATATCCGTAAATACTTGTACCTGGGTCAAAATGAGTTAAAAGATATTTAAAAACCTTATTATGTAAGGTTAAATCAATAGCCTAAGTAAGTTTAAAAAGAAGTCAGAAGTGAGGAGCTGAATTCAAGAGAGAATAAGTAAAAGCAATGATATAAAATAATTAAATGTGTTAGATTGTGCCCAATAGATCATTATAAAACTTAATTAAATTTTTCTTCTCTCTCTTTGTGTGTGTGTGTGTGTGTGTGTGTGTGTGTGGTGTGCTGTGTGTATGCTTGCATGTGTGCACATTTGCATATGCATGTGTGCCCACATGTGAGTGGAGGCTGGGAGTTAATGCTGGTTGTGTTGCTTGAACAGCCACATTACATTTTGAGACAGAGTTTCTCAAAACGTAGAGCTCACTGGTTTCCCAGTATAGGCAGCCAGTTTGCTCTGAGGATGCCCATCTCTGCCTCTGGAGGGCTAGAGTAACAATCTGTCTATCACCCCAACCTGGCTTTTATGTGGTGCTGGTATTCTGAAATCTGGTCTTCATGCTTGCGTAGCAAACAGTTTACCTGTCGAGCCATCTTCCTGACCCCTGGGGAAACTTTGTAAAATCAAAAAGAAATAAAAATAATCTCCCTATTATTATTCTGGGCATTTATAGTGGAGAATGCCACAGCAAGATACTAGATATTTGAAACAGATATAGAAGCATATGTTGTGTCTCTGGAAATATTGCCCAGAAAGGACCAGAAACACAATCTATGCCAAATATGTTATAAGACTTTACACTTTAAATGTGTTTTGGTCTTTGTCTCCCCAAGCAGCAAGTGACTTTTAAATTAATGAACATCAGGTCATCATCAGACATTTCAGCAACAATCCTTTTGATCAAAAGAAACTGGAGTATCACATAGGATTGCCAGGAAAGACTGTGGGAGACAGGCTTTTTTCATTTTTGTTTTTGTTTTTTTTATCCCCAGGAAATCTAAATTCTTGATTAAAGAGACAGAAAACCTGTTATCGGAATGTCATTGTACATACAAAGCAATATTTAATAGTGTTCCCAGGAGTTCTTCCCAAAGAAACTTCTGAAAATCATACCTCTGACAGACACATCACCAGCAAAAGTGACTCAGATACTAATGGAAGTACCAAGTGGCAGTGGGAGGCACTCATAGGGAAGAACTGGGACAATGTGAGGGGTCAACTAAAGAAAAGATACTCCGCAGCCATGTGCTGGGATGATATGGGACAGACAGGAAGCAGAATACAGATACTGCTCTTTCAATGTCTAGTCATCTTGGCTGCGAGTCTGTAGATCTATCACTGTTCTGAGATTATCATGAACTATGAAATAAAACTAATGAGTAATTACAAGATAGCTGAATTCTGTCATCCTTGTTAACTTAGAAAATCAAATCTTGAAATTAAAAGAAAAATATATGGATGTTATGTAGAAGTATGCAAAGTTTCTATGTCCTGAATCTAAATTGAAATTATTGGAGTCAGCTCAGGTGGTCCCCAAATGGTGAGCAACTGGGAAGCAATAAGCAATTCTGAAATATAGATTATGTGCTCAAAATATTTTTCTCAATAAATGTATCAGGGATAGTTGGAGAAATTTTTATTGATCTTGAATAGGAAGTACACAATTGTAGACATCTTATCATTGCTGAGAGCCAAGAAGCTGTGCCAACAGCTGCTAGCATCTTGTCAAAAGAACTGATAGGCCAATAGACAGTTGATCACTTGACCTATGATGAAAGGAAGACCATCCTTGATGGGTGGGGAGGAAGAAGGGAATGTGGGAGAAGTTGGAGGAAGGAAAGAATGCAATCAAAATATATTGGTATCAATTTATCTAAGAATAGATGACAAATTAAAAATAGCAATTGTAATGGTCTAAAACCTATCAAATATGTCTTAACCTTGACCTAATAGTGAAACTTTAAATAATGTAACTTTTAAAGGATTGTTTAAAAGCCATTAACTATTAAAAGCTGGTACGAAAAGATCCAGAATCATGAACTTATGTCGACTGTTTTCCCTGAGCACTTTACTGGTAGACAAAAACTACTAAAGGAGGGACAGCTCCCTATTAAAGAACCATTTCAATGAAATGCAAAGAAATGGCAATTTTGCAAGTGAGATGAGTCTATACAATGAACATCAATGCTCTTGTGACAGAGCATGACAGCAGAGGGCCCTGCCAGATATATCAAACCTGACCATAAATGGATCAACCTCTAACTCACAGGAAACAGAGAAGGCAAAAGATCTTGTGAACCAACCTGCCCTTTGCCCTCAGCAGAGCCCACATGATCAGGAACCGAGGAGAAGTGTCCCCACTCTGACTAAAAGACCTTCTCATTCTCTGTCTCTCTCTGTGTGACTCTCTGTGTGTGTGTGTGTGTGTGTGTGTGTGTGTGTGTGTGTGTTTTACTGGGGACTGAACCTAAGATCTAATACAAGCTAGAAAAGAGTACAATAGTTCTCAAGATGTGGGCTTATCTTTGAAATCAAAAGTTTAAGATCTTAAAAAAAATCTGTTTTACCTTAACACCTAAATTAAAATTTATTATATTTGTTTGTGTTCACTAATTCAGTCAAGGAATTGCCACTTTGTGATTTGAATGCATTAGGTTTACAAATAAAACTGCAAACCATCAAAATATTTTCCACTAATCAATTGTTTCCAGTGCAAGCTCTATCCGAATTGATCCTTTCTCTTTCTTTCTATTTTCTACATGTTTGATGCACTTAGATTCAGTATGAGATGTTACTGACTCCTTTCACTCTCATGATTTGCAATTTACGGTCTGAAATTACATGGTTTGAGATAGCTGTTTTGTCTGGCTCCGGTGACCAGCAGTATCTTTTGGGGCCAGAAGAGGGCACTGCAGAGCAATGTAGCTTGAAGTTCTTTGTAACACAAAGAATCTCTTTTCTAAGGGAAAAATATAAAGCTTCACTACAGCAGCCGAACTAAAGAACAATTGATGTCTACAGACATTTATTTACTATTCAAAGAACAGCTTAAATATATAAAGAAACATATCTAGCATATCAAATACGCATCTTTCAGAACACAGTAAATTTTAATCTGCAGGTTATATGTTAAAAACAGAGGACATCCTACTACTTCTGCTATGAATTGTAATACCTTTCTTTTTTTATTCGATATATTAATTTACATCTCATATGATTTCCCCTTTCTAGGCTCCCCCCTCCCTGCAAGTCCCATAAGCCCTCTTCCCTCCCCCTGTTCCCCCATTCACCCCTTCCCTCTTCCCTGTTCTGGTATTTCCCTACACTGCTGCATTAAGCCTTTCCAGAGTCAGGGGCCCTTCCTTCCTTCTTCTTGGACATTATTTGATATGTGGAGTGTGCCTTAGGTATTCCAGTCTTCTAGGCTAATATCTGCTTATCAGTGAGTGCATTCCATGAGTGTTCTTTTGAGACTGAGTTACCTCACTTAGGATGATGTTCTCCAGCTCCATCCATTTGTCTAAGAAGTTCATGAATTTATTGTTTCTAATGGCTGAATAGTACTCCATTGTGTATATATACCATATTTTTTGTATCCATTCCTCCATTGAGGGACATCTGGGTTCTTTCCAGCTTCTGGCTATTATAAATAGGGCTGCTATGAACATAACGGAACATGTATCCTTATTACATGCTGTGGAATCCTCTGGGTATATGCCCAGGAGTGGTATAGCAGGGTCCTCTGAAAATGTCATGCCCAGTTTTCTGAGGAACCGCCAGACTGATTTCCAGAGTGGTTGTACCAACTTGCAATTCCACTAGCAGTGTAGGAGTGTTCCTCTTTCTCCACATCCTCGCCAACACCTGCTGTCTCCTGAGTTTTTAATCTTAGCCATTCTGACTGGTGTGAGGTGAAATTTCAGGGTTGTTTTGATTTGCATTTCCCTAATGACTAATGATGTTGAACATTTCTTAAGATGCTTCTCAACCATCCGAATTTCTTCAGTTGAAAAGTCTTTGTTTAGCTCTGTACCCCATTTTTAATAGTGTTGTTTGGCTCTCTGGAGTCTAACTTCTTGAGTTCTTTGTATATATTGGATATTAGCCTTCTGTCGGATATAGGGTTGGTGAAGATCCTTTCCCAATTTGTTGGTTGCCATTTTGTCCACTTGACAGTGTCATTTGCCTTACAGAAACTTTGTAATTTTTTGAGGCCCCATTTGTCAATTCTTGATCTTAGAGCATAAGCTATGGTGTTCTATTCAGGAACTTTTCCCCTGTACCCATGTCCTCAAGGGTCTTCCACAGTTTCTTTTCTATTAGTTTCAGTGTGTCTTGTTTTATGTGGAGGTCCTTGATCCACTTGGAGTTGAGCTAAATACAAGGAGATAAGAATAGATCAATGCGCATTCTTCTGCAAGCTGACCTACAGTTGAGCCAGCACCATTTGTTGAATAGTCTCTTTTTTCCACTGGATGGTTTCAGTTCCTTTGTCAAAGATCAGGTGACCATAGGTGTGTGGTTCATTTCTGGATCTTCAATTCTATTCCATTGATCTACCTGAATGGCCATCTTACCAAAAGCAATCTACAGATTCAATGCAATGCCCATCAAAATCCCAAGTCAGTTCTTCACAGAGTTAGAAAGAGTAATTCTCAAATTCATCTGGAGTAACAAAAAACCCAGGATAGATAAAACTATTCTCTACAGTAACAGAACTTCCAGGGGAATCAATATCCCTGACCTCAAGCAGTACTACAGAGCAATAGTATTAAAAACTGCATGGTATTTTTACCATGACAGGCAGGTAGATCAATGGAATAGGATTGTAATACTATTCTTAAGGAGAGCCTGGAACATACAACCACTGCATTTGCTTTAATCAACTCAAGATTTTTGTGCTAGGTAGCATCCCAAATACGCAGTACGTGTGCTTGGTATCAACTGCTCCATGGCAGTTGACCGGTGACTGAACTCCAGTTGCTGTCTTCCACAAGAGACAAGAAAGGGATATAGCTGTCACCTGGGAGGCTCTGCCAGTGCCTGACAAATACAGAGGGGAACACCCTCAGCCAGCCATTGACCTGAGTACAAAGTCCCCCATGGAGGAGCTAGAGAAAGGACCCAAGGAGCAGAAGGGGTTTGCAGCGCTATAGGAGGAACCACAATATGAGTCACCCAGTACTCCCAGAACTCCCAGGGACAAAACCATCAACTAAAGAGTACACATAGAGTTACCCATCGCTTCAGTCACATAAGCAGCAGAGGGTTATCTTGTTAGACACCAAAGGGAGGAGAGGCCCTTGGTCCTGGAAAGGCTCGATGCCACAGTGTAAAGGAATACCAGGACAGGGAAGTGGGAGAGGGTTGATTGGGGAATAGGGGGAGAGGAGATGGCTTATGGGATTTTCGCAGGGGCCGACCAGGAAAGGGAACAAAAATTGAAATGTAAATAAAGAATATATCTAATAAGAAAAAAAGAAATATGATGCTGTTGGCTCTGAGCATCAGGGTGTTTGCCTTCTTTGCCCACAATTTGCCATTGCTGGTCCTCCCATATCCTAGGCCTGACTTTTGACTCCTAGCTGTATGTTTCTAGCTCTCAGAGCAGAAGCCTGCCCCTGGTAGGTTCTTCAGCTGTTAACTCCTGAGCAGTGCTCTCATGATAGGCTTTTCATCTGCAACTGCTGACCAGTGATCCTCTCAGCTTCAGCTGTAACTCCTGAGCCCTGTTCCTGTGAGATGTGCTTAAAGCTCAGATTGTAAAATTATACTGTCATCCCTGTAAGTGTAGCAGATGTTGGAAAGTAAATGCCCTTTTATATGTAAAAATGAAATGTACCTTCTAAATAAATGACATTCACTCTAGTCTCAATCAACGTGTGATTAATTTTCCTAGGAGTTCTAGTCAATTAAAAAATAGTTTGTATTACAAAAAAGATAAAAATTTTTATGTATGTGGGTAGAAAGGACAGAGTACTGCTCGGGGTCCTGCATTTCATTTCAGATCTACTGTGTAACATGAAAACTATATCTATGTCATGATGTTACCTAAGTGGTCAGTAGTGATGGCAAGGACCAGTTTGTGGAGGTTAGAACGACGGCTAGGTGGGTAAAGTGCAAGTTCTGCAAGCTTGGGAACTTGAGTTCAGAGCCTTACTACCCACAAAAATATCTGGGTGTAGCAGTAAGGATCTGTAAGCCCAGTGCTGGGGCACAGAGATGAGAGGCTCCCTGGGGGGCTCACTGGCCACTCTAGCCAGTCAGTGAGCCTCAGGCTTAGTGGGAGGTTCTATCTCAAAAAAATCAAGGCATAAAATGATAAAGGAAGACAATAAATATTGACCTCAACTTCCACATGAACACACACAGCAGAAAAGATACATTTGTGGCTCTGCCCTTTCCCAGACTTGGCCATATAGACATCTGAGTTCACAATGTAGTGTTTGTTTGTAGACTGGTTAGTAAATGGGAGCTCGTGTGTTCCAGCCTGGCCTGCCTTCCTGAGCTATTCAGTTCCAGAGTTCAAGAAACTGGCTCCTATCTATGTTTTGTTATTAATGGTTACTGATACTGTGCCAAGTGGATAGAAAAAAATAATCTACTAGTGGCAAATGGTGACTCACTCTCCCATCTTTGGCTCCCAATGCTGACTACTGAAAGTACCCTGCTCTTAAATCTTGAGACTATAACCTGGATGCTACCCCCTCTCTATCTCTCCCTCCCCCTGTCTCTCTCCCTTCTCCAATTCTATCTTCTTTTGACCACTTGGTCACCTGGAAAGTGGTTTCTTAATCTAACATGTAACCAGTAAGCAGGACAGAGCTGACTTTGCCCTCCATATTTTTTCTTCATCCATTCTTCTGGAATGACTTTTACTGTCACCACCTAAAGGCAAATATTGACCTTCTTTCCTGTCATCTGTTTCCATGCCAGAGGATAAAACACCTCCTGAACTCAGATTATTTCAGATTAGTATTAGATCACAGGCCAGAAACAAGCAGTGATGGAGTGAGGACTGGAGAACATCTAACTAAGCAATGATAAATACAGGTCTCAGGTATTAATTTCAGCATCAAATTCTTTGGAAACTGAATCACGTATTCAAGTGATTGACAGTGTCACTACCAGCAATGTACACACCATATACTATGCAGGCTCACAGTTGGTTAGAATCTCTGCACAGATAAAAGTAAAACAACGAAAGAACTTGAATCATTATGTCAAGTGAAGTAAGCCAAACTCAGAACACTAACACAGGTTTTGTCATGTGTGCAGCCTAAATTTAAAATTATATGTGGGGGTGGGGGAAATGAAGCTAAAATGATGATATTACAATGGGAGGAAATGATATTAAAAGTAAGGTAACATGTGACATAGAGGGCAAAGGGGAAAAGAAGCCGTGTTTGAACGATGTCTTCTGTCTCTTCGATTGTGAATAGAGCATTTCTTTATATCCTAAAACTAAACTGGTCCTTACACTTTTTAGCTCCGCAAGTCTGTTTTCAGCATAAGGGCAAGGAACCTACTGGAAAAGGAGACCGCAGTGACAAAAATCTTAAGGTAATGCCAATAAACTTGAAGCATTCTTTAACACAAGTAGTAGTATATCGATGAGAAAAAAAACTTTTCTCAATGAATTCATTTTCTGGACAGTAATATTTACTTTCAGCTCAATTGTAGAATTGTGCATTTTCATGATTACAGATAATGTCAAAAACATAACTAATGTTTATCTAGAAAACATACTATTTTAGTATCATAATATGTCATGTTTATTATTTCATATATTTAAATAAACAATACCTGAAAGCATTTACAAACAAAAGTAAAAAGAAATTAATATTCTTGATCATCTATGTCTTTTGTGGTAACTAAAGGAAAAAAATCTGTAGGAAACAGCAAAAGTAAAACTTTAAAAAATAATTCTGATTTCTTCATCTATTACTAAGGATCTGTTAAGATTTGAAAGCCCTGCTGGAAATGTCTATACACCATGTTCTTGCATGCCTGTGGAGGCTAGAAAAGGTCATCAGTTCCCCTCTGACTGAAGTTAAAGGTCCTGAGCTTCCATGTGGGTGCTAGGAACTGAACCTGGGTCCTTGCAAGAGCAGCAAGAGCTCTTAACTTCTCACAACCCCATAAAGCTATTATTTTAGTGCTACTGTCTAATATATGTCTTGAAATGAAGTGTCAATAAGGAAATCAATTTGACTGCTTAAGCATATCAGTCATTATAATAAATAGCGTTATGAGTAATACTAAGTGTATAAGTATTTGGGACATCAAGATTGTTCCATGTATTATGTATATGTGTGAATGATAAAAGTGGTATAGGCACCTTTATATGGTGAACTAGTCTACAAATTTGTGGTAAGTGGAAGGAATCAGACTCTTCTACTAAATTCATTACTAGGAAAGATCATGAAAGCATCTTTCCATAATGTATATTACTATAGATTGGGAAGCCATGATGAGGAAATACAGAAAAGTATACACAAGGTGAGAAACAATAACTTTATAACAGTACCTGAAACGTGAGAGAGATAAAACCTCCTATCACATAAAGACACATTCCACTGTGTCTCTCCATGGATGACATCCAGACACAAAAGTCATACGTATATTATGGTAGCTTTTTGAGTTGACAATAAATATTGCCAGGGCTTGAGTATTTGTGATATGATTAGATAAACATGAAAGGTCTTGTGGAAAGAGACAACCTGAATTCCAAAGTGGCTGTGCTCTGACGAGGTGGTCATTCATCTCAGTGTCACCCTTGGAATATATGACATGAGACTCGTTTGGACAACTCATGATGATCTCCAAGTTACTTAGTCAAGCTGACACTACACCAGCGAGTTCAAGGCAGGGATCTACAGATTTACTGGCTTACTTACTAGGAAGAGAAACATCTGTCAAATAAAGAATTACTCACAGGGTAAATAGCCCACTTTGAGTCTAATTCAGAACTTTCCTACGGTTCTTCCACTGTTTGAATGGAACTGCGCTTCATCAAATTTTCTGTGCTTGGAACACACAGTGAACATGCCTGTGTTCAAGTATTCAACTTGATTTCTTTTCTGGACATACACAGTGAGCCAAATGTGACCAGCTAATGACTCAGTATCCTGGGGACCAACCAGCATGCCAAGACCAAGGTTGCCAGTGAATGATTCTGCTCTTGGTACCCAGGAAGCAAGCCATGACAAGAGTATCCACTGAATGACTGTTCCAAGAATATTTCAATACTTTGAGACTGAAAAAGGAAGGAGTTATAAGGAAGGAGTCATAGGCCTTACCTTCTTCACATTCTTCATGGTTAATATTGGCTGTCAACTTGACAGGATCTAGAATCACCTGAGAGACAAACCTCTGGTCATATCTGTAAGTTCTAGATTAGAATAACTAAGTTAAGAAGATCCACCCTTGGTGTGAGCAGTACACTACCATGGGCTGGTCTTGGACTCTAAGAGAGGGAAGCTAGCTAGACACTGGCATTCATCTTACTCTGCTTAGTGGCTACAGATGCAGTGTGAGCAGCTGCCTCAAGGCTTGGCTACCATGTCTCACCTATCATGGCGGCCTATACTCTCTACATGTGAGCCAGAATATATCCCTCCATCTTCAGATTCTGTGTCAACTATTTGGTCCCAGCAATGTGAAAAGTCACTTTTAAGGGATCCGTAGCTTCCCATCTTTTACTCATCCCTTCTTTCCGCTCTCCCAGTTGATGAGGCTGGAGGCACCCTCAGGGAACCATTTGTACACTGATCTGGTATTCAATTTGGAGGCAGCCAATTGAAAGTACAGGGCTTTTCCAAGAGAGTCCCATGGGCCAGTACTCTATTATTTATCTGGGTGACAAATGTGCCAAAGCTTCCCAGGAAATCATTTCATTTACAGTTAGGCCTTGCAAAAACATCATGTCATAAGGTATATGTGAACATGTCATCTGAATTGAAACAAATAAATCACACTTTTTCTGAGATCTGATCAGTTTAACAATGAAAAGTGACTTAATGGGTACATGGTGTCACAAAAAATAAATGAACATGATGGGTGGAATAAAGCATGTTTTCACAAAATTCTGTCCTGTCACAAATAAAACTGCTGCAAGGGGAAAATTTAACAGATTTTTTTTAATATACAGAAGTTTGAAGCTTTTATTTGGAAAAAGTATATGATATGAGAAAAAATCTTTAAACTCTCAGGAAGTACAGACCCCCCCCCCCACAACCTTTCCTAACGGTTGTATCATTTGGGGATAGCAAAAGCCAATATTATTTCACTAGACCCCCAAAAAGCATAAAATGAAATGGCCTTGGCTATTTGTCACATTGTAGATTTCAGGAAACAAATGGATACCGTTTGAAAAATAATAGGATATTTTAATGTAAATTTGATCTTTACAAAAAGCATTTCTTTTTTGTTCCATAAAAATGCCCTTTTCCTTCTGAGTACATGAGAGAATAGGTCTCATAATTTTCAGTAGACACTCTTTCACCCCAGTCCTTGCCAATTTGTGGCTCACACAAACAGATCCCCTGTAACAAGCCATCCTAGGCAGCATGAGTCGCTAGCATCCAAGTGCTAAGAAAACAAGCTTATCTCTGGACCTCTATACCATACACATATGACTTTTGTCTTAAAGTCCATTTATGAAGTTTTATTATACTTACTGACTTATGTATGTTGACCCACCACAACATCTCTGTAATAAAGCCAGCTTGGTCATGGTGGATAATCATTTTGAAATATGTCTTTATTTAGCTTGCAAGTATTTTATTGAGGATTGTTTGATCTATGTTCATTAGGTATATTGTCCAATAGTTTTCTTTATCATTATGTTTTTATATAATTTTGGTATTGGAATCATACTGGTTTCATAAAAGTAGTTTGGGAGTGTTCCTTCTGGTTTTTTGTCTTTTAATAATCTAAGGATTAGCTGTAGATATTCTTTGAAATTTTGGTAAAATTCTGCTATTAATGTATCTGGGCCTGGTCCTCTTTTAGGTGGAAGGATTTTTATAACTATTTCAAACCCTTCCTTACTTATAAGTCTATTTACGGTTATTAATCTCTTCTTGATTTAATTTGTGTGGTTTGAATAAAATCTGTTCATTTCTTTTAGGTGTTCTAACTTAATGGAGTACAAGTTTTTAAAGTATTCCTTTATATCTGTTTTTTATTTCTTGAAGTCTGTTGTGATGTTACATTTCTGGGTTTATTACTTTGGTTTTATTAAATCTTTCGTTTCTTTTGTTCATGGGAAAGGGTCTGTCAATCTTGTTTACCTTCTGAAAGAACCAGCTCTTAGACTCCACTGATCCTTTTATTATGTTTCTGTTAGTTTCTGCTCTGATTTTTTTTAATTTATTGCCAACTATGGGATTTAGGTTTGGCTTGCTCTTGTTTCTCCAAATTTTTGAGTGGCATCATTAAGTCATTTATTTGTGTTCTTTCTGAACATTTAATGTAGGTACTTAGAGCTGTAAATCTCCCTCATAGGACTGCTTTTAATGTGTCCCAGAGGCTATGTTGTATTGTGTTTTCATGACCACAGAGGCTGATCCTCAGATAAATGAGCTGATGGAAAGAGCCTGGAGCTAAGAGTGTGCATTCTAAGTGTGGCAGTGCAGCAGCCGCCCCTTCATAGCCATGTTAAGTTCTTAAGGTGTAGGTTCTAGGTTTGTAGTCCTGATCATCAGAATGCTACTATGGCCACAGTATGGTCCAGGCCTCCCTGGACCTACATTTCAAAATATGACTTGGCTGAGTTGGATGCTGCTGTTCAGCTCTACTGAAGAACACTCCCTCCAAAGTACTGAGAGCTTTTCTAGGCCCAGAGGACAGGGATTATGCATTTTCAAAGTGCTGCTACAACTGCTGAGGCTTGCTCTCTAATTCAAAGCCTCCAAATTAAGCAAAAATGCACTCTCATTCTCAAAAGCATCAATGGCTATAGAAATATCACACAGCAAACAAAAAACAAAAAACAAAAAACATTAAATATATATTCCAAAAAGTTCTTTTCTTTTAAGGCTTGCCAAAAGTACCTCATTAGTCAAGACAGCTTTATAACCTAGGCAAATGATCAGCTTGTATATTTGTACGCTGATTTTTGATTAATGGCACTATGAACTTATAGTAAGAACTATTATTGAAAGTCTAAAAATACTCTTTATTCTCTTTAGTTAGACTACAATGAAGTGTGCAAAGCATAATATGTAGCACTGCCTCTGTTCCTGGTTTTCATTTTAAAGACATCATTTACATTTTTAAGTATTTTATGTTTGGTATATGGGTGTTCTACCTGCATGTTAGTTTGTGCATCATGTGTGCACCTGGTGACTATGGAGGCCAGCTGACAGTATAGGATCTCCTAGAACTGGTTATGAGCTACCATGTACCCATTGTACCCAGGTCCTGGAAATAACAACCGGTTTTCTTAATAACTGAGCTTTCTAATAATAACCTCTCTAGCCCGTTAAGATAGACTCTTTTTCCTAAGAGTATCCCTTAGTTACTCATCTATGGAGGATTTCTGTGGGATCTCCTACATGCCATGGAATTATAGTCTTTTTGCTTTTTCCCATCTGGCAATTTCTGCTTTTCAATGTACCATCTTTTGTTGTTACTGTCTTGTTTTATTTGTTTCTTGGTTTCTTTGTTTTTCAAGACAAGTTTTCTCTGTGTAGCTCTGTGTCCTGAAAATCACTTTGTAGGCCAGGCTGGCCTTGAACTCATTGGCACAGAGGGAAATTTCCTACACAGAACTCCAGTGGCTCAAGCTCTAAGATCATCAATTGATAAATGGGGCCCCATGAAGCTGAAATTTTTCTGTAAGGTAAAAGACACCATCAATAGGATAAATCGGCAACCTACAGATTGAGAAAAAAATCTTCAATAATCCTATATCTTACAGAGGGCTAATATACAAAATATATTTAAAAACCTCAAGAAATTAACCTCCAAAGAACCAAATAACCTAATTAAAACCAGGGTACAGAGTTAAACAGAGAATTCTCAACTTAGGAATATTGAATGGCCAAGAAGCACTTAAAGAAATGTTCAGAATCCTTAGTCATCAGAGAAATGCAAATCAAAACAAAACTGAGATTTTATCTCACATCCATCAGAATGGCCAAGATAAAAAACTCAGGTGACAGCACATGCTAGCAAAAATATGGAGAGAGAGAGGTACACTCCTCCATTGATGGTGGGATTGCAAACTAGTACAACCACTCTGGAAATCAATCTGGTAGTTCCTCAGAAGACTGGAAATAGTTCTACCCGAAGACCCAGCTAATCTACTTCTGGGCATATACTCAAAAGAGGCTCCATATACCACAAGGAAAGGGGCTCCACTATGTTCATAGCAGCCTTATTTTAATAGCCAGAAGCTGGAAACAACCCAGATGTCCCTTAACCAAAGAATGGTTTCAGAAATTGTGGTTCATTTACACAATGGAATACTAAAAATGAGGACATCATGGATTTTGCAGTCAAATAGATGGAACTAGAAAATATCATCCTGAGTGAGGTAACTCAGACCCAAAAGGGCATGCATGGTGTGTACTCACTGATTAGTGGATATTATCTCTATAGTACAGAAAACCTAGAACACAACCCACAGACTATAAGAAGTGTAACAAGTAGTAAGGCCCAAATGAGGATGTTTCAATTCCACTTAGAAGGGGAAAGGAAATAATCATGGGAGGCAGAGGGAGGGAGATACTTGGGTAGGAGAAGGGAGGGGGGAAGGAAAAGGTAAACAGGATCAGATATGGTGGGGAGGACAGGAGAGAAGCTTAGTGGGCCAAGGGAATGAATGGAGATAAGCAGCATCAGGAGGTGGGAGGTAGGGAGAACCTCTAGAAAGTACAAGAGACCTGGGAGGTAAGACACTCTAAGAACTCAATGGGGGGTGACCTTAGCCAAAATGCCCAAGACTGAGGAGTGGAAACTGGAAGGGCCTACTTCCAGGGAAGGGGGAGGCCTCAAGTGAAGGACAGGGTTATTAACCCACGGTCAAAATTTCTAAGAGAACTGCAGGGACAAAAATGGAGAAGAAACTGAAAGGCGGTCCAATGACTGGCCCAACTTGGGATCCATCTCATGGGAGGGCACCAAGGCCTAACACTATTACTGATGCTATGATGTGCTTACAGATGGGAGCCTGGTATGGCTGTCCCCTGAGAGGCCTACCAGCAACTGACTGAGACAGAAGCAGATACTTCTTAAAGGATTAAGGAAGCTGAAGGGAAGAATGATCCCATAGGAAGATCAACAGTCTTAACTAGCCCAGACCCAAGGGAACTACCAGATTCTAAGCCATACCAAACAAGAGCATGAAGGGGCCAGTCCAAGCCCCTGGCACAAATATAGCAGAGGTCTGCCTGGTCAGGCCTTAGTGGGAGATGTGCTTAATCCTGGAAAGACTTGATGCCCCAGGGAAGGAGGAGGTTTGGTGGGGGGTAGGAGCATCCTCCCAGAGACAGAGAGGAGGAGGAATGGATGAGGAACTGTGGGAGGGGGGACCAAGGCAGTGCAACAACAGTAATACAAATACATAAAATAACAAAAATTGAAAAAAAAAGAAGTTGGCTTGAAAAGGCTGAATGGGTCTCATAGGATGGTTCAGCCATACAATATCCTGGGAAAGATACAGTTTGCGTATAAGAAGTTGTTTTTAATAAGATCCTGCTTTAACAGTTTTATCTCTGGAATATAAAGTAATAATATAAAAAATTAAAATTCATGTCTATGGAAATCTTGAACGATTTAGGTGATATAACATTTTGAAATTTTTATTAAATTACAAAATGTTCAGGGGTGACTCAGTGAATAAGAGTGTTTACTTGCAAATAAGAAAGCATAAGTTAAAATCCTCAGCACCCATATAACTATCTAGGCACAGCTCAGCATGCTTATAACCCAAGTGTTGGAGGGGTAGAGACAGGTGTTTTCAGAAAGCACACTGGCCAAACAGCCCAACTCAAATGAACATATACTAGTTCATTGAAAAAGCTTATCTCAAGGGCGGTAAAGCAGACAGTGATAGAGGAAGTCACCAGGACACTTGGATGTATGGAGCACACACCCACATGTGCCCACGTGCAACACGCACACACACACACACACATACACACACATACCACAAAAAATAAAACCACATCATTACATTATGAAACATATATGTTTCTAAGTTAGTAGTTGTGTTACAAATTTTGAACCCCAATTAAGAGTTTGGGGCTTTAACACTTTATTTGCTAGACTTCAGCAGGGCCACCACGAGTTGATTTTCTTTTTTGTTTGTTTATGGCACATTTGTAAAATAAAGGTGTTGGGATTTCTTTTCAATCCACAATGAGGCATTGGTTAATCATGCATTTACATACCTATCTGTAAGAACATTTTTGTGAGTAACAAAGAAATAGGAAGACATAACTAGCTGCTATTAAGGAGTGATTCTTCCAACTGGAACAGGGCTGAATTAAAGTGTGTGTGTGTGGGGGGGGTACTCTCCCTGATAAAAATACAGCTTTTTCCTCGTCTCAGCAAGAGCTCATCAGCAGGGCCTTATCCATTACCATCTGCATTGTCTCCACCTTGGGTGATCACCTTGCCACCTCAATGTTGTCAGGTAAGAGCCATTTCCAGGAGGTGCCCATTTTCTCTTCTCTTGCTCTCTTCTCCACCCTGAGATTACATAACTGCCGCTGAAAAGCTGTTTTTTCATTGTCTGAAGATGAGATTACATCACATTAACCAACACCTGAATATACTTTAAAATATATTACCTTGCAAGGCTCAGAATTTGAATAAAACCCCTCAACTTCAATGCTCTGTGAAGTCATATTGAAATTTCTTGGGTGGTAATTACATTTACTACAGATATTCTCCTGTAATCTAACTTTTCTATAATGAGTGAAAATAATTCGAAGACTCCTAGGCCTTTCTTTCATTACAGAATGTGCAGGCTTTTCCCACACCCTTGTTCTGGAACATTAAGAAAGAAGACATAGAAACAAAGAAAGGAACAGAGGACCCCTGCTACTGTGTCTATAAACAACTAGTGGTGTTTAAAGGCTAATAAAACTCCAAAGATCCCTCTTATACCCATCATCTTTGGGCCAATTTAAAAATATTTTTGGTGGAGAAATGTCAAGAAAAATAGACACAATTTCTTCAGACACGATTCTCTGTTCCTAGAAAAGATTATATATGTGGCTGTCATATAAGGGGCATTTGAAATTCCACACCACAAAGGCAATGTGGGGAGGGGGTGAAAAGAATCAATCTTTCATATGTTTTTTTCAAAGGCTTGGCAAGAAACCAGGGGTAATATTTTTGCAACTGGGAATGTGTGTTTGCTGAGGAATATTCCCACATTTGAGTCATCATCAGGGGTCCTCATCTTGTTTTACTTTCAAAGGTAGAGAGGGCATAACATTAACCCCAACTGGGAAAAGGAAAATGCCTCTCTGTAATTCTCCTCCAGGGAACAGGAATAAAGAGATTACATATGCCTGCATAATGGAGGGTCTCCTCACTCACACAAGACAAAAGACTTCATTATTTTTCACTAGAGCCTTGTGCCTCTCACTTTCAGAAGCCAGGCAGACTTGGGCTTTTTGTTGTTGTTGTTGTTGTTGTTGTTGTTAATATTAAGCCACTAAATGGACTTTTCTGAGAAAGTCTTTGTTTGCATTGTTTTCTACCAGTTTACACAGAAAATTGCACAGTGTTCATAGATTTTCCATTAGAAAAAGATGCAGGCCAGATACTGAAGACCTTGGCTCTTCCACTCTATCTCATATTTCCTAAAAAAAAAAAAAAAAAAAAAATAGACTGCGCTTGAAGACCAATGTGTTTTCTCTATATATTAGCTGTGCTTTCTCTCTGAACAACAAGTAAATGGAAATTTTCTTCCTGAGACTATTTTTCTTGTATCCTTCAATGATCCCAACACACCAAGACTAGTGAAAATTTTAAAATGAAAAATAAAGCTTGTCATTTAAGGACATCCATCCCTTAGCTAGAAATATGTGCAAATCCAGCTGTCAGGTTAGGGGTAAACATCCTTGCATTCTTGAGTCCTTTGCTTGCCAACAAATTCCTGCAAGATGAATATATTGGGGATGCAGTTTCCAGTGATAGACCTATTCTCAGGTTGAGAGATTAAAATGAGTACAGCTCTTAGAATCTCAACTTCATATCCACATTCATGCTCCTCCATCAGATTGCACAGATAACACAGATAAAAACAAATTTTCTACTTATGAGAAGCAACATCTGAGGTGTTCCTTTTCTTATTACTTTCTGGATGTCTTACCTACTCTACATGTGCAGCTTATTCCAACTTTAACTTAAGTTAAGATTATAACTCCATTAAAAGTACCTATAAAGGCAATCTATTTTTTTTATTTGTACTGACTTTCATTCTTCACAAGTATGAATGGGTCAAATAAACAAAAATATTTTATCTTTGCAGCATTTCAAGGTTCATTCATCAAGTACTTATGGAGTACTATCTTTATTCAAGGGTTAAAAAAATAATATTCAACAACTTTAAAATAGAACCTTGCTTGCTGACTTGGAGCTTTGTGAGTATAGTCTATGTATAGATGTGACTGACCAAAGAGAATGGTATGAGAAAATGGAATATCTTCTGGTAAAAGATAGGCCAGAAAGAGCAAGATCAGGAGGAGGCCAATAAGGCTTTGGAAGTCACACTGAATTTCTCAGTTAATCTTTTTCTGAAAAACAATAGGGAGTTGAAGGATTTCAGGCAGCAAAAATACTAGACACCTTTTTGCTGCATAACCAATAATTTCAGATTTGGAAATTTGAGCACTATGTCATGTCTTACATTTAGGCATACCAGAGCTAATTCTCTAGCCTTGGGCCTCTGACAAACCTGCATGCACCTAGGCTGATGGAGAATTCTTTTCCCAGGCCATTCACATGATTGCACATAGGTGTAAGATCCACACAAGGTATTAGATAAATTGAGATCCTTGACCAGAACCACTGACTTATGTTTTACCTTGATTCATTGTCAATTTGATAAGACTTAGAATTATCTAGAAAACAAACATTTGTTTGTGTCTGTGAAAACAGTTTTAGGAAATAATAACAAAAGTAGGAAAACCTACCCTGAACTTGGTTGGTATTCACCATGGGCCAGGGATCTAAACTAAATAACAAGGTGGAAAGTGAGTAAAACATCCTTCATCTTTCCACATTCAATTGATAGGAACACAGTTTTCCAATTATTACTGTTTTCCAAAATAGCAAGACCTTTTACATGTCTAGCAAAGGTTGCACAATTTAAGTGTGAATCTGTTTGTTGTATAAAGAAACATGCTAACATTACATGCTTTCTGGCCTGTTTCTTGATCTAAGTGGGCATGGGACCAAAGTGCTGTTCTTCAAAGTTGTTTTTCCATCTCTGAGTTCTTACTCCACCATCTGATCCAGAATCATCTTCTCCCATCACAGGGTTTTCCTGTGCGCATTAGTTTGACCTCTGCTCTTGTAAAATGAAATAGGTGATTTCTATGCTTTTAGATGAATGAATATATCTACAAAGAAATCATCTCATATATATCCTCACCTATTTCCTATGAGGCAATGCTGAAAGACAAATAGACTTTATAAGCCATAGAAGAATGTGTCTTGAAGAGAGTTTGACTTTTCAGTTTTAATAGTCTTCCATTATACTTGGGTGGAAAGATATTTCTTCATAAAACTTCAAACACACTTACTGTAATATGCCCCAACAAATGACTTTGCTCAGATGTGTATTTTACAGTTTGCTAAAAACAATATGAACTCTTGGTTTTCAGCTAAGAAAGATTGCCTTTAAATATAGTTTCTTAATTCAAATGCCATAGTCATGCCCAATGAAAGAAATGTGATGTAAGAGCATTTAGTCAAACAATAGGCTCAACTAGAGAATGATGATGGGAGTAGGGAGGGGTTAATTTTAAGTTTACACAGGTGTAGAGGAGGTACCACTTGGGAGACCAACTAAAGAGAGAGTAGGGGTAGCAATGCACAGACACTGAAGTGCTGAAGGTGACCTCCAAATACTGGTTGGATGGTGGAGAGGATAACAGTAACATGGATCCTGTGAGACTGGTTCCATTATACTCAGATTATGTGGAATCCATAGAATCAGGGAGAAGGTGAGCAGGAAGCTCTTCTCAGGGCTCAGGAAGACTCAGATGGAGACATCCCACTGAAGAACCAAAAGCCAATCAGCTTATGCTGGGTTCCAAAGGCTCTCTTGACTTCATATGTTATAAGTTAAGCTGCTTGTTAATAAGAAACTCAGTTACTGAGCATTTAATTCTTTCTTAGTAAATACTACTGTGAACTACATAGGGGGGATTTGGTAAAGGGAAAAGCAAATGTTTGGCTACACTAACCCATTTGAACGAAGGTTTTCTGTTTGCAAGATGAAACTGAAAACCAATGTATGAATGTATGAATCATCCAGAGACCATAATTCCCATGTATGATGAAACTCCAGCCTCTTCCAATACAATTTTCTTAATTCCTTAGAATCAGAGAGAAAGAAATGAGTCAAAGGACAAAAAGAAGATACGGGACTGTCTTTCTTGTCATTCTATGGTGGTTTGAATATGCTTGGTCCATGGGAAGTGCTACTATTTTGAAGTGTGGCCTTGTTGGAGTAGGTGTGGCCTTGTAGGAAGCACACTAATGTAGGCTTTGAGATCCAATGCTTAAACTTCACCCAGGATGGAAAAGATAGTCTTCTGCTGGCTGGCTTTGAATCAAGATCTAGAAGGAACTCAGTTCCTCCAGCACTATGTCATCCTACATGCTGCCATGCTTCCTGCCATGATGATAATAGATTAAACCTCCAAAGCTGTAAGCCAGCCCCAATTAAATATTGTGTGTTGTTCCCTTTGAGAGTTGCCTCTTGGTCATGGTACTTCACAGCAGTGGAAACCCTAACTAAGATACACCCCTTTAGCCATCTTGTTGGGAGAAGAGAAAAAAAGGAAGTCACATTGGAGGGGGAACCATGGACTCCATGGAGACTTGGCTGCTCTGAACAGTAAGAGAGGGTACTGTATGCTTTGCAGAGGCCACCAAGGCCTACAATCAGCAGGCACAGTGGCAATACACTTCCCAACAAGGGTGCCCCTTTTCAGCTTGGTCTATTGAACACATAACCCTACAATCCTTATAATACTAATCCAGAGACTATTACATTTTTCTGTTTCCATTTTAGGAAGGCCCTCATATACAATCAGACATGTTTTAATTAGGTTGGATATTTTTTGTACTTTGGGCCCATAGGTCTCAATGACTTAGGTATGGGATAAGTATCATGATAAAAGAAGTTACATGACAGTGTCTGAAGGTTAAATTTTGGTATTTTCTACAAATTGCGAGGGGGTCTATACATCTAAAGGAGACCATCACTTACTCCAAATAAGTATTCTCAAAATGTCTTCATGCTTTCATTCTATTTTCCAAAAACTCACTCTAGACATTGAAGACTTTGCTTAACTATAGCTGAACCTAGAAACATCTTATGCAGTATCACTGTAGTTCTATAAAGGAGTACAGCTTCCTTCTACAACTCCACAGATCTCTTTTGTGCTAAAATGTCAGCTTGGGTATATCTCCACAGTGGTCCCTGCTCCCTGCTCCCTACTAAAGTAACAACAGGAATCCTTGTCTATATTCTTTAGCACTTACATTCAGTTGGATTTGTGAGATTTTCCCCCCAAGGATATACACTATGATTATCTTCCCTCTGTATCAAAAGCATTTTTATTGTATGTGTGTTGTTGCATGTGCATTGAAGTTTATGAGTGTATGGGTGAACATGCATGTGTATATAAAAGATTCCATGCCTCAACCTTCTGAGACATAGAAGTCGAGTTGGGTTGCCATGCCAACTTAGCTGGCATTTATGTGATTTCTGGGGTCTGAATTCCTATTCTCATATTTGAATAGCTCCCCAGCCTCATCAAATTTGGAGAGCATTGTGGAAGAAGGGGCAGAAAAGTGTAATAACTGTAAATAGTGGATGTCTTCAACAAAACAATATTTTCATGGCATGACAGGGCCATTGCACAAATGAACTTACAGCAGCTGGAAATGTATATACAAAACCTACACAGAGGAAGTAATGGGGGCCGGGATTTGTGAGAATGGGACTGGGAGGAGATGAGGGGGGCTGCTACCAGGATACAAAGTGAATGAATGAATGAATGAATGAATGAATAAATAAATAAATAAATAAATGGAAAAATCTATATGAAAGCACACAAGCATAACCTCTCATTAGTATGCAAAATTATTTTCATTTTTTAAAATGTAAAATTTATGTATAGCCAAGAAACATTTTAAAATACATTTCTTTATGATTTATTATAAAATTATAAGTTAAAAAAAACACAAAAATCTACACAGTCGCAATCCACCCACAATCCCAGCGTGGATTGGGAGGGTCTCATGAAGTCCTATCTCTAGCTGAGAAGCTACTGGCAATTGATGGCTGCTGAGAGAAGGACAGTAAGATTTTTTTTCAGAAATGTGGACCCAAAAAAGGTACCCATTCTCTAGTAGATAACCCTATACCCATTGTACATATGGACAGCACTAGGTGGATTCAAACAGCTTTTGAGGGTCCATCATTCTAGAGTTGAGGTAGAAAAAAAATAAATACAAGCCTTCCTGCAGAAACTCATAAAGCACTCCCCCCCCATGTTTAATTTTGAAATCATCATCATTACTGATCCTGCTGCTGACAGATCCTTACAGAAAGCTTACCAAGTGGGGAGGGTGTACTTTCTGTTTATTGTCCACCTCCTCTTGGTCTTGGACTTCTGCTTTGTGTTTCTGACACTAAGCCTTAAGGTCATTTTACTTTATGTGTTATTTTGCCTTATCACTGGTGTTTCCTTAAAATTAATAAGAGCCATGAGCAGTGATGTATTATTCATCCCGAATGCACAAACCATGCATTTATCTAGGGTTTCTTTCTTTTGCTAGAGCTTGCACTAGACAGCGCATGCTGAGCGGATCATTCGAGGGGCAGCCAGCAAAGGAGAGGTCGATCCTCAGCGTGCAGCATCACATCCGCCAGGAGCGCAGGTAAATACTCCAGGAAGATGAACTCCAAAGACATCCAGGAAAGGACTTTACAAGAGTGCCTCAGTACAAAGCTTGGGCCTCTACCCTTGTTGGCAAGCAGGCATGGTGAGGACCTGGGTTCCAGCTGCTGGTGGTAACAATAAAGAAATTCCCTACATGATTCAAAGATTTAAAAATCTTTACTTCAAAGATTTTTTCCTTGGTGATAGCCAAAGTCTCACTTTTAAGATCAGAAAGAACAAAAGTCTGAAATCTTGTTAGATAGGATCAAAGACATGTGGATACACCATAAGCTTTTACTTTACAAAGAAATGAGTCATTTTTGATATATCAGGAAAATTAGTCTTTTACTCATGATTATTGATTACAAGTGAAAACTTTGTCTTTAGATGTTTTAACAAGTTGACTGTGGTTGTTCTAGGTCACTAAGACATGGATCCAACAGCCAGAGGATCAGCAGGGGCAAATCTCTGGAAACTTTAACTCAAGATGTGAGTTCTAAACTATGCTTTGGATTTTGGAAATTTGATTATGAATGTATATGTAAATGATTGCTTAAACAGTTCTCATGCCTGAGTTTTTCTATCATCTTTAAATGTGTCCCTATAATAGTGAATCAGGAAATTCAGAAAGCAAATGTCTTTGGCCAAGTACCAAAAAATAGACCATGAACTGCAAAATTATAGACATCTTATGCACAGAGCAAACCTCAGTTAAAAAGAATAACACAAAATTCAGAGAATAGGCTGTGAGTTCCTGGCCCCAACTCGTACATCTACAACATAAATGTTACACCTAAGATGCAGGGAACACTGCAGAAGAGGGGGCAGAAAGGTTGTAAAAGACAGGACTGGGGTGTCTGTTATGAGATCATGCCTTCTATATTGGACAGGAAAAACGACACCAGTGAAATCTTACCAATGAGGTAGCATAAACAAGACCTGAGTACAATATCACTTGGCATGCCAATGTTGATGGGAGAAATCTCACAAAGTCCCGCACCTAGATGAAGAATCTATAAGCAATCAATGACTGCTAATAGACAGATAGCCTGTTTTCTTCAGGGATGATGCCCCTAATTATTCGAAACCAAGTGCTCAGCCCAAAAACAGACATATACTCAACACTAAGTGAGCTCTGTGGGTTGTATTTATATAACCTAGTCTCTTATTCCATGTTTTTGTTTGTTTGTTTTAGTAGTGTTTATGGATTCCTGGTTCTTTTCTTTGAGTGACCCAATATAAATGTATAGTCTAGAAAGAACATGTTTTTGGACTCCTGTGTTGGGACACACTTCACAAAGGGAATCATGTAGCCCAGGTTGATCTAAAATTCACCATGTACCTGAGGATTACCTTGAATTTCTAACCCTCTGGCACAGTGGACCACCATGTTGAACTTACACATTTCTGGGACTTTTCATATGCTAAGAAATAACTCCACCAACTGAGCTACAGCCTCAATTTTACACATCCTCTAACATTCTTATTTATTCTAATTTTTAAAACCTTTCTCTCCCTGTTGTCATAATGTCAGCAGTCTGGTAGGACCTGGCACACCATGATATTTCAATAAGTATATGCTAATCATTTTATATTTTAGAGGGAAAATTCAGTTGTCAAGATGCTTCTGGCTATTAAACTATATGCAAATGAAACATTTTATATATAAAGGTTATAGCTATCATATGTGTTATAGTCTACATATAGTGTGCATATATAAATAGCAATGCTAATTTTAATTAAAAAACAGTCTTTTAGGCCTTTAAAAGTCTTTCACTGTACATACACCTTTTATTTCTAGCATTCGAATACAGTGCGCTACAGAAATGCACAAAGAGAAGACAGTGAAATAAAGATGATTCAGGAGAAGAAGGAGCAAGCCGAGATGAAAAGGTACTGGTGCAGTTGTGTCCTGAGATTCTCATTTAGGAGTGGCTCCTTCCCTTGGGTTTTGTCTCATTCCATAAATGTCCCCTTGAAGGAAGGTGCAAGAAGAGGAGCTGCGAGAGAACCACCCATACTTTGACAAGCCTCTCTTCATCGTGGGGCGAGAACACAGGTTCAGAAACTTCTGCCGGGTGGTGGTTCGAGCACGATTCAATGCGTAAGTATGGGCCACTTAACCACACTCCGTCCAGGTATTTGTCCTGAGTCCTGTGAACAGCAGGGGATTTGTCACAGGAAGATGAAAGGACAGTGCAGTCTTGATGGGGGTCACAAAATATACTATAGGCTAATTAATCATCCTGCTCCTCTTTGCTGTGCCTGACCCGGTGGAAAACAAAGATTTCAAGTGGGTACCTCCATCGATAAAGCATTTTACAACTGTGTGTGTTAGTACTTGTTTGACAATTGTGTATGTCAGTGTTACTAAGTCTCAATCTTCCTTTGAAAGCCTTAAATGGAAGGAAAACAAATGACATGGTGAAGGATATTGTTCAAAGCTTCTGTCAGACTTGCACTTTCTGACGAAAAGATTTATCCTAGAACAAGGAAAATGTTATCTATTGTTTGTATTACTAGTTGTTATGAGAAGAAAATCCACTAGCCACTCTCTCTATCTAACATGTATGGAAGAAATGGCTAAGAACCTCTGGTTGGATAATGCAGGGGCTGCTGAATTTGTGTGAAAATAAGGCAACTACAGTCAATCAGCAGATAAAAGGAATTTTTTCTAATCTAGATAGCTCCCTGGATGAAGATTTAGCTACCTGAGGTTGTGAACCTAAATTTAATCTTCAGCATCATGTAAAGAACTGGGCATAATGGTATTATTGCTTGTAACCCCAATGCTACAGTGGTAGAGATAGGTAGCTAGCTCCTTGGGCCTCACAGGCCATCAGTCTTAGCCTAATTGGTGATCTTCCTGTCCCAGCAAAAGGTTCTGTATCAAACTACAAGGTGGTGGGCTCCCAAAGAATGACACCTGAACAAGTGCACTACACACACACACACACACACACACACACACACACAAGCATTGAGAAAGTATAAACCTTTCTACACTTTCCTTATGTGTTTTTTCTTACCCTGTACACTCATTCAGGTACTTGAATATCCTTTGTTAATAATTAATATCATATAATATCATTATCTGTTGAATGCTCAATAGTTTCTAAAAAATCCAAATGTTGAAATTTTAACCTCTGGTATCTCAAAAAATGTGGTGATGTTTGAATACAAGACCTTCAAAAATATGGCTAAATTAAAGTGATGTGCCCGAATTGGTAATAATCTGGTATCTCACTCCTTTCTAAGGAGGTTTGGACACAAACCCAAAATGAGGAAGCACCTGTGAAGACATGTAAAGTGAATACAGAATGCATTGCAAGTAGAGGCCTGGAGTAGATCCTGCCCCCACAGGACCCTGGACACAACACTACTGAGATTTCTGCTTTGGATTTCCAGGCCCCATAACCATGTCAATAGAGCTTACACCATCTTTAAGTACAATTGCAGCATCCTTTTTTTCTATATTCTTTGTTTACATTCCAAATGCCTTCCCCTTTCCGGTTCCCCCCTCCCCATAAGTCCCATAAGCCTTCTTCCTTCAGCCCATTGCCCAGTCACTCCCGTCCCATTTCTCTATCCTGTTACTCCTCTACACTGCTGGATCAAGCCTTTCCAGGACCAGGGCCCTCTCTTTCCTTTTTCTTGGGAATCATTTGATATGTTAATTGTGTCTTGAGTATTCAGCTCTTCTAGGCTAATTAATACCCACTTATCAGTGACTCTATTCCATGTATATTTTGTGATTGGGTTAACTCACTTAGGATGATATTTTCCAGTTCCAACCATTTGTCTTAAATTTTCATGAATTCATTGTTTTTAATTGCTGAGAAGTATTCCATTGTGTAAATATACCACATTTTCTGTATCCATTCCTCCACTGAGGGACATCTGGGTTATTTCCAGCTTCTGGCTATAATAAATAAGGCTGCTATGAACATAGTAGAGCATGTGTCCTTATTGCATGCCGGGGAATCCTCTGGGTATATGCCCAAGAGTGGTATAGCAGGGACCTCCAGAAATGGCATGCCCAGTTTTCTGAGGAACCGCCAGACTGATTTCTAGAGTGGTTGTACCAGCTTACAAAGCCACCAGCAGTGGAGGAATGTTCCACTTTTTCCACATCCTTGCCAACACCTGCTGTCTCCTGCGTTTTTAATCTTAGCCATTCTGAGTGGTGTGAGGTGAAATCTCAGGGTTGTTTTGATTTGCATTTCCCTAATGATTAATAATGTTGAACATTTCTTAAGGTGCTTCTCAGCTATTTGAAGTTCTTCACGTGAAAATTCTTTGTTTAGCTCTGTACCCCAATTTTTAATAGGGTTATTTGGCTCTCTGAAGTCTACCTTTTTGAGTTCTTTGTATATATTGGATATTAGCCCTCTGTAGGATGTAGGGTTGGTGAAGATCTTTGTTGGTTGCTATTTTGTCCAATTGACAGTGTCCTTTGCCTTACAGAAACTTTGTAATTTTATGAGGTCTCATTTGTCAATTCTTGATCTTAGAGCATAAGCTATTGGTGTTCTTTCTGTTCAGGAACTTTTCCCCTGTGCCCATGTCCTCAAGGGTCTTCCCCAGTTCATTTTCTATTATTTTCAGTGTGTCTGGTTTTATGTGGAGTCCATGATCCACTTGAAGTTGAGCTTAATATAAGCAGATAAGAATGGATCAATTTGCATTCTTCTGCAAGCTGACCTACAGTTGAGTCAGCACCATTTGTTGAAAAGGCTATCTTTTTTCCACTGTCTATTTTCAACTCCTTTGTCGAAGATCAAGTGGCCAGAGTTGCGTGTGTTCATTTCTGGGTCTTCAATTCTATTCCATTGATCCACCTGTCTGTCACTGTACCAATACTATGCAGTTTTAAAGACTATTGCTCTGTAGTACTGCCTGAGGTCCGGAATACTGATTTCCCCAGAAGTTCTTTTACTGTTGAGAAGTTTTAGCTATCCGGGTTTTTTTGTTATTCCAGATGAATTTGAGAATTGCTCTTTCTAACTCTATGAAGAACTGAGTTGGGATTTTGATGGGGATTGCATTGAATCTGTATATTGCTTTTGGCAAGATGGCCATTTTTACTATATTAATCCTGCCAATCTACAA
Organism: Apodemus agrarius; assembly: GCA_964023405.1. Taxonomy (NCBI): domain Eukaryota; kingdom Metazoa; phylum Chordata; class Mammalia; order Rodentia; family Muridae; genus Apodemus; species Apodemus agrarius. The sequence goes on from OZ030013.1 coordinate 1,555,072, forward strand.
GCATGGAAGATTTTTCCATTTTCTGAGGTCTTCTTCCATTTCCTTCTTCAGAGACCTGAAGTTCTTGTCATACAAATCTTTCACTTGTTTGGTTAGAGTCACACCAATATATTTTATATTGTTTGTGGCTATTGTGAAAGGTGTCGTTTCCCTAATTTCTTTCTCAGCCTGCTTATCCATTGAGTATAGGAAGGCTACTGATTTGCTTGAGTTGATTTTATAACCAGCCACTTTGCTGAAGTTGTTTATCAGTTGTATGAGTTCTAGGGTGGACTTTTTTGGGTCATTTAAGTATACTATCATATCATCTGCAAATAGTGATAGTTTGACTTCTTCCTTTCCAATTTGTATCCCTTTGAACTCCTTATGTTGTCTAATTGCTCTAGCTAGGACTTCAAGTACTATATTGAAAAGATATGGAGAGAAAGGGCAGCCTTGTCTAGTCCCTGTTTTTATTGGGATTGCTTCAGGCTTCTCTCCACTTACTTTGATGTTGGCTACCAGTTTGCTGTATATTGCTTTGACTATGTTTAGGTATGGGCCTTGAATTCCTGTTCTTTCCAAGACTTTGAGCATGAAAAGAAGCTGAATTTTGTCAAAAGCTTTTTCAGCATCGAATGAAATGACCATGTGGTTTTGTTCTTTGAGTTTGTTTATGTAGTAGATTGCATTGATGGATTTCTATATAGTGCACCATTCCTGCACCCCTGGGATGATGCCTACCTGACCATGGTGAATGATTGTTTTGATGTGTTCTTGGATTTGGTTGGCAAGAATTTTATTATTTTTCCATTGATGTTCACAAGGGAAATTTGTCTGAAGTTCTCTTTCTTTGTTGGACCTTAGTGTGGTTTTGCTATCAGCGTAATTGTGGCTTCATAGAACAAGTAGGGAAGTATTCCTTCTGTTTCTATTTAGTGGAATGGTTTGAAGAGTATTGGTGATTGGTCTCTGAAGGTCTGATGGAATTGTGCACTAAAACCATCTGGGCCAGTGCTTTTTTTTTTTTTTTTTTTTTTTTTTTGGTTGAAAGGCTTTCTATGACCCCTTCTATTTCTTTAAGGGTTATGAGACTATTTAGATGATCTCTTTGATAATGATTTAATTTTGGTATTTGGTATCTGTCTAGGAAATTGTCCATTTCCTCCAGATTCTCCAGTTGTGTTGAGTATAGTTTTTTGTAGTAGGATCTGATGATGTCTTTAATTTCCTCAGTTTCTGTTGTTATATCTCCCTTTTCATTTCTAATTTTGTGAATTTGGATACTGTCTCTGTGCCCTCTGATTAGTCTGGCTAAGGGTTTATCTATCTTGTTGATTTTCTCAAAGAACCAACTCCTGGTTTTGTTGATTCTTTGTATGGTTCTCTTTTTTTCTACTTAATTGATTTCAGCCCTGAGTTTGATGATTTCCTGTCTTCTACTCCTCCTGGGTGAATTAACTTCTTTTTGTTTCAGGGCTTCAAGGTGTGCCATTAAGCTGCAAGTGTATGCTCTCTCCAGTTTCTTTTTGGAGGCATTCAGGGCTATGAGTTTTCCTCTTAGCACTACTTTCATTGTGTCCCATAAATTTGGGTATGTTGTGCCTTCATTTTCATTAAATTCTACAGTTTTTTATTTCTTTCTTGATTTTTTCTTTGGCTAAGGTAACATCAAGTAGAGTATTGTTCAGCTTCCATGTGTATGTGAGATTTCTGTTGTTTTTGTTGCTGTTGAAGACCACTCTTACTCCATAGTTATCTGATAGGAGGCATGGGATTAGTTTGATCTTCTTATATCTGTCGAGGTCTGTCTTGTGAACATATACATGGTCAATTTTGGAGAAGGTTCCATGAGGTGCTGAGAAAAAGGTATATTATTTTGCTCTAGGATGAAATGTTATATGTATATGTATATATGTATATGTATATGTATATGTATATGTATGTGTATGTGTATGTATATGTATATGTATATGTATATGTATATGTATATGTATATGTATATGTTAGGTCCAATTGGTCCAGTTTTAATTAGTTTCACTGTGTCCCTGTTTAGTTTCTATTTTCCTGATCTGTCCATTGAGGAGAGTGGAGTGTTGAAGTCACCCACAATTATTATATTAGGTGCAATGTGTGCTTTGAACTTTAGTAAAGTTTCTTTTATGAATGAGGGTGCCCTTGCATTTGGAGCATAGATGTTCAGAATAGAGAGTTCTTCTTGGTGGATTTTTCCCTTAACCACTAAGGAGTGTCCTTCTGTGTCCCTTTTGATGAATTTAGGCTAAAAGTCAATTTTATCTGATAATAGAATGGTTATTCTGGCTTGTTTCCTGAGACCATTTGCTTGTAAAATTGTTTTCCAGCCTTTTACTCCGAGGTAACCTTTGTCTTTGACACTGAGGTGTGTTTCCTGTATGCAGCAAAATGTAGGGTCCTGTTTCCATATCCAGTCTGTTAGTCTATGTCTTTTTATTGAGAAATTGAGTCCATTGATGTTAAGACATATTAAGGAATAATGATTATTACTTCCTGTTATTTTTGATGTTATTTTTATGTTTGAGTGGTTATCTTCTTTTGGGTTTGATGAAAGAAGGTTACTATCTTGCTTTTTCCATGGTGTAGTTTCTGTCCTTGTATTGGCATTTTGCACTTATTATCCTTTGTAGGGCTGGGTTTGTGGAAAGATATTGTGTAAATTTGGTTTATAATGGAATATCTTGGTTTCTTCATCTCTGGTGATTGAGAGTTTTGCTGGGTATAGTAATCTCGGCTAGCATTTGTGTTCTCTTAGAATCTGCGTGAAATCTGCCCAGGATCTTCTAGCTTTCATGGTCTCTGGTGAGAAATCTGGTGTAATTCTGATAGATCTTCCTTTATATGTTACTTGGCCTTTTCCTCTTACTGCCTTTAATATTCTTTCTTTGTTTAGTACATTTGTGGTTTTGATTATTATGGGACAGGAAGTATTTCTGTTCTGGTCCAGTCTGTTTGGAGTTCTGTAGGCTTCTTGTATGTTCTTGGGCATCTCTCTCTTTAGGTTAGGGAAGTCTTCCAGAATTTTGTTCAAGATATTTGCTGGCCCCTTAAGTTTTAAATCTTCCCTCTCTTCTATACCTATAATCCTTAGGTTTGGTCTTTTTGTGTCCTGGATTTCCTGGATGTTTTGGTTACAAGCTTTTTGCATTTTGCATTTTCTTTGACTGTAGAGCCAATCTTTCTATAGTATCTTTGGCATCTAAGATTCTATCTTCTATCTCTTGTATTTTGTTGTTGATATTGGCACCTATGACCCCTGATTTCCTCCCATGGTTTTCTTTCTCCAAAGTTGTCTGCCTTCGTGATTTCCTAGTTGTTTTTACTTCTGTTTTTAGATCCTGGATAGCTTTGCTCAGTTCCTTCACTTGTTTGTTTGTGTTTTCCTGTAATTCTTTAAGAGATTTTTGTGTTTCCTCTTTCATGACTTCTCCCTGTTGACCCAGGTTCTCCTGTATTTCTTTAAGTGATTTTTGCATTTTCTCTTTATTGCCTTCTATCTGTTGACTCATATTCTCCTGCATTTCTTTAAATGATTTTTGTGTTTCCCTTGTAAGGGCTTCTAACTTTTGATCTATTTTCTCCTGTATTTCTTTAAGAGATTTATTTATGTCCTTCCTGTGTTCATCTAACAGCATCATGACCAGTGATTTTAAATCCAAATCTTGTTTTTCTGGTGTGTTGGGATATCTAGGACATGCTGTTGTTAGAGAATTGGGTTTGGATGCTGCCATATTGCCTTGATTTCTCATAGTAACGTCCCTAAGTTTGCTTTTTGCCATCTGGTTATCTCTGGCGTTAGTTGGTCCTGTTATCATTGTCTGGTGCTTGAACCTCCTGTAAGCCTATAAGGCTATTTTTGCTCCTCTGGATTCCTGGTTTTCCCCTGGCAAAGATTACTGATGGGCTGCCCTACTCTTGGATGCCACTGGAACCCTGGTATGCCTTGCCCCAAGCAATGTTATACTCCGGGTTGTCTCTGTGTACCTGGAACTGCCTGTCCTGTCCAACTGGGAGCGAAGATGGTGGTAGTGATCCCCTCCAAGTGCTGATTGCTCTGCAGGACAAACAACCCATGACATGCTGGCACACAGATGAGCCACAGAGCTGCCCAGGTCTTGGGAACAGGCAGAAGCCTGGTGGTCTGTGTCCCAAGAGATTTTAAACTCAGGATATCTCAGTACCTGGAGCTGGCTGTCCTGTCTGACTTGGAGCAAAGATGGCAGCGGGAAGCCCAATTACAGCATCTTGAGGAAACCAATATGAACTGTCCCAACATCACAGGACTAAGGAGCCTTTGAGACTGTATGGCACCATGAATGCCCTCCTGTGATGATTAATATTGGTGGGACTTTAGAGTCACCATGGAGACAAATCTCTAGGCATATATGTGGGTGGCTTTTAGTTGGGTAAACTGAGGTAGGAAGATGCACTCTGTAGGTGGCATCATTCATGGAATTAAGTCCCACTCAGAATAAAAAGAAAGAGGCAAGCAGAGCACTTGTGTTCATCTTTCTCTGCTTCTTGACTGCAGGTGCAATGTATGTCCCTCCATGATGAACTATGCCTTTGAACTGTGATACTGAATGAATCCTTCATTACCTAAGTTTCTGTGGTCAGTCACTACAATGAGGAAGTAACTAATACATCTCCCCACCAACCGAGGAAGACATTTAGGTCTGTAGAGGTTGAAGGCTTTACCCAAGGACACCACCTAGTATGCGACTGACTCCATCCTCATTATTCAGCTGTTCCTCTGCTGTTCTAGAAAGGTCTTCACCATTTAAAGTAGAGAATAATAATTGTTAAGTTTCCCTGAGATTGACCAAATGAAGAAAGATGGTAGAAGTTGATCAGTGCCCAAGTGAGGTTTTCATCTTTAATTACCCTGTTTCATTGCCTACATGTTAATATCTAATTACTGATTCTGCACTTCATTTGGCTTGGTGTAGTTCTCCTTTTGCAGGAAACACAGCTGAATGGGCAGATGAAGACCTTGTTGTGATTGAGAACATACATACAAAAACTGCTGAAGCCTCAATGACAACCACTTGCAGGATCTCTAAAACTAAGCCTTAGGAATCTATCTCCCATAAAATGCCATATTAATTCTTCCACAGGACCACAAAGAAATGGAGATTGAAGGACTTATTATTATTATTATTATTATTATTATTAGTAGTAGTAGTAGTAGTAGTATACATTTGCTTTACTTGCATTTCAAATGGTATCCCCTTTCCTTGTGCCCCTCCAAAAACCCCCTATCCTATTCTCCCTACCACTGCTTACAGACACCCCACACACACACACTTTCCTGACCTGGCATTCCCCTACACTGGGACATTAAGCCTTCACAAGACTGAGCCTCTCCTCTCATTGATGTCTAAAAAGGCCATCCTATGCTACATATGTAGCTAGAGCCATGGGTCCCTTCATGTGTACTCTTTGGTTAGTGTTTTAGTCCCTTGGAGCTTTGGGGATACTGGTTGATACATATTATTGTTCCTCCTGTAGGGCTGCAAACCTCTTCAGTCCCTTGGATGCTTTATTTAGCTCCTCCATTGGAGAACCTATGCTCAGTCCATTGGTTGGCTGTGAGCCATAGGTATTTTGATCCACCTTCCAAGAAAGATCAAAGTATCCACACTTTGGTCTTCCTTCTCCTTGAATTTCTTATGGTCTGTGAATTGTATCTTGGGTATTCCAAGCTTTTTGGATAATATCCACTTATCAACAAGTGCATACAATGTGTGTTCTTTTATGACTGGGTTACCTCATTCAGGATGATATTTTCTACTTGAATGACTTTTTAATTTATGGAGTAGATAACTAAATAATTATGAAGAATATCCTAAAACTAGGAACACATCTATCTCAAATTGGTGCTTTAAATGAAAGCCAAGGTTTAACTGTGATAAACCATGCCAGAAATCCTTGATGGAGTCTCCAGTACAAATCCAAGAATTTAAGAATTCTTTTTATTGTTCTTTTAACCTGTGTTCTCTGCTTTCCACAGTAATGTGCAGTTCCACACTTAATAACAGTCATTTTATAGAAGTTATAAAAAAAGAAGAAGATCAGCTGGAGAGATGCTTGTGATTACTAACACTCTTGTTGTATTAAAGAATTTTATATACTGTTCTTTCTTACAGATCAAAAACAGACCCTGTCACAGGAGCTGTGAAAAATACAAAGTACCACCAACTTTAGTAAGCATGACAAGTTCTGTCTTCCCTGTGCATTTGAACTTCAAATATACTATTTTCTGCTTCATAAAAATATAAAAATTTAGGTTGGAACATTGCTTCAGGGGGTAATGCAAACTCAAGGGCCTATTTAAACCCCTTCACCCACATTAAAAAACCAGATATGGTCTCATGTGTTTATAACCCTAGAACTGGAAGGAAGATAAAAGTTCAGTGAGAGACCCAGGTTCAAGAAGAAAAAGTGGAAAAGAATCTAACACCCACCTCAGACCTTTACATATCTAGGCAGGAGTGCACATACCTCATACACACATGAGTATACAAGTATGTAACATAAGCACATATCACACCCAAAGACTATATAGATGGAATATACCATTGAAAACTTGTTTTTAGAAACACCAGTTTTGTTGATAGAGTCACCAAAGCCATCACCCCTGGTCCTGGTAGACTTGGGTGGAGCATCTTCATTTCTCAGTATGCTTGTTCTTTGGCAGTGATTTGCTGGGACTTGTCACCTACCTGGACTGGGTCATGATCACTGTAACCATCTGCTCTTGCATTTCTATGATGTTCGAATCTCCCTTCCGGAGAGTCATGCATGCACCCACTTTACAGGTACTGTAGAGAAATCTTAGCTCCAAGCTCAATAGTAAAATACTGCCCTGTTTTTGTTGTTTTGTCAACCAAATGTGCCATTTGCCTATTTCAGATCGCAGAATATGTGTTTGTGATATTCATGAGCATTGAGCTTAATCTGAAGATTATGGCAGATGGCTTGTTTTTCACTCCAACTGCTGTCATCAGGGACTTTGGTGGTGTCATGGACATATTTATCTATCTTGTAAGATTTTTTTCTTACCTAGATATAAAAATGTGATGGTTTTCCACATCCCCTGGTACAAGAGTGAGATGTCTGAGATCTAGTTGTCATAACTAATTTTTTTGATAAATTATACAGATCTATTAACTGTAAGTAAAGGATATGCAAATGAAATCTAAACAAATAAGTTATATAAGAAGTATTACAATATCTACAGATATAGTTAAAACAACTCATAATTTTATATATGAGTGAAAGTGCATGAATAAATCTAAAGAATCAGACTAGTTTGCATCCCATAATTCTTATGGCTCTTACAATACAAATTTGTGTCAAGTAAATAATGTTGTTAATTATTGATACTCTTATTTCAAATTCTTCTCAATTCTGGCTATCACTAATAGCCATTCAAGTGTTCTGTTCAATTAAGTTAGGAAATTACAGGAATAGTCTAGAAAACTTTATATTCAATGTAGGAAAAAGGAGAATTACTTCAAGTGGCAGGTTGAATGTTTATAAACATCAATAAAAATAATAGTATCCTTGATCAAAGGAATCATGGTCATGGTGTAAGAGTGGGTCAAAGTTCAGAGAGTAGTGAGATAAATCTCAAGGGGGAATGTGTGGGGATACAAAGGCATGGAATGGGTAACTACTACCCCATACACCACAGGCCAACCCTCTGCAGGCATAGAATATACTCATTGTTTGAAGTTAACAGATGTTATATGCACCTGGGAGTGTCTGTTCCACATATAACTCATGGAACCTCTGCTGAATGCTCTGCCTATGAGTGCTCAGGAAATGTATACAGCAGATGAGATAGTATAATTTCCAGAGATTATTTCTCCCTCTAGGTGAGCTTGATATTTCTTTGTTGGATGCCTCAAAATGTGCCTGCTGAATCAGGAGCCCAGCTGCTGATGGTTCTTCGGTGCCTAAGACCTCTTCGAATATTCAAACTGGTTCCCCAAATGAGGAAAGTTGTTCGAGAACTTTTCAGTGGTTTCAAGGAAATATTTTTGGTATGTGAAGCTGCCACCTGCTTTTTGTTTGAGACCATCTAGTTCTATCATGTCATTGGCTGGGGGATAAAGTGAGGCTTGCAAAAAAAAGGGCAAGCGTACATAGTTTTGTTTAATGTCAGAGGATTAGAAAGGAGACACAAAAAATTCATTCAGAAAATTCACTTAGTGGTGCTCTGATGTACTTTATTCTAAGGAACACCTGTAGATACAATGCATAGCAAACGCAGAGAGCTAAGATGCACTTTTTCATTCCATACTTGACCTTAATTTCTACTCTGGTGTTTCCCTTCTCTATCTAAACATTAAGGAAAAGATGATTCAATCCCATCTAATTCATGAATGAGATTGAGATTTAACACTTTTGGTTTCTGTGTATCCCGTTGAACATGGAAAAATAGATTTGTCCATCTTAGAACTATTAACAAAACAACATTTAGAAACATGGCATATAGGTATACCTTACTTTTAACAACCTCAATAAGCAGCACATAACACTTAAAATGTGATTCAAGGGAAAACATAATCTTCAGATGGGCAAGCATCATATGATGTGTTATGATAGCATATGATATGTCTTCTAAGGAATGGGCTGGAAATAAAACACAAAGTAAGAGTTTCATTGCTCAGATTCTAATTCAGAAAGATCTTTGCCCCCACCCCTACCCCCCGAAGAGTGATCACACAATTGTTTTGATTATGGATGATTCCAGCTTGTGCGTGAGGAATAGAGAATGGCCGAGAGCTTATTTTATAGAGACAGTGTTAGCTCAGCTGCAGTTTTAGTTGATAAGAAAGCATCTGACATTTATGTTGTGATGTTGCCAAAGTGTGTAGTGAATCACACGTTTAAAGATGTGTTTAAAAGGCCCTGTTCACTTTGCACAAATTGTAGCTCTGTGGCTTTTCACATGAATTTACGAGAAGGAAAAGACACTGTTACCACACCAGACAATCACTTACACAAGTCTTGGGACCACTGGTAGGGTTTGGAAGGGAATCTCACTGTGTCTTTCTCCTGAGGAGGTCTCTGAACAGCTTACATTACTTATAACATCTGGTTAGATGTTATCCATCCAGTTCAATTATGTGGCAGCTGCAGATTTAACCTTTTACCTCTTTTCTCTGCTGAGACAAAGACAGTAGCCAGCAGAGGGAGCCCAAGACAATTAATAGATTGAATCATAGTGCATAGTCCATGCCCATGAGAAAGCAAAGCCACTGTCTCTCCAATTGAAGCTCAGTTAGTAAGGAAGTGACTCCATTGACCAATGGAGTACAACTGAGTAATTTTAACATTTTTCTTTATTCTATAAAAAAGCAGTACTGATTTTAAAAATCATATATAAATGTCTTATTTCATTCTTTCATGAAAATTGTATAATTTTATTTAGAATATTTAAAACCTGTTGTTAGTTTTATCCTTTTGCCATTTTAAGATGAATGAGTGTCCCATGGTAGAAGATATCATTGAAAATCAAGCAAACACGAATTTTATGCACTAAGATCAAATGTATTTTTTGAAATCACTGTTTAAACCAGTTCTTAACTTTCACCAAGATATTTACTTTTCCATCAATTTCTTTCAGGTCTCCATTCTGTTGTTGACGTTAATGCTTGTTTTTGCAAGCTTTGGGGTTCAGCTCTTTGCTGGAAAGTTAGCCAAGTGCAATGACCCCAACATTATCAGAAGGGTAAGGTCCTCCCAACTGTCTGTTCCTTGGAATGCATGTATTACCAGTAGCTCATAGGAAGCCCCTTACTCTCTCCCCACAAGTTCCTTTTTTGCTGCAAGAACACAGTATGTCTCTTCCTGGTAGAAGGTCTGTAAGATTCTAAATACAATCTCAGAAGCTCCTCCTCCTTCCTGTCTTAGAACCAATTACCACACCGCCGCTTAAAATGAGCATGTCCACCCAGGATTTAAGGCATTTACTGTTAAGAGCCTCAGAATCTTCTCTTTAATTGATCCCTCCCCTCTGATCACCAGTAAGACTCACCTAAGTCCACTAAGACTCACCAGTAAATGAAAACTAAAACTACACAGGATACCCTCCCCTGTCTCTGAGAAACCACACCCCTTTTACTCCTTTTTCACTCTTGGCATTGTCTTCATGAGAAAATCACTGTTACATATTCACTAGTCACTATCAGAGGCATCCACTTTATGACAGCCTACAAGGTTCCCAACAAAGATTTGACCTTACATAAACTCACTGTGTTCTCTTTCTTCAATCAGTGCCAATAAGTAGAGATTAGCTACAATGGCCTCCTATCCTGGTAGCATTACATGATGACATGTATGTATTTCATTTTGGATAAGCTACACAGCTCTTCTCCAGATGACCAAAGGGGTACTTGAGTTCCTTCTATCTGATGAATCTACCCTTCACTAGGTCTTCACTTAGGTGGCAGATAAGATAATGGTACCAACTCTTTCATAAAGGACTTTGGGCCCATATCACTCCAACCATATTCCCAAGGAAAGAGCATAGCCTTAGCCTGCATGGAGTAAGGCTAAAAAATGTAGCTTCATGAGATATAATAGAAAATAAAGGGACATTACTTGATTAATGTCAGCTCATCTCTGCTCTGAATTTCCATATTCCTCTCTTGAGATTCTTTTTAATGTTACAAGTAGATTAATAAAGTAAGTCAAATGCTGTTGGTGTATAAACTAGCAAAATTATCTTCTCTTTCATCCAAATAAAATGATGTTTTCATTCCACTAACACATTATTTCCCAAAGGCCTAGTAGGACTAAACTATGGCATTACACTTATTTAGCAAATATGGCTAATGTGATATGATAAAAACTATAAGTTCTCTGGTTATTATCAAGAATAATCAGAAGCTTGTCCTGGCAAAATATATTATAAAATACACTGATATAAGAGGATTTCAGATGTGTCAGAGAGTGAGACATTCCAGAGACTTCCATGAACCTGAGAATACATTGCAAGGAATGAAGGTCATAATGTACCATAATATCAAATGAAGAAATTAATAAAGATCTGGGGCATCTGTCCACAGGCTTATGTAAGGATCAAGAGTTATTTTAGACTCACACTGAGCAAAAGCCGGAAGGATAATAACAACATTTCAAATTGAAGCGTCGTAGGAATCCTGGGTGACTCACCATATTAATGATGGACCCAGAACATTGTGATGTTCTATTATGTACTCACACCCAGGCCCAGCCCAAGCTAAGGACTGATGTCTCGTGGAGGGTGGGAAGGAGAGCACTTTGTATCAGAGCAAACAGAAAAGATACATTTGTCATATTGAAGGGAACGATGAGGTCTATGGGAGACTGAAGCTTAAGGATACAACCATTGTGCAGAGCAGCAGCATCCACAAGGATGAGTGGAATAGTTATGAGAAGTGCCTTTTTTACATCTTTACTGATTCTAGAGTAAGTGACCAAATCCAAGAACACCATGTGGGCAAAGGAGAATATCAATTCTGTCTCAGAATTTCAGTCAATCTTTTTAGAAACATTGTATTATTTAGTTTTTACATTTTATTTGTTATTACAAGTATTTTCATGTGTATATGAGGAAGACAAAGAGAGAGACAAAGACAGACAGACACACACACACACACACACACACACACACACATACACATACAGAGGAAGGGGAGGCATATGTTGGTGCACATATGCTATGCCTAGGATCAGAAGACACCCTTTGAGGTTCAGCTCTCTCCTTTCACAGTGAATCAGGTCTTCCAAAAAATATATTTATATGCTGGGCCATCTTATCAGCCTAGCCCATTTTTTTCTAAGAGGCCAAAGAAGAAGGATACACCAATATTTAAGCTCATTTAAAGGGAGCTTAAAAGGAATGGGGAGTGGGTTGTTCAGACCATGGTTTCTAGTTGGGGAAAATTATTATTATTTTCTCATGATTACTTAAGCAATTTCTTCTCTGCTTCTGTTCAGGAAACTTGACAGAAGCTGTCTTTGGATCAGTAGACAGAGGTAGAACCCAGAGTTTAGTCACCAAAGCCTTATAAATGAAATCTAAGGAAAGCTTTGCATAAATATTTTCTAGATATTGGTTTTTAATCTAAGGCCTATGACAGGTACAACAAAACAGAAAATCAGAGGCAATCACTGTGGTTTTGTAGAACTTTCTGTCTGATCAGAATGCATGTTTTATGTTCAAGTGACCATAATAATAAAGTCAGCAGTTACAGAGAATGAGTAGTGTAACTCATATGCCATCCTATTTCAGTGTGGAAAGCTGTGCTTCCAGCTGGGAGCAACCACAATAGTATGGTTTTGGAAGTGAGGAGAGTCTACACCAAGAGGGAAAGACCCTCCCAAGCAGAGGAAGGAGGGAGGATGCTAAACCTGCCAAGTAGTCACAGATCAGAGGCAGGTCAAAGCAGGAACATGAGGCTTGAGATCATGGCTGCCAGATCCCAATCCCACTGTTGTAGATGCAAGGGCTTGGTCTAGTTAGTTCTTCCTTCCCAATCTGTTTCCTCCTCTAGAATACTTCTCACACAGAAGAATCTACTAGGAAGACAAAATTGGCCTCCTTATGCAAAGTGTCTATACCAGTCTCAGGTAGTAAACTTCCTTTCCCTTCCACGTTGATGAAATTTTAAAAAAGAAAAAAAATAGGGCCAGAAATTTAAGTTTGAAAATTACAAGGTCCTGATTGGCAGACAGTAATTACAAGTAAGGAAGTTCTTGGATCAGAAACAAAAAAGCCTGAAAGGTTTGGGAGAGGAACTGGGCACTTCTTAGCACTCAGAATACACAGTGCTGTTCCTCAAATGGTTTTGCTACCCATATAGTATGAATGAGGAAAACAAGTACAAAGTAATTAAATAATTTGTATAAGATATAGTGTGAGAGATACAAAATGCACACACACACACACACACACACACACACACACACACACACATACACACACACACGTGCGCATGTATGCCTATTCACCCTAGAAAGGGAACTAATGACAGACCAAAGTAATGATTTCACCAGTGTCCAACTTGGTGAACCAGAGTTTTTATTGGGGTCACTAACAGGAGTATGAGTGATGGGTTACATGCAAGAAACAGAAATGACTAAAAAGCAGTTTCATCACCACAAAGTCCACCTCAACAAAAACTCAAGAAAACCACAACTCTGGAGCTCTCTGCACAGCTTGCAGCCAGCTCAGCAGTCTGAGAAATCTCAGCTAAATCTTCACTATGCAGCTGAGATAGCGGGTCTCCTCCCATTACAGTTTACTCCTTTGTGTGCTGCAAGGAAGAGTCCTTGGACAGTATTCCAGGTTTGTGTTCTTCTTTATCTCTTGAGTCTCGTGGGACTCCTTCTCCCTCTTCAAGATAATGGATAAAACTGCCATACACCAGGGCCACCCATGTAATATGTAGGAAACTGATTCTCCTCGAGGCACCCTGGCCCCACAGGCTGTGCTTTTAGCTAGGCTACCAGGATGCCTTGTGTGATGAAAGGTGAGCTCAGAAAGACAAAACTGGAAAGGGCAGTAAGGCCAAATGCATTGTGGGGCCTCTATATAATATACTACAATACAGCCCTTAAAAATAATGATGTGGATGAATAGATAAGACTAGGAAAAGATAACTTCAGTATATTTTTAGCTGAAAAGAATGAAAAGATAAAACCTGTATGACCCCGTGTATGCATAGGAAAAAAAGACTAGAAAATACAGCAGAAACTCAACTGTGTGCTTCTCAGGGCAATTACAGGTAAATTTTGCTTCTCATTATTTTTTATATTTTTGTTACTTGGGTCAAAAGTAATACTTTTTATTTTAAAAGACATTGCTGATGATTCAGAAAGAAGTAATTGTGTTATTAACTAAACTGTGAAAAGAATAGGATGGGAGGGTCTGGGAAACAACTTGTTGGTAAAGTGCTTGCCATTGAAAATGAGGGCCTGGGTTCAAACCCTAACTCCCATGTAAATTCTAGGCACAGAAATCCTACACTGATAACCACAGAGCAGGGAAGGCAAAGATAGGAAAAGACCTAGAGCTTTCCAGCCAGATGGAGGAGCCTACTTGCTTAGTTCCACATTCTGTTACAGACCATATCTCAAAAAATAAGAAGGAGAATGATGAGAACACCAGATGTCACCTTATGGTCTCTACATACAGACAAACATGCACATACATGAACAATGGAGACATGGACATAAGGAAGAAGGAAAACTAAGACAATTCCTAGATTATGATGCAGAGAGGAATAGCCTGCTAACCCATGAACTGAAATGGAGAACCATCAAGAGATAGATGTATTTTACAATTGAATGATAAATCAAAAATTTTGCCAAACTCAGGTTTGGGTTCAAACATAACCCTGGCCAAAAATAACCAAAGGGAGAAAGGACAGAAAATGAATCAAAATTTACATTATTTTTCCTTTATAAATCCCCTTAACAGCTTCTTTATTGAGACATAGTTCAAATGCTGCACAATTCACCCTATTGCAGTGTGCTACTGAATAGCTTTTGACATGTTCAGATCTCTAAACTGGAGAGTGTAGTCACTTTATATCATTACAGAAAGACTCCCTGTACATACTATCTGCCCTCCATCCCTTCACCCCTAGCTCCACCTCCAATCTAACGGGGCACTATTTCCTCAGTAATTTCTTGCTCTAGACCTTCACGTGAATAGAATCATATAATACACTGTCTTCTGTGACTGTCTTTTTTTTTTAATAAACTACTGGATTTTCTGGTGATATTAACATATGACAAAATAATCAACATCCCTGATAATAATTTAAGAAATTTTAAAAATTATTCTTTATTAAGTGTGTTTCTAGATGATTTTGGACATGCACACGCTGCATTCTGACACTGCAACTGTGGCTGTCTTTTAAAACCTAGCATATCATTGTTTACAATTGCCGTCTATGTATGTTATATATCAGTACTCCATCCCTTTCTATGGCTAGTCTACTGTGTGAATGAATACACCATCATTTGTTCTTGTGTATCCAGTGATGGGCATTTGCACTTCTACCTTCTGACTATTATGAACATCACCAGTATTGACATCCATGTAACAGATTTTTTTATAAACATATTTTTGGGGTCATATGGTATAATAGTCTGTTTCCGATAGCCATAAGAAAATATCTGCTGCTGATATTTTTGTTAAGAGGAAGGGTTTACCTAACAAACAGATATGGGAGCTAAAATCCTCTAAGCTCCATCTGTTTAACCTCTTGACTAGTTATGATGGCAGATGACATAGTGAGAGTATGTGTAAGGGAGACATCAGAGAGTGAGACAGTGAGCCAGAGACTGGGAAAATGTGTTCATTTATGATAAAGTGTCGTTTTTGTTGTCAGGAATTAGCTAGCATGTTCATCTGTGAAAACAGCACCCAGACTGATCTAACTACCTAACACCAGGTCTTAGCTCTTTAGGACCCTCTTTTATTCTCATTGTACACTCTGGGAACCACTGAAACCACTGTCCAAAGTATAGCATGCACTGTTTGTTCAACCACTGAAGGGAAGGCTAGATCACTTCCAACAAAGGCTGCAGCACAATGACCATTCCTACTTGGTGTGTATCAGTTTCAAGAACGATGGTCCCTTTTCTCCATTTGCTTTTCTAACTGTAGAGTTCTATGTGTGTATGAATAAATACTTCACATTGGGCTTGAGTTGAGTTTCCCTGCTGGCCTATGTTATTGAGCATCTTTTTTGACCACTTCTGTGACTTCTTTGCGTTTAGACCCTTTGTCTGCTTCAGCTTTCACCTCTTCAAAGCCTCCATTAAGATACATGGAATGCAGCTGGGCGGTGGTGACACACGCCTGTAATCCCAGCACTAGGGAGGCAGAGGCAGGCGGATTTCTGAGTTTGAGGCCAGCCTGGTCTACAAAGTGAGTTCCAGGACAGCTGGAACTACACAGAGAAACCCTGTCTCGGAAAAAAACAAAAAACAAAAAACAAAAACAAAAACAAAACAAAAAAGAGATACATGGAATACATAAGATCATAAGAAATGATTCCTGTCTTTTTGCTGAGTTTACTTTCTGACCAGGTACTCCTATTCCTTTCTTTTTCTACTTTAGGAAGATTGTAATGGCATCTTCAGAATTAATGTAAGTGTGTCCAAGAACTTAAATTTAAAACTAAGACCCGGAGAGAAAAAACCTGGATTTTGGGTGCCCCGTGTTTGGTAAGCTTGTGAGAAATATGCCCTAAGGAATGCTACACTTATTCATATTGGGGTTTAAATCGGCATAATTTTGTAGGGGACTAAACTAATTCTGTTTAAACTATTAAATTAACTTAAATAATATAGGGAAAAGCATTGGGTTATAACATTTTTTAAAGACCAATAAGAACCAGGCAGTACATTGAATCTCATGTTTCTTTGGGAAACTAATGAAATAATACTATTTAAAAATGAATTAAAGTACATATCTGGATTCAAAAAGCTTCAAAAATGAATGAGACTTTTAAAAGAAAGCTCTCCAATCATGTTGAAGCTGAACTCATTCTGAGCTTGTATCTTTAAGAGGAGCCAATGTCCTCATAACAGCTACTGAGAACCCTAAATCATAAAGCTACTTCAATTACAAAACCCTGATCACTGATAGATCTTCACTGCAGAAATACTAGAGATGAATACTTGGCAGCATAGTTGATTAGACCCATTTCTTTTCTTAAAATCAATTTCTCTGGGAAATGAGTTTTGTAGTATTTCCAACCCAAAGTGGGACCTCCTCAGTACCTTCTTTCTCATCTGTTTATTAATGATTATGGATAGAATTTTCTGCTTTATTGATAAATCCAGTATTCTGCCAACTTCACTTGACCTTTTGACTACCTTTTAAAATTTTCTCTTTACCTTTTAGGCTAATAAGTGAGCTACAGAAACCCTGTTTTTGTTACAAGTGACTTTCCTTTCTACTCATCAAAACTTTTTCAAAGGCATAACATTTCACCCAGATATAGCCCTGACTCAATTTTTATCTTGCTTTGGCATTTCTCTAATATAAAATTCACTTTTATGAGCAATTCAATATGATTGCTATTGGTTTTTTTTTTTAACATCCAACATCTGTGGGAAACAGTTAATTTAGGATGTAAGGTTTGAGCATGGAGAAGGGGGATTTAACTCATAGGGAAAGCCTTATCCCAGTGCACACTTATAAAAATGGTCTAATTTACATTAGAATGAAGAGGCATAAAAGGTTTATTTTGGTGAGATGAAAATTCATTATACCATAAATAACTTATTTATACCAAGACATCAAATGGGATTTTTTTTCTCCTGATATTTTGGGATTTGGGCTAAAGCCTCAAAGCTGATCTTAATTCTTAAGACAGAAACTCCCCAGAACTTATTAAGACCTTATCACCCTTCATCACCCTACTCACACAAGAATAAGATCTTAGGAGTAAATGAGTCAGGAGGAGAGTGTTATGGTTCTCTCGCTTCTCACTATGGAGGAAGGCCAAGGTGTTCCTCATCCAAGTTAAATAAGGCCCATTGGTAGGACCCGTAGTATTAAGAGCTTGACAAAGCAGCAAGAAACTTCAGGACAAAGCTGCCTTTCCACATATGGCAAAGCAGACTCTCATTTACCTGAAAGATGATGTGGTACTTGCTTAGAACCACCTGGTCTGGACCATCTTGTATAGAACCCTGGTACAAGGGGCTAGGTACTAGGGAGAGGAAGGTTCCATTGAAGGAAGCCCTGGTGTGTTTCTCATACCAGGTAGTATGTTTCTCAGGTACAGGATCTGAGACTCGCCACAGAAATGTTGCAATTGAGCATTCCTGTTTCAAAATGTAAGGTACTAATAATAAATTTGAAATATAAAAAGGCCAGTTGATCAGCTGATACACACCATTGAAAAGTTAACAGTCTCAGGAGGAGAGACCATGCAACACTTGTCGGGGTATACACACAGGAAAATACAGGCAGAAAGAGAAGAAAATTGTGCAAAAACCTATATGGTAACTTCCCTGTTCCAAGGAAAGTAGGCATAAGCAAGTGAGAAGTGGGGACTGCATAGTACTCACTCATTTACTTTCAAGATGTTGATGCTTGTGTGAGCAAGGTGATGGACCACAATAAGGTGTTTAGATCAGGCAAAGTGATGATGAATCCACAAGGCTCCGGAACATAGAGATTATCCCTAATGTTCCTTACTGACCTTGAGGTGATTGCGATGTGAAGTCTAGGTCAAACACTTTGAAAAACCACATCCTAATGAGAAAGGTTCTAACCTTACGACAAAGTGATCAAAAAAGCCTTGTAGCTTCCTCTCAAGACATCAGGATGAGAGCCAGAGCTCCCTGGAAGGCAGTGTGTAGAGACAAACATATCCCCAGCTGTACTGTGCTCCATTCACCTTGTCCATAAAACCTACTATATATGACTTTTTAAATCAACTTCAGTTTAAATTTAATATTGCACTATTACTGAGTGTGGTGTCAAATTCAACATTTTTAAACCCCAAGAAAAGATAAGTATGTCACTTAGACATAATTACATAGGTCTTTGCCCATTTATCCTGTATTGTACCTTGAATTCATTCACTGTGAAACAAAAACTTCAGTTTAGTAAATGCCAACAGTAGTTATAATTCTTTTAAAATGTTCCTTCTTTGATCTGATGAGAGTTAAAACCTGAAAAAAAATTAATTTCATTCCAGCTAAATTGTAATTAAGTAACTTATATCTGGGAATATGCCTAGTGAAATGCTTCAGTAATTAAAATTAAGACATAAATATGTGCAATCTAATTCAGGGGACAGACGAACTCAACAGACTCTCTTCCGATAAATATGTTCATTTTCTTCTGAATCACTCAGACTTGAGATAAAAATTACCACAGCAAAAAAGGGCTAAGCTTACACTATACCATGATTATCATGTATTCTATTTTAAGCATGGGTCTAGAATATAAGAAGGAGAATGCTTAGATGGAAAAAAAAAAGCATTGTGTTTTTTACTAATTACTCAGTGCTTACAGTCACTAAGAATGCTTGTCACTTATTCGGCTGTAAGTTGTTGCTTTTGTCCCTTAGAAGCCTGAAGTCGAAATAAAAAACAAATTGCAAATCATTTCAAAAAGCTGCTAAGGGTTTTGGTATGCATCAACAAGCCCCTAAGCTTTACTCTAGCTTGCCAAAAGCTCACACTTCAGGAAACTTTAAGTTATATTAAAGACTTCTAGGTAGAAGGACATCAGGTCTTTTGGGAGCTCAGGATCAATTTAAGATCCAAGAGTTGGAGAAATGATTGCTACAAAGAAGTCTCGACATCAAGGTTCTTTTTTTTTCTGCATTATTTACTTCTCTTTTTTTTTTACAAATGGTAAAAGTACAATAAATAGGATATAGAAGATGCCCCCTAACCCAAAATATCTAGTGATAAACCAAAGGCTAATAAAAGGAAGCACATTGACTTTCTAAAGGACAGAGGTTAGGAAATGTGTGAGAAAGGGGAGGGGCCAGGGGCAGGTGAGTAGGAAAATGGAGTGACAAGAAGAAAAAGGGTAGAAAAGAGGAAGAGTCTGGGTACAAATGGGTAGGGAATAGGAAAGAGTCCGGAGTATGTGGTTATGGAGGAGAAAGAGAGGCCAGGGACAGGTAGGTAGGAAAGGAGGATGAGTCAGAAGAGGCAGGTGGATATGGAACAATGGGAAGGGGAAAAGCGCAACCTAGGTTACATTTCCCAGAGTGTTCATCTTCCCCACGGGAAGATTCATTAGCTTTATGTGATCATAGGCACCCTGAACCATGTGCTTCAGGAGGCAAAAGAGTGATGAAATTCTAAAGTCAGAATCAATCTTAGTTTTATGACTTAGATATACAGGACCAGAATAAAAGCTTTAAGCAGTGTTCTGATTCAAACACAGACAGCATATGAAATGACAATCACAGGTTATGTTTGGGATTTACTGAAGCCCTCTGGACTTACAGCTCAGATTTCAAACTTGGCAATTTTGATAGCACAGCATAAACAAATACTTCATATGATTGAACTGGAAAAGTCTTACTTTTCAAAATGTTATATATTCTTTCAACTCCAAGTCTTGTTTTTCTTGATTTAGCCTAAAAATATTTTCCTTAGCATTTTCTAACTTCTAAAATATGTGGGACATGAAAGTAGTTTAAGTTGCTGCAAATTTAGCTACAAAAGCACTTTTACATAAAGAAAACAGATGAGTAAGAAAGATTGACGTTGGATCTGAGAGCTAGCTCCTTTGGTTTTATTTTCTTAAGTCCTTATGCAAGCAAACTTTGGGTATGCATAGTCCTTACAAGCACTGTCTACTCTAAGAGATAGGAAATGTAATTGAAACCCTCCCCAAGGAAAGATTATTGCAAAATTCCAAGATAGTATATTTGTACTTTTATACAAAAAATATAAACCAGAATTCTAAAATATGAATATCTGAGTGGAGCTTCTACATTGATACCAAATGCATGTGCCAGTCATCCTTAAGCCCTGAGGACCAAACCAGCAGTAGTCTTAGATTTTCTCATCATATCCCCCATGTATTATAAAGACACATCACATGAATATCCCTATAGTTAAGAAACCATAAAAGATATATGAAAATATTGAACCAAACAAATTGAGACTTCACAAAGGTTAAATTTCAATAGATAAAGTAGCATAGGAAAAGAAAGATGAAAACATAATATAGAAGGAGGAAATGGGATGATTGTGTTCTATGTCTTAGAGCTTGATTGTCCTTCAACCTCAGAATAGGTATCAAGAATCATTTAAATCTTTAATTGTTGAAAATAGCCTCTCATAAAGAGAGTAGAATGAAGGCAATGAAGATGTATTTTGCTAACACCCACCAGGCAATAAAAAGAAACACAGTCACAACTGAGACAAACATGGGATTGGGCATCCCTTCCCCCACAAGAAAATAAAGAATGAGGGAACCAAGTGTTTGAGGTATCATGAATTCATTATAGATGTAGACAGCAGACTGTGCATTTCTCCTGTATGCAGCAAAATGTAGGGTCCTGCTTTCTCAATGCTCCAATGTGGTGCATTGGGCATCACAAGAAGGAACTACTGACAACACTTGAGGCTACTTAAAAGGAAAAGACCTCCCTCAGAGAGTGTGATGAAAATATACTGTGCTGAGTGTTGTCTTCTGCCTCAGGAGCCTCTTAGTGCATCACCCTTCACAAGGACACTTAAAACAAGTCAGTAAGCACTGCTCTCATCACACTACTGTATGGGGAATTATACTATTTCAGAATTCATGTCCAGAACACAATGCCCATCATGCAAATCTCTATTACTTAGCTTCCAATTTGAGGTGTTGTAAGACAAAGTTGAGAGCTGTGTCATCACTTGGACTAGATCTAGATTTGAGTCTTAAGCTTTAATTTGAGAACACCCATCATGACAGAAAGAACATAATAATAAATTATGGCATACTAGCACACCGCTATAACTTAGCAAAGGAATGCTGCATGACCCAACAGTCTTCCAGACTAAAGACTCTACAGCCAGAATTAGAAACAGCCATGGGGCTGGGCAGTGGTGGAACATGCCTTTAATCCCAAGACAGACAGATCTGTGAGTTTGAGGCCAGACTGGTCTACAGGCAAGTTCTAGGACAGCCATGGCGACACAGAGAACAATGGAGAGAGAGAGTGAGAGAGTGAGAGTGAGAGAGAGAGAGAGAGAGAGAGACAGAGACAGAGACAGAGACAGAGACAGAGACAGAGACAGAGACAGAGACAGAGAGACAGAGAGAGACAGAGAGACAGAGACAGACAGAGACAGACAGAGACAGACAGAGAGACAGAGACACAGAGTCACAGAGACAGAGGAGGGAGACAGAAGAGGGAGAGTGAGAGGGAGTGAAAGGAGGAAGAGAGAGGGAGAGAGAGAGGGAAGGAGGAATGGAGGGAGACTATAGGTATTGGGCCACTGGGTGCATTGGACCCTCATCCAACATCCCTCTTTCTAATTACAGGGCAAATCCTCGGAACTTTAACTTTGACAATGTGGGAAATGCAATGCTGGCATTGTTTGAAGTTCTGTCCTTGAAAGGTTGGGTAGAAGTGAGGGATGTCATTATTCATCGAGTGGGGCCGGTAAGCAAACACAGGGGAATTTTCTAAGTACATCCAGGGTAGTTCCCATTGGTTCTGATAAATAACACCTTTCATTTACACAGATCCATGGAATCTATATTCATGTTTTCGTATTCCTGGGTTGCATGATTGGACTGACTCTTTTTGTCGGTGTAGTTATTGCAAACTTCAATGAAAATAAGGTAAGTCTTCTCAGATTAATAGCACAGACTTAATTTTTGTTCTTGTCCTTACTTTAAGCTAATTTTTTTCATACACAGCATGGAGCCACATTAAATTGTAGTGTGACTCATGTAACTAACCTGTATAAAACTCTTTTGCAAGCTGCCTCACTGTTGTGGTTTGGGTCCATCACTTAGGAGTATAATTCTCTTGCTAGGTTTACCCTTATGGCAACAGTAATTTTCCCACAGCTGAGAAACATATCTCCTATTGTTCAGATGGGAAGGATTTACAGTGAATTATTAAAATATGATAGTTTCAAGTTATCCTCTAATTGCAGTCCATACTGCCTTTACAAAAATGTGAATTGTGGGCTTCTTTGTCACTCAGTGAATGAACTCAGAATTTTGATAAGACAGGGAGACGCCATATAAAATATAAAGGACAGTTCAAAGACTAAAAAGATTTTTCAAAATCCTTTAAATTTTACATATTTCCGGAAGTCAGGAAGCAACCTCAGTTCTAAGAGTTCTCATGATGGATTCAAAGCTCATGGATAGAAACAGCAATGTGGTTTCTTATGGAGCATACGTTTAAGGGAATTGTCCCTTGGCAGCTGTTATGGGCAAGGCTGGTTAAACTGTCTCTCAGGAGTTCTATCTGTGGAGTCACACTGAAACGCACATAAGCTCTGAGCACTCACTCTACAGAAGAAGCTTCTGCCATCTCTCAAGATGCTGAAATTTGCACAAGAGAACACCACTTTGGGCCAAAGTCTGACTCTTTTCTTATGACTGCAGGGTCTGGGATTCTTCTAATGTAATTAAAACCTCTAACGTGAAAAGTTCCATTTGCCTGTGAAGCACCTGCTGTTCAGCTGTGCACAGTGATGACTGATTCCCATGTGTTCATGCCAGAGCTCTTTGGTTTGTGTAGCAACATGCTAGACTATATCATTCACTGTCCCCAGGCTCAATGTGTGTGGTGCCACTGACTTAGTCAATTACCACCTTTGATGTGCACCTAATGAGTATTTCACTTCACTCAGCTTTTCAAAGATTACAATTTTAAAAATCCCCCTTTGGCCCCAGTACTACTCCAACCCTCAGAAAGATGGTCTTTTAGAGCAGCAGCAATCCTGTCACCCAGCCCTTCTATTTCACTTTTTAGTATGTTCATAAATGAGATACTCTAACCCTCCAGTGTGTTCAGTTTAATATCAGGCAGAAAGAGAAAGATGTGTCCTTTTAGATGGCTTTGAGCCATGTGGTGGAACAGACACTGGGAATTCCAGGATATAGGAAAGAGCTTATCAGCACATTTACCAGATGAGGTACTGCCAGTCCAGGGTGGTTAGGGGTCCCTGGGAGGGCCCTGGATGCAAGAGGACTGAGCTCCAGGGCAGCTCACAAGTCAGCAGCATGAGTGACCCAGCATACAATGCTCAATAACAGGAACCAACTGTATAATTAACTGCCAATCTTGAAATAGCTATGATTTACTGAGGATTCTTTGCCTCCAACACCATAGTTATGTCCTAAACGAGTCAGGAAGTGACAGCTTGTTTGGGATTATGATGTGTCAGGCCAAACAGATGCCAAGAGGGAGGTAGAAGTTGTATATCGCAATCTTGATTTGTTCGTTGGAAATAAAGGTTCTAATTATGTAAGTGTGTGTGTGTGTGTGTGTGTGTGTGTGTGTGTGTGATATGAATTAAACTTCATGGCACTCCACACAAAACTTCCATAAATACAACATGCAGGCAAAACACATAAAATAAAATAAATAAATCTTTAAAGAAAAAAGGGGACAGGTGAATGGCTCTAATAAAGGCACTTCCCTCCAAGCTGATGAGCTGAATTCAATCCCTAGGACCCACATTGTAAGAAGAGAGCAGACTCTTGCAGTGTTTCTGACCTTGATATAATTCATGCCAATTTAGAAATTAAAAACAATTTTTCTTCTGTATTGATACAGTCAGAAAGCACACAATTCTGAAATCTGAAAGGACAGTCGCTATCTCTACAGAAGGAGTCAGAGAAAGGGAGTGAGTCCCCTCAACCTTAGTTTTCTAATTATATATCTGCCTCTGTAATGTGGTATAATAAGTCGAATGCAGAATAATACAATGCAATATCATTTATGAGCATTTTTATCGAGTACTCTGCTTTATAATATCTATCAAATTATCATACCATTTATTTCTGGAAAAGGAAAATTCTATGACTTCTCTACTAAAAATAGTTTAATGATTGCACCTATTGAACTGTTTAAATAAAAAAAAATGTATAAAGACAAAATGCCCTCTTCCAGCAGCTATTCAAATATCTGATTGGCTACCATAAAATTAAACTAACCACAGTTAGTATGTAGAAAACATAGTTGAAACTTTCTCAAGCCCAAATGTCACCGGTCTTCAATGACACACACCTGGAAACTGCTGAATAACCCAGTATGCACCCACCCCTGATGGAAAGCCTTCCATTGTGGGTTACTCATTCTGACAGTGTCTCTTCAACCACTATGGTTCTTGCAGACTATTTTCTTTCAGGTCCCCACATTGGTCCTGCCTGTAAAACCATCTGATACACATTGCTCATTTCCTTTTCCCTCCACTGCTTCCTTTGTTTCCAAGGGGACAGCCCTGCTGACGGTAGATCAGAGAAGATGGGAAGATCTCAAGAGCAGATTGAAGATCGCACAGCCTCTTCATCTCCCACCTCGGCCGGGTATCAAAGATGTTCTGATTTTATTCATGTTGGGCATTAGTGTTCCTGCTTCCCTAAGAGCCTCAGATTTAAATTAAAATAATAATCGTGAGGCCACTAGGGGGTTGTGCATAAGTTAATATTGAAACAGACTCCAAACTGCTGATCTTTCCATAAGGCTATTAAAATCAGCCACCCAAACGCTGTGCTTCAGTGATCTCAGAAGAAGCCTTAATGAAAAAAATGAATTTTTAAATAAAATATATTTGTGTTTGCCTTTTAGAGCTATGAGGGTAATGTACTAAGCTCCCAGAAATTGAATGATGTGCTTCTTCTTTCAATACAGATGGTGCTATGTGCTGTCATTTTGATATCCAGCACCAGCCATTCCTCCAAATCACTTCACAATAGATTGAACTGGAAGGGAAGGCTGTAATGGGTTTGAAGATGCACATTAAAGAATATGAAAGACAAGAAAGTGAACCTGGCCATGTCTAAAGCATCCTCACCTACACCTTTCTTTCTTTTTTTTCCCAGATAATGATGGTTTTAGAGCTAAAATGTATGACATAACACAGCATCCATTTTTTAAGAGAACAATCGCATTGCTAGTTCTGGCCCAGTCTGTGTTGCTATCTGTCAAGGTATTGTTTCTGCTTGAGATTTCTGGAGTGATTTCACATACCTGGTGCTTCCTGGAGCATTGCAGGGAGCATTGCCATTTGCAGCCTCTGATCTTTAGTAATAATGGCTGGGTAATAATAAGACTGGTGTATACACTGAATAGCAGGGAGATAAAAGTCTGGTGGATGTGGCAGTAACTTGTGCTCTCCTGGTTGCAGTGGGATGTTGAGGATCCTGTGACAGTTCCTTTGGCCACAATGTCGGTCGTCTTCACCTTCATCTTTGTCTTAGAGGTACAGTAATGAGTCTGCCTCTCTGGGGGAGGCTACGAACAATTAAAAGGGAATGAGGGCTCCCTTTGATGGCACCTACTTCTAGCTCCGTGCTCGCTTGTTTTCAAAGTCTTTGGTGGGTATGTTTCATGACTAGGACACATTCTCTTAGGCCATCTCCATTCTGGCTGTTCTAATTAACTTCAGAAAGACTTCGCTTTTTTTTTTTTTTTTTTTTTGAGACAGGGTGTCTCTGTGTAGCCCTGGCTGTCCTGGAACTCACTTTGTAGACCAAGCTGGACTCAAACTCAGAAATCTGCCTGCCTCTGCCTCCCAAGTGCTAGGATTAAAGGAGTGTGCCACCACCGCCCAGCAAGACTTCACTTTATATTTCCAATATTTCTAAGTGATGAAACACTTCTTCCAATTGTTGTGTCTGAGCATTAGCCTGTTAGTAACAGGGTTTGAATCCTTGCAGCCCAGGGAAGATATCACTGCTATTCAGGGATTCAGATTACAACACAGTGTCAATATGCCAGCAGCCCAGACAAGATTATCTTAAAATGTTGTCCCCATATCACATCTATTTGCCATAAAATTTTCTTTGAAATTCAAGTGCTGTAAACTGGCCGATATTTCCCAAAATACAATTTTTCACTCAAAGTAGAAAAGTGACCTGCAATGACCATTTAGCTATGAATCCATAGAAAAGAGTGTGGAGAATAGATATGCAGGCTACTTGGCTTTGAAATGATGTATCTTTGTGATTAACTCTTTTATTAGTTATATATCAGAATATAGCTAATAAAAGAGTTGTTCATATATATGTATATGCATGATGAGTTAATCATGTATATGATGATAATAATGATGATGATTAAATCTAATTGAATTTAACATGCCTAAGCACTTGCCCTGTGTCCCTTCTTGCTTGCTTTCTCTAGGTTACAATGAAGATCATAGCAATGTCACCAGCTGGGTTCTGGCAAAGCAGAAGAAATCGATATGATCTCTTGGTGACATCTCTTGGTGTTGTGTGGGTGGTGCTCCATTTTGCTCTGCTGGTAGGCACATCATTACATTTTACTTTAGTTGATAGTTCAGCTTTTTCCCAATTCAATCTCTTTTTCCCAATCCAGTATCTTCATTCCATACCAGTCACTTTTGGGCATTCAAACTCCCTAAATCCCAGCTTTGATTGTAAGAGTCCTGGGACATGTTTGCAAATGCATACACATTGAAATGTACATGTGCACACACCTACACTTTTCATAGAGACAAATCCTGGATCTTCAAAGACCTAGAGTACATAAATCTAAAACAAGGCTCTTAAAGACAGTCTCATTTAACGCCTCATTTTACCAAAGGAGAACACTGAAGCAGAGATGAAGGAACCTGCCTAAGTTCAAATAGCAGGCTAGAATTAGAAGACTCAGACCTTGCACCCTGAGATCAAGAGTAGCATCCATCATACCCCTGAAATCACATATAAGATTTATAGTGTAATCCCTAAGTACTCTTCAAGACACTCTTCTTGCACAGACATCTAATACCAATTCTCTGAACCCATCAATCTTCATATGTCTGAGGTCTTGTACCAAATATAGTCATGGGAAACTTGACTAGACTTAGTCTCCAGTGATGTTGCTCAATGGAAATAAAATATGCTCACTGATTTGATGTTGGTTTACACTGTATAGTCTAAGTATTACAGAAGTTTATAAGAAATACTTATAAATGTCATCATGTCATTAGTATTCTATAGTCCCAGTGATCCCCATTCACCCATTGTCTTTAATTATTGAGGCATGGCAGAAAGTATTCAGTACTCACAGAACCCATTTGCCTATCAGAAGAGGGCTTGCTGTAATATGGATCTGTGGTATTCATATATATTTATTGAGTGGCCTTTTTTAACCAGTGGTTGCCTTCAGCATTAGAAACTTTAAATTTAAGCATCTATGTTCAGTTTCTTCAACACAAATTTGAACATAATGATGAGCAAAGCACTGTAGGAGGATCAAGAAGAAAGTAATATGCAAAACAGATATTTACTACACTAATAAACTTTATAACCTAAAAAGCTACAAAGATTTTCATTGTGTGTTCACAACCCAATGAGGACTATGGGTGTGCTAAGAAAGATGAAGATCCTATGGTCCATGACAACAGTAAGGAGTGGGCAATGGCTTCATCAAAGAGGTCCTGGAAGGCATTTCCCCCACAAGCAACCTGGCTCCACTTACAGAACATTTCAGACATCCTTAAATAGGATGAAAGGATATAGGGACTGGACAAAGGTGAAGTTCAGTGCCTGAAGTAGGAGCCATGGTATTTAATATAAGAATATAACACAAAGTCCACAAAAGTGTGAACATAAGTCTTCTTAGGGCTTTGGGGTCCATGGAAAAATTATCCAGTAATCATCCCAAGGGCTGTGGTTATCATGACTTCTAGAATGTCAAGACTTAAGGTGTCTACAGTAAATCCTGAACTGACATGGAAAGAAAAGGCAAAAGAAAATTCTAATTATGCTTACTTTATCTAGAAAAACCTTTGATTAAATGCTACTCACTAAATGGAAAAATACAGTAGGCCTAATCTCAAATATCCCCACAGAAGAAATCCATTAAAAAAAAACAAAACCAAAAACCAACAACAACAACAACAAAAACATTCCCTCTTCTGCTTGACTGCTTTTGTTCTTCCCCTGAGAAGAACCTCTCGTCTGAGGAAAGCAATCGTTCTTGCCATATTTTGCAGTGGACTGCTGGGAAGGAAAGCTTTCCTTCCAAAAAGGCTGTGTGCCCACATTCTCGTCCTTGTGCCTCACCAAGGAGCTCAGTGGACCCCCTTCCCAGGGACCCATCTGGGACTGTTGTTGTTTGGCTAGGCAGCTCCTGGAGAATGCTCATGCTTTGGCATCAGCTGAATGTCACTGTTGTTATGCTGTGGCCAGTGGCATCTTTGTTTCTCAGAAGAAGCCTTGTGAATCAGAAAGCACAGAGTGATCTCTGGCCCTAAGCACACATTGCAAGAGCAAACTGATGCAATCCTTAGCTGGGGGTGGGGTGCTTTTTAAAATGGTTTGATTCATGAAGAGGGAACTGAACTTAAAAAAGAAAAAGGAAAGAAACTGCCCTCAAGCATTGATGTTGTTGAAATAAGGCCCCTTGTAGCCCAGGCTAGCTTTGAAGTTAATACGTAGTCAAGGATGACCTTAAATTTCTGATCTTCCTGCCTCTACTTCCCAAATGCAGGGATTACAGATATCACCAACACTGGGTTTACATGTTGGGATATTGAACCCAGAACCTCACACATGTTAGACATGACTTCTACCAGCCAGGATATAGTCCCAGCACCCTTCATAGTCACCCTGTGACTTTCTTGTCCTATCCTCAAAAAGGCTTCTCACTGCTTTCTGTGAAAGGAATTTCAAAATACAGAATTCAGTTGAGCAAAACAAAACCTAAGGTTTTGTTTGAGACTTTATTTTAAATCTAATATTTATTCATGAGTTTTTGCAGTGACCTTTTCAGTACCTTTATTTCAGATAAATTTCTTATAGGAATTTTCACATTTTATTAAAGTAATTATTCACTAGACTTCACAGAAGACTTAAAACCATAACAAGATCTTTTCTGCAAACTGTAAAAAAAACCTGTCTTCTGTTTAAATTTCAGAATGCATACACCTACATGATGGGAGCCTGTGTGATTGTCTTTAGATTTTTCTCCATCTGTGGAAAGCATGTAAGTCTATCATGTAGAATCTTCTCAAATGTCACATAAGCATTGAGTCACTGATGCCAACAGACCACAGCCAACCTAGTTGATATATTCAACAAAGGACTAAACATCATAAGTCAAGACAAATAAATATTAAATGTTGCATTGAATCAGTAGTGTAATTATCTTTGACTATGCTTCCTGTTATTTTATTCATCATATCTGTTGTAAGCTCAATCATAAATTAAAGAAAACATATGGACTCTGAAACCAAAAGCCAATGTTATTCCTAACGTACCTCAATTTGTGTTTTTAAATTAACTACATTACAAAGAAAGTTTATAATTGATGATAGTGTTTCCCTTATTCTCTGTTGATTTATATTTCTTGCTAGCTCTCTCTCTCTCTCTCTCTCTCTCTCTCTCTCTCTCTCCCCTCTTTCACACACACACACACACACACACACACACACACACACACACCTGTGGTCTCTATTTTTAAGGGATAGTGTTTCCTTTTGTCATTAGAATTATTTCACATATAGATTCCATATATTCACGTAATTGGAAGGTTTAACAACTGGTGGTTATTTAGCATTATGTCAGTACTATATTTGGTTATTAGGCAGACTGTGGGAGAAAAGTAAATTTACTTGCCATAGGCCAATAATGTCTTTATAGATGTCTAGGTTTCAAAAGAAGATGAAATAGAAATCTAAGAAGCTTGTGTTTGTTAATTTAATTAATTTCTCTGGAGTGACAAGATTTTACAATGCCAGATGGTTTTTGAATAATATTTAGATTTAATATCTAATAGGAAACAACTTTCAAATGATGTCCTTGGGAATCAGTATGTAGCCAACCTGCTTATATATTATTCACCAGCCAGGTACTCCTCAGCTTGAAATGACTATTCTCCCACCTTCTGTCTTTCTCCATCTGCCCTGATTCCACACCCTTCTTCATCTGCAGGTGACACTAAAGATGCTCCTTCTGACAGTGGTTGTCAGCATGTACAAGAGCTTCTTTATCATCGTAGGAATGTTTCTCTTGCTGCTGTGCTATGCCTTTGCTGGAGTTGTTCTGTTTGGTACCGTAAAGTATGGAGAGAACATTAACAGGTCAACATAATTTGTCTTCCTATTTATTTTTCAAAGCAAATGTCTTAATTATAAAATTATAAATACAGACTTAGGTGTTTTTTGACTATTAAAGTCTTGGGAGTGGTATAGAAGGGAAGTAATATGTTGGAAAATAAAATAAAATATACACATTTTAAATAACATTTTCCATTTTACAAGATAAGCATACTTATTTTAGAACCCTTGGAAAATGCAAAAACCAAACAAAAAGGTTTTATAATTCTACCCACTGTCAGGAATAACAACTCCTGATTTCAGTATTTTTCTACCCATGTATCTCTCTGAAATGTTATATTATTTTGTGGGGGGAAGGGATAAAACAGGTTTTAGATGATTTTCTTTTTCAGCCAAGTGTAGAAAGTTAGAATCTACTAAATCACTCTGCTGTGAAAAAAAAGCATTTCCAATAGCTCATCTTCTATATTATAAAAGCATCTGCTGTTGTTCTCTTAAAAGTTCAAATGCAACAAAACACATACAAATGTTTCACTGGTAGGTGGTTTATTTTGGCACATGGCTGAGTATCTTTCTATGATACAAGTAGAGGAATCACTTCTTTATAGTCAAAGTAAAAACTCAGTTGTTACATTTCAAAGCCAATAAGTTGATGACCCTGTAAAAGTTTTGACTTGTCAGGCATCTATAATTGCAGGAAAGTATAGATGGCAGCAGGTAGGTTTTATGCTTTGATAACAGGAAACTGGCAACCAGGTTTGCAAATGCCACATGTTTGGGTGGTGACCACTAATACTGTGTCAAGACAATGGCAAGTCATGACATCTTCATTCTGCTTCTTTTCTTAAATTAGGCATGCCAATTTTTCTTCAGCTGGCAAAGCCATTACTGTATTGTTTCGAATTGTCACAGGGGAAGACTGGAACAAGATTATGCATGATTGTATGGTAAATATCCCCTTATTGTTATCAGTGCCTCAACATACGCTTATGTGCACATGGCAATGGTATTTTTATTAATATCAAGACCTTGTATTAGGGGCTGGTGAGATAGCTTAGTGGGTAAGACCACTGACTGCTCTTCCAGAGGCCCTGAGTTCAAATCCCAGCAACCATATGGTTGCTCACAACCATCTGTCATGGGATCGTCTGCCCTCATCTGGTGTGTCTGAAGACAGCTACAGTGTGCTATTATACATACATACATACATACATACATACATACATTTTTTAAAAAGCCCTTGTATTAAAGAAAATTTTCTGCCTGTCTAGTTCATAAGTTGCACTTTGAACATTACAAGACATAAATATAAAAAATAAAATATTCACATAACATAACTTAAACTAAGGGCATTTTTAATGCACTCATCGAATACTCACTAAGTCCCTGGTTTGTCCTGGGCCATATGCAAGGCCTTCTACAGGTCCAAAGGTTCCTCAAGGCACATATGTCATGTGTTCTAAGCCATTTTACCTTTGGTATCCTGCTTTCTTTCCAATAAATCTGTATCATCCTTGGGTCATGGTGCTAATGCTTACTTCCTTAGGCCCACATTTAAAACTCTGGGTTATATATTCTATAGGTCTCTATATTTCTTGTTTGAACATACATACTAGTTCTAGAGAGTTGTAGAGTCAACCTTATTTCTTTCTCCTTCCTCTCAAATCAGACACCAATGATTTCCTACTGACATTCTATGAGGGGGTGTGTGCTGTCCACATGCAACTCAGTGCTAAGATACTGAAGTGTAACTAGTGCACCTGAAAAGCTGCTTTATATTACATTTATTTTTACTTAATATTAATATGAATTAAATTTAAATTACCACATGGAAAGTTAATACTTCTTGTGCTAGAAACTATGTTGTTAAACTGTTGTCAGCTGTCAGAGAACAGGGGTATGTCTTTATTGTTAGTCTATCCCTAACACTTGCCACAAATATACCACATAGTAGAGTCTAGAGAATTTTAAACATGAAAAGTGGAAACCAAATTTATCCAAACAGGTATAACCAAAGGTAGAATTAAATAAATCCTGCATAGGCTCCCGGAAGAGTGTGTGGGAATACAGAAGACAAAGCTAGTTATCTGGCTGACAGAAACCAGGAGAGTATCACAGAAAGATTTGAATTTCAATTCAAAGAATACAAAGGCTTCATATAATCTGAACCTTATAAATTTCTGTAACATCTCATTTTGGTGCCCCAGGACTGGGGACTAGATCTTACACAACTTGAATGTGAATTTGGTATGTGTAGTCTACTCCATACAAATTAATCCAATGCTTAAATTTAAAAAAAAAATAAAGTTCCTCTTTATTTCACTTCCTGAAGTTTGACCGCAGGGTCTGTTGATGGGATGTGAATCTTATGTCCTCATGGAAACTTGTTCACTTGCATTTTGCTTCTATCAATGGCAATTTAATTGGGTCATCTACAGGACCAAAAGCATAGCATGATGAAATACTCTAGTGGAGTTCTGCTGCAAATGATGTGTGTGTGTCTGACATGTGTGGCTTTTGCTTGATGGCTTTAAGTTAACTACATCCCATACCACCAAGAATATATCCATTGAGCACTACAGTAGAAGAAATCTGTGCCCTTCCTTCCCTTCAACGCCCTCCATGTCCCCCACTGGCCCACAGGTTCAACCTCCATTTTGTACTCCAGATGAATTTACATACTGGGCAACAGACTGTGGCAATTATGCAGGGGCACTTATGTACTTCTGCTCATTCTATGTCATCATCGCCTACATCATGCTGAATCTGCTTGTAGGTAAGAGATGTCCATGGAATTATTTTTCCATCTCTTCAAACTCAGGTACTTGGATAATTATGTACAATTTTCAAGTAATTATCCTCGATTGCTTGGGGTGGGTGTTTCATGGCATTAATTATAAATTGTTGCCTCTCAACCCAGGAGCTGAAAAGACCTTTGAAAGGCATGGAAATGGCAGTTGATTGCAGTTTCAAGAATTGTCCTATTTATTATTCTCATTAATTCCCAAAGAGCTCTTCCCATGGATTCAGCTGAACACAAATCAGGGAGGGCTACTTTCACAGCCTCGAAATATCAGTTTGGTTTTTAAAGATATATTTTGTTCACCCAGCTGTGGGGACATCCAGGCCCAATATGACCCTTAAAAATGCCTTGGAACTCTCAAGTAAGAGTAGAAGCCAGTTGGCATGAATGTCTAACCAGAGTGCCTTTGAGCCCATGACCCTCATGTTTTGGAAAGGCAAGTGATGAATAAATAGCTTAGTTCAAGTGCGAGACATGCCAGCTTGGAAACTGTACTGAAATCACTTTGAAAAATTGGCTTTATAATGTGAGTGATAACATTTATTATTTATAATAGGTGTTTTACTTCTTCTAAAAATGACATATTAGCATATTTGTCTAACATCTGTTTTTTTTCCCCAAGCCATAATTGTGGAGAATTTCTCTTTGTTTTATTCCACGGAAGAGGACCAGCTTTTGAGTTACAATGATCTTCGCCATTTTCAAATCATATGGAACATGGTAGATGATAAAAGAGAGGTAGGAGCTGTGGATGTGGATCACTTGCTTACCAAGAATGCATAGGATGCTGGGTTTGATCCCCAGTACCACATAAAGCTAGGTGTGGTGCTGCATCACTGTACTCCCAGCACTTGGGAAATGGAAGCAAAGAGTTGGATATTCAAAGTCTTCCTCAACCTAGGGGTAAAGAGAACAAATAACACATTTCAAGTATTTTGAATCTAATAATGGACATAGACTAAATTTGGAACTGTCACTGTTGCATTATAGAAACCTGTCATTGATAAGCCAGGTGAGTATGCAATTACACAGGAACAGAGTAGTCTTTCCTCATGTCCTTTTCAACCATGAAGAGCCTGGTCTTTAGACTTTAAAAGGTCAGCAAAGGAAAAAATAAAGAATTTTCAAGTGTATCTGCATTTGGCTCAAGCAGAAGGAGGGGAATTGCAGCTCCCAGAGTGAAAGCCTGCTATGGACTTACTATCATCTCAACCTTAAGCAGCTATCTAGATGAACCACACATAGGAGATGCAAGTAATGTCTGTGGTGTAACTCAGTGGTTGAGTGTTTGCTGAGTATGTAAAAAGGCCTGGGTTCAATCCCCAGTACCACTAAAAAGTAATTAATTACATGGAGACCTTGTTATTTTGAACTACTTCAAAGTTAATATGCAAAGATCTTAACCATAAAGCTTATCCAATATTTCCCAGAATTAGCCAAAACAGAGGCGAGTTTCTTGTTCTCAGCTACCCTTTTTCTTTCCCCTTTCTTCCCCCTTTCTTCTCCTCAGCATCCTCCTGTACTTCCCTTCTTCTTCTCCTCTTTGACCTCTTACTCATCCTTACCTTCCCAAAGCTTAAGTTAGCTAGGCACTGAGGTAAAACAATTCTCAAATGGCAAGGATCCTATGCCCACAGAGCTTATGTTCTAAAGGAAGAGGTGACCACTTAAAGATGAAATGGTACTAATGACACAGGTTAGGATCCATAATCCAAAGTAATTCCAGACTTTGAATTCTTTTTAGTACAAGTCACAGTCAAAACCCAGGCATGCTAATATTGTATAAAATAACTTCCTGGATATGTGTGTAAGACATATATGAAACATAAATGAATGGCACCTGCCTGTAATACTACTACATGGAAGGCAGAAGTAGGAGGCTCAGGAGTTTGACAGCCTTAAGTTTAATGACAGCCTGGAATACACAAGAACTTGTTTTGAAAAGATTTAAAAAAATGAATAAGTTCTATGTTTAAACTTGTATCTTATCCACAATATCTCTCTTTGTAAGAATGCAAATATTCCAAAGTTCATAAAATCCAAAGTTTGAAACACTTCTGATCCTCACATTCTGGTAGGGGATACTAAACTTCTATAAGTTCCAGAAGTTATGAGCACATTGAAGATGGTAGAGCATGGATGGGCTTAGGACAGACCTTTAGCTGAAATGGTCATGAAGGTGTAGGTGAAGAGGTATTGTGCTCACATCAAGAAACAAGGGAAGTTCAGCTATAGAAAGATACAACCTAAGAAGATCCAAAAATAGTTCAGGAAGAGTTTAGTACAGAGAGAAGAAGTTAGCACAGTTGACATAAGTAAGGATCTGGAAGGTGAGGTATGGTTGTAACCCAGGGTCTGCAAGAACTACGGTGGCCTCTTCACTGTTTTATTATTTGTCCCCACTAGTATTATCTGTCCCCAAACTTGGCTGTAGTCTCCTTGTAGAGGACAGGAATACTTGTCCTAGTTCTTTTGTCTCATCGAGATCTATATTTGTCTCTGTGACTGTTACCCACAGGAACTTGATCTCACATGATATATACAAAAAAGACAGTACCCCAATTAACACTGAGATGCTAATAACCAACAGGAAGCCTTAGTCCACCAGATCCATTCAAAGATATAGTCAGAGTTGGTATGCTAGGCTGTGTTGCATGGAATACAGTGATACCTTTTATAGTTTCAAAGTCCAGATGTGTTTTACCCTAGAAGGAGGGCAAAGCTGAGGCCTCACTGTTTCATGTAAGTTGTTCTAATCATTTAGAGGACCTACAAAGGAACTACCTTTCAATGAAAGCAAAATAACAAATGCTACATCTAAGACCCAAATTAAGTGAGGAGAGTTATGTGTGTATGCATTGCCTACTTGTAGAATGATATTCACAGTGCATATGGAGAGGTGGGTAGACTACTGAGCATAATTAGTAAGGGCTGGCTCCAAGGAGAGCTACATGTATGTTCCCCACTCTCCCTAGCTCTGAAGTCAATATTATGATAACCCACAGGACCAGAGCGACAGAGAATTACTGCTTGGTACTTCATATCATATGCTTAGAACACATTATTTTGCCCAGCTTGCAAAGAGAACAGTGAGTTTCTTCCTGTCTGGTGCTATTTATTCTGGTGATCCCTTGCCTCATTCTCCTTGGTGTTTGGGTTATAAGCCTGAGAGATACCAGTCTTGACTTATAAATTCATTTTGTTGTCTGTGTATCCCTGTAAAAAGAGACTCTGTGAATAAGGAGTCCATAGATGCCTTTTATGACTTACTTTGCTGACCCTTGTACTCTCCCACTTAGGGTGTGATCCCCACCTTCCGAGTGAAGTTCCTGCTACGGCTGCTGCGTGGGAGGCTGGAAGTGGACCTTGATAAAGACAAGCTCCTGTTTAAGCACATGTGCTATGAGATGGAGAGGCTGCACAATGGCGGTGATGTCACCTTCCATGATGTCTTGAGGTATAAAGCTGGTTCCACACCTCAGTGTCATAGAGATACACTGAGACCAGAAATGAAAGGTGTGACATACAGAAGTCCATGAATCTAGTTAACAAGGATTTTGAAACCTGAGTAGCCATGCTGCTATGGTTATAATTCAAGGGCACACATTCTAGGGATGAAGTAGTCTTTTTCACTGCCCTATAATGATCATATCTGATCGCTGCCTCAGACAAGGATAGAAAGTAGTGGTCTGACACCTGCCATCCCAGAAGGAAAGATATAGAGTAGACATGGAGGGCATGGTCTTGTCTCTTAATTTTGGGATGAGAGTTGTGGTCCTGCAAGAGTTAAGTGACTTGCTGAGGGTACTTGGTTCCATGGACAATGTGGAGCTAAAATCCAGATCACACTCAGGTGATTTTGGAAGAATCTGCCCCATTTGGTCTGTGGTAATTGCCCCTGCTGCTTAAAACATTCAATTTTCTGAGTGTTTTATGAGTACAAGACAGAATATAGGCTCTGACTCAGTCATTCTGAAGGACATTTGCATTAGCTTTCTAGAAACAGTGAATTGAGGTCCCAACAGCAGAAGAAGCTTATGATTCTAGAAGTAAGAAACCTGAAGTTAAGGTTAGGGTTGATTCTTGTGAGGCTCTGAGGAAGAAATTGTTCCAGCCCTTTCCTGGATCATCCAGTGGCTTCTTGCAACCAGTTATCTTCACTTAAACCTCAACTTAACTAGATCTGCAGTTAACTCTACACATGAGGTCACAACTTGAAGCTCTTAATAGAAATCATAAAATATCATTTATGCTCCACAAGCCCTGTCAGGGTATAGTGTCATTTGACATCAACTTTATATTATCTAATGGACCAAGAAAAGAATGTATACCCCATATCAAAGATATTAATTGAAAGATTATTTCAATATAGTTGATTTCCTTCATAAAAGCATGTGAAACATTATTATAAAATGTCCTTCCCAATGTTCCCTGCCAGAGGGACTTATTGACATAGAAACTGTCTAGAACCCTTGACTGGCTGTGGCTATTTTATTTATGCTGCATGTACCAAGCATATTAAATGTTGATTATTGCCACAAATTTGGGGATCATTCAGGTAGATAAAGCTCCACTTGTGGCTATGAGAAGAAAAAATGTCGGAGCAGCAAAGGAGGAAATTTGCTGGTTACCCATTTTTGCCTTTGGCTATCATTTTGTCCATGCATAAGCTAAAGAACACAGAAAGATGGGGCAAGGTTATGTATGAGTGAGAAAGACTGCCATGCCTCTCATATTGTTGATCTTTCTTTGTAGTGATGTAGTGTTTTTAGGTTGACCATGAGGCTCCCAGACCTACTGTTGTAATTAATAATCAGCATTTGACCTCTGGAGCATAGTGATACATCTGATCACATGGGACCCAGGCAAAGACACATGTGGTGATGTTGGCTCTTTTCTCACTGAAATTACATAATAATGGAATTCCTGATGAGTCTGGAGGACATAGAAGCATTTTATGAAACAAGAGTACAGGATTATTTTTTTCTTTTGCAATGGGAGGACACATAGCAAAGAAGTAAAAGCCAATAACCCAGTATCATAGGTCACTATGCTGTGAATTGAGTTCTAATGGTGACTTCAAGTTCAAACTAGAGGCTATATGAGAGTCCAGGGTGCTATGGCTAAACTAGAGTGGACTATCATATCAGATAATTCAGCATTCCTCTTTGATAATAGACCAGAGAGTTAATTCCTTGCTAAGAATTACCTGACTCTTCCTCTGCACCAAGCTGTCAATTTTATTTACCACTGTCTGGTAAATAAAACCAATGCCACACCTCTCAAAATGTTGATCTGAGCCAAGAGAGTTTAGCTCTGGCTTTGCATCATCTAAAACTAATAAGGAGAGTGCAAAGGGAAAAATGAAATAGAGAGGAAAGTAGAACATGAATAATTCCCAGGCAAGTATATTGACCATCAGCAATTAGAGCCAACCAGGAGGAAGTAGTGGAAGGTATACTCTTCTTTCTACACAGAACATTCCAGAGTATGTAGTTGTCTTAGTTAGGGTTTTACTGCTGTGAACAGATACCATGACCAATGCAAGTTTTATAAAAGACAACATTTAATTGGGGTTGGCTTACAGGCTCAGGGGTTCAGTCCACTGTAATCAAAGTAGAAACATGGCAACATCCAGGCAGATATGGTGCAGGAGGAGCTGAGAGTTGTACGTCTTCATCTGAGGGCTGCTAGTGGAAGACTGACTTCCAGGCAACTAGGGTGAAGGTCTTAAACCCACACCCACAGTGACACACCTACTCCAACAAGGCCACACCTCCTAATAGTGCCACTCCCTGGGAAAAGCATATACAAACCATAACAGTAGTTGATAGCCTAGGCACTTAGATGCAGTCACTGTTCTAAGTATCTCAGAGATAATAACTTGCCAGGTTATTCAATGAGGTAGGCACCAAAACTAACCTCAATATTTATAGAAAAGAAAATAGGGAGATACAGAGGTAACATAACCAGCTCCTTACCCAGCTGTGAGCAGCATCAAACCCTACACTGTTTGTCTGGAAAGATATATTCTCTGTATTTTGAAACACTGGAGGGTCTAAACACCAGATGAGTCTGACTGGTGGTTCCTGCTGTTTCCATCTTCCAGCATGCTGTCCTACCGCTCTGTAGACATCAGGAAGAGCCTGCAGCTAGAGGAGCTGCTAGCAAGGGAGCAGCTAGAGTACACCATAGAGGAGGAGGTAGCTAAGCAGACTATTCGCATGTGGCTGAAGAAATGCTTGAAACGCATCCGGGCTGTGAGTGAACCACAAGCACAAGGGTTGGGTTTCCTTTGCTGTTGCTATGGGGGAAAAAAGCAACAAGAACCTCTGACTTAAAGGAGAAAGGCTAACTCTGGCTCACAGTTCTAATGAACATAGTCCATTATGGAGAGAATGTCAAGATGGCAGGAGTTTAATCACATGACATGTGTTATATATTCACATCATATCCACAATCAGGAAATGGAGAGGGTAAATGCATGCCTGTGCTCATCCCACTTTTCACATCTTATATAGTCCAGGACCCCTTACTTAGAGAATGGTCTTACAATTAAGTTGAGTCTTCCCACACCAGTAATCAATATAATTTTCCACAACCCTATCCAATGGCCTATCTCTCAAGTGATTCTAGATTCTGTCCAGTTGACAGTTAACTCTCCTCTCTCTCTCTCTCTCTCTCTCTCTCTCTCTCTCTCTCTCACACACACACACACACACACACACACACACACATTCAGAAAAAGAGAGGCAAACAAAAGGGTCTGATATCCCTTAAAATGTATCTTCTTTATCCATGTACAGTGCCAGATTCTGGTACAGCCTTTACTCTTCTAACTTCCACTCATTCGCCTCAGCAGGCTCTACCACACATTCCAATTGCATCAAATTGAATAAAATGAAGGTTTAAAAAGCAATTTATGGTATTAAAATATTTATAATCTCCACTTATTAAACTCAACAGTATGGCATCCCAAAAATATCTACAGAGATGAAATTTACAAAACCACTTTTAAATTGCTTCAAAAAGTTTTAACATATGGTTTATCATGTTGTTGGGTCTCTAAAGACTACCTCTCATGGAATTTTGATGATGTGCCTGCTGCCTTCTGAACTGTAAGTTTGAATGAAGTTCTCACATATTAATGAATATGTACTCCATTAGCATATACTGTGTTTCCAGTGAGTACTTCTATTGTATAATTAACATTTATAAATGCTTTTGACTCATACTTCACATACAGAGAAGAAAAGCACATGACTCAGTATATACTTCCTGTAATGCAATTAATGTTATGTAAGATTTGGTTGATCCTACTCTTCAAAACAACAATACCCACTACAAAAATATGCATTTCTATTAGAGAAAAAAGTCTTCAAATAAATAAAACACTCCAGCCCAACCTCCTAGAGCAAAGTGAGCTGCCCACTGCAACCCAATCAAAACATGGCTATCGTAACTCTTGTTCCATTAATCACTTATGTACTGCTCAGATGCTCAGATGGCCTTAGCCAGGAAAGAGAGTTTGCTTCTGAACTGACCTGCCAGTCTGGCCTACAAAGTCTAGAATCAAGAGTTCAAAGTTTCTTCCTCATCTACTCAAGACCTTATGGTGCTTAGGGCTTTCAGGAAAGTGGCAGAGGCAT
The DNA here is from genome assembly GCA_964023405.1 of Apodemus agrarius. Classification (NCBI taxonomy): domain Eukaryota; kingdom Metazoa; phylum Chordata; class Mammalia; order Rodentia; family Muridae; genus Apodemus; species Apodemus agrarius. Next base: position 1,596,289 of record OZ030013.1, read on the forward strand.
GGGACTTGCATTGGTTAAAAGAGGATAGGGTTAAATAAGAGGAAAAATAGAACACCCACATTAGAAAATGTTAATAGCATATAAACTAGTATGAATGAGTATAACAAATTTAATTGTTATACAAATGAAAAAGATCGGGCTGCTCCTAATCTCTGAGACTTGTCTATCAATCTAATATCCTCAAAAATAGTTCAAGAGCCTTGGAATTTCCTTGGAGCCTTAGGAAATTACTTGGAATTTCCTAAGAGGTCAGCAATCCCATAGGTTTTTAGAGAGGAAAGAAGAAACTGTGACTTGGTGGGAATGGGGTAGAGATAGACAACTTTTCCCTCTTATGAAAGCACAGCATTTTCCATAGAAACAACAGCAGTCATGCAGCATCATCCACAGCCTGAGAGAGAGCCAGCAGCAAGAGCTGAGCCGATTCCTGAATCCTCCCAGCATTGAGACCACCCAGCCAAGTGAGGACACCAATGCCAACAGCCAGGACCACAATATGCAACCTGAGGTAGGATAAGGCACCCTTAACCCAATGATGTTCTGTGGGAGTTGATGCTGGTCACACAGACATTTCAAATCAAGTAACAATTTCTTACATGATCTTTTGTTGCAAAAGAACCAAAAATAATGAGAACATGTATATTAATATGTTTTTATTTTCATGTGATGGCCAGGGAACAAGATAGAATGCATCTTCAATAAGGACAGTCTTCACTCCCTATAATAACACAACTTCCTCCCACTAAGTTCCATCTCCTAAACATTTACCACCTCCATTTAGTGTTCTAGGCTGGAGAGCAAGCTTTCAACTTATAGGCCAGTCAAGATTCAAGCTACAGAATACATATACTAGAAATGGTTCACATACTGAGTAGTTTTGCTTGCTTCTTTTATCTAAAAGTTTAATATTATAATAGCTGAGCTTGAGTATATAAATGTTATGTCCTTTAAAAGATCATGATTATCATGAAGCCCTGAATATTACACCCTCAGTACATTATAGAAATTTGCAATAAAGTTAGAAAAATGTATGCACTTGGCTTTCAACCCTCTTTGATGGATCAAATGCATTGGAGATTTACCTTTCTTTAGCTGGGCAGTGGGGGAGTATATAGAACTCAGAAGTGTTATTTGGGGATCTTCTGTCTATTAAAACATAGCCAGTTTCATTTTCAAAGTTTTTCTACATGCCTATTAAACAAACAAACAAACAAACAAAAGGCCAGAATTTCCAGCATCTGGAAGAGCCTTGTGCTTATGAGAAGCAGCTGGCGGGGAAGACCTGCCCCTTTATGTGGCTGCAATAGTGATTTGATGCTAATCACATGGAGTCCATCCAGCACACTGTGCAGTGCCTCCAGCTGCACAGAGATTGTTGTACACAGAAACATACCCAGAGGAACAGGACAAAATTAAGAGTAGGGCTTCATGGCCCAGTAGAGGCTGCAAAAGGACCTGTTGTGTGATGGTACAGTTTTCTGTGGTTTGATGGCTCCCAACAAGAAGCCAGGAACCACTTGCCCCCTTCTACAGACTTCTATGGAATAATTCGGCAAAAGCGTCCAAAAGAAAGAATCATAGTCACCCTGCCACAGGTCTGACCCCAAGACATCTGGCAATGCTTTACAAGGAAGATCCAGATAAGGTTGAGACACACACTGAGACAGGACCAATGATAGGGGGGAATTAATGATTCCAGAACTCTCAAAAAGACTCCAAAAATCAAGCAGGAGAAAAATGCTTAATGTGGTGTAAAAAACAAAACAGTGAGGGGTCGGAGAGACACCAGCTATCCCAGAGAACCCAAGTGCCATTCCCAGTGCCCACATCTGACAGCTCACAATCACTGATAGCTCTAGATACAGGGCATCCAATACCCTCTTCTGGTCCCTGTGGGTACCTGTACATGTATGGCACACATTTTGGTACATACATACATACATACATACATACACACACACACACACACACACAAATAAAGTAAATCTAAAAAAAATGATGACAATGGTTTGAGGAGAGTTGAACTAGAGATGGAGGCAAACTGCCTAGGAGTCCTCAGCATCAGCTAGTCCTGGGTTTCAAGTTTCCCAGGGCATATCACTAGAGTTCCATCCACCAAGATGCATCTTCTGGAACTCCTGGTTCTGACCTTTAAGCTGGCAAAAGTCCATGTCCACAAACCATCCTGTCCCTGACACCCTATCTCTATAGTGCCATTCTCCTAGTCTAATTTTCCAGCCAAGTTTAAGGAATCAGTGATATCTGCAGGCTTGAAGGATATGAAGGATTCAGGAATGTTCAAGAAAGATACTATCTAGAGAAGTGTGGAGGAAAACTATATTAAGAAAGAGCTCAAACTGTTCTATATGATCATTTTTCAAAACTCCGCAAATTTGTACAAATATTTGTGGCAAATTAAATATGTAGATCTTTAGAAGAAAGACACACAATACATGGTATTTGCCTTTCTTTCTGTGCCTGGCTTTCACTTAACATGATGCCCTCTGGTTCCACTCAGGTTTCAAATTCTGATGGTCTAAAAGAAGTGAGATTACTATAATATATTAGTTGTTTTCCCCTTGCTTTGTCAAAATATTTTACAAGAGGAACTTAAGGAAGAAAGGTTTGTTTTGGTTTACAATTTGAGTATGTGATCTATCATGGTAGGGAATAGGTGAAGGAAAAGCAGCTGGTGACATTGCACCTACATTAGGGTTGCAGAGTTGAATGCTGCTGCTGTACTTGATTTCTCCTTTTTGTTAAGGGCTGTCTACATTCAGGGTGGATCTTCCTATCTATCTTAGTTAAACCTCCCCAAAAATGCTCTCACAGACAAGGCCAGAGGTACATCTTCTCGGTGACTCAATCCCATCAAGTTGATAATGAAGATAACTGTCACATATAGTCTTTATAAGTCTCTAATATGTCTCAAAATAACTAGAAAAGTCACAAGGCTCCAATACACAAATAGTAGATATATGAGAACCAGAAGCAGAAATTATCCCAGATTTCATCACTGTATGTTATAAAAATATAATAATTACCATACTACACCCCATAAAATTGTACAATATTTGTGACAAATTAAATATGTGGATTTTTTTAAAGAAAGACCCACAATGACTAATACCTCTCCCATGTAGACAAGCAGTCAGCAGCAGCTCTTAAGCCCTACTCTGTCAGACAGAGGAGGAAGTCGACAGGATGCCGCAGATACTGGAAAACCACAAAGGAAGATTGGGCAATGGCGTCTGCCTTCAGGTAGGTACATCAATCATTTCTCTACCTGTTGGGGACATTTAAGAGGAATTTACTCTCTTTACTCTGGGTCTTAGATTTTATTTAATATGTAAACCAGAATTAGTTGGCTTTCTGTTACACTAATTTATTGACAGTAGAAAGTTCACTTAAAAGAAAGAGAGGTTTATGGGCTTGTTCATTGGAGATTTCAGCCCACAGTCAGTTGGTCCGTTGCTACTGGGCTGTATGTAATAAGGCTGCAGAGCATACTGGGAATGCATGATGAGGAAGCGGCTCGCCTTACCACATTAGGAAACAAAGAGAAAAAGATTGGCATCCCACAAGCTTCTTCAAGACTTCCTACTAGTTGCCACCTATTAAAAGTTCTGCTACTTCCCAATAGCACAAGTTGGGACCAAGTCTCCAACACCTGGGCCTCTGGGGGACATTTCAGACCCAAACAGGTTGTGTGTATCTAATTATTATAGACAGTGGAAACAATGAAATGTATTCCCTTATCAGAAACATTCTCCTCAAAGTAACTTCTCTAAACATAACTATATTGACCCTCATTTGCAGCTGCCATCGCTGAGAAGACGGCACCTGTTAACAAAATGAGCGGTTACAGCCAAGATCCAGAAAGAGAGGAGGAAGAGGTTTCCAAGGGCTTCCTGGGTACAGTCAAGGCATTTCAAATATGGGCAAAACTTATCTAAGAAGGAATGGGTAGATATAATCTTCAGAAAATGCCATGGAATTCTCAGAAAAGGTTCAGGTTCCACTTTATCCCAACATATTCTGTGCATCACCACCCTGACATGAGTTTCACCTCAGTGACAGCAGTGGTGGTTACAAACCTCCACGTAGCATTGACCACTGTATGCCAGTCACTACTTCAGGGTATGACCTGGCTTTCTTCATTCAACCCTCACAAATCTATTCATTTTCCACATTACACTGATTTAATAAGAGAGTTTTCTTCTGAAGGAATGTGCGGTATCAGAAATCCTGGATGACCTCATGAAGGGACACGGGGCAATGGGGGAAGAACAATTCTACACATAGTATAGTCTTCTCTATGTTGAGATCTGAGCTTACGGTGAAATAGAACTTCATTCTCTCATTTAACCACGCTCAACTTCAGTCCCAAATGAGACCCAGTGATCCTGAAATGTCTTCTGCCACTTGTCCATTCACAAAGCAGATGGCAGAACAATTTACATTCTGAAGCTAGAAGTATGCCATGGATCTTAAAGCCACCAGTAAGGAATAACCTGAGAAGGGATCAGAGCAGATATAACTTTTGTCTGGTCTCAGCAAAGCTAAGAGAGATAGGAGGCATGATTGAGTAGGTCTTAGTGCCTCAGTGTGAAAATCCTTAATCCTGGGAAGTTTTAACTTCATCCAATGGCCAATTAGGAGGGAGACGTTAAAGAGTTATAAGCAAAGATGACATCTGCAACCTAAGCTTTAGGAAGACTGATGTGGTGACAAGTCAAGAGCGACTTGTCTCTGGCAGTATCTGGAGGCAGATGACAGGCTACAGAATATTATATTAGACTGGACACAGGTGATAAGGGCATGGCACACACTGCCAGTTCAACACTACAGGACAGATATGAAAGATGAGCTTGGAAGAATGTCCCTCCTTGGTATTCACTTACGTGGGTGACATTGACAGTAGTGCTTATCTATGTCACCTCAATGTCAAAAGTGGTGACAACTACAGAGACAAACTACCAGGATCATACTAAGTGGGAGGAGCAAAGGAGAAGTAAAAAGAACATTTTAAGGAAGCACCAGGCAGCACACTGTGCCCTTTGTCAGGTCATTTCATTAGCCTACCTTAAGCCTCTCAGCACCACAATGAGGTCATTTGCATTGTCTTTATTTTACACATGAGAAAATTTAGGTTCAGAGACATGCAATTGCCAGTGACTTCATATCTTCAGGTTACATATGGGATGCAAGACCAAGGCAAAGGAAAGCAAGACCACATCTTCTCTCCACATCTGCCCCCAACCCCATCTCTCCTTACCTTAAACTACACTACCAATCTTTTCCTTTGTTTTCCTAATGAACACCAGCTTATACATACCACTACGACACTTCCATTTTACACAAATTGTGGCTGTTTGTAGTTTTTACTTTCCTTAAAATAAAGGGAACCAGCAGCATATTTTCCCAAAAACTATTATTTGCCACCCATGAGCAAAATTTATAAAATTATTGGAAACAATCAACTAAAACTATTGGGAAGAATCTTACTTGTCATATGGAGATAGAATTTGGGAGCCAAAAGCACTACTTCTCAGAGTATTATGATTTTCCAGCAATGGCTGAAGCATGCTGAAACAACTAGTTGATAATGGGACTTTTCTCAATTCCACAGCCCCCAAACCAATAAGCCATTCTGTGTCTTCGGTTAACCTACGGTTTGGAGGAAGGACAACAATGAAGTCTATGGTGTGCAAGATGAACCCCATGCCAGACACAGCTTCCTGTGGCTCTGAAGTTAAGAAGTGGTGGACCAGACAGCTGACCGTGGAGAGTGATGAGAGTGGAGATGACCTCCTGGATATCTAGTTGTGAAGCAAGGCATAGGGAGTCACAGGTTGAAAACTACGGCTTGATAGCTTCTTTTATCATTAAGAGAGCAAACTGTAATTGCTAAACACTAAATTTCACCTGAGCATGGTATTTTCAGAATTAATTTTTGTTCACTTATTGGAATGGTCTCTCAAAGAGAATGATGTTTTGGATTATTGTCATGTATTAAAGTTTGGAGCTTGGGATATGTCAGCAAAAGACCACTTGTCCAAGCTGTGAAAACCCCTGTGTTTGATTCCCAGAAATACAAGAAAAGAAAGAAAATATGTATAATGTAGTATTGATAGTAATAGAAGCTGCCTCAATAGTAGAGCATATTAAATATTCATGTATTCTGTCTGTGTAAGCTAAGCTGTATTCATCTACACTCTCATATGTTATTATTAACCCTCTCAAAGAGTGCTAAGACCAAACAGGCCCGTATTTATAGTACAGGAGTTATAGCTCTAGTTCACCTTTTTCCCATTTCCAATAGAAATACTTCCCTTGGGAGAAATTATTTATGATTGATCTGAAAAGGTCAGTACTGAGCTCATGCTAAAATGATAGCAGCTTCAAATCTACAGATTCTGAATTTTTAAAAGCATATTCTTTTTCTTGTGTTTTTTTTTTAAATATGCCTAATGTTAAAAAAATCAGGACTGTTTTATTTCTGTTTTCAAGTACTCTAATGTAACTGTTGCTTGCTTCCAAAAAAAGTTAAGTGTGTAGGTCCCATGTAAAGGAATTGGCTACAGATGCTATTGGTATATGTCAAACCTGCAGGTGTATTACTACATGGACTTGATGAGACAAAATTATCTTGAAATATTTAACAATCCTTTAAATAACTGAGTTTAGAAACAGAATAAACATGTTAGGGTCAATTTAGTTAAAGGTTTACACTTAAGAGGTTATTGTGGACTTCTATCCTTGCTGTAGTCATTTTGCTATGAATCAACAGGAACAGTATGGGTTGGCTTTAATACACCATTGCAATACTAGATTAAAAATAATTTCCCTGCTCCGAGAATTATCTATTGAAATAACAGAAGGGTGCAAAAACCTCACTCTAAACCCCATTGGGAATACCACAATGTTACTGTATTTTTTCACACATACCAATGGTTCATGTCCTCTGGGAAAAGTGGAAATGCAAAATTATTGGAAGGCACTGATGGACCCTGGCTGGGCAGGGTCTCCCCTGAGTTGTCATTATCAATTTCATATTTGATGATCAGATTATTTAAAAAAAATGAGTGTCTAAAAATTCCCTGATGCCTAGGTTGCTTTATGATATACTTTTCTCTATTTAACCTTGTTCAAATAGCCAAACATCACATCCTTCCTACACAGAAGTAGTGATGTAATGTGCCCATCTACTGCTCATATGATTACTTGTGACTATTAAACAATAGACAATTCAAGTTTGTGCAGCCAAGGGGGATTTTTATTGGGTTTTATGTTTGTTCAGAATTTGATTTTTGAATATAAAACAAAATAAAAATCTGATTTGTAAAACAATTTATTGTGACCTAGTTATCATTTTAAAAACTTTTCTTTGCATGTGTATGGGATAGAGCACTCTGTAGCTGATATTTTGCAAACCCTATATGCAGTATTCAGTCCATACTTGGTTGTCATAATCTCTGTCTCTAATAACCACTTCAGGTCAACTCCCAGAATCAGAATATTCTTCTACATAGTTGTGTTGATGAGGCTGGGTAAACATCACATGACTTCCAAACGCATGGAGAAGTAGGAAAGACAATATGACCAGAGCATGGGTTGGCATTTGTGCTGAAAGAAATAAAAAATATTTTGTATTGGCTCATTACATTGAGAAATACAGGTTCACGTCCACTAAACAATGGGCCCTTCCTGGAAAGTCTAGAATAAGTACTCAGAAAAGCATCATCCTAACTCATTTTCTCATGAAGCAAAGACAGAAAAGCAATGCATTCAAAAGCCGCAGCATTCAGTTAAGCCATCACATACCTCCTGAGTGACTGAAATATGTGAATTACCTGAAGCAGCAGAAGGCAGGTCAGTAAAAGTAAGTACTGCTTCCTTTAGATGTTATCCAATGGAATATGCAGGATTGGGTGATAACGATGGAAAACTAGGGATACCCATATTCCCTGGTGTTCAGGGAACCATGACAATCTTGTAATCATGCTACCCATTTCTCTTAAGTTATAGAACTTTCAGGTCTAAGGACACCAGGAATTCTGAGAAGTAGAATACTTTATGTAGACCCTCTGAGAGAGAACAGACTATAGAGACATTGTTTATATGACAACTCAAAGAGACTCAATGGGAATAGGATGGGACAGAAAGGTTGTGTGATGCCATTCAAGTGTTCCTAGGGATATTTCCAGACCAATGCCCAGGACCAGTAGCTTTCTGAGATGTATACCCTGAGATGCTGAATATTATAAGGGCACATAGATGGAAAGCAACCATTAAAAAAAACTTGAATAAATGTGGTTTCTAAACCAGACATGCTTGCCTGTCTTTCATTGTTGGATGTGGCTTTCTAGAGATTGGTACATGTGATATCTTATGAGTAAGTGGTAGTCTTCCTCACTAAGCTATTCTATGGATACTAAAATTTGAACTAAGCAAAAGCAACATATAACTAGTTTGAGTTGTGAAAATAATGGAAATCCTCTTTTTACCTACTATTACAAACAGAACTCTCTACCACAAACATACAAACAAAACCAAACAAAAAACCCACAAGGCTGAAGTCCTAGCCTCTGGCACCTATGAATGAGATCCCCTTTGATTGGATAGTGATTACTTGAGTAGAGCATATTAATTTGATAAGACTGGTCTCCTGGTAAGAAGACACACAGGGGGCAATATGACCTATGAAGACACAAACATGCAGGAAAGGTTATCCAAAGATGCAGTCAGAGGCTGGAAGGATGCTGTCATTCACTGAGGGACACTAGAAGCTCTGAGAAGCTGCAAGACTCAAGGAAGGCTTCTCCCAAATGGGTTTCCAAGGAGCCTAACCTCTTTATTTTTAATGGTTCTTAATTTTTATTAGATATTTGCTTTATTTACATTTCAAATGGTATCCCCTTTCCTCATTACCCCTCCAAAAAAATCCTATCCCATCTGCCTCTCCCTGCTTACCAACCCCTCCCGCCCCCCACTTTCCTGACCTGGCATTCCCCTACACTGGGACATCGAGCTTTCATAGGACCAATGGCCTCTCTGCTCAGTGATGTCTGAAGTGGACATCCTCTACTACATATGTAGCTGGAACCATGGGTATCTCCATGTATACTCTTTGGTTGGTGGTTTAGTCCCTGGGAGCTCTGGGGGTACTGGTTGGTACATATTATTGTTCCTCCTGTGGGGCTACAAACTGCTTCAGGTCATTGGGTCCTTTCTCTAGCTGCTCCATTGGGGACCCTATGCTCCATCTATTGGTTGGCTGTGAGCCATGGGTATTTTGATCCACCTTCCAAGAAGGATCAAAGTATCCACCTTTGTCTTCCTTCTTCTTGAGCTTCATGCAGTCTGTGAGTTGTATTTTGGGTATTCAGAGCTTCTGGGCTAATATCCACTTATCAGCAAGTGCATATCATATGTGTTCTTTTGTGATTAGGTTACCTCACTCAGGATGATATTTTCTAGTTCCATCCATTTGCTTAAGGATTTCTTGAATTCATTGTTTTTAATAGCTGAGTAGTACTCCATTGTGTAAATGTATCACATTTTCTGTATCCATTCCTCTATTGAGCAACATCCTTAATCATCATGGAAATGCAAATCAAAACAACCCTGAGAGTCTACCTCACAGCAGTCAGAATGGCTAAGATCAAAGACTCAGGGTCTGGACAAATGGCTCAGTGGTTAGAAGCACTAACTGCCGTTCCAAAGGTCCTGAGTTCAATTCCCAGCAACCACATGGCAGCCCACAAAAACTCAAGGGACAGCAGATGCTGGAGAGGATTTGGAGAAATCCCCATTGCTGGTGGGATTGCAAGCTGGTAAAACCACTCTGGAAATCAGTTTGGCATTTTCTCAGAAAATTGGACATAGTACTACCTGTGGACTCAGCATATTCCCAGAAGATGCTCCAACATGTAATAAGGACACACTTTGCATTTTCAACATGTAGATAGCAGAATATGAGCAAACAAACTCTGCTGTTTGCAGCCACCTAATATGTAATGCTTTTTTACAGTAGCCCTATACCATTAATACACAACTCCAACTCACTGTGACCCCCAAAGATGGCTCACATTATCCAGTGTGCCAAGAAATCTAATTTTTAAAATACTAGTATAGATCAAAGATTTATTTGTTGTTACTGTTTGGTAAGATGTTGTTCAGGCTCTTATATAACCCAGGATGGCTTTCAAGTTTACTTGTAACTGAGAAGGACCTTGAACTTCTGGTCTTCATGCCTCCACCTCTTAAATGCTAGAATTACTTGTTTGTGTCACCAGGCCCAAGCAAATATCATGAGTCTTGAAGTATGATTTATCTTTCAGGCCCTACATTTACTGGCTCCCCTCTGTGTAATCTTGCATGAATTTTACATCCCACTCTATGCTACAATTCAACATCTTACTTTAAAAAAAAGAGGTAAGAGAGGAAATTTCTTCACTTCATTTACTTGAGGAGTTAGATGGACTTAGTTTGGGCTTACTTGAAGCTTCCTCTGAATCATTAACCAACTAGCTATTCTCCTTTCCAGGAGCCTTCCAGTGAGCCTCATTTACCTTTCATTTCCTTAGCTAAGATTACTGTCAGGTTTAGCAACTACCTAAGGCTGAGAGGGGATTTGGAGGAACACTCTTTTCTTTCATGCAGTTTAAACCCAAAGAGTCTCAAAAGAATACCCATGGTATGCAGTCACTGATAAGTGGATATTGGCCTAGAATCGTGGGACACCAAAGACACAATTCACATACCAAATGATGTCTGACAAGAAGAAAGGAATGGACACTAATGCTGGAAAGGATCAAAGCATCAGTGTAGGGGAATACCAGAACAGGGAAGTGGGAAGGGGTGGATGAGGGAGCAGGGGGAGGGAAGTGGGCATGTGGGACCTTAGGGGGGAGGGGAAACAAAAAAAAGGAAATTAAATGTAAATATAGAATATATCCAATAAAAAATTTTAAAAAATGACTCTCTGACATTACTCCAAAAAACAAAACAAAACAAAAAACCAAAGAAACAAAAAAAAACAAAAAACAAAAAACAAAACAAAAAAATTATTGGTAAGACTTCTTTCTCTTATTATCTTGTCTTCTTCATTCTACTCCTCTGCAGGGTGACTGAGTAAAGAGGCAGATTTTATAAAAGGAAGTGTCCTGAAACTTTAGCATTCAATTTACTCTGTGAGCCTTTCAAGTCCCCACTGGAAAATCCGAGTTGGAAAAACACCTGCGTTTATCTCTCCTGGAATGGGGGAAACAAAAATGCAGATGACAAGTCAGATGCTGCATCAGCCTATGCTGGGATGCAGTGGCAGAAGCCATCTTACCCTGCCCATAGCCTTTCTTCTAAGCTGGGCTGGGCTAATGAATGCCATTGCTTAGGATGAGCTACCTTGCTTCACCTCTGTGTCCCCACACAGTTCCACATTTGGAGTAAACTGGATTTCTTGGGGCATATGAAATTGTGAATAACCTGTGGGAAAAAGTGAGTAGGGTGTGTATTAGAGAAGACGATGTTCCTTCTCATAACTCTTCTACCTGCCATGCATGGTGGAAAGCATTCCCACCTCATCATGGAATCTGCCCCTTATAGACCCTCCCTCCTTGGGATTTTCTCACCATTCATCTTCCTACAGAGTACCTCTCTCATATAGGCCTGGTATCTGGGTGAATGCCTTTCTTACTCACTCCACTCCCAGTCCTCCTGGCTGCCTTTGCTTTTTTGTCAGTGGCAGGTTCTTTCTAACATTTGGGACCTTCTCTTGTCTGGGTCATTGTTCTCAGCCTCCATATCCTAATTAGAATACATCCTCCACCCTTCCTTACTCCACTCAACTTCACTTCCAGAGAGAACAATCCTCATGGGCTCATGTGTCTTTGTAGTATTTGCCTGTCTTACACAATTGCTTGTGTGGGTTGTTCATGTTGGTGATTGCCTTCATCGGGCAATTTCTTCAATACTTTTACTGTTGTAATGATAAAATACCTTGACAAAGGCAAGTTAAGGAAGGAAGGATTGTCTTTGTGTTCATAGTTTGAAGTTACAGTTCATTGTGGTAGGAAGGTTTATAGTACCAGCCTGTGGTCACATTGCATCTATAATCAAAAGCAGAAAGCAGTGAAAATCTGTGCTTAGTTCACTTGGTCTAGTCAAGACACTCCCCAAAGTGCATGCTTAGAGAGCGATCTCCCAGGCCATTCAAAATCTCTCATGAAAGTGGCAAAGAAAATTAATTGAAATAAGACACAGTTCTGGAACATGCTCAGTACATGACAAAAACTTGCTGAATGAATAATTAGATGGGTGGATGGTTGATAGGTGATCTCATAAGTCCCTCAAAATAGATAAGTTCTCCTCCATCCATGTATCCAGAGTCAGTGTCTTGACAACATTATTTTTACTTTTTCCCCATGAATCTCTTCAGCACAGTTCATGTGGCTCACATAGAAGTAGCTACAGTCCAGAACCAGGAAAAAAACAGAAGGACTATTCACCTCCCAGTGAAACAATTAAATTTCCCATTGTCTTTACTAGGTCAATTGTGATCTAAATATAGCATTAAACTCTGGCCTTCCCCCAACACCCACCCCTAGTCTGGTGAATCAATAGCTTGATGTTCTGTTTTCTCACTTCTGCTCAAGAAAACAAGGATAATGGTGACTTGGATGCTTGCCAAATTGCATGTTATATGTATTTTATTATAATAAAATTTCCCTTAGTTTAAAGGAATCTAGTTATTTGAATCCCAAAAACTGTGACCAAACTGAGATAGCAAACCATTCCAATGCCATACTTAAATCAAGCTTCCATGTCTTGTTGATACCTGTATAGTACTAACTAGTTTACCCCATTTAAATTCTATATTTTAATGGGATTGATAAAAAGATGCTTTCTGCCATCTTAAACATCAGTGATCTTTTATAATTTTGTCCCAATAATAAGTATAACCCATTCAAGTAAAAACAAACAAACAAATAAACCAAAACAAAAACAAAAACAAAAAACACCTCAGTTTTGCTAACAAATTACTAAATTCTGTTTGAACACTAGAGGGCTGCAGCCCTATACTTTTAATTCAGCCATGGACTGTGCATTTAGCAGTAGAACAGAAATTGCTTTGTAGTCTTCCTTCATGGGCAAGTGGCTCTATGTCACTGTCAATTTTTTGAAGTCTGGTCACAAAATAAGATTACCTGCAAGAGGAATTACATAATGGTATTCTTTCTCAAAATGATATTGGTCACTCTGTTTCCTATACAATATATTCATAGAGGCCCCCTCCCCTCAAAAAACACTATGTTGGAACCCTTGTTTTGATGATCGTTCATTCCTGACAGTTGCTTGTGCCTGGCTAACCACTAGACAGTATATTTGTTTTAATGTTGTTCCTGTGACAAGATAGCTGCCAAAAGCAACTTAAGGAAGGTAGATTTTGTTGTGGCTCACAGTTTGAGGGGACTAAGTCCATCATGTTGGAGAAAGCATGACAGCTGGAGCACAAGATAGATAGTCACACTGAAAACTCATCATGTGCTTTTATTATTTTTCTTTTTCTTTTTTTTCTGTTTTTTTGACATTTTTTTTATTTATTTTCTATATTCTATGTTTACATTTCAAAGGCTTTCCCCTTTCCCAGTTCCCACCCACCATAGTTCCCATAGTTCTTCTCCCCCCCAACTATTCCCCAATCATTCCCCCTCCCCCCTCGGTTTCTTTACTAAACTGGATGCAATCTTTACATGCCCAGGGTCCTCGCCTTTCTTCTTCTTGGGAATCATTTGACTTGCTATTTGTGTCTTGAGTATTTAGGGCTTCTGGGCTCATTAATATCCACTTATCAGTGATTGCATTTCATGTGCATTCTTTTGTGATTGGGTTAGCTCACTCAGGATGATATTTTCCAGGTCTAACCATTTACCTACAAATTGCATGAATTCATTATTTTTAATTGCTGAGTAGTATTCCATTGTATAAATATACCACATTTTCTGTATCCATTCCTCCTTTGAGGGATATTTGGGCTCCTTCCAATTTCTGGCTATTATAAACAAGGCTGCTATAAACATAGTGGAGCATGTGTCTTTATTGCATGTAGGGGAATCCTCTGGGTATATGCCCAGGAGTGGTATGGCAGGGTCCTCTGGAAGTGACATGCCCAATTTTCTGAGGAACCGCCAAACTGATTTCCAGAGTGGTTTTACCATTTTGCAATCCCACCAACAGTGGAGGAGTGTTCCTCTTTCTCCACATCCTCGCCAGCACTTGTTGTCTCTTGAGTTTTTAATCTTAGCCATTCTGACTGGTGTGAGGTGGAATCTCAGGGTTGTTTTGATTTGCATTTCCCTGATGACTAATGATGTTGAACATCTCTTAAGGTGTTTCTCGGCCATCCGAATTTCTTCTGGTGAAAATTCTTTGTTTAGCTCTGTGCCCCATTTTTTGATAGGGTTATTTGTTTCTTTGCGGTCTAACTTCTTGAGTTCTTTGTATATATTGGATATTAGCCCTCTGTCGGATGTGGGGTTGGTAAAGATCTTTTCCCACTTTGTTGGTTGCCGTTTTGTCCTTCGGACAGTGTCCTTTGCTTTGCAGAAACTTTGTAATTTTATGAGGTCCCATTTGTCGATTCTTGATCTTAGTGCATACGCTATTGGTGTTCTGTTCAGGAACTTTTCCCCTGTGCCCAAGTCCTCCAGGGTCTTCCCAAGTTTCTTTTCTAATAGTTTCAGTGTGTCTGGTTTTATGTGGAGGTCCTTGATCCACTTGGAGTTGATCTTAGAGCAAAGAGATAAGAGTGGGTCAATTCGCATTCTTCTGCATGTTGACCTCCAGTTGAACCAGCACCATTTGTTGAAAAGGCTATCTTTATTCCATCGGATGGTTGTGGCTCCTTTATCAAAGATCAAGTGACCATAAGTCTGTGGGTTAATTTCAGGGTCTTCAATCCTGTTCCATTGATCTGTTTGCCTGTTGCTATACCAATACCATGCAGTTTTTAACACAATTGCTCTGTAGTACTGCTTGAAGTCAGGGATATTGATTCCCCCAGAAGTCCTTTTATTGTTGAGAATAGTTTTAGCTATCCTGGGTTTTTTGTTGCTCCAGATGAATTTGAGAATTGCTCTTTCTAGATCTATGAAGAATTGAGTTGGGATTTTGATGGGGATTGCATTGAATCTGTATATTGCTTTTGGCAAGATGGCCATTTTTACTATATTGATCCTGCCAATCCAGGAGCAAGAAATATTTTTCCATCTTCTGAGGTCTTCTTGGATTTCTTTCTTCAGGGACTTGAAGTTCCTGTTGTACAGATCTTTCGCTTGTTTGGTTAGAGTTACGCCAAGATACTTTATGTTGTTTGTGGCTATTGTGAAGGGTGTTATTTCCCTAATTTCTTTCTCAGCCTGCTTGTCCTTTGAGTACAAGAAGGCCACTGACTTGCTTGAGTTAATTTTATAACCTGCCACTTTGCTGAAGTTGTTTATCAGCTGTAGAAGTTCTCTGGTGGAGTTTTTTGGGTCGCTTAGGTAAACTATCATATCGTCTGCAAATAATGATAGTTTCACTTCTTCCTTTCCAATTTGTATCCCTTTGACTTCCTTATGTTGTCTAATTGCTCTTGCTAGAACTTCAAGTACTATATTGAAAAGATATGGAGAGAGAGGGCAGCCTTGTCTAGTCCCTGATTTTAGTGGGAATGCTTCAAGTTTCTCTCCATTTATTTTGATGTTGGCTACTGGTTTGCTGTAGATTGCTTTTAATATGTTTAGGTATGGGCCTTGAATTCCTGCTCTTTCCAAGACTTTTAGCATGAAAGGATGCTGAATTTTGTCGAATGCTTTTTCAGCATCTAATGAGATGACCATGTGGTTTTTTTCTTTCAGTTTGTTTATGCAGTGGATTACATTGATGGATTTCCGTATATTGAACCATCCCTGCATCCCTGGGATGAAGCCTACTTGATCATGGTGGATGATCGTTTTGATGTGCTCTTGGATTCGGTTAGCAAGAATTTTATTTAGTATTTTTGCATCTATATTCATCAGAGAAATTGGCCTGAAGTTCTCTTTCTTTGTTGGATCTTTTTGTGGTTTAGGTATTAGCGTAATTGTGGCTTCGAAGAATGAGTTGGGCAGTGTCCCTTCTGTCTCTATTTTGTGGAATAGTTTGGAGAGTATTGGTGTTAAGTCTTCTTTGAAGGTCTGGTAGAATTCTGCACTAAAACCATCTGGTCCCGTACTTTTTTTGGTTGGGAGGCTTTCTATAACCCCTTCTATTTCTTTAGGGGTTATGGGACTATTTAGCTGGTCTACTTGATGCTGATTTAATTTTGGTATTTGATATCTGTCTAGGAAATCGTCCATTTCCTCCAGATTCTCCAGTTGTTTTGAGTATAGACCTTTGTAGTCTTTCTGAAGTTGAATTAGTTTGCTTAATGTAATAATCCCCAGTGGTATCTACTTTCTTGTAAACAGTATACTCTAGACCCTCTTTATAGGTGGGTAAAATTCCATTTTGCGTGTAAGCTGTTTTTTATCTACTGATGAATACCTGAGTGGACTCCATGCCTTAGCTATTATAAATAGTACTGCAATAAACACTGGTATACAAAGGTCTCTGTAACATATTGATTTAAATTTTTGGGGGTAAATAGGCATTGTATTCCTGGATAACAGGGCAAATATGGTTTTATAGTTTTGAGGAACCTCTGTTTTCATGATTTCCATGTTAACTAGACTAGCCGACATTCCTATCATCAGTATATAAGTTCCCTTCCTTCACATCTTCATCAACATTTGTTGTTATTTGTTTTCTGACTGGGGTAAGATGGAATCTCAAAGCAGTTTTAATAGGCATTTCTCTGATAGCTACTGATGTCAAACAGTTTTTCATGTTTATTGCTCATTTATATATTACCATTTTAAAATTATTCATTGTGTTAGCCCATTTATTGGTTAAATTGTTTGATTTCTCCTTCCTTAGAATTTTCACTCTTTGAATTTTTGAGGTATTTATCTTCTGGCAAATATGTAGTTATATTAATTTTAAGAATATTTTTTCAAGTTCTCTGAAGAATAGATTGGAATTTTAATGGAGATTACAATAAAGACATAGATTGCTTTTGGTAATACAGAATTTTTCATTATATTAATTCCACTGACCCATGAACATAAGAGTTCTTTCCATCTTTAGTGTCTTCTTTGATTTCTTTCTTTAGCATTTAAATTTATTCATTATACAAGTCTTTTACTTCCTTAGTTCAGGTTAGTTTAAGACAGCAGTTTTCAACCTATAGTTCAAGACTCCTTTGCAGATCACATATCAGATATCCTGCATATCAGATATTTACATTAAGATTCATAAGAGTAGCAAAATTACACGTATGTAGTAGCAACAAAATAATTCTATGGTTGGAGGTCACCACAGCATGAGGAACTGTATTTAAAGGGTCACAGCATTAAAAAGGTTGAAAGCCACTCATCTAAGCTATTTTGAGACAATTTTCAATGGAATTATTTTCCTCATTTCTTTCTCAACATGTTTGTTATTGGTATATCAGAGGGCCATTGATTTGTATATGTTAATTATTTGTGCTCTTACATTGCTGCCATCTACTTCAAAGTCTACTGATTTAAAAGATTAGCATGTAGTACATAACCAGCAAATACAAATCTAACAGCATTCACACAAAATTAACAAGTACAATGCCTATCATGTTATGTCCTATAGTTAACAGTTAGTGGAAACATCAATAAGAACATTCCTCAGCTTATGGAACCCAACTAGTTGTATTTTTATTTCCCTTAGAAAAGAAGTAAAGAATCCTGAGGCTATCCACTTGGTTTCTTGTGTTCCTTCTCTTCAGGAAAGAAAGAAAGTCAAATCAGAAAAAGCAAGGAATTGGTGGTGGTGGTGGTGGTAGTGGTGGTGGTGGTGGTGGTGGTGGTGGTGGTGGTGGTGGTGGTGGTGGTGTGTGTGTGTGTGTGTGTGTGTTTAGTGTGTTTTTTGTCAAGGCTGCTGGTGGCCTTGAGATATGCACCACCTCCATCAAGCTATTGTCTTAATTTCTTCACTTATTGGCCTCAAAAAAACATCATAGTCATCTCAGCTTGAATCAAACTTAAAGCACTGTCTTCTCTTTTCCAGCCTGAAGTTTATGTAATGAATGTTATATAGAACTCAATTCTAAAATTCTGGAAATACAACACAAGAGAATCTAGTCAGGAGGGACAGAAGGGCAATGGTTTAGTAAAGGTTCCTGGATGGCAAGGAAAACTGTAACATGGATACTAGTTCTCGTCTCTGATTTGGTGAACGACCCTTGGCAGCCTTTGCTAGTTGCAGCCTAAAGAGCCTATCTCAGTACCTATCTGGGACAAGAGATGTATTTTTAGGAAGGAGTCTTGGTATTTGAGTCCCCTGATACCATCTGTGAAATTTGCAGATTAACTGAAAATCCTTAGGGATTCCTTGTGGAAATGCATTGGCATCTTCTTAGAAACTTTCTCTTTCTGACCTTTGCTTAGGAGAAGCACATTATTGGGGAAGGCTTCCTTTGCCTCCATGATAGTAGACATCCTTCTGTAACCACCACCCCTTGCTGATAAGAAAAATGCTTCATTTCTGATTCCCCTTAATGGCAAATACTTTTGTATTCCTTGTTTCCTATTGATTCTTTTCTCAAGGCAATGTAAATATGCCTGCTGCTGACCATGTCAAATGATAATTAGAAATTTTGCAAAGTCCTAATGAATGCACCTGAAGGGCTTAGCTCTGTTCTCTCTTCCAATAGCCACCACTCAACAACATGTCACACCAATAGCCCTGATTCCCCATCCAGGGGTTTCCCAGCCCAGGCGGGTCTCTATTTCACTTCTGAAATCGCCTCACACTCTTTTCTAATTGTTAATTAGATGCCTTATTTCTTGGCATGTGCATGGGCATGAGCCATCTGCTTATTGATCATATCCTTCAGAATATATTGGATTTTAAGAGAGCCAGTTACAGAAACAGATGATATTGTAAGTGGTCCTCAGAGAAGGTTTCTCCAGGGCAAACTTTTGAATGCATAATGGAGACTGACCTGTGATCCACACATACAAATCAACAGTCTGCAGACACAGTGGCTGCAAAGTTCATCAACATAACACAGTGAGAAAACAAAATTCAAAATTTCTACCAAAATCCATCCACTGTAGTCAGCAGTGAACTAAGGACATGTGTATAAATTGGGACAGCAAGCTGTGTGGTTTCTGTGACCTCTGTGAAAGTCATATGGAGCTAACTTTCTAGCTTGCATGTGGTACTGAGATAACTTGTGGTTATCTGCCCTATGGTGCATGTCTCAACCCTCTTCCACACCCTTACATAGGTGGCTCTCAGAACTGCTCTTCAAACCGAAGAGCAGAAATGTTTCAGTGGAAATGCTCTTAACTCATTCTTAAGTAAAAATCGAGTATGCCTGGCAGTCATCAAAAACAAAATGATTAAGGACTGAGGAGATTTCTCTTTTCACCATCCCAAACCTAATTTGTTCTTCTGTCTTACATCTTGAGGACCATAGACTACTTGATCTTGGGCTAAGGTAAAATGCCAGAGTAAAGACAGCAGCATTCTCTTTCCTGGGACACATCTGGACTGAACCATAGTTCTTATTAAAGAAAATTATTCCAAACCCTTTGACAGGACACAATACTGTAGTAACTCACAAAGTGCAAATAAACTAGGAAAGGAACAAGTAATTTCAGGGGTTGGAATCACAGTTCAACCACTTACCTCTGGTAGATATAGCTGTCAAGCCATAGAGTGGTCATATCTGAGTAATAGGAGAGATCCCCTTGGATCCCATCCTATGTCTTATGTCAAATAAAAAAGCAAATCCCTAGTTAAATAAAGAGACTGCAAGACTGTGTTAGATGCTTTTCTCCCTGTAATCAAACACCTGCCAAGGGCAATTAAAGAGAGAAAGAATTGACTTGACTCACGGTTCAGAGGCTATAGTTTGTTAAGTGCCATATTAATAATGCCCACCATTTTTATTGTTTCTGGCCATAGATGTTTGTCTCTCTTGTTCACAGTATGTTTCACATATGGATCTGGCTCTAATTATCTTCATAAAAATCTCCATACTTCTAGATAGCAAGAGCCAGTTCTATGTGAAGCATTAATGGGGACACTTGTGACTCTGAGACCATTTCCCCATCTTCAGAATTGGGCTAAGGATGAGGATATTGACCGAGGAATGTCATAGAACAAACAGAAAAGAACTTTGTCAGATGAGAAGTTACTTAGCTGCTAGTATGAGATTGTAAAATTCCAAGACAACACTGTCTTCCACATAGTGATGGAAGATGATCAGTGGAAGGCTTTCTGTTCTTGGAAAGCACCATTCTGAAATCATTTCTCCTCCAAAGAGTTTCATGGCTTATGTCACTCAGAGAACAGAGTGCCTAGCAGCAGGTGTGACATCAGCATGGTCACTGGAAAAGTATGAATAATGCTTTGGTCAGCAAACTAAATGAAGATACCTGGGGAGAAGAGCTCTTTCTGAAACCCAGGTAGAAAAATCAATGTTCCTGGAAGGATGAGAGGGAGAAATCTATAGGAAGGGAAGTGAGTGCTGTGTAATGCAATTTGAAGATTTTTCCCTCCCCCATGCAGTTGACTTAATAGAAAGTAGACTCTAAAACCTGCTTGTTTGAAGGTGAAAGCTTACCTAGGATCGCCATCGATTGACTGCTGGCTTACTGGGGCACTGCTGGTGTCCGAGCCTGAATTTTCATTGCTTTGTGAGGTTTTTCTGATTTATGAGTAGTGCTGATATGTATATTCTAAAAATGGTACATCAATTTCAGAGTTGGAATAACTTCTAAGTCAATTTATCAATTATTCTCTCTGCTATAAATATATAGGATAGTTTTGATTTTAATTCATTAATTCATGAATTCATGACCCCTTTTCAATAAGCCCATGTGTAATATTGTACTTTTTCATTTATACAAAAATTTCCCCTCAATGTATGTATGTATGACATCCCCTACGTGAACAGAGCTATGACATTAACAGATAATAATCTGTTAATGTCATTGTTTTATTGTTATGTTAGATATATTATCTTATCTTTGCTTAGTACCTAGTTAGAATATATATTTTTATTTCCAGATAAGAAAATACAGGTTGCCATCATTATACAGACCACTGATCATTTGGGTTCCCTGTTTCACCACCAATCCCCAAATTGTTACTACAACTGATTATTTATCAAATACATGACAGTAATAGATCACATACAATAGGCTTATGGATTTAGCTTAGTTTGTAATGTACTTGCCTCATGTATTTGACCCTCAGCAATACAAAAAATTTGGTGTGATGGTGCAGACCTGTAATCCCAGCACTGGGGAAGTGGAAGCAGGAGAATCGGAAGTTCATGGTCATCTCTAGCCACATAGGAAAGTCAAAGCCTAGGTTATAGGAGATCCGACCTCACAAGACAAGCATGCAACCCAGCTTGTGTACAGATCCAGTATCTTTTACTCAAAATGCTTTCAGTGGTAGGATTCCATATTTTGCAGTTGCTTAGATTTTAGAATCCTTGCATGTAAATAATAAGCAATTACAGGGATGGAACATTAGTTTACATATACAAATTTACCTGTTTAACATATACCCTATACACACACAGCCTAAGAATAACTAGGTACAATAACTTTAGTGGGCCCACATTTTGATTTCAATCTATCACATAAACTCAGATGTAAAATTTCCATTCATGACTAGCACTCAACATGGATTAGATTTCCAAACATTTGAAATTTCTCATCTTTGGGATAAAGATACTCAAGCCAGGTAAAGAGTACATAATTACTAAGCTCTCTAGATCTTCCTTGAATCTTCTAGCTTTTCTGCCTGTGAGGGCCATAGTAGTCTGTGGAAACAATGGATGCACAGCACTTGCCATCAAGTCTACTGAAAAATCCCTCATTCTGATGCACAAAGGCTAAACCAGAAATCCAAATTGAATGCTGAATGTTGCTAATAACAGTTCCTATCACAATATTTTACCCCACAAACATTTGAGAGCCAGGCTCCTTGACTAAATGGCTACAATGAAAGAAAGTTAGGAACTCCTGATTTGGGCATGATTTTAATCACAAATATATTCTAATTCACTGAGTCCAGCCTCATCCAAAGCTCACCAAGGAAGCAATGGCTTTTAACTCTGATTTCACTTTGATATGTCTTCCCACTACCAGGAAACCCCATGAGTTAGCCTTTCTCTAGCATCTGTTAATACTCTAGATTTAAAGAGTATTAATACAATTTGCCTGGCTCAGGTCTAATTTTTGTGTAATTTACTTAACCATAGACTGCATTTTAGATTGTTACAGAACCCCATACATCTATAAATAATGACAAGAAAAGAGATATAAAATGACATTGAATTTCTGAATGATTTTTATTTGAACAAATGACTAGGCTATGGTTCTTTTGTTTGTGCTTGTTTATTGATATTTATTATTATTATTATTATTATTATTATTATTTTATTTACAATCCAGGCATTGCCTTGCCTCCAGGTCTCCCATCATGCAGTTCTGCATCCCAATCTTCCTCCTCCTGTCTCCAAGAGGATGCACCATCCCACCACGCCTCCCCACCCTCTGGGGCCCCAAGTCTCTTGAGGATTAGGTTTGTCTTCTCCAACTGAGGCCAGATCAGGTGGTCCTCTACTATACCTGTGTTGGGGACCTCAGACCACCTCATATATGCTGCCTGGTTAGTGGCTCAGTGTCTGGGAGTTCCCAGGGGACCAGGTTAGTTGAGTCTGCTGGTCTTCTGACAGGGTCACCCTCCTTTTCAGCTTCTTCCATCCTTCTCCTAATTTATCCAATACATACAAAGAGCTCAAGAAGTTAGACCCCAAAGAACCAAATAACCCTATCAAAAAAGGGGTACAGAGCTAAACAAAGAATTTTCACCAGAAGAAATTTGGATGGCTGAGAAGCACCTTAAGAGATGTTCAACATCATTAGTCATCAGGGAAATGCAAATCAAAAACAACCCTGAGATTCCACCTCACACCAGTCAGAATGGCTCAGATTAAAAACTCAAGGGACAACAGGTGCTGGCAAGGATGTGGAGAAAATGGAACACTCCTACACTGTTGGTGGGATTGCAAGATGGTACAACAGCTCTGGAAATCAGTCTGGCGGTTCCTCAGAAAATTGGGCATGACACTTTCAGAGGACCCTGTCATACCACTCCTGGGCATATACCCAGCAGAATCCCCTGCATACAGTAAAGGTACATGCTCCACTATGTTCATAGCAGCCTTATTTATAATAGCCACAAGTTGGAAGGAGCTCAGATGTCCCTCAAAGGAGGAATGGATATAGAAAATGTGGTATATTTATACAATGGAATACTACTCAGCAATTAAAAATAATGAATTCGATATTGCTACCAGGACAGGGCTAGAGAGGCCCAGGTAGACAGACTCCAGCCAGGGCTACCATCACGCGGGTGGATCTGCCAGGCTCTCGCTACCAGGCAGGGCCAGGGCCGAGGCTCTGCAGGACTTCTCCACGCACTCCGGCCTTGTACCAAGGCAGCTAGGAACAGCCTGCCTATGGTCCCTTAGAGCAGCAGTCTCAGTAGGCCTCCATATTGCTACAGGACAGGGCTAGAGAGGCCCAGGTATACAGACACCAGCCAGGGCTACCATCTCGCGGGTGGATCTGCCAGGCTCTCGCCACCAGGCAGGGCCAGGGCCGAGGCTCTGCAGGACTTCTCCACACCCTCTGGCCTTGCAGCAAGGCAGCTGGGAGCAGCCTGCTTGCAGTCCCTTACAGCAGTGGTCACGGTAGGCCTCCATATTGCTACCAAGACACAGCTAGAGAGGCCCAGGTAGACAGATTCCAGCCGGGGCTACCATCAAGCAGGTGGATCCTCCAGGCTCTCGCCACCAGGCAGGGCCAGGGCCGAGACTCTGCGGGACTTCTCCACGCCCTCTGGCCTTGCACCAAGGCAGCTGTGAACAGCCTGCATGTGGTCCCTTAGAGCAGCAGTCTCCATAGGCCTCCATATTGCTACCAGGACAAGGCTTGAGAGGCCAAGGTTGACAGATTCAATCAGGGGCTACCATCACTCAGGAGGATCCTCCAGGCTCACCCCACTAACCAGGGCAAGGGGGGCAGCTGGAGAGACATCTCCATGCCCTCTGGCCTTGCACCAACTCAGTTGGGAACCGCCCTCCCTGAGGTCCCCTCAGCACACGCAGAGGCAGTCTCTATCTTGCAGCATATTCACCAGTAGAGAAACAACAGGTGAGCCCAGCCTCGTGGGAGGTTCAAACACCAGCCAGTGACAACAAGGCCAACTAACACCAGAAATAACCAGATGGCAAACGGAAAACGAAGGAACATTACTAACAGAAATCAAGGCAGCATGACAGCATCTGAACCCAGTTCACCAACAACAGGAAGCCCTGGATACCCCCAACACACCAGAAAAACAAGACTTGGATATAAAATCACTGGTCAGGATGCTGGTAGCAGAATACATAGATAAATCTCTGAAAGAAATAGAGGAGAAAATGGATGAAAAGTTAGAAGCCTTTACAAGGCAAACACAAAAATCACTTAAAGAAATTCAAGAGAATATGGATCAAAAAGCAGAAGCCAATAAGGAGGAAAGACAAAAATTACTTAAATACAGAAGAACGTGGGTCAACAAGTAGAAGCTATGAAAGACGAAACACAAAAATCTCTTAAAGAAATACATGAAAACACAATCAACAAGCGAAAGATCTGAGCATATCCATCCAGGTTTTAAAAACAGAAGTAGAAACAACTAAGAAATCGCAGACGGAGACAACATTGGAGATAGAAAACCTTGGGAAGAAATCAGGGGCCATAGATGCAAATATCAACAATAGAATACAAGAGATAGAAGACAGAATCTCAGAAGCCGAAGATACCATAGGAACCATTGATTCAACAGTCAAAGAAAATACTAAATGCAAAAAGGTTGTAACCCAAAACATCCAGGAAATCCAGGAAACAATGAGAAGAACAAACCTAAGGATTATAAGTATAGACGAGAGTTAAGATTTACAAGTTAAAGGGCCAGCAAATATCTTCTACAAAATTATGGAAGAAAACTTCCCCAACCTAAAGAGAGAAATGCCCATGAATATAAAAGAAGCCTATAGAACTCCAAACAGACTGGACCAGAACAGAAATACATCCTGTCACATAATAATCAAAACTCCAAATGTACTAAACAAAAAAAGAATATTAAAGGCAGCAAGAGAAAAAGGCCAAGTAACATATAAAGGAAGACCTATCAGAATAACACCAGACTTCTCACCTGAGACCATGAAAGCTAGAAGTTCCTGGGCAGACTCTGAGAGAACACAAATTTCAGCCAAAACTACTTTACCCAGCAAAACTCTCAATTGCCATTGATGGAGACATCAAGGTATTCCATGACAAAACCAAATTTGCACGATATCTTTCCACAAATCCAGCCCTACAAAGGATAATAGGGGGAAAACACCAACACAAGGAAGGAAACTACACCCTGGAAGAAGCAAGATAGAAACCTCCTCTCATCAAACCCAAAAGAAGATAACCTCTCAAATATAAAAAAAAATAATTTCCAAAATATCGGGAGGTAATAATTAATATAACTTAATATCTCTTAACATAAATGGACTCAATTCCCCAATAAAAAGACATAGATTAACAGACTGGATATGTAAACAGGACCCTACATTTTGCTGCATACAGGAAACACATCTCAGTGTTAAAGACAAACACTGCCTTAGAGTAAAAGGCTGGAAGACAATTTTACAAGCAAATGGTCTCAGGAAACAAGCTGGAGTAGCCATTCTAATATCAGATAAAATTAACTTCCAACCTAAAGTCATCAAAAGAGACTCAGAAGGTCACTTCTGGCTGGTCAAAGGGAAAATCCACCAAGAAGAGCTCTCAATACTGAACATCTATGCTCCAAATGCAAGGGCACCCTCATTCGTAAAAGAAACCTTACTAAAGCTTAAAGCACACATTACACCTAACACAATAATTGTGGGTGACTTCAACACTCCACTCTCCTCAATGGACTGATCAGGAAAGCAGAAACTAAACAGAGACACAGTGAAACTAATTGAAACTTTGAACCAATTGCATTTAGCAGATATATAGAACATTTCATCCTAAAGCAAAAAAATATACCTTTGTCTCAGCACTGCATGGTACCTTCTCCAAAATTGATCATATAATTGGTCACAAGACAGATGTCAACAAATACAAGAAGATTGCGCTAATCCCATGCCTCCTATCAGATCACCATGGAGTAAGAGTGGTCTTCAATAGCAACAAAAACAACAGAAAGCCCACATACACATAGAAACTGAACAATATTCTATGAAACCTTGGTCAAGGAAGAAATAAAAAAGAAATCAAAGACTTTTTAAAATTCAATGAAAATAAAGGTACAACCTACCCAAATCTATGGGACACAATGAAAGCAGTGCTAAGAGGAAAACTCATAGCTATAAGTGCATCCAAAAAGAAACTGGAGAGAGCATACACTAGCAGCTTAACAGCACACCTTAAAGCCCTGGAAGAAAAAGAAGTTATTTACCCAGGAGGAGTAGAAGACAGGAAATCATCAAACTCAGGTCTGAAATCAATCAAGTAGAAACAAAGAGAACCATACAAAGAATCAACAAATCCAGGAGCTGTTTCTTTGAGAAAATCAACAATATAAATAAACCCTTAGCCAGACTAACCAAAGGACACAGAGACAGTATCCAAATTAACAAAATTAGAAATGAAAAGGGGGACATAACAACAGAAACTGAGGAAATTCAAAAGATCATCAGATCCTACTACAAAGGTCTATACTCAACACATCTGGAGAATCTGGAGGAAATGGATAATTTCCTAGACAGATACCAAATACCAAAATTAAATCAGCATCAATTAGATCAGCTAAATAGTCCCATAACCCCTAAAGAAATAGAAGGGCTTATAGAAAGCCTCCCAACCAAAAAAAGTACAGGACCAGATGGTTTTAGTGCAGAATTCTACCAGACCTTCAAAGAAGACTTAACACCAATACTCTTCAAACTATTCCACAAAATAGAGACAGAAAGGACACTGCCCAACTCATTCTTTTTTTTTTTTTTTTTTGATATTGGACAAACTGGATATTTTATTTGTTGTTACTGCATGGATATGTATTTGTTTTTTTTTAATTTTTATTTTCTATATTCTATGTTTACATTCCAAAGGCTTTCCCCTTTCCCAGTCCCCCCCACCATACGTCCCATAATTCCTCTCCCCCTCCCAACTATTCCCCAATCATTCCCCCTCCCCCCACGGTTTCTCTACAAAACTGGATCCAATCTTTACAGGCCCAGGGTCTTCTCCTTTCTTCTTCTTGGGAATCATTTGGCTTGCTAATTGTGCCTCCAGTATTTAGGGCTTCTGGGCTCATTAATATCCACTTATCAGTGATTGCATTTAATGTGTATTCTTTTGTGATTTGGCTAACTCACTCAGGATGATATTTTCCAGGTCTAACCATTTACCTACAAATTGCATGAATTCATTATTTTTAATTGCTGAGTAGTATTCCATTGTATAAATATACCACATTTTGTGTACCCATTCCTCCTTTGAGGGATATTTGGGCTCCTTCCAATTTCTGGCTATTATAAACAAGGCTGCTATAAACATAGTGGAGCATGTGTCTTTATTATATGCAGGGGAATCCTCTGGATATATGCCCAGGAGTGGTATGCCAGGGTCCTCTGGAAGTGACATGCCCAATTTTCTGAGGAACCACCAAAATGATTTCCAGAGTGGTTTTACTGCCCTCTCTCTCCATATCTTTTCAATATAGTACTTGAAGTTCTATCTAGCGAGAGCAATTAGACAACATAAGGAAGTCAAAGGGATACAAATTGGAAAGGAAGAAGTCAAACTATCATTATTTGCAGGCGATATGATAGTTTACTTAAGCGACCCAAAAAACTCCACCAGAGAACTCCTACAGCTGATAAACAACTTCAGCAAAGTGGCTGTTTATAAAATTAACTCAAGCAAATCAGTAGCCTTCATGTACTCAAAGAACAAGCAGGCCGAGAAAGAAGTTAGGGAAATAACACCCTTCACAATAGCCACAAACAACATAAAGTTGGCATAACTCTAACCAAACAAGCAAAAGATCTGTATTACAGGAACTTCAAGTCCTTGAAGAAAGAAATCGAAGAAGACCTCAGAAGATGGAAAAATATTTCTTGCTCCTGAATTGGCAGGATCAATATAGTAAAAATGACCATCTTGCCAAAAGCAATCTACAGAACAATGCGATCCCCATCAAAATCCCAAATCAATTCTTCATAGATCTAAAAAGAGCAATTCTCAAATTCATCTGGAGCAACAAAAAACCCAGAATAGCTAAAACTATTTTCAACAATAAAAGGACTTCTGGAGGAATCAATATCCTGGACCTTAAGCAGTACTACAGAGCTATTGTGTTAAAAACTGCATGTTTTTGGTACAGCAACAGGCAAGTAGATCAATGGAATAGGATTGAAGACCCCGAAATTAACCCACAGACTTATGGTCACTTGATCTTTGATAAAGGAGCCACAACCATCCAGTGGAATAAAGATAGCCTTTTCGACAAATGGAGCTGGTTCAACTGGAGGTTAACATGCAGAAGAATGCGAATTGACCCACTCTTATCTCTTTGCACTAAGATCAACTCCAAGTGGATCAAGGACATCCACATAAAACCAGACACACTGAAACTATTAGAAAAGAAACTTGGGAAGACTCTGGAGGACATGGGCACAGGGGGAAAGTTACTGAACAGAACGCCAATAGCTTATGCTCTAAGATCAAGAATTGACAAATGGGACCTCACAAAATTACAAAGTTTCTGCAAGGCAAAGGACCCTGTCAGAAGGACAAAATGGCAACCAACAAAGTGGGAAAAGATCTTCACCAACCCCTCATCTGACAGAGGGCTAATATACAATATATACAAAGAACTCAAGAAGTTAGACTGCAAAGAACCAAATAACCCTATCAATAAATGGGGTACAGAGATAAACAAAGAATTTTCACCAGAAGAAATTCAGATGGCCAAGAAACACCTTAAGAGATGTTCAACATCATTAGTCATCAGGGAAATGCAAATCAAAACAACCCTGAGATTCCACCTCACACCAGTCAGAATGGCTCAGATTAAAAACTCAAGAGACAACAAGTGCTGGCAAGGATGTGGAGAAAGAGGAACTCTCCCCCAACTCATTCTTAGAAGCCACAATTATGCTGATACCTAAACCACAAAAAGATCCAACAAAGAAAGAGAACCACAGGCCAATTTCCCTTATGAATATCGATGCAAAAATACTAAATAAAACAATTCTTGCCAACTGAATCCAAGAGCACATCAAAACGATCATTCACCATGATCATGTAGGCTTCATCCCCCGGATGCAGGGATGGCTCAATATATGGAAATCCATCAATGTAATCCACTACATAAACAAACTAAAAAAAAAAAACCACACGGTCATCTCATTAGATGCTGAAAAAGCATTCAACAAAATTCAGCATCCTTTCATGCTAAAAGTCTTGGAAAGAGCAGGAGTTCAAGGCCCATACCTAAACATAGTAAAAGCAATCTACTGCAAACCAGTAGACAACATCAAAATAAATGGAGAAAAACTTCAAACGATCCCACTAAAATCAGGGACTAAATAAGGCTGCCCTCTCTCTCCATATCTTTTCAATATAGTACTTGAAGTTCTAGCTTGAGCAATTAGACAACATAAGGAAGTCAAAGGGATACAAATTGGAAAGGAAGAAGTGAAACTATCACTATTTGCAGATGATATGATACTTTACTTAAGCCACCCAAAAAACTCCACCAGAGAACTTCTACAGCTGATAAACAACTTCAGCAAAGTGGCTGTTTATAAAATTAACTCAAGCAAATCAGTAGCCTTCTTGTACTCAAAGAACAAGCAGGCTGAGAAAAAAGTTAGGGAAATAACCCCCTTCACAACAGCCACAAACAACATAAAGTACCTTGGCGTAACTCTAACCAAACAAGCGAAAGATCTGTATGACAGAAACTTCAAGTCCTTGAAGAAAGAAATAGAAGAAGACCTCAGAAGATGGAAAAATATTTCTTGATCCTGAATTGGCGGGATCAATATAGTAAAAATGGCCATCTTGCCAAAAGCAATCTACAGAACAATGCGATCCCCATCAAAATCCCAAATCAATTCTTCCTAGATCTAGAAAGAGCAATTCTCAAATTCATGTGGAGCAACAAAAAACCCAGGATAGCTAAAACTATTCTCAACAATAAAAGGACTTCTGGAGGAATCAATACCCCTGCCCTCAAGCAGTACTACAGAGCAATTGTGTTAAAAACTGCATGTTATTGGTACAGCAACAGGCAAGTAGATCAATGGAATAGGATTGAAGACCCAGAAATTAACCCACAGACTTATGGTCACTTGATCTTTGATAAAGGAGCCACAACCATCCAGTGGAAAAAAGATAGCCTTTTCAACAAATGGTGCTGGTTCAACTGGAGGTTAACATGCAGAAGAATGCGAATTGACCCACTCTTATCTCCTTGTACTAAGATCAACTCCAAGTGGATCAAGGACCTCCACATAAAACCAGACACACTGAAACTATTAGAAAAGAAACTTGGGAAGACCCTGGAGGACATGGGCACAGGGGGAAAGTTACTGAACAGAACACCAATAGCTTATGCTCTAAGATCAAGAATTGACAAATGGGACCTCATAAAATTACAAAGTTTCTGTAAGGCAAAGGACACTGTCAGAAGGACAAAAAGGCAACCAACAAAGTGGGAAAAGATCTTCACCAATCCCACATCTGACAGCCGGCTAATATCCAATATATACAAAGAACTCAAGACATTAGACCCCAAAGAACCAAATAAGCCTATCAAAAAAATGGGGTACAGAGCTAAACAAAGAATTTTCACCAGAAGAAATTTGGATGGTCGAGAAACACCTTAAGAGATGTTCAACATCATTAGTCATCAGGGAAATGCAAATCAAAACAACCCTTAGATTCCACCTCACACCAGTCAGAATGGCTAAGATTAAAAACTCAAGAGACAACAGGTGCTGGCGAGGATGTGGAGAAAGAGGAATACTCCTCCACTGTTGGTGGGATTGCAACATGGTAAAACCGCTCTGGAAATCAGTGTGGCAGTTCCTCAGAAAATTGGGCATGCCACTTCCAGAGGACCCTGGCATACCACTCCTGGGCATATACCCAGAGGATTCTCCTGCATACAACAAAGACACATGCTCCACTATGTTTATAGTGGATCTTGTAGATGCAATTTGTATGTAAATGGTTAGATTTGGAAAATATCATCCTAAGTGAGTTAACCCAATCACAAAAGAATACACATGAAATGTAATCACTGATAAGTGGATATTAATGAGCCCAAAAGCTCTGAATACTCAAGGCACAATTAGCAAATCAAAAGATTCCCAAGAAGAAGGAAGGAAAGGACCCTGGTCCTGAAAAGACTGGATCCAGATTTGTAGGAGAGTATCAGAACAGAGAAAAAGGGGGGTGTGATTGGGGAATGGGTGGAGGGAAGAGGACTTATGGGACATATGGTGAGGGGGGGCAACTGGGAAAGGTGAAAGCCTTTGGTATGTTAACAAAGAATATAGAAAATAAAGAAAAAAGAAAGAAAGTGTTCAGCATTTTTAACCATCAGAGATATGCAAATCAAAACTACTTTGAGATTTTAATCTTACATTTGTTAAAATGTCTAAGATCAGTAAAACAAGTGATGACTAATACTTGTGAGGATGTGGAGTAAAGGTAACACTCATCCATTGCTAGTGGGAGTGCAAGCATGTACAGCCACTATGGACTTCAGTGTGACCATTTCTCATGAAGGTAAGAATTGATCTATCTCAAGATCTAGCTATACCCTTGTTGACCAAATACCTAAAAAACACTTCATCCTGCCATGGAGACAATAGCTTAACCATGTTCATTGCTGTTTTATGTGTAATAGATAGATATTGGAAATAATCTAGATGCTACTAAAAAAGATATCCCAGAAGAACTGATAAAGAAAATGTTATACATTGCAATGCAATGCAATGCAATGCAATGCAATACTATAGAGTATTACTCCACCATTTAAAAAATGAAAATATGAAATTCACAGGTAAATGGAACGAGAAAAATATCATTCTATTTAAGGTATCCCAGACCCAGAAAAGATTTGGATATTAGCTGTTAAGTCAATAATAACAAAGTTGCAATTTATAGAATCACAGAGAGTAGGTGAAATGGGGGAGGGGAGATATATCTTCCAGAAAAGGAAACTAGAAAACTAGAATAGATAGTTGTAGATGGATGGGAGTAAAATGGAAGAGGGGAACACAGGAGGACATGGCAAGGTTCAGCTAAAATTATGGGTCATTTGAAGAGTAGTATGGAAACACAATACAGTAGAAGTTTCCTAAAATATATACATATATGAAGATTATCTAAATGAAATTGCCTTATAATGGAAGA
Source organism: Apodemus agrarius (assembly GCA_964023405.1). NCBI lineage: Eukaryota > Metazoa > Chordata > Mammalia > Rodentia > Muridae > Apodemus > Apodemus agrarius. The sequence continues at coordinate 1,628,940 of OZ030013.1, forward strand.
GACCCCCAACTGGTCCTCTCTAGTCACCAAATGAAGTTTCTAATACCAGGACTGGGTTGTACCTAATTGAGTTGTTGGACAAAGGGGTCCCATGGGAATCCTCAAACAAATCAGGCTGTTTTCCAGTCTATAATTTGTCTCCGTAAACTGACCAAGAGACTGCATTGCTGAAGAAAGTACCTGCACGAATCATTGAATGTGGAGAAGTTAAGTTAGTGCCTACATATTACCCTGCTGCATTCTTGAGTCTTTGGTACAGGAAGGTACTCTACAGGGTACCAAAAGAGAAACATAACCACCACCCAGCCCTAAATTCTTTTGATCTACAATGGTGTCTTGAAAGCAAGATATGCTAGGAAGATGGTGACACAAAGCTTGTAGAAGTAACCAACCAATATCTGATGTGACTTAAGGTCCAGTCTACAACATAGAACCTATATGCAACACAGCTTGGTGACCAAACACCTGAGACTAAATGGCCCAGGGACCTGGGGCAAATAACATTCTCCTACACTCATAGACCAGCACCTTCTTTGGCCATCATCAAAGAAGCAGATGGGAAAAATACAGAGACCCACAGCTACATATTATATAGTGAGTGAGAGACCTTGGAACACTCAGCCCTAATTAAGATGTGTTCATTGAATCCCTCCCCTCAGAGCTCAGGAAACACTGTGTAAAAGGAAGCAGGAAGATTGTAAGAGTCAAAAGTGATAGAGAAAACCAAGAATACTGAATCAACATGAGAAGAGTCCATATGAACCCATAAAGCCTGAAGCAACATGCTCAAGGCCTGCAAGTGTCTGCGCCACGTACCCTGCAAATATTTAATGGCTTCTAGTTTAGCATTTTTCTGAGATTCCGGAGAGTGCAACCAAGTAGATCTATTTCTTATGACTTCTCTTGGGCTATTTTCTCTTTGTTTTACCTAACCAATTCCAATATGTCATTCTTTATTTTATCCTATATATTATTTTATTTATTATTATCCCTTAGAAGCTTGTTTGTTTTCTTTTTTTTTATTTTTTTCTATATTCTATGTTTACATTCCAAAGGCTTTCCCCTTTCCCAGTTCCCCCCACCATACGTCCCATAATTCCTTCTCCCCCCAACTATTCCCCAATCATTCCCCCTCCCCCACGGTTTCTCTACAAAACTGGTTCCAATCTTTACAGGCCCAGGGTCCTCTCCTTTCTTCTTCTTGGGAATCATTTGACTTGCTAATTGTGTCTTGAGTATTTAGGGCTTCTGGGCTCATTAATATCCACTTATCAGTGATTGCATTTCATGTGTATTCTTTTGTGATTGGGTTAGCTCACTAAGGATGATATTTTCCAGGTCTAACCATTTACCTACAAATTGCATTAATTCATTATTTTTAATTGCTGAGTAGTATTCCATTGCATAAATATACCACATTTTGTGTATATATTCCTCCTTTGAGGGATATTTGGGCTTCTTCCAGTTTCTGGCTATTATAAACAAGGCTGCTATAAACATAAGTTTCTGCAAAGCAAAGGACACTGTCAGAAGGACAAAACGGCAACCAACAAAGTGGGAAAAGATCTTCACCAACCCCACATCCGACAGAGGCCTAATATCCAATATATACAAAGAACTCAAGAAGTTAGACTGCAAAGAACCAAATAATCCTATCAAAAAATGGGGCACAGAGCTAAACAAAGAATTTTCACCAGAAGAAATTCGGATGGCCGAGAAACACCTTAAAAGATGTTCAACATCATTAGTCATCAGGGAAATGCAAATCAAAACAACCCTTAGATTCCACCTCACACCAGTCAGAATGGCTAATATTAAAAACTCAAGAGACAACAAGTGCTGGCAAGGATGTGGAGAAAGAGGAACACTCCTCCACTGTTGGTGGGATTGCAAAATGGTAAAACCGCTCTGGAAATCAGTTTGGCAGTTCCTCAGAAAATTGGGCATGTCACTTCCAGAGGATCCTGTCATACCACTCCTGGGCATATACCCAGAGGATTCCCCTGCATACAATAAAGACACATGCTTGTTTGTTTTCTTTTTTTTGTTTGTTTGTTTTGTTTTTTTGATTTTTTTTATTGTATATATTCTATATTTACAATTCATTTCCCTTTTTCTGGTTCCCCACCCCCAAAGGCCCCACATGTCCTTTTCCCTCCCCCTGCTCCCGCATCCACCCCCTCCCACTTTACTGTTCTTGTACTCTCCCACAATGATGTTTTGGTCCATTCTAGCACCAGTGTCCACTCCTTTCTTCTTGTGAGACATCACTTGATATGTGATTTGTGTCTTTGGTGTTCCAAGCTTCTAGGCTAATATCCACTTATCAGTGACTGTATACCATGGGTATCCTTTTGAGACTGGGTCACCTCATTTAGTATGACGTTCTCCAGCTCCATCCATTTCTCTAAGAATTTCATGAATTCATTGTTTCTAATGGCTGAATAGTACTCCACTGTGTATATATACCACATTTTTTGTATCCATTCCTCTGTTGAGGGACATCTGGGTTCTTTCCAGCTTCTGGCTATTATATATAAGGCTGCTATGAACATAGTGGAGCATGTATCCTTATTGCATGCTGGTGAATCTTCTGGGTATATTCCCAGGAGTGGTATGGCTGGGTCCTCCAGAAGTATCACGCCCAGTTTTCTGAGGAACCGCCATACTGATTTCCAGAGTGGTTGTACCAGCTTGCATTCCCACCAGCAGTGGAGGAGTGTTCCTCTTTCTCCACATCCTCGCCAACACCTGATGTCTTCTGAGTTTTTAATCTTAGCCATTCTGACTGGTGTGAGGTGAAATCTCAGGGTTGTTTTAATTTGCATTTCCCTAATGACTAGTGATGTTGAACATTTTTTAAGGTGTTTCTCAGCCATCCGAATTTCTTCAGGTGAAAAGTCTCTGTTTAGCTCTGTACCCCATTTTTGGATAGGGTTATTTGGTTTTCTGGGGTCTAACCTCTTGAGTTCTTTGTATACATTGGATATTAGCCCTCTGTCGGATGTGGGGTTGGTGAAGATTTTTTTCCCAATTTGTTGGTTGCCGATTTATCCTTTTGACAGTGTCTTTTGCCTTACAGAAACTTGTTTTCTTAAGAGAGATTGAAAGAAAGTAGATCTAGATGGGAGGAGAGTTGGAGAGGAACTAGGAATATTAGGGAAAAGGTGATAATACTAGGTTATATTATGTAAGAAAAAAGTCTATTCTCAATAAAAAGGGGGAGAAAAGAGAGACTTACAAATTTGAATTCCATTCCTCTCTACTGGGGCTTCTTAAATAGCCCCCTTCCATGGAACTTCATTGTATTCTTGGATCACCTGAGGGCCTAGTTACAATGAAGGTTCTGATTTGGTGAGCATGGTGGAGCCTAAGGTTCTGTGTCTCTAACAAGCTCCCAAGTTACACTGCTGCTGTACTAGTAATCATATGTGGAGTTCAGGGCTTGGAGGTCACTTCTTCCAGCGACTGACTGATTGTGTTGGAACTGCCCGTGGGGAACTTCTCAAATACCTAGAAGCCTATGTGCGCTTTCTCATTTAATTGGTCTCGGTGGAACAGAACGATTAAGTACCTTTTTGCAACCTCTTACAGTGAGCCTCCTCTGCAGTCAGGGATGGGAAGTATCATCTATCATCTGAGACTTCTGAGTCTCAGAGTGTGGTCCCTGGACCAGTGCATAGAGTTCATATGGGAGCATGTTAGAAATGCAAATCCTGACTCCAGACGTTTGACTGAATGCAGGTACCATAGAAATCTCCTACAGAAAGATTTACAGTAAAACTCTCACCCATACTTCCAGTCCACAACACCACAACTTCAGTTATACCTTGGAGAACTCTCAGCTCCTAAAGGAGTTTGAAAGCAGAATTATCCTGGGAACAGTAGAGCATGGAGGCGAATGGTTTTCTGTGTTTTCTCTGGGTAAAACTGAGCATGCATATTCTCTTTGTCTTTTTTTTAAATTATTTGAGTTTAATTATTATTTGAGCATTTCATGCATTCATATAATACAATTTGATCAAATCCATCCCCCATCCTGTCCCCTCAATTCTCCATCCCTGCAGGGACACTTTTCCCTCCCAACTTCATGTGTTCTTTTTTTTAACCCCACTGAGTCTGCTAAACAGCAGTTATTGCCAGGAATCCTTACATAATCTGAAAGCTAACTCTTTTCAAAGGAATGTGTTAAAACGGCAATGTGGTGATTCTAACAACCAATTACCACGAGAAACTCCCCTTCTCTTTGCCCCTTTGACTTATCTCATTAAAAAAGGCAGTTGATATGCAACATCTTCCAACTTTTTCTAAATTAATTATTAGTGCCTGAAGGTATTGAAACCCTGAACTTTTACAAGACTACAAGACTAGACAAAAACAGAAGGACTGCTGACTTTCTAACCAGGCAACTTAATTTCCCAATTATCTTTCCTAAGCAAATTACAGATCTAAATATAACATATTGTAACCTTTGTCATTTACCCGCCAGGCTGATGCATCCATGCCTTGATCTCTTGTTTTCTCTCTTCTGTTCAAGGAAACAGAGATGGGTGAGGGTGCACTAAATGCTTGTCAAATATGACATTGCTAAATTAAGAAGGAAACCCATGTGATATCTCCCAGCCAGCATCAAGGAGAGGAAATGGGAGGGTTTGGGCTCCTTTGCCCTGACACTGGGAATGAATTAATTAATGTTTCTGAATTTAGACCCTTCAGGCAGCATCTGAAATGAAGTGACTGTGTTTGACTCACAGAAAACCCTTACTTATTATTTCAGGATGATACCAATTGACAGGCAGTGGGAATTCCAATCAACATAGTGTTTATAGAACATTATATATCTGTGCTTTGATGCAGACTTGGATAGGTCTATTTCCTGAAAGGATTGCTGAATCCCACCCCACCCCTCCCCTCAACTCTGCTGGGGATGAAAGGCAGAGCCAGCAACATCTGAATGTGAACATTGGCAACATCTAAATGTGCCCATAGGATGACCTCAATACTGGGCTCAGCCTCATTATCCACTAGTTTCTTAGGCTAAGTCCCTAAGTATCTTTCTCTGAGAGGCTGCTAACCTACTCATTTCTATAGTCAAAGAATTCTTGAATTTTTACAATAGGAAACCATTTAGTATTTATAAGCCCTTCTCTATGGCACCCCTAAACTTCTTTTTATCAGTCTTTGAACAAAGACCCTTCCCATATGCCCTAATATCCCTGTTTTGACTAGAATTTGACAGAAATATCCTGTTTTGATTATGATAGCCTTCATAGTGAATAGTTCAAATCAGAAATAATGGTATGAAATAATGGTATAAACTCCAAGAGCTTTTTCAGTAACTATCAGGGATTTATTAAGGTTGTAAGATAAAATTCAAACTTAACATTAAAAAGGCAGGCGAGTAGGCAGCCACTCCCAGAAGGCTTTTTGACTCCTGCTAAACAATGTTAACTCATCTGAGTGCAACAGGATCCAGAAGGGTCTCCAGAAGGACAGAATGTAGTTATATCTGCATTCTGCAAGGGTTAAAGGAAGATGTGAACATTTTTAGTAAGATTTGATCATGGAGGCCAGATGTGAGAGTTAAGTGGTTGAAGTCTTCCAAATTTGAGAGGCACAAGGAATTAAGAGTTGACTGTAGATATCTGTGTAAACATACGAAAGGTCACCATCAAGATTTTTGATGTTACTAGTGGGCCATATACCATCTTCTGACTTGAAAGATTATGATAAATTCCATGTCAGGCAGATTGCATTTGAAATGAAAACTTCCAGAAGAAGATGAAATAATGGACTGAGAGCTTAGTGAAAAAAAATGACAGCTACAGATATAACTTGAAGATTTTTTTAGTAAAGACCACTCCCATCATCCACAGGTCTCACTATGACTCCCTACACCTGACTTGTGCTCAACATCCAACTCCAGCCTCATACTGTAGCTCCCAAACATAGAAGGCTACATTCTTCAGTCCTTCCTTTACCTGCACAGCTATTCTTTGAAGAATTGTCTTCACCATTTCTTGCCTTCAGGCTGCCTTGTCAAAACTCTTCTTTGGATGATACAATATCTGTGAGTTTGGGTAGAATTCTAATTGCTGACATATTCTTTTCTTTATCCATAAAATTATATCTGCCTCTGTAGGATATCTTTTCTTTTAGCATTTGTTGTCTTTATACCCAACCCACCTCCATCATACAACTCCAAAGAGAGTTGATGCACAATATGTTTTGGAGAAATGTCAGGATGCACCTGTGAAAACAAGTACTGGTGATTTAGTCAGGATGAATATCCCTCTAGGTAAGGCCAATTGAGAAAATAGATTTTCAAGTAAAAGAGATCTAGTGAGCCAAGTCAGAAACTCTGCAGCAGGGAGCCTCTGTCACTACAACCTCAGAAACAAAACAATTTTGGCGTGTCCTAGAAACTAGCCTTGTCTGGATTGTACTGGGTCTATGGGGCACTTTTCAGAACACTAGCAGATGCCAGAGACTGCTAAAGCCACAGAGAAAGCAGGGCTCCTTTTGGGGTGGTAATCTCCCTGACTTTTCTGTCTCCTACCCCCTTATTTTTCACTAATACCTCCCATTGGTATTCCAAGCAAAGCTGTCAATACACAAGCCCTGGAAGACCAACCTGCAGGATGTGCTCAGAGTATGAAGAACAGACAAGTGAGGAGGGAGCCTTAGAGCAAATAGCTAGTAACCAAGTGCCAACTATCTAGTCCAGCAGCATTGGATAATTGTTATTGATATTCATTCTATCAGTTCTTTTCCTCTATAGAATCCCAACTAACACAGAAGAGAAGCAACAGAAAGGTTTTGAGTGAGAAAGAATGTTGCATTATACCTAAAGAAATGTCAAGGTACCCACAAAGAGGCTGTTTGCTTGCATTTTCAGACAGCCTCACTAATCATCTCTCTGGGTGCTTTGTATGCTATTCCAGAACAATCGGGATGGGGCTTCATGGGAAGGTTGACATGTTACTTCACGCCAAAGCAATCTTAACCATTCTGTGCTGAAGCCACAGTTTGTCCCTGTTGGACCTTGGGCTCTTCCATGGAGAGTACAGTATTATAGACATTTTTACCCTGGGTTGCAATTTCTCAGTCCTCACCTAGGATCCCCTGTGATGCTAATGACTAATTATCAAGATTAGATATTATTGCTCTATTTCACCTGCCATTTTCTGCTCTACTTTGTATGTGTAGGCGTCATTTTCTCTCCTAGCCCACAGGACCTAACATTTTCATAAGATTCTCACTATCCCAAGAAAGGAAAAACATCAAAGCTCCCACTTGTAATAGCTAGTTGGCCAGCAAGATGACCAGCATACTGGCTCTAGTTAGACTGAGGGCAGAGTCAGCAGTCTGATTTCATACAGGTTATGGCTTTTCCAGACTTGTAAAAGTAGTAACTAAGGGTGTTAGGGGCGAGTAGAATTTGTCATTGTTTAATCTTCTTTTCCTGTGACTATCAGGGCTTCAAATATTCCACAATGTCCACACACAAACTAGCTTCCTGCTATTTAGTAGCTGCTGAACAGACTGTAGGAAGTCTGCTTGGAAACCATAATGTATTTTGGCTGCAGCTGGACTACATTACAAAAAGGACATCAAACCAAAGTAGGAGGGTAATTTTGGTCTCAGTACCAACGAATTTAATGAAAGAACATTAGTGTCCCTTTTTCATGAGAATAGGGCATAAAAACATTTGCAGGATCCCTGCTTCTCTGTCATTTGAATGTTTCTGGGATGGATATTGCTTTTATTGCACAATTATGACTGCTTTCTTCTTAGATTTGTAATTGTGACTAAATATGTTCCTGTCAGCATTTGCTTTGGTTGTCCTTCCGTGGAATGCACAGGCAAAATTTGTGTTTTTGCAAAATGTGTCTAAGTAATCAGATATACTTCTTGAAAAGAGAGCATTAGAAAGCTAAAAGCTTCCTGATTTTTCCTCTATATTCTTGGGAACATAGGTTCTTTGTCTTGAATGCTGTATCTGAAGGTTCTGTCAGCATATCAGCATTTCAACATGGGAAACAAAACAAATGCTGGCAAATTCTGCACCTGCTCATTTATTCCTAGGAAACAATATTTTCTATTACTTTTTCTTATTCAAGAGCCGTATAATCACATGTCACATGACTGTTGCTGTCAAAAATGCATGATGCCTAAGAAAGTGCCCCTTCCAAAAAAAATCCAAGTAGAGCTGGAAAATTCCTATTGCCAAATGACATTACACAACCATGTCTCATGTTTGTGGTTGTGCTTGTATCAACAAAGCTACTGTGCCTGTGCCAACAGTGACATAAAAGCATGTCTATGTAAATATATACACTTGATAATAAAAAGTGGTTATGCTATTTGTTTGTATATTTCTTATACTAATATTTATGATGGATACACTTCCTTCTACTTACGCAAAAAGCTACAAATCTACCAAGTTTTGTCAGCAAAAGTCTCATTTACCCCTACTCAGCATGTCTTTTTGTGTGTGAAAGTATATTTGTGTGAATGCAATCTTTGTATACATGTGTGTACATGTATATGTAGAGGTCAGAGGTTAATCTCAGGTTTCATTCCTCAGGCATTATATAAATTGGTTTTTGAGATAGGGTCTCTACCTAGCTTGAAACACACTGATTAAGCCAGGTTGACTGGCCAATGAGCCCCAAGGACCCCACTTGTCTTTTCTTCCTCAGCTCTGTAATTACATGCTTATGTTACCACACCCAGTTTCTGGGTGTGAGATCTGGAAATTTAACTCAGACCCTCATGCTTACAAAGCAAGCACTTTTCCAACTGAACCATCTCCTGAACCCTGACCTTCCCTAATTAGGTCTCTTGGTTTCATCATTCTATCTTATGCTTAAAGATGTTTTGTTTGTAGTGCAATATATCAGATCCAGGACCTAATACATGCAAGACAAGAAAGAACTCTACCAGTGATGTATATAGCTCCAGCCCTCATGTGCTTGACTTAAATCCCCTTTCTTTATTCATGATGGCCCTAGGACTCATAGTGTGCTTTACATTATACAGTTGTAGAATAGTAAATCTATGCTTATGTAGGTGATAATGTTCAGACAATGATCAAATTACCTAATGACATTTTCCAGAATGTATACCTACTGTTAAGTCATACATAACTACATTGAACTCTTTCCTCCAATAGAGAGAAGGATGCAATTTCATTGTTCAAAAATTGGGTACTTTCCAAAATATTCTCTTAAACCATAATTTTCAGTGACATTTAAATAATTATATGTGAAATGCTAGAAGAACCCAGGACACCAAATTAACGTGCTACAAGAACAAAGTGTGATTAGAACAGAAATTCCAAAACCTAACAGGATAACTGACTCCAGAGAACAATTCTTGTGACAAGATTACATACACAGAGCTATGCTTTGCATGGAGATGCATAAAAGTTTAAGTTAAGCAGAAAGAAAAGCAAAGATAGATTTGGAAAAATATACTTGTTATAAACAATTTGATAATGTTGGTGACATGATAGTGATGGTGTAATGGTTTGTTTAATTTATTTACTTTTAATTACTGTAAAATTAATTAAGGAAAGAACTACGGATCCAAAGAGAAATGTCACCAACATCAGAATTTTAAGGAGATAAAAAAATGAAAGGAATTTCAGACACACACACACACACACACACACACACACACACACACACAAGCACAAGCACATGCACACGCACGCACGCACACACACACACACACACACACACACACACATGCACAAATCAGAAAGCTGGATATCCATTGGCCATAGAATAAGACTATGGAGATTAGCTTTTGGAGCAGTCAAGTTTTGTTTAATTTTAGTTTGAGAGACTTCTGAGGTAGGAAGAAGAATATGTGGATAAATGATCCAACTTCAAGATCATGCCATGTTTTACATTCCAAGTGGGTATCTGCTCCTGCAGAGAAAGCAGAACACATGGATCAAATTAACCTCCATACATGCATTCAGCCACAACATAGTTCCTGACAGCTGCTAAGAGATGGAAACATTCCCATTGGTATCCTGTTTCATCTGAACTTTTAGTTGGTCTTTTTGCAATTCATGTCCTGGTCCTGCTCAAAGGAACCAGTCTCCTGAGGTCACTGAAGAGTCACTTAGATGGAAGAGCTGCAGCCCACTTGTTCTCATCATGTGCCTCTGAGTTGAGTTAAGTAAGGCTAAATTTCCATGACCACACAAAGAGTTTTTCCTGAACCCTCTCAATGACAAAATGCCATACCCATATACCACCTTCCTGTCCTGAGACATATTGCTCAGAAACAGCAAATATTTCTCACTTTAAATTCAGTCTGAGTTACACAGAGAAACCCAGTATTGAAAAAAATTCAATGTAAGCCTTCACAGGCACTTAAATATATAGAAGCAGTAGTGCTAACCATCTTTAATATAATATTTGCCCCATGCATTTTCATTTATTATCCATAATGAAAAACCATATTTTTTCTGTTGTTTCATTCTCTGCTTTGACCCACTAGTCTGTAACTAGTTTTAAGATGCTCATAGACAAACTGCTGGTCACACTGTATTGAGCAAATGAAATGCCTGGCCACAGTTTTACATAATATCCATATGCAAAAGATGGGTGCATTTCCCATAAATTTATAATTTAATAGACTGCTCTAATAGTATGTTGGTGAATTTATATCCATTACTCAATAGCAATTCCAAATTGAATAATAAATGGGAAGTGGATACACTCTCTTGAACTAACAAGCAAAATAGAATTTAAAATTTTTAGTCTGGTTTTATAAAAAATAAGAAAATGTTTCATTTTTGTACAGTAGGGTAGAAAGAATACTACACTGAGTCTGCATGAAGCATGAGAAATGTTAATCATAGGTTCATATAAGGGATATCACAGAAGGCGATGGAGCATATTATAATTGATTAATAAAAGGTACATAGCTATGTATACCACCTCATGTCATGATCATAAGGATGGTGAATAGTATGAGTCAAAGAGTCATGTTAGTTTTCAAAAAGAGTCACTGTTTCCTTGTCACAGTTACACAGGAATAGAGTTAGTTTGTAAAGGATATTAATACCTGTGCCAAGGCAGTTTCTAGGCATAGCCAACCACCTAACATTTGCTTTGTTGAGTTTAATTTTTCATTGTTTGCTTTGGTTGTCATAAATTTCCACTGAATATTGTCTTTAAATTGTCATTGTTATTCTCAATCCATGTGAAAAGTGTGGCAGATAAGTTTGGCTGTCTGTCTGGAAGAATGAAAATCATAAAATGGGAAACAAAGAATAGGAAGTTAGATAAAATATTTACGTGGACACTTCTGAATAAAAGGCATCCAAACTGGCAACAAATGTGAAAAAATATGTGATCTCAGTAGTCCTTGGAAAAATTAAAATTGACTGCAATAATGTCATCAATACACACATTTTTGAAAGATCAAAATTTGTAACCACTAAGATTGTAAAGTATTGACAAAAATCTTAAGAGTATGTAAATATCCCATAGTGTGGAATAGTATAAATTTTCTGGAAAATTAATGCTTATTATCTACTAAGGTTAAATGCATATATTTCTAGGATCTAGAAATTCCACTTCTAGGAACATGCTCAGAAGAAAGCTGTGCACAGGTGCAGTGATAAGCATTGTATTTCAAAATTGTTTGTATAATCGGATATGGTAACAAGATGTACTATATTTGATTGCATTAATGACATCACAGAAAATATTAATTCAACAATTCACATGCTCTAATACTTAGAATATGAGGCAAGAGAATAGTAAGTTCAAGGCTACCATAGCCTATCTGGCAAGACACTCTCCCAAAAAGCAAAACACACTTTGGAGGTAGAGACAACAGAATCAGAAGTTCAGGTGACCCACAGCTACATGGCAAATTCAAATCAAGCCTGAGCTATACCCTAACTCTGAGACACTGTCTGAAAAGTATCGGCCAAACAAACAAAAGAAATATAACATAAAATTATATGTACAATGAATCCATTGTAGGAATTGTGAAGTTAAGCAGAGATTTCATTACTGTTACAAACCAAGATGGTGGTTAAGAAAACTGTAATTTAAGAGGAATATGATAAATATTCTGCTTACTGACATTCTAGCTATTGAAAAGACAAATAGATGTAGGCAAATAGATGTGTCCACTTCATGAATATTCATGAACCTGTTCTCTGATAGCACAGATAATTTCCCATATGTGTGGTATCCCTCAGTGAAAGCTTCCATTTAAAAACTGTTTGGCAACTACTGTGCCTATTTAAAATGATAAAGATAGGTTTCTGCAATCACAAATCATAGGTGGATGATACTGCTCCTGATTTGATGAGAATTAAGTGCAAATCTATTTTAATTGTAAAATACCTTTAACTTAAGGTATTTTCTGAATACAGTTTGTGTATGTTTCTATTTCTCTCCCAATGAATTACATTAGAAAGCCAAAAAAAAGTCTGTGCTTCTTTTTTCTCCTTTTGCAAAGCTAGGCATCAAATTTAGGGCCTTATATATGCTTGGCAAGTACTATACAGCAAACTGCATCTCTAGCTCCATTGATTTGAAGGAAAAAGTCAGATTACTTTGACAGGGTACCACTAACTCTAAACTCCTCTAATATCTTAATTTACTGGAAGTTTGAACCTGGTCCGATGAGTTGTCTGCAGGACTGACAAAAGTGAGAGAAGCACAGGCTGTTTCAAGCTAGCCAAGTCTCTGTCATTACTAAGTAAAGTCAGATCCAATTACTTTGACTATCTACTCTGCATTTTCTACATCTCCTTTCATGAGTTGTAGGATAACTAATAAATGAAAAAGGTGGTGTTACATGAAACAACAGTCAGGCTATGTGAAATGAAACTACATTTCACATGGAGGAATATTCAAGAAGAGTTACACAGGGTCAGTGAGTAACAGACCTGAGGGACTTAAGGGTCTCCTGAAGCTTAGTCTTGTCTTTCTCAAAAAAGAAAAGATAAACAACTAATGGAACATTGCATGGGAGATTCAATTAGGCAACTTATAACACATGCAGGTAGGGACAGACAGTTATAGTTCAAGCATTCATTGTTTCTAGAACTTGAATGGAAAGATTGCACTCCACATAACGGGCCCAAGTCATCAGGAAAGGCCTAGTGAGAGGAACTGCAGGCAAGAGTACAGTGTGCAGATGAGATACACTGAGAGGTGATGCCAAGAGCTTCATTTTCTCTTTCAATTCTAATTTTTTTGTGTTGTCCTGAATCCAAATGCCAAAATGCAAATGGGTCCTGAGGGAGTCTTTGAGGAGCAGGAGAACATGGGACAGAAACTCACATTTGACTGACCCTATAATAACTAGAAGGATTGGGGCATACTATTACATTTGTAAAGAGTCTTACATACATTGAACACCCAGAGTATGTAGGTATTGTTATTTATCTACTTCATGCTATGAGGATGTCAGGAAAACCTTCCTAACAATCTTCAAAATGAACAAGACAAGAGCACATAGGTCCTTGCCAGAAATAATCTGAATTAGGGGATAATGTTATATTGTTTAGAAACTTGATATCATAAGCAAAGAAATTTGCTTTGTAAAAAATGAGCATTAGTGAAGAAGTAATAACTTTCAAAAACTTAAGGAAATTTTGTCAAAGAAAATGCAAATTAAGGCTGGGGAGATTTTCTAAGTATTTAGTCACAAAATATGAAAGTAGTGAGGAATTGTGTCACCATGAACATGCAGTATGTACCTTGTTTTTGACTTGTTATCCTTTGATGAGGGTGTATCATATGACCCCCTAGTGTGTTTTGCTATGTGAAAGTAGACCTGAGCATATAACTAGAATTTTTAATAGATTGACTAAGTCACCAAATTCATTCATACAAAAAAGTCCCCTACTCTATATCAAGCTCAGTGTTATAGGATTGACAAGGTTCATCAAGTAAGCTAAAGCCATATAGCACAGAGTAGGTAGGGTGAAATATGTGTAGAATGTGCTGGATGAGTGGAATGAGCCTGAGGGATAAACTTGATGACTAGCATTCTACCATGTTTAGAAGCAGTCTACTAGATGGCAGAACTTGCCAGAACAGTGGATGGCAGAGCTAAGTAGAAGTAAGATAATGATGACACTTAATGATTCAGAAGCAAAGCTTGACACATTTGAGAGAAGGATCATCTGGGGATGATAATAGAATGGAGGTACCACACACATAGCTTTTCTGAACATAAAGATATTGCACTTTTTTACACACAGCTTTTTAGAACATAAAGATATTGCACTTTTTATCATACAAGATGCTCCGTGAAAAATCAGCAAGCTCATTTGTCAACCATTTGAAGGCTCTGTTTCCACACTCACAATTTCCTTCATTCAATTTAGTGACGCTCCGTCTGAACTGGTAAATTGATAATCTTCTCAAAACTCCTAAGTGGGTATGCATGCTTCTTGCCACCCACCCAACTGTTTCAGATCCATGAATGAAAACACACACACACACACACACACACACACACACACACACATACATACACACACAGCATTTATATTTTAACCTGCCTTAACTAGCTCAATGGCTGGCCCTCTCCTGAACCTCCATGTGGCTAACACACTTCCCTCCAATATTCCTGACTAATACTTACTAAATCTATATTTTATCTGTGCTGCCCTGTACCTTTCTGAGCAGCCCTCCTATGGGGCTGCTTTCCCCTTGCACCTTCATTCCCGCTACCTCCTGCACCTTCCCAGCATGGTCTGTCTCCTATGCCTTAGTGGCAGACCCTTCTTCTTCCTTCCTCAGACCCTTCCCGGAAATCCTAAAAGTCCCTTCTCTGTCTCTCTGCCCAGCCATTTCCCCCCTCTCCCCCAGCAACTTTATTTCCCAATCAAAACCAGTTGGGGGCAGGAATCTGCAGCCACTTATAAGCAGACATGCAAATTCCCATGTAATTTGGGAATCCATGAAATCAAATCCACATCTCATCCTTTTTGTCCATTAAACAGGCATTTTCTCTCATATATACATAGAATGTAGCTCACAGTTATGTAACTAAAAGCATGTTATATATTAATGATGTCCAGTCCATCAATTTTGTCAATTTTGATATATTACTCTAACATTTACCCTAAATTAAAGAGCTTACAATTCTATACCTGAATTATGTTTTGATTTTAACTTTGAAATCTATATCATCTTCCTCAATGCTAAACAACTTAAGTTTGATTATGAGACTATAACTAGTCTTCAGCCCTGTCAGAAATCTGAGAATGAATTAAATATTACCTGAGTGCATAGAAAACACACACACAAAAAAAAACATAGCTTCCAAAGCTTAACCACTTTGTAATATCTCATAATTTTGGAGGATCTGTCTTCAGGCTTCTGGCCCAGAACCATCTGACAGACTTTAAGTGAAGCAGGAATTATGAAAGACAAGCTACTCTACCTTGGCAGAGCTTAGCATGTGACTATCCCACATCTGTTTGTCCTTTTTGGACAGTATTTTTGTCTGTAGATGAAGTAAGGCTGCCTTGCCACAATTGAAATAACTTTTCCTGGAGGTAATGATGCTCAATATCTTCCTTAAAGAGGAATGAGGATACTGTCAGGAGCAGACATGTCTCCTAGTCAAAATTTCTATTAATAATGAAATGACTTTAAATGTCATATTTTGTGGATTTTTGATGCTTTTGAATACTATCTATATAAAGTATATCTGAACTGTCAAACATTAATTATTCTAGCTATTTCTATTTGAATAGTAATGAAAACACTTTGTTATAATTAAATCAGGATCTAATTTAACTATGAGTTTATCTGGCCCTTAACTTGTATTACCTAATTATCTTAAACAGCTTTTAATAGGAGCTAGTAGACACAGTTCCTATCTAAAAGTAACAATATTAACTTCAAATTTTGTATCAATATATGAAGATATATACCAATGAGAATTTTAATTCTGTTTCAATATATAAATTCTGAACCAATGCAAGAAAATATTATTTCAATTTTATATCAATTATAAAATTTCTACCAATGTAAGTTTATGGCTATACAATTTTTTGTTCAAGAATAAATCTAGTAATCCTTCCCATATATTTTCTCCCTATTCAAAATTATGACCATTCTAAATTATCCCTTAAAATGACAACCTAACTATAATTTTTAAAATAATCATAAACAGACATCCAAACCCAAGGAATCAAACTGATGACTCATGGATTCTTCATGCCTAATAGGGATAATGAAATTCTTTTAGAGGTGTGAGGAGGGATAGGAAAATTAGAAAATTTTAAGAAAGATAGCTTCATCATCTGTTATATAGTCTCTGTAAGCTTAGAAGTCTCAGGACTTGAGTTCTGATTGGAACTGTCTGAAAAGTTGGATGAGTCCATCAAGAATCAGCAACTATTCCTGATGCCATTGTGGGAGGCAGGTAGCTGAAACAGAAGGTCATATCAGTGTTCCTGAGGATGAATCTTGCCAGAGCTGTGTATTCTGCAATATATCTCACAATCAAAATTTTAGTACTATAAAGATATCGTATGGATTATATAAGATGCACAGATTAGTTAAGGATGAATTTTGCTCCTTGTTTGAGCAGGTGAAAAACAACTATCTTTTTTTATGAGTTATTCTGATCAATAGGCAATTGTAATAAATGTTCATTCATTTCATGTGAAGAATGATTCCCGATAAGATTTATTGTCTAATTTTAGCTGAAGTTTCATATTTTTATGTCAAAGCTGGTTACTGGGCTGTTCCCATGTGTAGGAATTTTGTTCTGTATATATCTGAAAGAAACAGCCTTTTTAATGGACAGAAAGGAGAAAATTTAGTAGCTTGTTACAAAACAAAACAAAACAAAACAAAACAAAACAAAACAAAACAAACAAACAAACCTGTTTGCACTGTCCCACACATAGGACTAAAGGAATCCTGTTCCCAGTTGGTTTTTGACTGATCAATAAAGTTACCAGCAGCCAATGGCTGGGCAAGGAGACAGAGTTGAAACTTTAAAAATTCCCTGGAAGGGACTAAGGAAGGAGGAAGAGGGGATTTTCCATGGATGAAGTTTGTGCCTTTAAACCTAGTGACTAAACTACCAACCAAAGAGTACACATCGAGGGACACATGGCTCCAGCTGCATATGTAGCAGAGAATGGCTTTGTTGGACATCAAAGGGAGGAGAGGCTCTTGGCCCTGTGAAGGTTCAATGCCCCAGCATAGGGGAATACCAGGACAGGGAAGCAGGAGTGGGTGGGTTGGTGAGCAAGGGAAGGGAGGATGGGATGGGGCAAGTTTTTGGCAGAGAAACCAAATTTACATTTGAAATGTAAAGAAAGAAAATATCTAATAAAAAAGTTTTAAAAAAAACCTAACACCCTTCAATAGCACTAAGCTTTAAATATATGAATTTGGGGGGGTACTTTATATTTAAAATATAGCAAGGCTTAGTTAGGTAACATGGAGATGTCAGAGCACAAGCACATAACTTTCATTACAATCTCTTTATCCTCTCTGCTTTTAAGTCATATGTATGGATATTTTCAAAATATATCAGCTTTGGCACAGAGACTGCTCAAGGCAAAGGCTACATCAACTATAGCCAAATATCTCCTTTTAGCTACTAGGACAAAATTCATTCCCTGCAGCTTTCCAGTAGATTTTAAGATGTTTTCTCATCCTCATGGAGATGAGGGAACTTATTCCATTTTCATCCACGTGTCTACAATAGCCAGTATTAAATATATTGTGTTATGGTGCAAAGTAAGTAGCTAGCCAAACTTCAAAATGAAATATGATATGGAAACACTCAGATTCCAGGTGTTGCCACTTGTAAAGCTTATGTTCAAGAACACCTGCCCAAATATCCCTGAGTACTGAAAAATGGGCAAGAAGTAAGGTAAGCACTGAAACTGAAAGCTGTTTGGAACATCTGATAAGCTAAGAGATGTGCTACACTGCCTAAAGTAAAAATCTGATTAGTACATCTTTGCTGTTGTATTTAATGTTTCATACTGTTCTGAACATTTCACAGTGCTTCTTACATTCTGTCCATCTTAGTCATCACTGATTTTAGCAATTAGGAGTGAAAGTGGCTGCTAAGTAAACTAGGAACTCTTGGTCAAGTTGACAGCTCTCTGGCAGCGTCATTAAACTTGTGATGCTTCAAATCTGGCTTCATCTCTTCTGGTTTTTGATATGTGCGAGTTCTTCATACTCAAGAGAAACATTTTAAAAGGCTTTTCCCTGGGTAGACATTTCTCCCTCTCTCAGCATCCCTTAGTTATCTGTAGTTTTTTGTGTATGTTTGAGCCCTCATAGGCTTTCCTCTGTCCATTTGGCATGTCTATTGTCCTTGCTCAGCTCTAAAAAATACATAAAAATAACATTATAGAGACAGAGTTGGTTTTATTTAGAAATGTATATGTATGCAAAAGCAATTAATAAGAAAAGTTGCCGTGAGTTTGAAAGAAAATTAGGAAGAGTATACAGGAAGATTTGGAGGGAGAAAATGGAGAAATGATATAATATCACAAAATTTAAAAAATAATAAAAGACTATATCTTTATTCCAAGCAACATCATTACTCTGAAAATGACCCTGTGTTTATCACATTTAGTAAAGGACTTCACAACATGATATTTTGACATGTAGTTGAAATCTAAAGGAAACCATTTCAATCATGATATATTTTCTCCACACACATCTTACATAAGTGGCTCCAGAAAGTCAGAAACACATTTATGGAAAAGAACAATTCACCCTTCCTACACCAAAGCCAGTAGGGCCACTGAATGTTTTTAAATGCCATGATTTTACTTCATTGCAGTCCTCTAACCTCCAGCTTGGTTGACAACAAGCCTTATAACTGCAAATATGTACAAACAAACAAGAAAGATGGCCTCCTACATTTTCTAAAATTTTATTATAGTGCTAACCTTTAGACAAGAAATGGCATTTTAGAAATGCCACATGCATTTTAACCCTTGTCCCATTTGCTAATGGCAAAGATGACCTATTAGCTGATAGGGGATAAAGTCTCACCATGAACTACATAACCACCTCCATCATTACAACTCCATTTTTCACTCAGGCCAGTGCTATTTATTTGTCAGTTCACCCCAAGATATATTACTTTTCCATTACTAACTGGAATATCACAAAGTCATAAGGGGAGATTTGAAGTCATAAAGTCCTACAGTGTGACCTCACTTCCAGGAACTTTTTTTTGTATTTTTCTTCTTAAAATTTGATCTTTTTGGATTGATCAGTAATAATCTCTCTAGTTATTGATTCCTCAGTACAGATTCTTATTACAAAGAATGAAGGGTATAGGGTTTGATTTTAGTCATCTACAATTATCAAAAGTATTTTTCAGAAATTATAAAGAAAGAGCAAGCAGTTGTGTCTACTCCAGTCTGAAAAACAATCTTCAGCCATATAACAATCTACCTCATAGACTAGAGAATAATTAGGGCAATAGCATTAGCCCATTACTGAAACTTACAAATTATCCTGTCTTGACCATTAAACCCTGCAGTGTGGTCACCAGCTAGAACTGCCAGAAGCTAACATCCAAGGGATCCTCACTAATACTGAACTATATTCCTTTTTATCAACAAAATACCAATCAAGACATAAATATTAGCATCACACAGAGGTATCAGGAATAGATAGCACTAACTAAGAAATACACCATTGTCTTGTCATCATGGAGGTCCAACTTATGGAAGGTCAGAGAGATAAAATGGAGTGAGACTTTGAGTACCTTGTATTGGAAAATATTGCCATTTTTTATATGTGATTGTCAATGTCATCCTAGCTGATAGAATGGTATTTCAGTAAACACCTAAAGAAAATGTAGTTTGCCATATAGATAATTAATTTAGGGACTTTAAAATCAAATTTCTGTCACTTATATTTATTGCATTTTGTATAAAAACAGAGGTAAAACAGAAATAATTACTATTTTCCTTTGATGGCATCAAATTTCCACTTCAAGAACATAATCAGATGATTTGTATCATCTTATCTCTGTGTCTACCATTTCATCATTAGACACAGAGAACATAGCTTAGGTAGACAGTCTCAGCCCTCAAGACCTGTGTTGTCAGCTATCCTCCAGAGAAGACCATGGGGACATGGATGTAAAGCAATAGAATGTCTTTATTAGCAAGCCTAAAACTACACTGAGTATTTGACACCCAAGCAAGCCTTTCTCACAATGTTTAAGCACAAAAACCATGTCAAAGGTTGACACACCTCAAATAGCAAGAACAGTTATCCAGAAGCAGAACTACAGAAGCCAAAAAGCAAGGATAGTACCTTTAGAGATTTTCCCAGGATGATGGACTTTGATGGATTAAATCTTTGTTTATGTTTTGGCAGGTGTTGCTGTCCATATGCTGGGCTCTAAAGTCTAAATAGTACTTCTATCATGGCATCAGTTGTGCTAGGGTAGGAGGTCTGGTAAGATGTGGGGGCCTGTTACTGCTTCATCCAAATCAGTGTGCTGACTCTGCAGCATTCTAGTAGGAAGTGTTGGTGAGAAATAGAGACCTGGTGATAAACTTCATTAAGTCATGAAAACTTTTTGAATTCTCTTTGTGTGTACCCTGAAACTCAAAAATGGGTGGCAGTCTACCCTACAGGTTTGATGATCACTTTCAAAACTTCATGATGCCCTTGGTTAATGGAAATAGGGTAACAGCTAATTTTAGGTGCCAAGAAATTGCCTTGATTTCTTTTAATATCAGATAAGTATTTGAACAAAGAAGCTTTAATTTGTAAAACAAAACACACTTATATAAGGTCAATCTATTTGTCTCTACAAATACAGTAGTAAAATAAAATTTTCATATTTTCACAGAGGAATGGAGTTGTGAAACTCAAATTTTCTATAGCCCACAAAATCACAATCTAGCCCTAGTGACAGCTCCTTTGGTAAACAAACCTACAAGGGTCCCAGCCTTAGAAGTTCCCCATATTCAGTTTATCTCTGACCACAGGAAATAGCAGGATCATGATTGTATGCCTACAGATAAGGAGGAACAAATCCCAGAACCTGTGGAATGAGTCCCAGAATAAATGGGGAGTCTGTATGACTATAAAGACATTTCCTATTCATAGAAAGACAGCTTTTGCTATGGACCAAGACATCACTGGTGTGCCTGGAAAATAAATGATCCTTGCTTTATTTGAATAATTGCTAGTTTGTGCTCATTGTTTCCACATACAAAGATTCCATGCCTATAGTCACAAATTCTTTTCCAACCTACTTCAATACTTTCATCCTCTCCTCTAGCCTACCACATACCAGAAGTAGTAGAGGAGAAAAGTTATTAGGATATGGGTGAAGTAAACATGTTTAGAAATAGTTCTTTGGAGGCCAGTCTGATCTTTGCTGTCAGAATATCAGCAGTTCATTCCAGTAGCAAACACCAAATATAAATTAACAGCTACAGTTCAGTCCTATCTATAGACACCACACACAAAGCAGAAGCTGCAATCCGGTCCACTTGGCAATCATCACACACAAACCAGCAAGGACAGTTCAATCCATAAGAAACCACAAGGCTCGCCAACTGGCCCAAAGCAGCAGAAGCAGCAAAAAGCTGCAGGAACCTCATTAGAAGTTCTTTGGCAAGCTTCTCTCTAAGACATCACAAGTGGAGCTCAGAAACACAATGTGAAACAAAGCAATACATCTGTGTCATTAGTGAAGACTAGCAAGGTAGAGCAAAGCAAACCAATGCAGGAGCTCATATTTATATTCCTTCACCACATGTTCTTTGATGTATTTGCTATAGCAAAACATCCTTTCACCTGTGTCTGCTTCTGCAAAATTTTCTTTCCCTTGTCTGCTTTAGTAAAACATCCCTTTATCTGTGTGCCTTAGCAAGACATTATTTGACAAAACTGACTTTCCAAAGAAACCAGAAATTTCCACTTTACATGTCCACATGAATGCAAGGAGCATTGTTGAAATACCTGTGATGTTTAGTGACAGGAGCTATAGCAGGCGCTTGCCATGTACTTGAGATTACCAACCAGTCAATGGTCACAATAGTCATGACATAGCTCCTCATGCTATTATGAGGGAAACACACATAGTATTTTGCAGAGCTCTGATCAGACCCCAAATTGAAAGACACCAACATTCATCATTATCATGTCTCTTACCCTTAAAATAAAAGAAAAGGAACCTACAATGGCAGGAACCACTCCATCTACACCATTGTGCTTCTGCTGACCCTCACAGAGGAGAGCAGTAATCTAGCTAAAGCTGGTAATACATCACTTCATGACTGATCATCCCCCATTAGCCTCTAGTTTCCTGTACAATAAAGCTGTGTAGCTCATGACAATAGCCCACAGGACCCTGTCCACACGGCCACAGCTCAGCTGTTCTTCTTCTCATGCTCAGCTCATACATTCTGTTCATGTCATTCTGTTCTCCTTGCTCTTCATGAAAGGAAAGTGAATAGATATTTCTGTCTCCACAATTTACTTTCTTTAGGGGCAAACAGCTATACACTGATGGGTGGCTCACATTCTTCCTGAGCTTAGGTTTGTCTTCTGATGCTGTAATTTCAGAAAGACTTCACAAATACTTTCTTTAGGCCAGTGTCAGCTCTGGCATACTGTGACACCTTACTCTGCTAGCCTCTGCCCCAGCTTGTCACATCTAATATCAAACTATATATCTCTCTGTTCTTACCCTAAAGCAGAAGTCCAGTGAGGGCAGGATGTTACTTCTCCCAAGAACAGCCATTACTGAAACTGGAGTATGAGAGTGTGGTGGTGCATTGCTATGTGAGACTTTACATGAGTGCATGGTGCATAGTGCCCAGCTATGGGACCTGGGAAAAACACAGATACATAAGGGGGACAAATAGCTTGGAGGGCCTTCTACAAACAACAGAGCTCTTCATCTAGTTCCTATAACTTCCAGGACTTAAAGGATTTATTAGAATAGGCTATGGCTTCAAGAATGGGAGGAGAGAAAATTGGAGAACTTCAAAGACTCATCCCTGATGAACTCAGAGCCAGGTGAGTGTGTGCGACAAAGCAAAAGGTTCCTTTCGATTATAATGCCCCTGTGTATCAGCTATCTATTGCAGCAGTACAAATCTCTCATCTCACATCTGTCAATCAAAAGCAGAACCTTGTTTCTCTGGGTCCTCTGCTACAGTTCTTGCATAAGGTGAGAGTGAGCTGTAGTACTTCTTAGGACTCAGCAGGAAGCAGAGTTGCTTCAAGCTCACTACAAGGATAGACCTTGTTTAGCAGGCTATGGTTGATGGAACCTCTGGTCTCCCCTGACTATTTGCTGGTTGTTGCTGTTAATCATTGACAGGATGGCCTCTCTGTAGAGCAGCTGATTTTCGGAGAGTAAGCTGTTGCGGGAGGTCTTGAACCAGTCAGAAGGCCCAGTCCTAAATTGTCCCCTAGAAGTGGCATCTACTGGATTCATAAGCAATTCCCTAGGTCCAGCCCACACTGGGGGGAAGAGAATTAGCCAAGACATTGATACCAGGAGGTGGAGCCAGTGCCAGCTTGTCACAGCTGCCTACCACACATCAACATTAGTGCTGAAATCAAAGGTTACACTCACTTAGCTTATCTTTGCTACTGGTCTTGGGGTATGTTGTAGAAAACAAATGGAATGATCCCAAGGTCACAGTGGGGTTGACTGGCATGCTCTTTCCCACCTCCATAGGATACACACTTAGCCTATTGTACCCTCTCCATGCTCTTCTTCAGAACTGCTTATCTTAGGAACAAGTGAACCTTACCTTAGCAACAGGAGAACCAATTCAGCCCTTTTCTTGTATATACATTCTTTTAAAAAG
Source organism: Apodemus agrarius (assembly GCA_964023405.1). NCBI lineage: Eukaryota > Metazoa > Chordata > Mammalia > Rodentia > Muridae > Apodemus > Apodemus agrarius. Next base: position 1,652,806 of record OZ030013.1, read on the forward strand.
ATCTTCCCTGTGGGTCTCATATATGTACCATTTGTTTTAAAATCCTGTATTTATTTTTCCCAACATGAGTTCATATATGAAGCATGTCTTTCTCCTGACTGCTCCTCCAATTTCTTCCACTTGTATCTTCTTGACCCTTTCTAGCTCCCTCACATTCCTCCTTAGCTGTCCTCCTCCAAAAGGGGGCTCCCTTACTTCACTTTTCCTTTCTCCCAGTGGGGAAACACTCAGAAACAAGCATTAGCCCAGGCTTGAGACTGTAAATGACCACTTCTGACCAAATGGGCTTCAAGATGGTGCTCCAGCAATGGAGGGCCTCTAGTGAGGCTCTAAAATGGGCTTTGTGGTTCTCTTGGCCTACAATAGCCCTCGTTCGAATACCCCCTACCACTCCTGCTAAGCAGACTCTTGAGTTTCCCTAAATTGAGATGTACCAAAGAGTTAATCAACTGCTGAAAGGAATACCAGGGAGCTGGGAAAGTAACATCCTGTGCTGCCTGCCTACTCTCCAAATTTAAGAATAGGGAGTTTCCAAGATGCTGATCCTGGGGTCCTTTAAATGCTAGAATACTAAATGAGCTGGAGATTGTCTGCCATTAAATTAGCTGAGAAGAAAACCTGAGAAAGAATTTTTGTAAATACTATATATTCACCTTAGGGATAGAGGCATTTCTGATTTTAAAGTAAAATAAACCAATATGTTTAAAGAAAAATATGCATACATCATCACCCAATAGTTCTCTTTAGTTTGCAGAGGCTTTTAGTTAATTTATCTTTATATTCTAATTGTCCAGTGCAATGCAATTAAAAAAATCTATACAGCCTCACTAGAAGCCAGGAACAAGGACAGCCACCAGCAAAAATGATATGTTTCATGCCATGTGTATGCATGAAACATAGATACCACAGACACTGAGAAAAACAGAGACAAGGAGAAAAAAATTGAGGCCTGGTAGAACAAATGTTTTCACGATAAGAGTAATATAGAGAAATTCACTACCAAAAAATCCAGTAGAAATATCTGAGAAGAGAGAGATGCTCCCCACACCCTGAAAAAGGAAAGAGAATTTTCTCACGCTTTCTCAGCTACAGGTCAAACATGAGAAAGGAGCTTTTTAAATGTGAAACTGAATGGGTTTTTTTATTTTTAAAAAAATTCCCAAGAGGGGTAGAGAGATAGATGGCTTAGGGACTAGGAAGCTTGCCACACAAACATGAGGACCCAATTTCAGACCCTTTCTTCCTCCTCTGAAACCTGGAGTCTCTTTAAAATGCAGGTGACAGTGACTGGTTCATATGCTTCAGCAAGCCAACCTCCACCTCAACAGCCTTGCCTTTTCTCAGCTGATCATTCCCACCCAGGCAGCCTGAAAGGACCAAGATCTATTTCAGGAACCATAGGTGAAGAACACAGTCACTCTTGTTGTCTTTGTGACTCTGTCCTAGTCTGCATTTCTCCAAAGTAGAACAGCCCTCCAAAAGAAAAATAACCCCAGTTCTCCTCCATGAGCTCAAGTTCTGAATCCTCCAGTGTGTGAAAGAAACTCCTGGCTTAGATACATCCTCTTCCAGTTTCAAAACAGCTAAGTCCTAGCGAGGAAATCTTTTTTGATTTCTAAATTTCACTTGTGGTATACATGCTTTACTCAATGCCCTTGCTTAAGAAAACCCCATCAGTATCTTGATCTTGCAGGCTTATTTTTCCCCTTTTGAGACTTCCATCAATTTTCACCTAGGGCCATAATTCTTATCCAATGCTTGGGAAAGTGCTTTGCACGTGGAAGTTTTTCTGATGACTGACATTTACTGAATTTTAGAACCTTTGCAAATTCATGGGCCTTCATTAGTTTTAACAAGATACAAACTCACTACAGTGAATCAATATAATTGCAACATGCATTGAATTCTGGCACACACTGATGCCATGTTTTCGTTAAGGAAAACTTAATGAGAATATAAAAGCTAATATGGTAACCCTCAGAAGCTTCAGAAAGAATGTTAATGTTGTTCATCTAAAGGTTGTTTCTAGTCAGAGGACTGATTTCCTCCAAGCAGCAAATCAGGGATATAGGCTTCTGCTGTCTGTGGCCCATCATCTTCAGTGCCTGGTTTCCCAAGAAGACATTTTACCCCCAAATTGTCAGGCCTGAGGGTAAAGGCCATAGAATCTCCTATATAGAGGGCAGACCTAACAGGTAAATGTGTCCTCTAGTACTTTCCTTCAGCTTGATCTCAGTCATGTAGCTATAGGAATACTGGGCGGGGGGGATGGGAGCTGGAAAGTATGATCCTTTCCTAGATTCAGAGGGAAGGGGGATAATAAATAGTGATACTTTTAGAATTAATTGCCTGTTTTCTGCCACACTTATCAAGCCTTATACACACTGTGAAGATTTCCTAAAAATGACATTCTCTACCCCAAATACCTAAATCAATCTAAGTAAAATGTACAAAATGTGTACAGCAAAGCTCCTAAGAGCCCCAGCTCTCAAACACAAAAGTCAGATAACAAGGAAAGTAGCGACAGCAACTCCCACTAACTGTTCCTACCCTTTTATAGGGCACTGTGCTTCCACTGTACCTTGTCTGGAAGCATTCATGAGTCAGTAAACAACTTAACTGCATACAAAAATCACTCAACCAAACAAATATCAAGAAACTAATGCTATATAGGATAAAGCATCAAAGGATAAGTGGGTGGGTGTCCTGGATCAGCATGATCACGTGCAACAGTTAAGAACAAGATAAAATTGACAGTTGAGAAAGGGAAAGAATTTGGAGGAGTATCTAGGCTTGTCATGTCCTCAGACTCACACAATTTTACACTATTGAACTGTAAAAAAAATTACGTATTTTTTAAACCCTTTTCCAGTGTGTGTATGTGTGTATGCACTCAGATACAACTCAAGCAGATATGGTAGAAAAAGTGATGACAAGTTTGGGTCTACTGTACCTCTTGATTTAGTTTGACCTACTAAAAGGTGTTACAGTAATTTCTATGTCCAATCATATCAGGGCAGTGGAAGGCCTGTGATTGGACAGGAAAAGGGAGGAAGAGGAGGAGTTAGGGAGACAGAGGTCAGAGGAATTGAGGAGAGATCGCAGTCGGAGAACCAGGATGGCTTCTGATGTTTTTCTGTGTGTTTTCATAAGGTTAGAAACATTTGGATAAAGTTTTAATCACTTTTAATTGGCTCTGAAATTACTGTATTGGCATCTTATAATTGTGTTTATAATAACCATAAATCTAATTGGCTAACTAATTAAGAGTAATAGTCGTACTTCTACGGGGTTACTGTATATTGTGTTATCTAACCAAGAGAATGGCGGATCCAGTTGCTTACTAGAGTGTGGGACCTCTGATACAGGGGATTGTGACAGAGCAGGAACTAGTGGCTTGTGGGAAGAGCAAGCTAGATGCTGCAGGGGGTCTAGCTCCGTGAGTAGCAGAGTCTGCTCCAGAGTCTGCTGTGGTGGCAGGAGTGCTAGAGTGGATTCTTTTTAAATATTTCCCACAACAAAAAGGCTCTTGCATAATGATTCACCCCTTCCTACAGAAATAAGATGTCTAGATGAAAGGGCACCACATCCCATCTATGACCATGTTTGTCTCCCAGCAGCACCTCAGGAAATTTTAACAGTAAGCACCATCTTCTGAGCCCTTCACGAGACAAACATCTGCTGGCTTCCTTGTCCACATTTGTAGGAGTAAAAATAGCAAGCAGTATGGAATTTGAGTACTCCCCAGAGTTCAGTAGAAGGTCAGGCCTACCTTTGGGTGATTCAGAGGGGATAAAAGTTACTTAATAAAAACAATGATGCAGCCTATGAACATGGTTCCCATAGACCCATATCCTTTCAGCAGTCAGCTATATACCAGCTCTCCATTTTCTGCTTGTTGTGTTTCTTAACACAGCTCTTTTTGCATCTGCCAGTGACTAAAATGTTTACTACCTCCTCGGTCTATTATTCTTGTTGCCACAGGTCACAGAACATTGCAGTCGAATTGAGAGTTATTAGGATGGATTTTTTTTTATGCCTGTGCTATCTAGAAAATATGTGTGCATGTGTCCTCATCCTTCTCCCATGTTCACTGTCATATACTGCTAGGATCTCTTTGTCCCTCCATTAGCCCCAATAGATTACAGTTGATTACAGTCCAGTCCTTTCTATACTGGGTTAAATGCAGTAAAATGAGCAGAAAAATAGCAAACAAGGCCTTGGGGTGACATCAACACCCTGTAATAGCTTACTTTTACCTCTGATATTTTCACAGATGATTCTGTCTGAAATTCCTCAATTTGGGATAATGATGCTGAAAGTATATAATGTGAGGATTTGTGGTTGAGCCACAGATGACAGTAATAGTGGTGGCAGAAAGGTTGTATGTGGGTAAAAATCTAGCTCAGTGTAAAAGGCTGCTGAGGGCTAACTATACTCATGCTCAAATAAGTCCTGGTCCAGTGGTCCCGTCTGTAACATTAATGTTTTAATGTTTATGTTTTAAAGAATAGAAGGAGAATCTCTGACAGACAATTAAATAATAATAATAATAATAATAATAATTAATAATAATAATAATAATAATAATAAAAGTGTCTGGATTTTTTTTTAAAAAATGCAGATCTGGGGACTCAGGATTCAATCCCCATAACTACAAAAATAAATACAGAGAAAAAGTGTGTGTGTTGGGGGGCATCTACCTAAAGTTTCTCATTCACTGGAATCATTAAGCATTTTATGAGCCCCCTATGACAAAAAGGACATCTGGCTATGGCTCCACCTGTACCTAACTATAAAGACCACTGCTATGTAGGATGAGATGCTCAACTCTATTGAAACTCCATTTACCACCCCCAAGTTTTTATTTCTTGAGGAGCTGTAGATAGAGAAATAATGACCACAGTGAAAAGCTCTCTCTGGAATGGGAAGATTAAGCTGAAATTTAGTAGGGCCCTGAGATGTACAGCAACCAGGAGCAAGAGAAGTTTGGTCTGTGTCTTAGCTAGGGTTTTACTGCTGTGAAGAGACACCATGACCAAGGAAACTCTTATTTTTTTCTTTTTTTTTAATTTTCTTTTTTTTCTTTTTTTTTAAATTTTTATTTTCTATATTCTATGTTTACATTCCAAAGGCTTTCCCCTTTCCCAGTTACCCCCCACCATATGTCCCATAATTCCTCTCCCCCCCTGCTACTCCCCACTCATTCCCCCTCTTATAAAAGAAAACATTTAATTGGGGCTGGCTTACAGTTTCAGAAGTTCAGTCCATTATCTTCGTGGTGGGAAGTATAGCACAATGCAGGCAGACATGCTGGATGAAGTAGCTGAGAGTTCTACATCTTGATCCAAAGGAAGCCAGGAGATTTCTCTGCAGGCAGCTAGTAGGGGACTCTCTTCCATACCTACACTGGGGAGAATTTTAGCCTCAAAGCCTATGAACACAGTGATACTTCCTCCAATAAGGCCACACCCATTCCAACAAGACCTCCTAATAGTGCTGCTTCCCATGGCTACACATATTTGAACTACCACAATCTGTCATCTCCCAAACTCCCTGTATAAACCAAATATGATCCTTACTGACCCCAAGCCTTTACTTCTTTGGATATTCTCTAGTCTCCAAATTTACTTAAGACACTTCATTTAATTCTTGCCAAACTACTCAGTATGCTGTAAGTGATTATGCAAAAGTCCTCACCACACCTTGGAACAACATCCTTCTTAGAGCCTTATATAACCCCACACTTATCTAGGCAACCTTTCTGATTATCTATTCTTCATTTTACCCTAAATGCCAGTACCCTGCACAAAAAAAAAAAAAAAAAAAAAAAAAACAGCAACACACTAATGGTATTCACTGTGTTGGGCAAAAGTATTTTTCTCTAGCCTCCAAAGTATGTTCCTTGGAAACTATATTGCTTTTCTCACTCATTTCTTTATACCCACATCTCATGCTAGATAGACTGAGACACCTTCAAGAGCCTCAATGTCCTCCCTAATCTTACACTTCTAGGTAAGTGGACTTGATCCCTTTTGAAAGCCCAAATGTCCTGCCTCTGTGCTTGATGCCTTCCTCACACCTTTTCTTGGACTTTATCCCATCCTTTCTATTCTCAACAAACAAACTTCTCCCTCCTGATGATTTAATACCCTCAAATTATTCCTTGCCTTAAACCAAAGGCCCAAAGAAAAAATGTGAAACATCTCTTCTCCCCACCCAACTATGCCTAAATGGCTCCTTTTAATGCTTCCTCCAGGTTAGACTTAAATCTTCACATATCCTTACTCACCCCTTTAATGATTTTCCCTTCTGTAAAAATCATCCATCAAGCACTATTTTTTAAAAGAAATACCTAAGTCAGATCATCAGAATATTATTTTACTACATTTTTTACTGAAGTTTGATTGATTTTTTAAATGTATTTTAAAAAACAATATGCAACAGTGAAATGTCATAAGTGAAAAGTTCAAGAGATACATACAAACCTCACACACCTACATACCTAGCACCCAGACTAAGAACAGAACATTACCAAACATGTGACTCCAGTGTTCTCTCTCACTCCCTGGAGTACCCTACCCCACCATTCACTAACTGTCATACCGGCTTCTGAATCCACCACTTTATGTTGCCATTTAGAAGTACTCAAAAATAGAAATGTACAGAATGTACATTTTTGTGTTTATCTTCTTTCATCAGTTATTGGACCTATTGATTCCTGATGCCTATATTTATGATTTACTCATGTTGCTGTTTTTTTTTTTTTTAGCATTACCAGTATATGCTATGTTTTATCTATTTTCTGTTGATAAACATTTGGGCAACTTTCAACCCAGTTGTATTATTTAATAGTGGGGCTACAAATATCCTACTGTGTATGAGTGGTGCATTTCTTCAGGATGTGTCTAAGAGTTAGAATTTGGGGACAACTCCAAAAATATCAACAAAGTCCACTCATACTAGCCGGTGGATGAGTTCTGGCTGCCTATATTCTCACCAACACTGGGTGTTTTTCTGATCTTTACATTTTGCCATTGTAATGAGTGTGCATTTATGATTTTTAATTCAGCGAGTTCAATAGCCTCAATCCCTTCACGTTTAACATGGGAGACTCCCTCCTTTGTATCACAAACTCACTCCTCACTGCAGTACATGTTGGTCTTCAGTGCCTCTTCTAATGCTCTCAGGTCTGTATAATGTTTTTCCTTTCCTTTACAAACTCTCTTCCATGATCCCATTGTTTGCTATCATTTCTAAGCATATTCTCAAGTGTTACTTCCTTCAAGACAATATATTTACAACAGACAACAAAATTCCATAACTTTCTTCACTCAACCAATGGTTACTTTATCCTTTACTAAATTTGTGACTGCACAGGATACCAAACACTTTCATAAGAAGCAGAAATGAATTGTTCAAGAAACAATCCTAGTTGGCTAGTTCTGGTGCCCACCTACATACCAGCACTTAGAAGGTGAAGGTGTTAGGCATTGGTGAGCTTAGCTCAACGCCCCCAGCTGATCTGTTTGCACAGGTTTCCTGAGAGTGGAACATTCTGCAGCTTAGCGTGTTTTCCCTGCCTGGTGTGGTAGGGACTTCCCAAGTGCCTGACCTGTAGCTATGATTGTTTTTTCCTGTTGTTTTTCACCCAGCCTCTAGTATATATTGCTGGTCCCTCAGTAAATCTTTGGTATTCCCCTCACCAGAATGACCCGAGTCTGTGTTTTCTATTAATCCCCCAGGCCTATGCCCAGTACTCGGTATCATGGCAGTGCAGGCGCTGTCAGAAGGCTGTAAGGTCAGATATAGAAGATTATCTTTGCCTACATAGTAAGTTCCAAAGTCAGTTACATGGACTAAATTAAACCCTACCACAAAAGAATGAAAGAATGAACAAAAGTACAAGAGAAAAAGAGAAAGAGAGGGTGAAGAAGAATAACCCTTGCTTAAACAGCCTTCTATCTCCACACCAAACAACACCAAATCAATCCCCATTGACAGTACCTAAGTATACCACACTAGAGGTTTGCAGAGACATAAAAAATGCTTTAGATACAGAGAAAACATGAGACAGAACAAGGATAATAAGCAATATGAGCACTTTACCCTAAGACCTCAGTCTCCAGTGTTGGAGAAAAACTCACATTTGAAAAGTGTGGAAATCTTCTTACACACACAAACACTGTTTGGAATGGTTAAAGATGGCTGTGAGACAGAGAATAGAATCCATAGAGAAGTCTGCAAACTGAAGGGCTTCTATACTTTGCCAGGAAGTGCCTGAATTCATAAGTCAAGGAATCTACAAATATACTGCGATAATATTGTTTAATTCACTGAAAAACATTTATTTTAGTTTCAAAGCTAAGGCAGCCATATGTCCTGGATTTTCCAGGACTCTGATGATTTAAAATATTTTGTCTTACCAAGCTGTGTGTCAGAACACAGCCCACAGCCCATTTAAGGTCAGGAAAACTGTGTTACCATAACCTCATTCCATCCCACATGCCATATTGGTTTCTTTCAAATAAATGGTGACCTTGTTTCTGGTGGGTATTCTACACAGAAAACAATCTTGGTTTGTGAGCTTTCAATGTGTGCTTATGAATATTCAAATGCACAACTCCAATTAAAATAAGAGCTGAAAGTCTGTGCTATAGGCAAGAAAAATACTCTGTTCATAGCTGCATTTGCTTTACCATCAACAGGTTGTAGCCTGAAGGCCTGAGGGTAAAAAATAATTATCGTTTTGTTTTTACCTTGTTATCATACCTCTAATAAAGCATATTTTGAGTTTGCTTTACATTTGCTGAAGAGCTATAGACAGGTCCAATATAACAGAAGAAGCTGTAACTTCTCTGTCCAGTTCAGATGAGCACTGCTATATTTAGGGGCTTTATATAGCTCAGTCTTTACAGAGACAAATGCCAGGAAGCCCATTCCAATTAAGAAGAATTTAAGAAGTATCTCAAACTTTAGGTTTGCCTAAGAACAATCTGCAAGTCTAGTCCAGAACACACAAAAGCAACATCATTTAGTGGTGGTACTACTAGGGACTGAGCATTATACATGCTAGGCAAACACTCTACCACTGATCGATATCAGTAGTTCAATGTCCATTTGACACAAACCAGAGTCATTAGAGAGAAGGGATCCTCACCTGGGAAAATGCCTCCATCTATAGAGAGGACTGTAGGACATATTCTTAATGAATTAGGAGGGAACACCCAGTCGAGTATGGGTGGTGCCATCTCTGGGCCAGTGGTCCTGGGTTCTATAAGAAAGCAGGATAGGCAAGTCACTAAGAATAAGCCAAAAAGTAGCACCTCTCCATGGTCTTTGCATTAGTTCTTGCCTCCATGAAACTGCCCTGAGTGAATTCCTAGCATCACTGCTTTTAATGACAAAATGTTATGTGGAGCTGTGAGTAAATAAGCCTTTTCTTCCCCAATGCTTTGGTCACAATGTTTCCTTTCAACAGAACTTTAATGAAGACAATCCCCCATCTCATTTTACTTTTAATTTTGAGACTAAGTCTAAAACTCACACTACAGCTCAGGCAGATGTTGAACTTCTAGTTCTTTTGCTTCAGCTTCCAGATTAGAATAGCTGAGAATATAGGCATGGAACACCAAAACAGCTGTGACAAGTTCTAACCATCTTCTACCTCCATATTTTGTACCCGTCTGCTTGTCAGTCCCCTATCCTCTGCCTGACTCTAGCTCTTTATTCTGATGATCACTATATGCCTTAGCTTTGTTTATAAGTGTCTTTACTATTACATGAATTCTGGACTACAAGAACCCAGAGTTCAACTAGGTAATTAAGATCCTTTTCTCCTTCACTCCTATCTTTTGGTCATTTTTTCTACCCATTCTAGGAGAGAGTTCAGTATATAGCCCAAATTGCTACCTATACTCCAGAAGATGACACTACACACAAGCAAATAGAGGCAGGACTAAGTTAATTCACTGGAGGCTTTTTTAAAGCACAGGATATTGGAGAGACAAGTGATTGGGGAACAGAGAAGAATCAAGACACTTTGTATACATCTATCCCAAGCAATAAAAAAAGAATAATTCTGCTTTGATATTAGTTAATTAGGCTTAAAGACTTTTCCCTTTACATTATCCGATGTATGTCAAATCTAAAATTAAGGTTTTTTAAAGTTTTAATTAGATATTTTATTTACATTTCAAATATTACCCCCTTTCCTGGTTTCCCTTCTAAACCCCCCTATCCTATCCCCTGCCTCCTGCTTCTATGAGGGTGTTCCTGAACCCACCCACCCATTCCTGCTTCCCCAGCCTGGCATTCCCCTACACTGGGGCATCAAGCCTTCACAGGACCAAGGGCCTCTCCTACCACTGATGTCCAACAAGTCCATCCTCTGTTACATATGTGGCTGGAGCCATGGATGGCTCCATGTATACTCTTTCAATTTACTAATTCACTTATAATCTATAATTTTTACAATGTAAAAATACTGGAACATATTTAAAATGCATGATACATTTACCTGATCCTATGTTATTGCTTACTACCATGGACCTTGAAACCACCAAATGTCATAGATCCAGATCTATTTCAATGAACTTTAGAACATAGAACTTTGAAAAAGAAAAATGAACTCTGGGAAAGATGACATAAACACCCCAGTGAGTTTAATAGTAGTCAATGCCTGAAAAACACAAACAAGACTGAGTGAAGTTATGAAAACAATTCAGGATGTAAAAATTGAATTTAGCAAAAAGAGAAATATTGAAAAAACTCAAGGGAAAAATGAAGATGAAATCAAAAATTAGAAGACTCTGGGGAAAAGCCTTAGAGGTAGAATGGATTTAGAAGGAAAAATTAATTCCATACTTGAGGATAAAATAGAATTAGACAAAACAAACAATGAATATTTTAAAAGCTTTAAAGAATATGAAAGGAACCTATAGGAACTGTGAGATATCATGAAAAAAGTCTTCAAGTTACAGGCATATGTGAAGAGAAGAATCCCAAGTATGACTTGAATCAGATCTTCAACAAGATCATAGAAGAAGAAGAAGAAGAAAAATTAAACATTCCCCAAACTAAGGAAATATCTACTTATGCAGATACAAGAAACATATAGAACACCAAATAGACAGGACAAAAAAACCCTCCTACGTCATATCACAGTTAAAAATACTAAATGTATAAAATAAAGAATATTAAAATCTTCAAGAGAAAAAACACAAATCACATATAAAGGAAAAGTAGAAACTTTGAAAGCCAGAAGAGCCTGGAGCAATGCATTGAAACTTCTAAAAATCCATAATGGGCAACCCACCTTGACTAATATACCCAGCAAAATTATCTGCCATAGTAGAAGAAGAAAAGTTTCCATGGTACAGCCTTAAAAAAAATCCATGTCACCAAACCAGGCCTATAGAAGGTACTGAAGCAATAATTTTAAGCTGAAGAGATGTATAAGCTTGGTTAAGAGACTATAGAAGAAAACAAATGAAGCTATAAATACTGAAATACAAAATATAACTAAGAACATAGTTAACTTTTTTATTTTGTAGATAGCTCTATCTGCCTATTGAACAAGTCCTGACAACAGTGATGAAAATAATTCTTAGCTATAGTTCATTTCTTTCAAGCATCATATTCTGGTTTAAATGTCTTCATATTTTACTTGTGGATATTCCACTGCTACCTTATTTGTTCCCTTACTAATTTTAATGCATTTTTATTGATTTTAACTTATTTCCAAACACATAGTTTAAATAACATGAATGGTACCTATTCAATGTATAGTTTGATGAACAATGGTAGGTACAACTAAGAATTAATGCAAGTGGGATGCTGAATATTTCCAGTCCCCTCAGCCACCATAATAAGTTTCCATAGGCCCTTTTCAATCAATTTTTCTCTCTACTCCCTAAGCATCATTAGACAATTGATGAGCTGCTGTTTGTGGTTTTGATTTTCTAAAATTGGAAGAAAATTGGACCACATAGAATGTATTTTGCATGATGTTTTTAGAGTTTGTCTATGTGGTATGTAGCTTTTGGGTTTTGTGTTTTTGTTTTGTTTTGATTTGTTTTGTTTACCTAAGTAGATGTACCTTAGGTGGATGTACCACAATCTTTTTAGCCATTTTTCTGTCAATGAACATGCAGCTTGTAAGTCTGGCACTGTTAGAAATAAAGTTCCATTGAGCAGTAATGTAAAAGTTGCTTTGTGGGCATGTCTTCCATCTCTCTTGAGTAGAGGAGAGCAGTCAAGTCCTACGTTAGTATATGTTTACATTTTTGAAAAGGTACCAAACTTAGAAAAAGCATATATCTTCCATATTATACTCATCCCAATGATGCAGGAACATTCCAATTGCTCCACATCATTGCAGCATTTTCAAGGATATTTTGTAGAGTGCCACAAAAACTGGGTATGTGGTTTTAATGTGGGTATATCTGTTAGCTATGCTCAAAAGCTTTGTATGTACTTATTAGTCATTCCTATATCTCCTTTATTGAAAACCCTGTCCTCTCTACTTAATTTCTTGCTGGGCTGTAGGTTTATCTTTTACCTGTTAGGATCTTTTGTTTTGATTTATATTTTCCAGATATACATCTTTTATTTGATGTGTACGTTGCAAATATTTTCTCCTAGACTTGTAGGTTGGCTACTCCTCTGGGTTCAATAAACTTTCAATATTTTTATTGGGTCATTCAAGCAGATGAATACTTAGAATAATCACTGGAGTGATGCAGAGAATGTGGATCCTTTTGTCGACTTCAGGGAGCTCCAGATGGCACCAGTTTAACCAGTATCACCATTAATTACATGATCAACACACTTTCTGAAGAGTTGGCAGAAATGCTATTAGAAAGAACATTTTCTACTAGGCTATGATAACGTCTCTTTTTTTCAAATAATAGTGCCATTGAACTTGTGGGTTGACATGAAAGACCAAGCAAATGGTTTTAACTCAACTATTTTTATTTTTGTGGGACACTGTGAAGAGGTAAATATGGTGGGTGGAAGGTGAAGATATGAGGACAGATTTATGAGGGAGACCTTTGAAAAGGTAAATGTGTCAGAAATTTAATCTGCCTCAAGAAAGAAAGGAAATAAAATAACAACAACCAAAAGAGCCACAGTAAGGAAATGGGTCCAACTGCTAATCACACACAGAAGCATACACAGAGGCATGCACACACATAAGGACACACAGTCACACAGATACATAGAGTAGGAGGAAAAGTGGGAGGAAATGGTAACTGTACTCTACTTTATTCCTACTAAGATCATGCATTTTCCCCTGATGGATCTCAATACACTATATGTAAGAAAGTGTGTGCTTCTTTTGAATACAAGAAATCCAGATATTCTTCATGAAAATACTGTGGAAGATGAAAAAAAACTTTATCTGCAAAGCTCCTCACTTCTTAAGACAACATAAACAAAGACTATATCAGCAAATATGGAGGAGGAAAGAGAGCTTCCTTAGCACAGTAGAGGGAATCTATGAAAAACCTGAAAAACTGAAAAATTTTCCCTGAAGATGAAAACAAGCCCAAGGTGCCTACTTCTGTTGCATCTAATCAGTGTTGGATGAAAATTGCAGCCATAGCATTTGGGTCAAAAAAAGAACTGAATCCCTCTGAAACTGGAAATTAAGAAGCAAAATTATCTGTATCTATAGATGGCATAATTCAGAAAATGCAAAGAAATCTATACATACACACAAAGCACTTAAGTCTAGTTTTGTCTTCTTATATCAACAATAAAAAATAACAGAGAACAATCAGGTTTATAATAACATCTAAAGAATTCAAACTCAATAGATATATTTAAGCAATGAGATGAATGACTTGTTCAGTGAGACAATGTTTTTACAAAAAGTGTAACAATATTAAAGGCATCCCATGTGTGTTCCTTAGAAGGTTAGAAGGTCTCATACTGTTAAGATGGAAATTCCCCACCCAAGGAATCAACAGATTCTATGCAATAAGTCTGACTTACAACAGTCTATTTGTACACAAACAGAGTGATCCACAAATATGAAACAATGGTTGAATAGTCATATTGCCCATTTCGCATTTTTATGATTAATAATTGCATGTATAGGAATGAGTGTGTGTATATGTATGTGAATGTAAGTACTCATAGAGGAGGTTGGGACTGAGACCTGGGAAAAACAGCTGAGGTGCATATTAAAACATACTAAAGTGGACCTGGCCTCTATGTTCCTCCAGCATTCCTCAGTCCACACCTGGCATACTATGCCCTCTACCCTGACTTCCCCTCCTCCAGAGGCTCTGTTCTATAATCCAGACATTCTGCACCCCATCTCCATACCCATTTTTGTCTTCTCTCCATTCTAAATGCTGCTTTCTCTCCTTTTCTTCACACACACACACACACACACACACACACACACACACATGTATACACGTGCAAGAGTTCATGATTTGCCAAAGAATTATATCCCAGACTCAAATAATATCTAAACTTAAAAAGTGTTTTATTCTGAAAAATCCAGCATGCTCGGATCTTCCATTACCAAGATAGAGAGACAACCAAGTGAGTGTGCAGACCTAATTTAAAACACATTAGTGGATTCCCGGGTGGTGACATTTATCTTACTCTCTCTAGGGACATTCCATTACTGGAGCATGGGACCTGGAAACTGTTGCTTGGGAGGTAGCTGATGAAGTCTGGAAACTGCTGCTGACCCATTGTCCTTGCCTCAGGCCAGGTGGTGGGGCAACTTCTGAGGCCTGAACTTGCCTGGACTTGTCTGGATTTGCCTAGTTCTCGGAAACAGAAATTTAGGCCTCATCTCTTGAGTTGCCATTTTGAAGCCTGTCGTGGAGTCAGCCTAGGCTTATCACAAATATGCACACATATTTATATACTCCATGAACAAGAACATTTGTAAACTACTGTTTCTCATCCCTCAATACAGGTTCCTCACATAATAATTGTGTCATGAACTGCAGGCTGAATTAATAAAAATCATTTCTCCTCCACTAAGAAAAAAAGGAAAGCTTAGTTCTACAACTACTTTTGAAAGTACAATTAATTTTGTTTCTTCTCTTTATCAATCTTAAGTTGAATAAAGGCATATGCTACAATGTCTAAAGATAGGAGTACTGGCTAATTTTATGTCAACTTGATACAAGCTAGAAAAGAGGAAACCTCAACTGAGAAATGCCTCAATAAGATCAGGCTGTGGGGCATTTTCTTACTTTGTAATTGATGGTGAAAAAGTCAGTTCAGACCATGGCACTTTCAGTCTGCAGGGCTCCATCTGGTTGAGCTGCTCCCACCAAGATTGTGGTGGACTGAGAGGCTCTGTCTATCCATGAGGCTCTCTGTAGATCAGGAGCTTCCCTGGTTGAACTGGTTAGGCTACCAGCTCCAAGATGCTGGCGGGTCTCGGGGCTCTGTTTAACCACAGATTCCCTGCAGGACCGGAGCTTCCCTGGCTGGACTGCTGAAGCATAGACGACGGTGGCGAAAGATCTTCACCAACCCTACATCTGACAGAGGGCTAATATCCAATGTATACAAAGAACTCAATAAATTAGACTCCAGAAAACCAAATAACCCCATCCAAAATGGGGTACAAAGCTAAACAAAGACTTTTCACCTGAAGAAATTCAGATGGCTAAGAAGCACCTTAAGAAATGTTCAACATCATTAGTCATTAGGGAAATGCAAATCAAAACAACCCTGAGATTTCACTTCACACCAGTCAGAATGGCTAAGATTAAAAACTCAGGAAATAGCAGGTGTTGGCGAGGATGTGGAGAAAGAGGAACACTCCTCCACTGCTGGTGGGACTGCAAGCTGGTACAACCACTCTGGAAATCAGTCTGGCGGTTCCGAAAACTGGACAATATACTTCCAGAGGTCCCTGCTATACCACTCCTGGGCATATACCCAGAGGATTCCCCAGCATGTGATAAGGACACATTCTCCACTATGTTCATAGCAGCCTTATTTATAATAGCCAGAAGCTGGAAAGAACCCAGATGTCCCTCAACAGAAGAATGGATACAAAAAAATGTGGTATACATACATATATATATATATATATATATATATATACACACATATACAATGGAGTACTATTCAGCCATTAGAAATAATGAATTCATGAAATTCTTAGAGAAATGGATGGAGCTGGAGAACATCATACTAAGTGAGGTAACCCAGTCTCAAAAGAATACCCATGGTATGCAGTCACTGATAAGTGGATATTAGCCTAGAACCTTGGGACATCAAAGACACAATCCACATACACAATGATGTCCAACAAGAAGGAAGGAGTAGACCCTGGTTCTGGAAAGGCTCAAAGGATCAGTGTATGGGAATACCAGAACAGGGAAGTGGGAAGGGGTGGATGGAGGAACACAGGGAGGGAAGGGGGCATGTGGGACCTTTGGGGGGCAGGAACCAGAAAAAGGGAAATGAAATGTAAATATAGTATATATCCAATAAAAAATTAAAAAAGAATAGACAAATGGGACCTCATAAAATTACAAAGTTTCTGTAAGGCAAAGGACACTGTCAGAAGGACAAAACGGCAACCAACAAATTGGGATCTTCACCAACCCCACATCGAACAGAGGGGTAATATCCAATGTATACAAAGAACTCAAGAAGTTAGATCCCAAAGAACCAAATAACATATTAAAAATGGGTACAGAACTAAGCAAAGAATTTTCACCTGAAGAACTTTCGGATGGCTGAGAAGCATCTTAAGAGATGTTCAACATCATTACTCATCAGGGAAATGCAAATCAAAACAACCCTGAGATTCCACCTCACACCAGTCAGAATGGCTAAGATTAAAAACTCAAGAGACAACAGCTGCTGGCAAGGATGTGGAGAAAGAGAAAGACTCCTCCACTGTTGGTGGGACTGCAAGATAGTACAACCACTCTGGAAATCAGTTTGGCAGTTCCTGAGAAAATTGGGCATGACATTTCCAGAGGACCCTGGCATACCACTCCTGGGCATATACCCAGAGGATTCCCCTGCATACAATAAAGACACATGCTCCACTATGTTCATAGCAGCCTTATTTATAATAGCCAGAAGATGGAAGGAACCCAGATGTCCCTCAAAGGAGGAATGGATACAGAAAATGTGATATATTTATCAAATGGAATACTACTCAGCAATTAAAAATAATAAATTCGAGGACCCCTGACCAGTGATAGCTGCAGGGCTCCATATTGCAACCAGGACACAGCTGGAAAGGTGCAGATACACAGACTCGTTCTGGGGCTAGAGCAGGGAGATCTGCTAAGCTCTCGACCCCAGGCGAGCCCAGTGGTGGGTGCCTAGGCTCTGCCACACGTCCCTGCGAGCTTAGGCCGTGCACCGAGGCAGCCGGAGCCACCCAGCTCCCCAGGACCCCAGACCAGCGATAGCGGCAGGCCTCCATATTGCAACCAGGACACAGCTGGAAAGGCACAGGTAGACAGATTCCATCAGGGGCTACCACGTGGGGGGGATCTGCTAGGCTCTCGCTACTAGGCAGGCCCAGCAGCACCCGCCGAGGCTCTGCTGCACTCCCCCACACTTCCTGGAGACCTCAGGCTATGCACAAAGTCAGCGGGTGGCAGCCAGCTCGTGATCCCATTGAGCAGCAATCACGCATAACCACCAGTAGAGAAACAACAGGTAAGCCCAGCCTCACAGGAGATTCAAACACCAGCCAGTGACAACAAGGTCAACTAACACCAGAAATAACCAGATGGCAAAAGGTAAACAAAGGAACGTCACTAACAGAATTCAAGGCAACATGACAGCATCTGAACCCAGTTTGCCAACAACAGGAAGCCCTGGATACCCCAAAACACCAGAAAAACAAGACTTGGATATAAAATCACTGGTCAGGATGCTGGTAGCTGAACACATAGAAAAATCTCGTAAAGAAATAGAGGAGAAAATGGATCAAAAGTTAGAAGCCTTTACAAGGCAAATACAAAAATCACTTCAAGAAATGCAGGAGAAGATGGATCAAAAAGAAGAAGACAATAAGGAAGAAAGACAAAAATCACTTAAAGAAATACAGAAGAACGTGGGCCAACAAGTACAAGCTATGAAAGAGGAAACATAAAAATCTATTAAAGAAATACATGAAAACACAATCAACAAGTGAAAGATCTGAGCATATCCATCCAGGTACTAAAACAGAAGTTGAAACAACTAAGAAATCGCAGAGGGAGACAACATTGGAGATAGAAAACCTTGGGAAAAAATCAGGGGCCATAGATGCAAATATCAACAATAGAATACAAGAGATAGAAGACAGAATATCAGAAGCCGAAGATACCATAGGAACCATTGATTCAACAGTCAAAGAAAATACTAAATGCAAAAAGGCTGTAACCCAAAACATCCAGGAAATCCAGGACACAATGAGAAGACCAAACCTAAGGATTATAGGTATAGACAAGAATGAAGATTTACAAGTTAAAGGGCCAGCAAATATCTTCTACAAAATTATGGAAAAAAACTTCCCCAACCTAAAGAAACAGATGCCCATGAATATACAAGAAGCATATAGAACCCCAAACAGACTGGATCAGAACAGAAATACATCCCATCACATAATAATCAAAACTCCAAATGTACTAAACAAAAAAAAGAATATTAAAGGCAGCAAGAGAAAAAGGCCAAGTAACTTATAAAGGAAGACCTATCAGAATAACCCCAGACTTCTCACCTGAGACCATGAAAGCTAGAAGATCCTGGGCAGATAAAATGTAAACTCTAAGAGAACACAAACTTCAGCCAAAACTACTTTACCCAGCAAAGCTCTCAATCGCCATAGATGGAGACATCAAGGTATTCCATGACAAAACCAAATTTGCACGATATCTTTCCACAAATCCAGCCCTACAAAGGATAATAGGGGGAAAACACCAAGACAAGGACGGAAACTACACCCGGGAAGAAGCAAGATAGAAACCTCCTCTCATCAAACCCAAAAGAAGGTAACCTCTCAAATATAAAAAAATAAATAAAATAAATAAATATAATTTCAAAAATGTCTGGAGGTAATAATTACTATTCCTTAATATCTCTTAACATCAATGGACTCAATTCCCCAATAAAAAGACATAGATTAACAGACTGGATATGGAAACAGGACCCTACATTTTGCTGCATACAGGAAACACATCTCAGTGTTAAAGACAAACACTGCCTTAGAGTAAAAGGCTGGAAGACAATTTTACAAGCAAATGGTCTCAGGAAACAAGCTGGAGTAGCCATTCTAATATCAGATAAAATTGACTTCCAACCTAAAATCATCAAAAGAGACTCAGAAGGTCACTTCTTGCTGGCCAAAGGGAAAATCCACCAAGAAGAGCTCTCAATACTGAACATCTATGCTCCAAATGCAAGGGCACCCTCATTCGTAAAAGAAACCTTACTAAAGCTTAAAGCACACATTACACCGAACACAATAATGGTGGGTGACTTCAACACTCCACTCTCCTCAATGGACCGATCAGGAAAGCAGAAAATAAACAGGGACACAGTGAAACTAATTGAAACTCTGGACCAATTGGATTTAACAGATATATATATAGAACATTTCATCCTAAAGCTAAAGAATATAGCTTTTTCTCAGCTCCACATGGTACCTTCTCCAAAATAGACCATATAATTGGTCACAAGACAGATGTCAACAAATACAAGAATATCGAGCTAATCCCATGCCTCCTATCAGATCACCATGGAGTAAGAGTGGTCTTCAATAGCAACAAAAACAACAGAAAGCCCACATACACATGGAAACTGAACAATACTCTACTCAATGACACCTTGGTCAAGGAAGAAATAAAAAAAGAAATCAAAGACTTTTTAGAATTCAATGAAAATGAAGGTACAACCTACCCAAATCTATGGGAAAAAATGAAAGCAGTGCTAAGAGAAAAACTCATAGCTCTAAGTGCATCCAAAAAGAAACTGGAGAGAGCATACACTAGCAGCTTAACAGCACACCTTAAAGCCCTGGAAGAAAAACAAGTTAATTCACCCAGCAGGAGTAGAAGACAAGAAATCATCAAACTCAGGGCTGAAATCAATCAAATAGAAACAAAGAGAACCATACAAAGAATCAACAAGACCAGGAGCTGGTTCTTTGAGAAAATCAACAAGATAGATAAACCCCTAGCCAGACTAACCAAAGGACACAGAGACAGTATCCAAATTAACAAAATTAGAAATGAAAAGGGAGACATAACAACAGAAACTGAGGAAATTCAAAAGATCATCAGATCCTACTACAAAGGTCTATACTCAAAACAACTGGAGAATCTAGAGGAAATGGACAATTTCCTAGACAGATACCAAATACCAAAATTAAATTAGCATCAAATAGACCAGCTAAATAGTCCCATAACCCCTAAAGAAATAGAAGGGGTTATAGAAAGCCTCCCAACCAAGAAAAGTACAGGACCAGATGGTTTTAGTGCAGAATTCTACCAGACCTTCAAAGAAGACTTAACACCAATACTTTTCAAACTATTCCACAAAATAGAGACAGAAGGGATACTGCCCAACTCATTCTTTGAAGCCACAATTATGCTAATACCTAAACCACAAAAAAATCCAACAAAGAAAGAGAACTACAGGCCAATTTCTCTTATGAATATCGATGCAAAAATACTAAATAAAATTCTTGCTAACTGAATCCAAGAGCACATCAAAACGATCATTCACCATGATCAAGTAGGCTTCATCCCAGGGATGCAGGGATGGTTCAATATATGGAAATCCATCAATGTAATCCACTACATAAACAAACTAAAAGAAAAAAAACCACATGGTCATCTCATTAGATGCTGAAAAAGCATTCGACAAAATTCAGCATTCTTTCATGCTAAAAGTCTTGGAAAGAGCAGGAATTCAAGGCCCATACCTAAACATAGTAAAAGCAATCTACAGCAAACAGTAGCCAACATCAAAATAAATGGAGAGAAACTTGAAGCAATCCCACTAAAATCAGGGACTAGGCAAGGCTGCCCTCTCTCTCCATATCTTTTCAATATAGTACTTGAACTTCTAGCGAGAGCAATTAGACAACATAAGGAAGTCACAGGGATACAAATTGGAAAGGAAGAAGTCAAACTATCATTATTTGCAGATGATATGATAGTTTACTTAAGTGACCCAAAAAACTCCACCAGAGAAGTTCTACAGCTGATAAACAACTTCAGCAAAGTGGCTGGTTATAAAATTAACTCAAGCAAATCAGTAGCCTTCTTGTACTCAAAGGACAAGCAGGCTGAGAAGGAAGTTAGGGAAATAACACCCTTCACAATAGCCACAAACAACATAAAGTACCTTGGCGTAACTCTAACCAAACAAGTAAAAGATCTGTATGACAGGAACTTCAAGTCCTTGAAGAAAGAAATCGAAGAAGACCTCAGAAGATGGAAAAATATTTCTTGCTCCTGGATTGGCAGGATCAATATAGTAAAAATGGCCATTTTACCAAAAGCAGTATACAGATTCAGTGCAATCCCCATCAAAATCCCAACTCAATTCTTTATAGATCTAGAACGAGCAATTCTCAAATTCATCTGGAGCAACAAAAAACCCAGGATAGCTAAAACTATTCTCAACAATAAAAGGACTTCTGGGGGAATCAATATCCCTGACCTTAAACAGTACTACAGAGCAATTGTGTTAAAAACTGCATGGTATTGGTACAGCAACAGGCAAGTGGATCAATGGAATAGGATTGAAGACCCAGAAATTAACCCACAGACTTATGGTCACTTGATCTTTGATAAAGGAGCCACAACCATCCAGTGGAAAAAAAGATAGTCTTTTCAACAAATGGTGCTGGTTCAACTGGAGGTCAACATGCAGAAGGATGCGAATTGACCCACTCTTATCTCCTTGCACTAAGATCAACTCCAAGTGGATCAAGGACCTCCACATAAAACCAGACACACTGAAACTATTAGAAAAGAAACTTGGGAAGACCCTGGAGGACATAGGCACAGGGGGAAAGTTCCTGAACAGAACACCAATAGCTTATGCACTAAGATCAAGAATTGACAAATGGGACCTCATAAAATTACAAAGTTTCTGCAAGGCAAAGGACACTGTCAGAAGGACAAAACGACAACCAACAAAGTGGGAAAAGATCTTCACCAACCCCACATCTGACAGAGGGCTAATATCCAATATATACAAAGAACTCAAGGAGTTAGACCCCAAAGAACCAAATAACCCTATCAAAAAATGGGGTACAGAGCTAAACAAAGAATTTTCACCAGAAGAAATTCGGATGGCTGAGAAACACCTTAAGAGATGTTCAACATCATTAGTCATCAGAGAAATGCAAATCAAAACAACCCTGAGATTCCACCTTACACCAGTCAGAATGGCTAAGATTAAAAACTCAAGAGAGGACAAACACTCCTCCACTGTTGGTGGGATTGCAAAATGGTAAAACCACTCTGGAAATCAGTGTGGTGGTTCCTCAGAAAATTAGGCATGTCCCTTCCAGAGGACCCTGGCATACCACTCCTGGGCATATACCCAGAGGATTCCCCTGCATACAATAAAGACACATGCTCCACTATGTTTATAGCAGCCTTGTTCATAATAGCCAGCAATTGGAAGGAGCCCAAATATCCGTCAAAGGAGGAATGGATACAGAAAATGTGGTATATTTATGCAATGGAATACTACTCAGCAATTAAAAATAATGAATTCATGCAATTTGTAGGTAAATGGTTAGACCTGGAAAATATCATCCTGAGTGAGCTAACCCAATCACAAAAGAATACACATGAAATGCAATCACTGATAAGTGGATATTAATGAGCTCAGAAGCCCTAAATACTCAAGGCACAATTAGCAAGTCAAATGATTCCCAAGAAGAAAGGCAAGGACCCTGGGCCTGGAAAGATTGGATCCAGTTTTGTAGAGAAACTGTGGGGGGGAGGGGGAATGATTTGGGAATAGTTGGAGGGGAGAGGAACTATGGGACATGGGGGGGGAACTGGGAAAGGGGAAAGCCTTTGGAATGTAAACATAGAATATTGAAAAGAAAAAAAAGAAAAAAAATGAATTCATGCAATTTGTAGACAAATGGTTGGATCTGGGAAATATCATCCTAAGTGAGTTAAACCAATCACAAAAGAATAACCATGAAATGCAATCACTGATAAGGGAATATTAATGAGCCCAGAAGCTCTGAATTCTCAAGGCACAATTAGCAAGTCAAAAGATTCCCAAGAAGAAGGAAGGAGAGGACCCTGGTCCTGAAAAGACTGGATCCAGTTTTGTAGGAGAGTACCAGAACAGAGAAATGGTGGTAGTGGGGGGGGGGGTGATTGGGGAATAGGCAGTTGGGGGGGGAAAGGACTTATGGGACATATGGTAAGGGGGGAATTGGGAAAGGTGAAAGCCTTTGGAATGTAAACAAAGAATATAGAAAATTTTAAAAAATCAGAAAAAAAAAAAGAAATGCAAATGGTTTTTTCCCTAGTGTCCTTGGATTGCAGCCTTAAATTTCCTGGTACTTCAAACTGCAGCCTTAACCTAGAATTTAAATGGCTACTATATTAGTTGTTTTCACTTTGCTGTAACCAAAACATCAAACAAAAAAACAATCTAAGGAAGTATTGTCAATCCTGATTCTCCATCAACATTTAGAATACCAGGAAACTCTATAGGCATATCTAGGGAGGATTACCTTAATTGGATTTACTGAGCTGAGACTACCTGCCTAAAGTGTGGATAGCACCATCCTATGGTCTGGGATATCAAATTAAGTAAAAGGGGGAAAGCATGGTGACAGAAAATCATCTTTCTCTGCTTCACAATTGCCCATATCATGTGACCAGCTGCCATGACTTCTCCAGCATTACGGACTATATCAGTATGCCCATAGAGTTTCCTGGTATTCTCATTGTTCAAACTTGTGAGCTAAAATAAGCCTTCCCTCTATCCTTATATTGTTTTTGTCAGGTATTTGATCACAACAATGAAAAATCTAATTAAACATATAGGAGGAAAACTTTACAATTTCACATTTTTCAAATTCAGAGACCATTCCATTGAGGCAAGAAAGGCTTGTGGGAATTCATGAATGTGGTGGGGACTCTTCACGTGATAGTGTGCCAGAATACAGAACAGACTAGATAGGAGTAAGTATGGCTTTCAAAAGCTCATCTTTAGTGACTTATTTCTGCCATTCAGGTGACATGACCTTCAAAATAATGTCACTGGTTGGAGACCAAGCACTCAAAACATTAGCCTATTGCAGAATTCTAGATTTAAAGCATTAACAACTATGCAATGAAAGTCTTGTTGAAGAATAGTGAGTACGTGTGTTGGATCTAAGCAGCAAGATCCATGAAGTCACACCATGCAACAGGTCCCATGTGGGATATTTATTCAGGAAAAAGGTGTGTATGTGTGGTGCATTTTGAGGGTAGAAGCTGCCTCAGGGCGGAGGAAGCAGAAAAGGGGAGAATGGCCTTTTAGCAGGGATGTGGCACAGTAGAAGGAAGACAGGCTGACCATCGAGGTGCCTGACTGTCAAAAATATGTTTGGCTAGAAACCAGAACATCTCTAACATTGGTCTTAACCCATGGAGCTATCAACTCCCTCTGTCATGCATGACTTCAAAGTCATTATACTTGGCAGGTTGTCATAGTGATCTGAGAGTCCCTGTTGGGGTTCAGACCAGAGCCAAGCAGCTTAGCTGAGTGTTTAACACACCAGAGCAGGCCTTGCCTCCGTGGTCTCTAAGCATTCCTAAGTCCCTACCTGTTACATGGCATGGCTGGCATACCCCATCCTCTATGCTGAACTTTCCAACACAGGAACTGGACTTCCTCTTACCCAGTGGCTCTTCAGTATATAATCAAGACAGTTTTTCTCTCTCTGTCTCTCTCTCTCTCTCTCTGTCTCTCTGTCTCTGTCTCTGTCTCTCTCTCTCTCTCTCTCTCTCTCTCTCTCTCTCTCTCTCTCCATCTCTCTTCTCTCTGTGTGTACATGCTTTATCTCTTTCTCTTCCCCTTTCCCTATGTCTCCTTCTTCACTGGCCCCTTCCTGTGTAGTCTCAAACTCACCTAAAAGCTGCCCCCAATAAACCTGCCTTTAATTCAGCTTAAACTAGCTCATTTTGTCATCAGAGATAATTTATCAGTCTCTCCAAAGTCAAGATATAGAGGTTGAAAGACCTTTGTTTTCCATATATAAAGAGACGGGACTTTAGGATGTTAATTGTATAAAAATACTGATTCTAGTTACAGAACCAGGACTTCCCAAGTTGTTTATTCACTTAATATAAAATTAGTGCTGACTATCTGATGTATAAGTTCTTGGGGCTTTATCAATTAAAGAAGTAAGACAATTCTTTCTGCTCTCATGTAACTTATCTTCTATAAGCACTAAGCTTGTACTTTTAAATAGGGTTTTCAAGATGGGCCTCTTGAAAGGAAAATGTTTAAGTAGAAAGATGAAAGGTCACCCTCTGTGCACCTCTTGGAGGTGTACTGGGACTCAGATCAGACATAAGTAACTGGAGAGGGCATGAATAGCTGACAGTGATAAAGGAAAAGACAAAAAGGCCTTGGAGACACACAATTTTGGAAGCAAAAAGACTTGTCTCATTGATTAATTGGATGAGAGTCTCATGATTTCTCCAGAAGGTGTTGACAGAATTTTTGAAACAGGTTCAAAGCACACCAGCTGGGGACACATCACCACTAATGAATCCAGAATCAGATCAACATTGAGTTATTTGGTGAACCAGAAGAAGGTTAAGGGAGCCATTGTGCCTGTGTGGAAGAAGAAAGGAGGAAGAAGGGAGGTTAGAGCAGGAGACTGTTGAGACATGTGGATCATTGGGGCTTTCATGCCAAAGAATATGAAAAGAACTTTCAGGCTGAGAAGAGGTGTAATCTGCCTTGGGTTCTAGTCAATGTTGGGAGGTTGATGGCACTGGCCAGCACATGCACAGAAGTGGAATACCTGTTAAAGGCTCCACAAAAGTCCACCTTGAAATGATGGTGTCTGAAAACTGACCATTGGTGGGAGAAGCAGTGAGATGTGAGCAGTCTAGATGTGTAATATTATATACTAGTGGCTGAGTGTGTAGTTTGAGAGAAGAACATTTGGGACAGCCTCCTCAAGTATTTGTTTTAAGTCATTGGAAGCACGGTATTCAGTACCAAGAATTAGATAGTCAGACTGGATAGGCAAGTTTGACAGGAGGACCAGAAGGTCAAGTTTAAGTTGTTCCTCTAAGAGGACATGTAAAAGACATCATTGAATATGACAGGGTGGACTTTGGCAGACATCCTTCAGCTGAGATATTAGTTCCTAGCACAATGCTCGTCTAACTCACAGTCCTTCATAGCTTGTAGTTTTCCACACTGGGATATACAGAGGCAAAAACATACCAGATCCATGTGAAATAAGTACAGAGAAAAGTGAGATATATGAATAAAAGTAACCTGTCTCCTTTCATTGAAGCTCACAGAATCCTCAGTCAAGAAAGTTCTGTACCCATCTGCACACTGTAGAAACTCTACCATAGAACCTAGACAGTACACCTGGAGTTGTAACCAATTAATAAGGCACTTGACTTCAGGATCTGTAGTATTCTTAAGCTGTCTCTCCAATCTATCAGGTGAATTTGATTTTGTTATTCTTTCTTTGCAGAAAAGTTTCTTAAATCCTTGGGTAGATCATAAACAGCTAGGCTGATCACAAAGAACCACACTCAGTGCAGCTAAATAATTCTGCTTTGATTTGATGCCAGGAGGATGATCATATTTTAAAGCTATTCCTATAAATGTGGCATATGCAGCCCCATGTGTCAGCAGTTTCTGCTGAAAACAGTTCATTGAATGACAAGTTGATTGGCCCCAATTCGAAAAGCACAGTACATAAAAACATAATTTCAGGGTGGCCAACATTATGACAGATTCTAGATTCTGCTCATACACAGAGCTTGTTTGAACTGTTTGGGGAATTCTGTTAGTCTGTGAGTGCTTGCAGCCAAGACAATTGCCCTGATAGGAACAGAAGGAAAGGGAAGGAATGGAATTAACAACTGTTGGATGACTATTATCAGCCAGGCATTGTCTGGGAGAAAATGGAGGAGCAAGGGACTGATTGATAATAGTTGTTTTCACCATGAAAGGAACAGCAATGGTAGAGATGGAGGGAGCAGGGTTTGCAAGTGTGCATCCCTGCACCAATCCCAGTTCTGTCACTGGCCAGAAGGATTCAATGAATTATGTTAGAGAGTCTTCAGCTTTTAAATCTGTGAAAGGAAAAACGTGAAAGGTGATTAACAGCTGTAAGAAGTGAAGGAGGATTTATTTTTGTATGAACACACACACACACACACACACACACACACACACACATTTACTACCTGCACTACATACTTATGCCATGCACACGTATATACAAGTATACCACATACACCACATACACACAGCACCCACACATAGAGAGAGACATACACATACCACACACACACACACCATATAACCATACTTCATAAACATAGAGCATGCACATATACCACATTCAAAAGCACGTACACAGCACATACCCACACCACACACACACAAATACCAACATTATGCACATCACACACATTCACACACATGTACACTTGCCACATATCCACACCATGCATATCATGCATACATACTTACCATAAACATAAGTGGCTTGTAAGTGGGAAACTACTGCTATCTGTTGAAAGCGAGTGTGGCTAGATCAGCTCTTTTGAATTGATTTTACCACTGAATCAGATGAAGACATAAACAATAACAAGTAGGGAGAGGAAGGTGATTCTGGAACTTTCAGGATTTTTATACTAACCTTCTCTGGCATAACAAAACTATCTCATGAAACATCTCTTTGGAGAGGAATTGCAGAAGGAATTCAAGGTGCAAAATTACAGCCCACTTTTTAAACAGGAACTTGTGTCATTTTGAAATTCTGAGCTGCCCGTGATGAAATTGAGACAAAGCATGGAGGACCAGCACATGCTGAACATCATGAACATGCAAAGCCTTGGGTAGACATTCCTAAGAGAAGGGACGAGCAATAAGCAAGGTCAAGGATAAGAATATTGAGGTGCTTGGTGCTGAGTGTAAAACACAACTAAAGATGTGCAAAAAGCCTCTGCTACTCCAGTCTACAGGTGCCTCCTGTCTGGGACAGGGAAGAAAGAGGCTTAAGCCTTTCTGATAGGGATCTGCATTTTTTTCCCTTAGGTTTTCTAAGTCAGTGTTTTCTAAGTCAGAGGGTTGAGTTTTAAGGATAAAATCAGGTACAAAAAAGCTGAATGGAATGACATGTATTCAAAGTTCTATCTATGCCTTGTATCTCATGTCTCCTGGAATCAGTTCACATGGAACAATCCAGGGTAGGCAGTGGGGTGAGGAAGAGGATGGAGGAAGTCATCTAACAAAAAAAAAAGGATTTTCCCTACCCCCTGCACAAAGAGCATGTGTACTTCCAGCAATGTGACTGCAAGAACAAACACAAACATGGTTTCTGTGATTCCCTTATTTCTACATATAATGTTGACATCACAAAACTATAGTGTCTTAAAATGAAGACTAAGCATTCGGATCTATGTTTTTCAACTAATAATATGTTACAATTTTTTCAGGTGAGTACTTCTGCCACTACTTCTGAGGTTTGAATGAATAGTTCAATAGACATGGCTCACAGTTCATTTTGAAATATTCATTTGTTGCCACTGAATTTTGAAATGATCACAATTTATTTTAATACATTCCATACTATGGATCAGTTGTAAAGCCCTATAAAGCTGTGTTTGATCCATGATACCTAAATGTTTGGTAAGCAAATATCAAATGCTAATACAATGTTTCTATAAAGTATGCATACATATGGCTATATAGACAAAGTCATATAAAGCAGGTATAATCTATTTGTGTGTGTATGTGTGTGTGTGTGTCTCTCTCTTTCTCTCTGTGTGTGTGTACAACACAAAAAATTGAGTTTTAAAAGGAAGATATTGTGACACAGGCTGTCACATGGATAGCTCATGAGCACATGTGCATTAGGAAGTGCCAGCTGCTCAGAAGCAATCACATGTGAGTCCTTCACATGTGACACTATGCTTTGGATATGATTTGTTCCCCAAGCTTTGTGTGCTAGAAAGCTGGTGACACTGTGGTGGAATAAAATGATGGGACATTTAAGAGACAAGACCTATTGAAAAATAATTAGGACATAGATGTCCATGCTCAAGAATAGACTAATTCTGCACTGCAGGAATGGGGCAGATTTGGTAAGAGTGATTTGTTTCTCAAGATAGGGTATTAAGGATGAGTCTGATCCCCCTCCCTGAAGCATCTTGCTTGAAGACAGACTCACCATGTCATCTCCATCCTTATCCCACCATCATTTCGATATCTGACATAAGACATTACCAGAGCCAAGCAGACAGACTCTGTGCTTTTAGGTTTCCAGGACTGGATGCTAAATAAACCTTTTTAAAAATAAATATCTGTACTGGCTGTTTTTGTGTCAATTTGACACAGGCTGGAGTTATGACAGAGAAAGGAGCTTCAGGTAAGGAAATGCCTCCATGAAATCCAGCTGTAAGGCATTTTCTCAATTAGGAATCAAGGGGGGAGGGCCCCTACTAAGTGGTACCCTCTCTGGGCTGGTGGTCCTGGGCTCTATAAGCGAGCAGGCTGAGCAAGCCAGGGGAAGCAAGCCAGTAACTAACATCCCTCCATGGCCTCTGCATCAGCTTCTACTTTCCTGACCTGCTTGAGTTCCAGTACTGACTTCCTTTGGTGATGAACAGCAATGTGAAAGTGTAAGCTGAATAAACCCTTTCCTCCCCAACTTCCTTCTTGGTCATAATGTTTGTGAAGGAATAGAAACCCTGACTAAGACAATATTGAACCGTTGAGTATTTTATTTAGATCAAATTAATAGGATGGAAAACAGAATGATGATTACTGGGGGCAAATAGAAAACTTTCAGAAGTCCGTCTGGAAACAGTATAGCCTGGAGAATGTCAGCAGGACCAGGGACATAGTGCTAATGTTTTATGACAGAATGTTGGGCTGGACAGCCCAGTGGAAGACTCTTGACATAGTGAAGGTCATGAGCTAAGGGATTAGGATTTGGGTCTGGGGAATTGGCCACCATATGTGTGTTGAGAGAGGTAACACCAACCGTGCAGCAAGTGATGAAAATGAACTCAGCAACAGCATGAAGGATGACTGCAAGGGAGCCATGCTGAGAACAGGGAGCCTGCTGTGGAGCAGGTTGTAATCACTGGCCTTCCTGTGAAATTGATCTTACCACAGTATGTCACAGTATTTACCCATCCTATATTAAATAGGCTCAGTGTTTTACAGTAACAAGTCTCCAAGGAAACACCAATAGGATACTCCCAACAGACATAGGAGACTCAAGGAAAGCAATAAGATGTGGAGAGACAGAGGGGAAACAAAAGACTAACACACTAGAGAAAGAAATTGCTGAGCTGAGTAATTTATGTCAGACAACCAGCATTCCTTTCTTCAAAAATGGCTAGCTAGAATGTGCAACACTAGGCAAAGGCCATTAATTTAGTATTTCACACATTGGTATTTTATTTTTATTAATTAACTATTTTATTTATTTACATTCTAAATGCTGCCTCCCCTCCCCATCAAAAAGTTCTTCTCCCCACCCCCTCCCCTCTGTCTCTGAAAGGGTACCTCCCCTTAGGGATCCCCCTATCCTGGGACATCAAATCTACAGGATCAGTTGCATCCTTTCCCACTGAGGGCAGACAAGACAGCCCTCTGCTACATATGTTCTAGGGCCTCAGACCGGTCTGTGTATGCTCTTTGTTTGGTGGCTTAGTCTCTGGAAACTCCCAGAAGTCCAGATTAGTTGACACTGTTGGACTTCCTGTGGGGTTGTCATCACCTTCAGGGCCCTCAATCCCACACTTACCCTAACCATAGGGGTCCCCAGCCTACATCAAGAATTAACTGTGGGTATTTGCATCTGTCTCAGTAAGATGCTTGGTCAAGCCTCTCAGAGGACTGCCATGCTAGGCTCCTATCTGCAAACACAACATCAGAAATAGTGGATCCCAAGTCAAGCCTATCACTGGTCAGCCATTTCTTTAGTCTCTGCTCTATTTCTGTGCCTGAATTTCTTTTAGATAGGAACAATTTGTTATAATTTTGTAGGTGGATTGGTGTCCCCATCCTTCCACTAGAGGCCCTGTCTGGCTACTAGAGGTGATCTCTTCAGGTTCCATATCCCCGCTGTTGCACCAACATTGAGTCCTGTGAGTTCATGTGCATTAATTAAGCTCCTCCTATCTAATAAGTATCAGGTACTGATGTGATCCAGAAGTGTTTCTGCCCTTAATAAGCTCACATGTTTCTCCATGTATTCACATATTGACTCTACACAGACTCCTTCACTGAGATCAATGTCAAGTGCATAAGTGAAGTTTCAGTTGAGAGAAGCTGGGAGTACACTGTTCTCCATTCACCATGAATCCTTTATTTGTTATTTTTCTTTGGTTATGAAATACTAGAGCCACGGCAACATCATGAAATACCTTTCCCATCCCAAGTCTCTGGGACTTCCTAGAGATTCTCCCCCCACACACACACACATCTCACCTCAAGTAGCTTAATATTTCCATTCATTCTCCCGGCCCTCTGAGCCTCTCTCTCTTGTCTTTCCCAATACCTGATCCTGCCCCCCTATTCTGCTCTCCCTTCTCTTGGTAAGTATTTCTTAAGACTATCAAACAACCAAAGTTAATAAGAGTATATGACTACACCCTATAAGGAATGTGCTTGATCTTATTCATAATGAAAGAACTGTGTGTGTGTGTGTGTGTGTGTGTGTGTGTGTGTGTGTGTGTGTGTGTTTGCTTGCTCAAGGAAAACGTCAACCATCTGATAGAACAGTAAAGGTCCCATTCCCCTGGAGCATGTATTAAGAATGAAGAAATGCAGCAGGGAGATAAATATGTGACTATATGCACATGTATGCATGCTTGTGTGAATACAAAGGTCCAGTACATACATAAAGAAACCACAGGACATATCCAAATAGATAATAAAGGAGACTGCTTAGCTACAGATTTACAGGTAGCCTTTATTCTCTGAATGAGAGACTATGAAGATCATCAGTGGATCAAAATATTAAATGTATTATTTAATCCAAGTTTGGGATTACTGTGGGTATGCATCTGGAGACTGTTGGTTCATTCATGAGTCTTAACAAATGTACATGTAACTTACAACAAGATGAATCATTAGTGTGAATGTGGGTGGAGAAAAGTAATGTATATGGATCCTGGAATAGTGCCTGATACCAAGTAGATATTCAGCAAATCTAATTAATTGTGATAAAAATATCATTTACTATTTATATGTGCATATTTGTTACTGTGATTAGTTGCTTTGGAAAAGTTTGCATAATCACATGCATTCAAGGTCATGTACATTTATTAAGCACCTCCTATCTAATAAGTATCAGGTACTGATGTGATCCAGAAGTGTCTCTGCTCTTAATAAGCTCACATGTTTCTCCATGTATTATCATATTAACTCCACACAGACTCCTCCACTGAGATCAAGGTCAAGTGCATAAGTGGAGTTTCAGTTGAGAAAAGCTAGGAGTATGCTGTTCTCCATTCACCATGAATCCTGTATTTGCTATTTTTCTGTGGTTGTGATGAAATACTAGAGCCGCAGCAACATCGTGAAGAAAAGGCTTATTTTGGCTTATGGTTCCATAAGGATGGAATCCACTATAGTGGAGATAGCATGGTATGGCATGGCATAGCAGCAAGAGCAGAAAGCTGGCTTATCACATTTTTATCCACATACTGGAAACAGAGTATGTGAACAGAAAGTAGGACTCTACAAACCCATGGGCCTGCCCCTCAATGACTATGTTTGTCAACAAAGAGCTACCTCCTAAAGGTTTCATAACATTCTCTGATAACACTAATAAAGGGCAAACAAATGCTCAAATATATGAGCCTGTTGGAGATTTCTCATTCAGACTATCACAATGCCCAAGCCAGGGAGCTAGGAATTCTAGTGTCCCTATGAGGTAGAGGACTTAAGGAAGAGGAGGAAGTATTTCCAGAGTTTGGATATATTCCTTTCCTCAGCTTGTACAATTGCAATGCTTCAAATATTTCAGAAAGTTGAAAATGAATGAGCATTGTGGATAGATGTGATGAGATCAATGGTGACCAACTGACCTAAATAAAATGCAACTACTAGCTTCCCTTTGGCAATAATACTACATCTTAAATCTATAGGGAGCTCTTAGCAGAAGGAAGATGGTTATGAAAATGAATGCAGCCTCTAGTATTGTCAGATGGTCCATTTCTCAATCAGAAAGCTATTTTCACATCTACCTCCCTTTTATCCAATGTCAAAGAAGGTAGAAGATGGACATTGAACAAGATAATGCCACACCGTGTACTGATGTACATGATACTAGTATCATGTACTGGATATCATGTACTGGAGTATCAGGGGAAGTCTTACAAACACAGGGAGATTAAAAATGCTAAAGATCAAGGGAGATAAGTAGGGAGGGAACAGGAATCCCAAGGTCATGAGAAAGGGTAGGAGAGACTAGAAAAAATGATCAGTAGAGAATTCTCAAAGAGAAAGTTCTGCTCTCTCTATAGAGGATAGGGGTTGTTTAGAACGATGTGTGTTTTCATGAAGGAAGTAGAATATGAGGAAAATTTATATGGCAAATCTGGCTCATGGTACCCCAGTGACTTATTCTTGTCTTCTGTCATATAAGACCCTTCTCTTCTTAAATCCATATCTACTTGAGGCCACTAATTTCATCAGCTTCTTCCCTTTGCCTCTCAGGAATCATTCTTCATTCCCCGTTGACAATGGTCCTCTTCCATCTGTATAGACCACCAATGAGATATATGTCATGGCCTCTAAGAATGCCCAAATGCCATCATTGTGGCTATGTAGGTGGCTTAACAGACAAAGGCATTTGCCAACAAGGCTGATGACCTGAGTTTGAGTTCCAGAACACACATGGATAAAAGACAAAACTGACTTCAGAAAATTGTATTCTGACCTGCATGCATGTGCTATGGCATATTCATGGACATATACTCACAAAAAATAATTCATTTTTAAGTGCTGTGATTCAGGAACTTATACTTTTCTTTTAATGCCCTTCAGTGTATCATCTGAGCTATTGCTAAGCTATCTGCCCTCAAATTCACATATAATCATGCTACCACCTATCCCACTAATCTGCCAACTAGAAAACTTGGTACATTGTCTAGAGCCACTATTAGGATCAGGTGACAAAGGTGAAAATACTGAAGTGCCCACACAATATGCAAATTGATTGTTATTCTGACTATATGGTTGTCATATGTTTGCAGTTGATGTGCTCCTCGAGTATTTCATTTTGGTCCATCTGAGGAAAGTGAAATCAGCTAGATAATCAATCCTCTGGACACACTGATGCCACAGTGAGTCCCTGTTCCCAGCACTGCCATGAAATGCTCTTCCCATCCTTGAACATGGATAAACACCAGAAAGTCAGAACAGATCACCTGATATGCCAGGCACTGAGTCATCCTGGAGGTGTTATACATTCACATAGCTCCATGAAATGCCCCAGGGACTTAAAGATGAGAAAGACACCAGAAGGACAAACAAAAAATATGCACCTGTGAAGAGTCTTGTAATAGCAGCCGCCCATGCACTAGGTGGAAAGGGTAACAGATGGCCACGTCTGCCTAATTTCCCAGTCCCTGAGGTTGTACTTCTCTGCTTCCCTTCCATCTCTTCTCCTAGAACATAGTTTTGGCAGACAGTGAGTCCCTTGGAATCGATCAGTATCCTTCAAAGTCATTCCAGAACAGTACAGCAAGCAAGGCCAAACTATATGCTATGCAAATTAGAAATTCTGAGTTATAAACATGAGAATTTCCAAAGCAAGTCTGTGACTTTGTAAGTAAACCTCTTCATTTAAACAAAATATGTTCACTGAGGATCAAGACCCCTTTCAAAAGATTGACAGAGAGAAGTGGACTCAGTGGAGAAACACAAAATCATTAGGAAATGTGAAGCCTGCCAGCTAAGTCACTAGACTCAGAGGCTGTGGAGCACTAATTGGAGCTACTGAGATAACTCATGGTTGACCTCGATCTGTGTGTGGCATCATCTGTGGGTCCATCAGTTCCCTCACCTAGAAGATGAACTTGGAATATAAGTGTTGACTAATGCTAATCTTCCTAATTAGTGCTCCCTGGAAGAGACCTCCAGGATCCTGCTTATTTGTCAATACTTTTTAATGCTTCAAAAAGTATGACAGGATGTTTTAAAAGCCACTTAAGCTTACTTTTAATTCTACTTTTTATAGCTTCCTCCATGAATTTTTGATTCACTAATTTAAACAGGCAGAATTTCAAGTACTATACAAGTAAAATGTTTCATAGATTTTTACCATATCATGATTTCTGTATCATGATTATGTAAGATTGACTAAGCCCTACATCAATGCCCCCCATTACCCTTCAGGCAATTCCAATGTCCCATGCAAGTATCACTGTTCTGATAAACATCACGAGGTGGCATATTTGGGAGGTGATGAAGTAGAAATTCAAATATAAATGATTAAACAAGCTTTTCTCAACCTGTGAATCACAACCCCATTGGGATCTAATGACTTTTCACAGGAGTCACCTAAAACCATTGGAAAACACAGATATTTACATTACAATTCATAAAAGTAGCAAAATTATAATTATGAAGTAGCAACAAAATTAATTTTATGGTTGAGGGTCACCACAACATGAGGAACAGTATTAAAGGGTCACAATGTTAGAAAGATTGAGAACCCCTGGGTTAGACCTTTGTGATTGTTTTGTTAAGCACTGTGATTGGCTCTGCAGGAACACTTCATACTGCTTGGGCTATCATCCTTATCCCTCTAAAGCATCCGACCTAGCCGCTTTTGGGGGATGGAAGACCTCTGTGAAGAGACTGATGTGATTCTCCCTATGATCAAGGCAAAGTGGAGACTGAAGAAAGACCCCAGAGTCTATCTGAGAAGGAGGCAAAAAATCCAGAAGGATTCAAAAATGTGAAAGTCCTGGTGACTTGGAATGCCGTAGCCAGAGCAGTATGGTGCTCATGTAGCTTCTGAGGCTGAGCAGTTCCTGACCTCTTGTGGGTTGAAAGGATGGTGCTGGACCTCATGAGCTCTGCCTGCTCCTCTTAGAACTTCAACTAAGGTCCGAAGTAGAGCCCTGCTGTTCTAAAAGCCCTGCAATTGAAGTCCAGAAAAGCTTGTAGCTATTGGCCATCTGACCCCACGAGGCTTGCAGAGATATGTCCTTGTCCACAGAAGAATAGCAAAGTGTAGATATTTTGACCTCCACCACCTTGACACCCACTGGCAGTCCAAAAGGACCTGGACATTTGTGTCTCTTTTTACCTGCACATGAAAGATTCACTTGTCCCTGCTCTGAAGAGAAAAGTGCAGATGCAGGCAAAAGAACCATATATGCTCTGTGTTCTAAACCAGAATAACACTCATGGGCTGACCTTTTTCAGATAAAAAGAAGACCTTTACCTTGGACACAAAACTGCAGAAATTACACTATAGGAATGAGTTTGTTCTAAGACCTGTGAGTGGCTGCAGGTTATGAGAGGCCAGCTAAGAGGAGTTTTTAGTGGCCTTTAAGGGTCATGCTTTGGAAAGGAAGAAATGCTGTTTCATGTCTCTTCTGTAAGTTGAAAAACCACAGCCTTAAGGACCCAAGGAGCTAAAGAGGTTTGTGCCCCATAGGAGGAACAATATGAACCAACCAGTACCCCCAGAGCTTCCAGAGACTTAGTCACAAACCAAAGAGTACACATGGAGGGGCCTATGGCTCCAGCCACAGTGTAGCAGAGGATGGCCTTTTCAAACATCAATGAGAGGAGAGGCCCTTGGACCTGTGATGGCTTGTTGCCCTAGTGTAGGGGAATGCCAGGAGAGGGCAGCGGAAGTGGGTAGGTTAGTGAGGGGTGATGGAATAGGGGGGTTTCGGAGGGGAAATGAGGAAAAGGGATAACATTTGAAGTGGAAATAAATAAAATATCTAATAAAAAATAAAAATGGAAAAAAAAGACAGAGTGCTTGAAGAAAAGTGAACGGGATTTTCCTTTCTTCTCACAACATGCTGAGTATGCTTGGCTTCAGCTCAGATGCTAAAACTTCATTCTCTGAAACCCTGGTGAAGGTGGCACTGAAGACACTGACACTCTGTCCTACAATATGAGCAGTGTTGGACCAGATCATGATTTGAAATGGGAAGGAAAGGATACTGACAGATAGTGTTTAGGAACTCTGACATCTGCACAGGAAGAGGATAGCATTACGAGACAAGCTGAATGCATATCTGAAAGTAAACTCACACAAAGGCTGTGGACTGAGCTAGGAGATTTTAAAATAGCAGGAGCAACTAGCGTAAAGTAGACATGGCAGGAGATGGTGTCAGACTGAAGGTCAAAGCCAACCCCAAAGAGAATTCTCCACAATTTGATCTCAGTCTCAATGTGATTTCAAGTAGAAACAATGTGTAATGGGTGCTAAAAAACAATTTCCCTTACTTTGACAAAAAGTATGTGTTAAACACTTTACAAGTATGAAATCTTTATTTTTGGCTCTTGGTTTCAAGACTCTAAAGTGGGCTGGTTATATAGCTTTGAATATGTACTAAGGTGTGACATCATTTTTAGAACACACCTGATCAACTTGTGATAGCCAGGAACCAGAGAGAAAAACAGGAATAGTTCAAGGGTTTCAAAGGTATCCCCTTCAAAGGCACATCTAGTGACCTATCTTCCTTCCAATAGATTCCCACACTAAAGGTACCATCATCTCTCACTCAATTACTCATAGTATGGCAAGTCATGAGTCTTTGAGAGACACTTAGCTAAACAATAGTCTTCAAGAAATTCTACTGGTAGTTGTGAAGAAGATTGAGTGTAGGAACCAAAAGCAAAACAGAAAATAAGATTTATGAGTCTATTGTGATGCTCTGTACTAGATGGAAATAGGGTGGGAATGGAAGTGCTCAGACTGGACGTGTTTTGGGATGGTTTGTTGAGGAAGAAGAGAAACTGAGAGTCTAGAATGGCAGATGGGCTGAACACTCCTGAATAGAGACAGACTGGCAAGCCAATGATTATCTGGCATTAATGGAGTGATCAAGGCAAATACTAAGTGAAGATCTATGAATAACATTGGGAATAAGAAGTACACCAAAGCAAATGAGTATCTAGTTGGCAAGGAAGTCTACAGTGGGTTCTAGGACCTAGAAGGAGACCTCTGTGTCTATGTTACAGGTGTGTAAAACACTCCTCATAATTAAGGAGTGAAGCTAAGGATTGCAGAGGAGGAACTCAGGTGGGAATCAGTTATATCTGCTGAAGAAGAAAGCATACAGCCGAAGAAACTTGATTAAATCATATGAAAAACACAATCTAATTATAGGAAAATAGCCAGACAAGAAATTTCCACAAAATTAATCCTAACAGTCTCTGATGAATTATAGTATGGGCCTCTCTGGAAGAAGCCAGATGCTCACGGAAGCCCTACTCCAGGTGGACTGCCACCAGGATTGGTTGGTTCCCAGAAGCCACAGTTAGAACTGGAAATAATATTCACTCCAGATGGATGGGAGGCCACTCTGGACATCATCCTTCACAGCTTGTCTTCACTGTGACTCCAAGGGAATAAACGGAAAATGGCATCATTGGTGTAAAAATAACTTGATATGAAAGTTATCTGTGCTTTCTGTTTCCCTTTACTTAATTCTGACCTGCTTTTCAACCCACAGAAATCACATTTCTGGCCCCTCCATCTTACAAAAGTAGTCCTTGACAAGATTATCATTGGCTTCTGTATTGCTGGACCTGACTATCAGGTTTTAGCCCCCATATTAAGGGATATCTCAGTCCAACTGGCTATGGATTTCTCTATTAAAGACCTGCTTTGTCCACTCTACTTACCATTTGTTCTGTCCAAATTGTGTATGTGGATAGCTCTTCATCATTTTGGGTCCTAATTGTTGATCACAAGTCATCTGCCCTTCTTACTGTATTGTCCTGTCTCCCAGCTACCTCCAAAAATCTATGCTTTCACCACCTACTATAAATAGAAGCCCAGGTACATCAAAAGGGGTGTGACCAAAGTATGTGGAAGGGTGATTGAATTGGGTCATTCAGACAGTGTAGAAAATGAAGACCAAGGATACAATGTATAGAGCCTCTGGTTTAGACGAGGACTCTGGGGAATTCTATTCACTGGATTTGAAGTTGAACTGACATCAGTAAATTAAAAGGAACTGCTGTCATAATTTAACTGTTATGATTCTATAAAGTAGTTGCTTATTTGTACACATTAAATAAACTCAGTTGTGTTGATGCAGTAACCTTATATAGTAACCTTTATCTAAAATATCCATGTCCTTCTTTCACTCAGTGTACTACTATGCCTTGGTTCATCAAGTCAGTCCATCCTTTGTAATTTTCATCCAGTGCCTTTAGGAATGTTTAAAGCATGAACCATCTCTATTCTCAGAGGTCCTGATGCAGAATTGTGATTGCTCTACGACTCAGTGTTGGCAGCTTTTCTATCCACATCAGTGTGAACAGACACAAAGAAACCATGTCTGTCAATTATTTTATCAGCAAAGCTAGTGCAGAAGCATCACTTGCAAGTGATCAGCAGTATTTCTGCAAGGAACACACTGTTTTTGAAAAGAAAAGAATCTGCACTATATACAACTCTCATGTATAAGCAGAATAGTTATCTGCAGTCTATATCTTGGCATCCCTGCTGTTGAGCTTATTGATCTGCCCTAATGAATTACCTGTTTTGTTGACGTCTGCATTCTGCAAGAACATAGTCAATCACATCTGAGTTGTCTACTTCCAATTTCCATCTTTTTCACACACTATCTGCAGAGAAAATCAGCTTTACATAGAGGAGTAGCTGTCACCTTGGACCAGAAATCCCCTGCCCAAGTTTTGGATTTATAATTCATTCTATTATGCAGGACATTTCATTTCCATTGTCTGTATATCTGTATAAAAATCCCTACATCCTTTTTACCACCCCATAATAAGGCAGGCATTTTGTGTCTTACCATTAGGAAATGCCTTGGAAACTCAAATACCTCACTCTTTTTAATTTGTGAGGGAGTTAGGATGAGTCTTCCCATATCAATTAACCTAATCCAGATAAAGCCTCTCAGATACTCTCAAAAGCTAACCAAATCTAAATAAATCCCTCTCAAGCATGCCCAGAGGCTGGTCTCCTAGGTGATTCTAAACCATGTCAAGTTGGCAGTCAATATCAAGCAGCATCTTATGCAATAAAAATAATAATCCATAGCATTCACAAGCAACTTCAATTTTTAAAATTGTTAATATTAGCAATAATAAAATAAGAATTTTACAAGATTACTATGTAGCAACAATAATTATTCCCCCACCTAAAACACCTAGGCTAGCTTCCTTTTTGGTGTGTGTGTGTGTGTGTGTGTGTGTGTGAGTGTGTGTGTGAGTGTGTGTGTGATATTGTGAGTGTCTGGGTGTGTGTTTGTGTGATATGTGTGCCTGTGTGTGCTGTGCATGTCTGTGGTATGTATTTGTGACATAAATGTCTGTGGTGTGTGTATGTGTGTGATATGTGTGTGTGTGTGTGTGTGTGTGTGTGTGGTGTGTGTGATATGTGTGCATGTGTGTGTCTGTGTATGTGTGCATGTGTGTGTACGTGTGTATGATGTTCATGTCTGTGCATGACATGTGTATGAGTATAACTGTGGAAGCCAGAGGTCAATGTCAGGTGTCTTTTTTCTAACACCTTCCACCTTATTTTTTGAGATAAATTTCTCATTGACCCTGAAACTCCCCAATAAGATATACTGCTTTCCATGGAGCCCCAGGAGTCTTCTGTCTCTACCTTTCAGTGCTAGGACTACAGGATCGATGTACACATAGTTTTTTATGTGTGTGCTTGAGATCCTAACTCAGGTTCTCAAATTCATGAAGCACTTTAACAGACAGAGTCATCTCCCCACCACCGTATAGAAGCATCAATGTGCAGAGTCCAGCCTCCTTCTTTGAGAAGGGATACAGTCCCAAAATCTTGCATGCTTAATATGCAATGAGCTTCAGCAAATTATTTAGATGAGCCACATGCATGCTACAGCTTAGCTGTAGACAGAAGCTATATAGTGTAGTCTAGTTATATCTAGTTTGAGGTACAGTAGACTTAAGACTCCAAACACCTTAATAACTAAATGTTAAAAATCCCTTTGACTAAATTAAGTGAAGCTCTGTGCACTCCAGTTTAAATTTTTGCAAGATTTTTAGAAGACAGGGCAAGTCAGGAGTAGTCTGTTTTCAGGTATTATCTGCACAGGCAAGACAAGCACTAGCCTGACATGGTTCTGATGGGTGAGGAAGGACTGGTTTTAAGCAAGAAGGTGTACTCTGTTCAAAGCCATACCTACTCACAGATATAAAAATGTCAGTTCTTTCTTTCCAAATGCCTTGGTGGCAACTGGCAGATGTTTGTGTATGCTAAGTTCTGCATCAAATAAATAGAAGAGCCAAACCCATGTTTTAATGACAAAATGCTTCCCACACACATACTAAAATAATGCTTTTACTCATTTCAGCATACACACACACACACACACACACACACACACACACACACAGAGAGAGAGAGAGAGAGAGAGAGAGAGAGACACAGAGTCATCATCATAATCATTCTTAGTAGCTTTCTTCTGCTTCCATTTGAATAGATACCCTGTAGAAGGGAAGTCACACAACAGCTTTGTGCCCTATCAAATTGCCTCCACCCAAAAACAGCTGCAATGCTTATCTAATTAAACCCCAGCGCCAAACTGTGAGAGGCAGCATCAATCATTAATATTGTATTTTGGATCACTTTAAATTCTGACTGGGGGTAGGTGGTTTCCTGCACACTGGTCTCAGAAGGAGATTTTTCAAATAATCTTTAAGCAGCACTGAAAAAAATAAAACAAGCTGCCTGCTGTTCGATGAGGCCTGTGCTATCCTGCTGAACACTGATTAGCTGTTAACTCTAATTGAGAGATGGATATTACTTATTCTGAAAATGCTAAGGACCTTTTTTATTGTGAATAATATGTAGCTTTCCTCAACTCAAAAATATGTTTGTGGCTCCTTGCCCAAATTATGAGCAGTTCCAAAAGACTGGGGGCGGGGGAGGGGGGAAGATCTGGTTCTCTTGTCTCTAATTTGCAGAGTCATTTATTCTGAATGTGTATTTTCTCCAGGTAGCCATCCACGAGTCAGTGGACTGTGATCTCCATGTGGGGCTTGTGCATACATGACCAGCATCTGGAGCAGGGGCATACTCTTACAGTTCTGATGGCTCAGAGATGTTTATGTAAATCTTTGTCCCAGTCAGGCTCATGCTGACGTGCTTAAGTTTATGCTCATGAACCAAGAGGAGGAGTTTTCTCTACCCTCTTCTAATAGACTAGAGCCAGCAAAGCAAGCCAAATGGGGCAATTTAGACAAAAGAGAGACTGGCCAAAACTAAATGAATATCTGCTCCCTTCTAGCATTCTAGGAAGGATACCAAGCAGCTGTGCCAAAGCACACTGCTCCTCTTTG
Organism: Apodemus agrarius; assembly: GCA_964023405.1. Lineage (NCBI taxonomy): Eukaryota > Metazoa > Chordata > Mammalia > Rodentia > Muridae > Apodemus > Apodemus agrarius. The sequence goes on from OZ030013.1 coordinate 1,695,568, forward strand.
TGGGGGAAAATGCTCTGATCTCAAAGTCGGGGCCATCAGTCAGCACCCGCCACAAAAGGAGATGTGTATAAGAGAGGCTCCCTAACAAGGGACGGAGGACTGGAGAAGCATGGCATGTGCCAAGCTCTGCATAAGTACAGCTTAAAACTCAAGAGGAAATAGGGCAAATATCTGAACCATGAGGTTCGCATTCTCAAAGCCAAGATAGACTGAGTCTGTGCCAGGGTCATGCCTGGAACCCAGCCACATCAGCTAAAGAGGGATGGGAGAGCCAGAGAGAATACAAATAAGTGGGAGTAAGAGAGTGGAGACGTTTCACGAGTCTCAGGGACAGAGGAAAAGACAGCCATGTTAGAATAGCTGGCTGCAGGGCAGAGAGGGTAGAAGATCTAGGAACGTTCTGAAAGCCCACAAAACGGATCTCTGCGCATGAATGGACTGATCTGAGGCATCTCCTGAGTCTAGCAAATAGGTCAAAAACAGATCAGGGCACCGCACTTTGGGCTGTCAACCCAGCTCAACTCAAATTACATTTTTCTATTTGTCCATATAATTCTGAGAAACTATGTACTAATTTAGAAAGTGGAATCAAAAGGCAGCCACATTTATGGGCCTTGATAGCTGTTTGTCTGCCTATTCACGTTTTGGACTAGCATCAACCTCAGTTGTTGTTGAATCCTCTTCTTCAACTCTGTGACTGTTCACTCCTTAACAATAGGTGCCATTATTCCTGCCATACCCACCCATCCTCCAAGTTAGAACTTAAGAGATGGTGCGATGTCAATACAGATTCTGCCCATCTTCATAGGTTACAGCTTGTGTCCCTGGTTATCACAGTTTTCCTTCAGTCCTCTATAACTCCCACATTTTTTTGACTACACCTAGAAAGGACAGTGCCTTGTCTGGGTGTGTAGTGATTTAGTTATAATATTCTAGATAACTCAACAGGTAGTTTGCTATGGTTAGGGCTTAGAAATTGACACTGAGATGTTCCGTAAATAATTAACACTTTCTATTTCATATACTTTATATTTATAGCATATTTAAACATAGACATACAAACAGCACAAATATGCATATGTACACTTTCACATATTAATAATGTAAATGTGAATTAAGTATGATCATGCTTTGCTTAATAATAGATAAAGATTCTAATACATGCATGGTTATGCAATTTTATCATTGTGAAACTATAAAATGTAGTTACATGAACTAAGACAGATAAAATAGCATTCAATAATATAATTTTATATGATCACCATCCTATCCAAAGCCTATCCTTGACCAACCTGTTAATATGCAGCATGTGATTATATGCATGTGTACACACACACACACACACACACACACACACATACACACACATGTGCATATGTTTGTGGCAGCAAACTAACTTGTCTATTGGTAAGCAAGGAGGAAAGCTCCCAAACTCCCAACTTTGAAACACAATACTCTTCTGTTATCCCCATCATTTTCTTCTCTTTATCCCATTATTTGATAATGATATATCTAGTAGAACAATCTGCCATTCTTCTTTGGCTCTCCTACTTTACATCAAGGCAAAACAAACTGTAGGCCTTCATTAGCATGAACTTCTTAGAGATGTCTGCAGAATGTGAGGACCCCTGTCAGTACATCCACATGACAGCATAACCATCTGTGCTCAGCCTCTTGGAAGCACATGAAGAGTTGATTGGTACAGAGAACACCTGGTGAGAATGCAACATAATTCTGACGTTAGATCATCGCTCATCACCTATCCTTCAACCTTCGGATGTGTTATGTAATAGCCCATAACCTTCCCTGCCTTAATTGAGAACTTGAGATGAAAGTGTTTGTTCTGGCCATCGGTGGCATTAAAATAACACCATTATTTATGTGCAATAACAAATTATTTATGTGCAGATTTTCCACAAACATGAAAAGAACTTTAGGACCCAAATCACTCCAATTACAAAGAAGAAGAAGAAGAAGAAGAAGAAGAAGAGGAGGAGGAGGAGGAGGAGGAGGAGGAGGAGGAGGAGGAGGAGGAGGAGGAAAAGAACTTACTTAATTAAGCAAAAGAATGGGAGCTCAGTTATCCTCAATAGAGTTGGTGTCTGTATGCAGGAGATGAGCATCTCAGCTGGAACCATCTCTGGGTTTTGGCTCCCTATTTACAAGAAGCTGGTTATTTACCCCTCATTTTTCCTTTCTGTTGGAGCTTAACCTTGAACTTCAACGTGGATTACTAAGGCCATGATACCTGACTACCTCTAGTCATTCCTTTCACTAAAGGACTGGATTCTGTTCCCAAATATCCCACAGCTAGTGAACAAAGTATTTGCGTGATGAGAAAAATTATGGTGAGACATGGTATGTCACATAATTCTTACCCTCATCCTGCTGTCTGGTGTAGCTCCACCCTAGACACCTTGACCTGATGCTTAATTCTTTTTCTCTTCTGATGTCAGAATTGATAATCTCTTTAGAAAGAGAGATGGGGGAAGAGAGATGAGGGAAGGAAAGAAGGAATGAAGAATAGAAAAATGCAATAAAGTCTGTAAGATAGGAAAAGAACTAATTTATTCTACTTGGTATTAAGGAGAAGTGCTATTTGGTGGTGAGGGCTCTAATATGCTTGAAGTGTAATCGACTTAGGAATTGTAATAACAGCCTTCTTCTGAGTGATTTCCTATGAATTAGGAATGTTGCCTCTGGCTTGCTTTTTCATCCCTGATAATTGAAGTCTCAAGTTAGCAAACAATTGCTTTCCAGCAAGCATTGCTCCTTTGTTCAATTGTTCATTCAACAAAAACATCTCCTGGTTCAATGTCTGTGTGCCAGACACCATGCACTCAGTTTGCCAGGCATGCAGGGTCGAGCCAGACAGTCTGGTGTCTGAGGTTTTAAGGCCAAGAATCCAATGCTTACATCTGGCATTTTCTAATTAAGAAAAACATTTTATGCAATAATTTTGGGGGTCTTGAGATATAGTACATTTGGTGTGATGAGAAGACTGGACAGCACAAGAAGTTGCTGAGGGGTTCCAAAGAGCATCTTAAAGGATATGGTTTCCAAATCTAATTTTCTTTCCTCTTGTGGAGCTGGGTACCAAACCTAATGCCCAGCCCTCAGCAAGTAGGTGATTTCTTGCACTTGCTATGTATTTCAATCCCCAAGGAACCCTTTTCAGATGAAAGCGCTGTTCACTACCTCAGAGATGCTCCTGTAGAAGCAGGGGGTGGGAAGCAGTTGTGACTATGGTTATAAACTCCACAGGCGATTCTTATATACAAGCACAGAGGAGACCCACTCAGCATGAGCTGTATACTTATTGTGCAACATATGAAAAATGATCAAACAAATAAATATTTTAAATGGGTGCCATATTTAAAAAAAAACACTTGGCACACTACCAGAAATAAATCCCAAAACCAACATATATGTATATGCATACAAATGATTAATTATTTTTTTTAGATTATAAATTTGTTAAAGAGCAAGGATGAGTATGTGGGAGGGTTTGAAGTGCTGAAAGGAAAGGAGGAAATGACATAATCATATAGTAACCTCAAAATATAAAAGAAAAAATATTTTTAAAGAGAAAGGTATAGAAAGAAATGTTGGGTTAATGTTACATATAAATTTGTATAAACAAACCCAAAATGGTTATAATTTTCTAATTATTTATTGCACATACCTAAAGTCAGCCTAAAGGCCCTGGAGTTTGGGATAATCTTGAACTATTTATCTTCCTTTCTGTACCTCCTAGATGCTAGGAATATTATTAGCTCATGCCTGTTAACTTGAGGTTAATAAATTTTTAAATTATTTTAATACATTTTCAGACTAATTATTTGTTATGTATGTTGTTCAAGATGCTTCTCAATAGAAAGAGGAAAATAAGCATGTGATTGAACATTTAGTGTCTGTAAAAGCCTGAGAAGTCCTACTTCTGGGGTTCAGAAGATAGAGAGCACCTACCTAGGTTTGACCTCAAGCAGTGAAATAAGCATATAAGTAAATCTGTTTAACATACTGGAATGTTTCCTCATGTCATATATCCAGATTACATTTTCCTCCATCTGTTCATGCTAGTTTCTCCCCTGACCCATCCAGATCTACCCACCTCTCAGTGTCCATTAGAAAACAAACAGGCTTGTAAGAGTTAATATTAAGATGTAATATTAAATAGTACAAGAATATAATAAAAAAGATGAAACAAAAACTAAGACAATTGGACAAAACAAATAAACAGGAGGAAAAGATCCTAAGAAAGGGCACAAGAAACATAGACTCACTCACTTTTCTGCACACTCAGGATTTCCTTAAAAGCACTAAACTGGAAGCCACCACATATATGCAAAGGACTTGTAGGGTGGAAAGAAAGAATAGGAAACTAAATTTTAATTGGCAATTAGTTATCAATTGAAGATTGCTTCTGGGTTAAGGATAGACTTATCCCACTTCTTTTATCTCAAGGATAAGATCTGGTGCAGACTGTTGGGAGTTGGTGTGGTGCTCCTATGTATTCAAATGCTTAATACTGGCTCTTAAGATCTAGTTGACCCCAACAGGGAGATCCCCACTTACACCAAGTGATATGATGTAAACCCTGCTCCCCAATTTAAAATTAACTCGTTATTAAAAGGTTAAAGCCTATGATTGGGCAGTAGGGAGAGAGGCCAGACTTGAGGATTGAGTGAAGGGGTTTCAGGAGGAACAGAGGAGAGGAGAAAGGAGAAGGAAGAAGGAGGCTGGAATGAAAGGAAATGGACCGTACAGACATTACCAGGAGAGACAGTGACAAGGGACATATGGCTGGGATGTAAGTTAGAATAACTTCAAAACCTGCCTAATCTAGGCTTACAGTTTGTAAATAAAATATCAGTACTGTGAGTCTTTTATATGGGTTATCAAGAATGTATAATTCTTTTTTAAGACTTATTTATTTATTTTATGTATATGAGTACACTGTAGCTACACAGATGGTTATGAGCCATCATGTGGATACTAGGAATTAAACTCAAGACATCTGCTCACTCTGGCCCAAAGATTTGCTTATTGATAGATCTCAATACAGATGGTTGTGAACCTGCATGTGGTTGTGTGATTTGAACTCAGGACCTTCGGGAGAGCAGTCACTGTTCACTGTTCTTAACAGCTGAGCCATCTCTCCTGTTACTGTAGACCTGGGCAGGCCCTGTGTATTCTGCCTGTCTCTATTTCATATGCAAATAAGTTCTTTCCATTTAATAGGCTTTGTTTTTTCAGTGTCCTTTATACCCTTTATACTCTTACACTCTTTCCACCTCCACTTCCTCAGGGTTCCCTGAGCCCTGAGAAGAGAGATTCAATGGAGATGTCCCATTCAGAGTTGAGTGGTCTATGCTCTCTCACTTTTTATATAATGTACTCATTCCCATGTTGTGAAAGAGGAAGCTACTATATAAGCTATCAACCTATGAGTATAGCAAAATGTTATCAGGAATCATTTTATTGCTATACTGTTTTTAGAACAGTAGTATTTGGTTTTATACTAGGTCCCTAGGCTATGTAATCTAGTCTCAAAGCAGTGTTGCATATGGCTTCTATCCCATGGAGTGGGGGTCTTCAGTGGTGGCTCTTTTTACACCACCAGCAATGGATAAGTATTCCCATTCCTCTACATCCTCATCAGCATGAGTTTTTACATGTTTTATTGATCTCAGTCAAATCAGATATTAGTTGATTACTCCCACAAATTTTGTGCCACCATTGCAATAGCATACCTTGAGGGCAGTACATCTTGTAGATCAAAGGGTTTATGACTGGATTGGTGTTTATGCTTTTCTTTTGGTAGAGTACACAGTCCTTTCCTATACCAAAACCAACAGCACATAGGAATAAAGGATTTGTGTAGCCACTAAGTCAAATTCTCCATGTTCAATCAGTTGTGTAGGTGTTGTCTACAACAATGGCATCTTGCTGTGAGTTTTTGGAGAGCAATCTATAGTCTTAGCAACAACCTGAATTGTTTGGGGATTTCTATAGGCCCCCATTGGCTAACAACTGAATTTGATATAACATAATCCTGGTACTGAACACTTCATTTGGTGAAAAGGCATGCCTAATTGGGACCTGACTCCCTCATCATTTGGAAATTTCATTTATATCACCTCCATTTATGTATATATTTTTATTAGGTTTCCTTTCTGCCCCTTAAATGACACTTAATTTTAGCTGTCTCTCCCCATATTCCCTCCCTCATCCTCCTCTTTCCTCCCACTCTCTACTTGATCTTCCCTTCCAGTTCACCCTACAATCCATTTGTCTATTCCCCTTTTCCTCCCCTAGTTCCTTACTTTATACCTATCCATTGTTGTTTTATAGATTTAGTGTGTGTATCATTGACTTAATAGTTATTATCCACATATAAGCTAATTCAAGCCATATTTGTCTTTCTAGATCAGGGTTACCTCACTCAGGATGAAGTTGTTCTAGTTCCATACACCTACCTGTAAATTTTATAATTTTCATCATTTTTTGTTTGCTTTTTGTTTTCTGAGATTGGGTTTCTCTTTGCTGCCTTGGCTGTCCTGAAACTCACTCTGTAGACCAAGCTGATCTCAAACTCACAGAGATCTGCCTGCCTTCTGCATCCTGAGTACTGAGATTAAAGATGTGCACCCCCATGCCACAGAATTTCATTTTTTAAATGATTAATTAATTTTCCATTGTATAAGTTTGCTACATTTTCCTTATCCATTCTCCTGCTGAGAGACATCAAAGTGATTTCCATTTCTGGATATTATGACAAGAGCAGCAATAAACATGGTTGAGCAAGTATCTCTGTAGTAGCATGAAACATCCTTTGGAAATATGTCCAAAAGTGGTATAGCTGGATCTTGAAGTAGCTCTATTTCCAAATTCCTGAGGAACAGCCACACTGATTTCCAACTGTAGCTGTACAAGTTTTATACCACCAGCAGTGGATGAATGTTCCCATTCCTCTACATCCTCACCAGCATGAGTTTTTACATGTTTTATTGATTTTAGTCATTCTAACTGGTACAAGATGAAATCTCAAAGTAGTTTTGACTTGCATTTCCTTGATGGCTAATGATGACCAACATTTAAGAGTTTTTCAGCTGTTTGAGATTCCATATTGAGAATACTCAACAGCTTTTGGGATAGCCCTCACTCCAGTTGTTCAGGACCCACATGAAGATCAAGTTGCATATCTGCTACATATGTGTGGGGAAGCCTAGGTCCAGCCCATGTTTGTTCTTTGGTTGATGGTTAAGTCTTTGAGAGTCCCAAGGGTCCAGGTTAATTTAATTAACTCTGTTGGTCTTCCTGTGGAGATCTTATACTCTACAGGGCCTGCAATCCTTCCTTCTATTCATCCCAAACTCAGACACTATTGTGGATGCTAACCAGTGCTTGCTAACATGAGTCTGATATGGATGTCTTCCATGAGGCTCTGCCAGTGCCTGACAAATACAGAAGTGGATACTCACTGAGCCAAAGGAGGAGGCAGAGAAAGGACCCAAGGGTTTGCAGCCCCATAGGAGAACAACAATATGAGCCTTCATTTTTGGTAAATTCTAGAAAGTCTTTAATTTCTTTCTTTATTTCTTCTCTGACCAAGTTATCATTGAGTAGAGAGTTATTCAGTTTCCATATGTATATGAGGTTTCTTGGGGTTTTTTTTGTTTGTTTTGTTGTTATTGTTGTTGTTGTTGTTGTTATTGTTGTTGTTGTTGAATACCAGTCTTAGTCCATGGTGATCTGACAGAATGCATGGGATTATTTCAATCTTCTATATGTTGAGGCTTACATTGTATCCAATTATATGATCAATTTTAGAAAAGTTGCCATGAGATTCTGAAAAGAAGATATATTCTTTTGTTTTAGGGTGAAATATTCTGTAGCTATCTGTTAAATAAATTTGGTTCATAACATCTGTTTGTTTCACTGTGTCTCTGTTTAATTTATGTTTCCATGACCTGTCCATTGGTGTGAGTGGGGTGTTGAAGTTTCCCACTATTATTGTATGTGGTTCAATGTGTGATTTGAGATTTAGTAATGTTTCTTTCACAAATGTGGGTGCCATTGCATTTGGGGGACAGATGTTCAGAATTGAGAGTTTCTCTAGGTGGATTTTTCCATTGATGAATATTAAGTGTTCTTCCCCATCTCTTTTGATGACTTTTGGATGAAAGTCTATTTGATTGAATATTTGAATGGCTACTCTATCTGGTTTCTTGGGGCCATTTGCTTGAAAAATTATTTTTCCAGCCTTTTGGTCTGAGGTAGTGTCTGTCTTTGTCACTGAGGTGTCCTATATGCAGCAAAATACTGGGTCCTGTTTACATATCCAGTCTGTTAGCCTATGTCTTTTCAATGGGGAATTGAGTCCATTGATGTTGAGAGATATTAAGGAAAAGTGGTTGTTTCTTCTTGTTATTTTTGCTGTTAGAGGTTGTATTGTTTGTGTGGTTCTCTTAGTTTGGATTTGTCGTGAGATAATTAATTTCTTGGTGTTCCTTCAGTGTAGTTTTGCTCCTTATGTTGCAGTTTCCCTTCTATTATCCTCTGTGGGGTTCGATTAGTGGAAAGACATTGTTTAAATTTGGTTTTGTAGTAGAATATCTTGGTTTCTCCATCTATGATAATTGAGAATTTTGTTGGGTATTGTAGCCTGAGATGGCATTTGTGTTTTCTTATTATCTGCATGACATCTGCCCAAGATCTTCTGGCTTTTAGAGTCTCTGTTGATAAATCTGGTATAATTCTGATAGGTCTGCTTTATATGTTACTTGGCCTTTTTTTCCTTACCACTTTTAATATTCTGTCTTCATTCTGTGTATTTAGTTTTGATTATTGTGTGACATGAGGAATTTCTTTTCTAGTCCAATTTATTTGGTGTTCTGTAGGCTTCATTTTGGGTCATCTCTTTCTTTAGGTCAGGGAAGTTTTCTATGATTTTGTTGAAGATGATTTCTATTGGGAAACTTTATTTCTATTGTTTTTGTTCAATTCCTTTACCTGTTTGATTGTGTTTTCCTGTATTTTTTTAAGGAATTTCTCATTCCTCTTTAAGGGCTTCTATCTATTTATTTGTGTTCTTCTGTATTTCTTTAAGGGAGTTAATTATGTCCTACTTAAATTCCTCTATCATCCTCATGAGATGAGGTTTTAGGTCGGAATCTTGCTTTTCAAGTGTGTTAAGGTATCCAGGCCTTACTGTGGTCAGAGAACTGGGTTATGATGTGCTAAGTGGCATTGGTTTCTGTTGCTTATGTTCTTGTGCTTGCCTCTCTCCATCTGGTTGTCTCTGGTGTTAACTGGCCTTACTCTATCTGACTGGAGCCTGTCCATCCTGTGGCCTGGTTATGATAGACTTTCTGGGAGTCAAGCTGTCTCTGGGTGTCAGAAGGGGTCTGGAGAGTCAACACTGCCCCTGTGTAGCTTTCTTTATCCCATCATTCCTCACAGATATTAGACCACAGAATCTTCTTTATTATGTAATACTTTTTTAAACTCTATACAAATATCCTTACACATCAACAATTTGCAAAACGTAATTGACACAGACCTTTAAAAAACTGAATTTACTCCAATAGTCATGTCACTTAACAAAGACACATTCTGAGAAATCATCATTGGTATGTGAACATGTTGATTATATGTTCACAATTCATAGATGGTAACTTACTAGACTTATAGGCTATTGAGTAGACTGCATGTGGACTATCACTGACTCTAATGTTACAAGCTTTGACTATCTAGTGAGACCTGGTCTAGCTACTATGCATACAGCACTGAACAAGGCAAGCATAGTTCCCAGAACCAAATAAATCTGACCTTCTTGAAGATAATGGAACAAATGACCCTGGTATTTGTATATGATATCTAATAGAGTGAGGATTCAAGTTGGGGGTGTCAGAATTTATCCAGGAGATACAAAGACTAGTAGTGCAGAATTAGCATTTTAGAAATTTTATGCTAAAGATAAATATCAGATAGGATAGTCACTGCCCTTCACTCTGTTTAAACAGGCATGTATTGTCTCTGGATTTAAAATGCATAACTTATTGAAAAGTTACAGTCCTCAAAGCAGGTACACTAGGGATATCCCAGTCACAATATTAAGTGACAAAATGGGCTTTATGGAATAGCCCGGAAGTTAATCCATTCTGTGAGCACCAAGACAATTAACACCATGACTACTTTGAAAGGACACTCACATGCAAAGAGACACCCAAAGACTTCTGCTTGGCAAACTGACCAGGGAGAACCATTCTTGTAACTCAGAGCTGAGGAAATTGGAAATGTTTGGAAGTTAATTTTGGTGGGATTTAACACTTTACTAAATCCAATTCTTGCTGTTTGCTTGTTTAAATGATACCTAAAATTCTCAGGAAAGCAACATGTGAGTCTGAGTAGATGATTTATATGGTTAGGATGCTCATTAACAAAATACTTCTTTCCCACAGATATAAAATGTCACAAACAATTCAGGGAAATGGCACTAATAACTGCTCTGGGTAACAATCTTCATAATGATCATTGTGTTATTTGTTAAAATGGTATGTGAATAATAAAATGTCCCCCAAAGGCTCTAAAAGATAAAGCAAGAATTCAAAAGGTTGCTGTTAGTGTGGTCTTTACTTTCTTGTTTTTGAGAAATCAACCATAATAGTGGAAAATCTTTAAACAGACAAATGAAAATTTACTTCTTATTGTATTTTGAGTAGTGAAAATTGTACTCAGGATTATAAAATCAAAACACAGTGTTGCTAGGCAATTCTATGAATCATCCCAAGTCAAATTTTTACCAGATTGATACAAGTGTTCCCCTTGATTTGTTGTCCCTCAACTGGAACATTTATTTATTTGTTTGTTTATTTATTCATTCATTCATTCATTTATTTATTTATTTAGCTTAAGCAAAAAAAAAGAGATGGCATGATCACAATTGGATAAAATGCTATGTGGTCATAAATAAATCTTCCTTAATGCTAAAACTTAATGTTATGCATAACTATTGCTGGAATACAGTTATCAGATGTGACATAAAGCCTAGACACTGATTGCACTTGGCATTTTATTGATTATAGACAGAAGCAGTTCCAACAGAAAGAAAAAAACAGGTGGATATTCTCAGAATCATCTCCAGAACAGCTTCCATTTAAGTCCTAGGTACTGGTTGTTCATCCCCCTGACTTGAGAAATACCTTCATAATACTGTAGGTATTAGCCTATAGTATCCAAGACATTCACTTGTAGACTCTAGTATATTTATTCAAAGTTAATAATTCCACTGATAGCTGAATCTTATAAAAAACTTCCATATCATCTGTGTTATTTAATAAGGAAGTAAATATATTCTTAATTATACAAAATTTGAAGGAGATAAAGATGAGTTTAAGTAAATGATATTGGTATTTGGGTCTTGTGGAGTCTTGGTGTGCTTTGTTATGTGTCTGTAAAGATACTGTAGGCCTTAAAACTTGAGACAAAGAAGAGACTTCATTATTTAAAACCAAACATAAAGCTTTTATATACCCTCTTTGTTGATATGACTATCAAGTATCTCCTAGAGATGATTGATGTGTGAGAGATCCTTTTGTTGAAATGTTTGTTCCGAGCCTCTTAACCATTCTCTTAAAAATGTAAAATTAAATCTTCAGACAAGCTCTCCCAAAATTTTAGGTGGATAAGTGCCTTAACTCTATGAGCAACAAAGGAAAACTACAGTCAGTTATTAGGGGATTTAATGAACAAGGACAGCATTTAAAGAATGGGGTTAGAAGAAGAGCAAAAATGAGCTTTCTGTGCCTTTTCTTGTGAAGAGTACCCTTGTCATTATGAGTATATCATCATTAAAATTGCATATTCATGTTTTTTGCATTTTCTGTTGGCCTTGTGTCATTAAAACTACATCATGTTTGATGTATTTATAATTATAGCTAAAAGGTTATGTTAATGTTCATCTCTTCCACAGTGAAAATCAACAGAAACTATGAAGTATGCTTCTTTGAGTTTTCACCCCAGTAATTCAATCTGCACATGTAAAATCCAATATTCATACACCTTGAAATAAAGTATCTTTGATATCAATAGTTAAAGTTTTAAATAAGAGTCTCCCAGTACTGGTGCTCACAAAATTTACACTGTCTTTAAAAGTTAATCGGGGGTGGGGAGGTGGGGGTAGGGAGACGGAATGAACTCCATGTCTCATTAAGTTCTTATAGGAGAAACGTCACCAATGAAGATGAATTAACAGGGGACAATTATATCCCTTAAGGCTATAATCACTGAACTTAAACCCTCAAATCTTCCTGTTTATACAGAGCAGCAATAATAAAAAGCATATAAGGCATGTCAGGTCTTTCCCCTCTGCTAGTAAAGCTGATGGTCAAATCTAATATCCATTTTCTAATCTTGGAAATTTGATCAAACTTCTCATGCTAAGGGAATCACACAAACACTAACACCATAGAATTAAGTTTCTTTTGGGAACTACGCTGTCTGACTTTGGGTCTGTGATGTGGCTGGAGACTGCTAAACAAATGTTTTGCATTGTAGATAGTGATTTCTGTTTAATTGCTTTTCCTATCCCTCAGTGGTTATAAGAAAATAGGGTCATTTGTAAGAGATAGAAAAATGAAACTGGTTTGCTATTCTCATACCCAACACAACAGTCTTCAGTGACCAAATTGCTTTTTGAGTCTACATCACCACCATCACAAACCTGCCGTTCACATACCACTACCACCAACAACAACTAATTCCTTGGCAAACACCAGCTGGGTTTCCTACAATTCAGTTCAACTCTGATGTCATTCACATCAGTACATCAGTAACACTGTATATGAGCTACACAGTAGCTGTTGCTTCTACTCCACACTAGCTCCCATCCTAACGAAAAACAGACAAGCATGACTCTTGTAAGAAATGTAGCTCAGCCTTAGCAAGTAAACACATTTTAAAGCCATTAAACTATGGACTTTGCCAGGTATGAGCAATCGACCCAAACATATACATAGTCCACCTGATTTCTGTACCTTGAATAATGAAACCTTTTGTTTCTAAACTGGCAGTCTATTCTACCAGCATCCATCAAACTCTTGCAGAAAAACTTGCTAGTCTGCTAGAAGGCTTAGCTCCTCACAGCTCAAAACATCTAATATGACCAACTCAGCAATATGTGGAACTCTTTATTAAACTTTAGAACCATATGCATTTTCTTCCTTTATTTGTGTTATTGTTCTTTCTTCAGAAGTATAACATCACATAATCCACTTTAATATTTGGGAATGAATTTTTGATCATCATAACTTACTAAATAAGATATGTTTGCATAACTAAATAAGATATGTTACATTAAAATTTACTTTCTTTCCTATGACAATAATGTTCTAGACAAGAAAAAGTATTTAATAGTATGTAACATTAAATTACTATTGGTCAATAATAAATTCAATATGTAAATGGTTCTTGGACTGATATAGTTTCATAGGTAAAGTAGCAGTCTTCCTGGTATGCCTGAGATCCTGGGTTTGATTCTTAACACTATAAAGCATAAGAAATAATAAGAGTATACATATATTTCAAATCTAAATAAACAATGATTATTGAAACCATTTTTACTGGAAATTCATCATCTCAATTCAACATTGCCAAACAATGTATTCATTTCACATGTATTGATAAAATTTTACATCAACAAATTGAAAAGATTACACATTTTATTAAGAACATTAAGACCAACATATTTAAGCTAGGTGTGGTAGTACATGCCATTAATGCCAGCAGTTGAGAGGCAATGGCAGGCAGATCTTTATGAGCTCAGGAAAAAAGCATTGTCTCCATGAGTTCCAGTTGAGTCAGAGCTACATAGTGATACACTCTCTCAATATGCCTAGTCTTATTATAACTTGTTATACCATGTTTGGTTGATATCTCCAGGAGGCCTGCTCTTTTATGAAGGGAAACAAAAAAGTGGATGGGGGGAGAGAAGAAATGTTTATTGGCGGGGAGAAGTACTGGGAGGAAAGAAGACAGGGGAAACTGGTAAGGATGTAGTATAAGAGAAGAATAAATAAACAAACAAACAAATAAATAATAAAAATACATACTTAACTAAGTATTCTACTAAAGGATGTGATAATAATTCTAACTCTTTAATCATATGGTAATCCTGACTCTATAAGAAACTACACAAAAAATTTTAACCAAAGGTTCTATAATAGAACCTAAAGTTCTGGGTAGCTCTGGGAACCTGCAGGATTCTGCAACATTAACCTGCTGTCAGGTTATAAAATGTCTCGTCATTTCTGCTTACCAAGCTGATGGCAGACTAGCCTTAAGAACAGCTGAGAAGAACTGTTCATGGTTATATGCATGCAAAATGCCATCTATTATCACCCAGTCTTTCTTAAAGTGCACTTTAATCTATGCTCATAGAATTTTTCCATTCTTCAACAAAAGAAAAGAGGCAAAAAAGATAGACTCGTTATTTCTATCTCTAAGCCAAAGCATTTCAGCTCTGGTCTCAAACACCCAGACCTCACTTCACCCTAAGTAGAATAGTAATTGTGACAGAGATATGCAGGAACCCCTGTGTCTTAGTTAGGGATTCACTGCTGTGAACAGACACCATGACCAATGCAAGTTTTATAAAAGACAACATTTAATTAGGGCTGGCTTACAGGCTCAGGGGTTCAGTCCATTGTCATCAAGGAAGAAACATGGCAGCATCCAGGCAGGCATGGTGCAGGAGGAGCTGAGAGTTCTACATCTTCATCTGAAGGCTGCTAGTAGAAGACTGATTTCCAGGCAACTAGGGTGAAGGTCTTAAGCCCACATCCACAGTGACACACCTACTCAACAAGGCCACACCACCTAATAGTGCCACGCCCTGGGAAAAGCATATACAAACCATAACATTCCACTCCCTGGCCCCCACAGGCTTGTTCAAACATGAGTCTATGGGGGCCATACTTAAACATAGCATAATGCAAAATACATTTAGTCCAACTTCAAAAGTCCCTGCAGTCTATAGCAGTCTCAACAGTGTTAAAAGTTCAAAGTTCAAGGTCTCTTTTGAGATTCATCCAATCACTTAAATGTAATCCTCCAAGCAAGACAGGAAACCAGCTGGGCAAAGTCAAAACTCTTCATCTCCACTTCTGATGGCAAAGCAGTCTTCAGATATCCAACTCCTTTTTCATCTTTGTTGACTTCAACAAGGTTCTTTCTCCTGGGCTTGTTCCACTCCCTGTTAGCAGCTTTTCTTGGCAGGCATTCTGTGGCTCTAGCATCTTTAACATCTTGGGTACCCCAAGTCAATTTCAGCTTCACAGCTTCTTGTTCCAATGTCTGAGATCCACACATGATCTTCTGTGTATCTCCAAAGAGCTGGTGTCACTTCTCCAGCTCTGCCCTCTGTAGCACTATAAGTTCAGATTGCTCCACTCCACTGCCACTGCTGTTCTTGGTGGTCATCCCATGGTACTGGCATCTCCAATACTTTAGTCCAACTATGCTTCACCAAAGCCTCTCATAGGCTCTCTTCATGGTACCAAGCCTCAACTCCTTTGTATGACCCCTTCAGTCCTGGGCTGTCAATTACAACTGAGGGCACACTTTAAACAATGGTCTTCCATGGCCTCTCACAGTACCAACTAAGCCTCAGCTGTTCTTCATGATGCCTTCATGCCTTCAAAACCAGTACTACCTGGATGATTCTTACATGTTACCAAGCACAGCTTCAGCATGAGGAACACTTGGCTATCTCTGGAATACAACTTCTTTGTGCTCTCAGAAAACACTTCCCTGGGCAGTGGTGGCACACGCCTTTAATCCCAGCACTTGGGAGGCAGAGGCAGGCAGATCTCTGAGTTCGAGGCCAGCCTGGTCTACAGAGTGAGTTCCAGGACAGCCAGGGCTACACAGAGAAACCCTGTCTCAAAAAAACAAAAAAAAAAAAAAAAAAAAAAAAGAAGGAAAAAAAAAAACACTTCCCATATTTCACCTCAGTGATGCTGGTCTTTTCTTAATCACCACTAATTTCTTTCTTTTTTTTAATTTTCTATATTCTTTGTTTATATTACAAAGGCTTACCACTTTCCCAGTTCCCACCCACCATACGTCCCATAAGTCCTCCCCCCCCAACTATTCACCAATCATCCCTCCACCACCATTTCTCTGTTCTGGATCTAGAAAACTGGATCCAATCTTTTCAGGCTCAGGGTCCTCTCCTTTCTTTTTCTTGGGAATCATTTGAATTGCTAATTGTGCCTTGAGTATTTAGGGCTTCTGGGCTCATTAATATCCACTTACCAATGATTGCATTTCATGTATATTCTTTTGTGATTGGGTTAACTCGCTTAGGATGATATTTTCCAGGTCTAACCATTTACCTACAAATTGCATGAATTCATTATTTTTAATTGCTGAGTAGTATTCCATTGGATAAATATACCACATTTTCTGTATCCATTCCTCCTTTGAGGGACATCTGGGCTCCTTCCAATTTCTGGCTATTATAAACAAGGCTGCTATGAACATAGTGGAGCATGTGTCTTTATTGTATGCAGAGGAATCTTGTGGGTATATGCCCAGGAGTGGTATGACAGGGTCCTCTGGAAGTGACATGCCCAATTTTCTGAGGAACTGCCAAACTGATTTCCAGAGAGGTTTTACCATTTTGCAATCCCATCAACAGTGAAGGAGTGTTCCTCTTTCTCCACATCCTCGCCAGCACTTGTTGTCTCTTGAGTTTTTAATCTTAGCCATTCTGACTGGTGTGAGGTGGAATCTCAGGGTTGTTTTGATTTGCATTTCCCTGATGACTAATGATGTTGAACATCTCTTAAGGTGTTTCTCGACCATCTGAATTTCTTCTGGTGAAAATTCTTTGTTTAGCTCTATACCCCATTTTTGATAGGGTTATTTGGTTCTTTGGGGTCTAAATTCTTGAGTTCTTTATATATATTTCACCACTAATTTCTTAGCTCCAGCTAACCAGCATCAATTGTTTCAGTAGTCTCCTTCTCCTCTTGAATATAAAGCCAGAGACACATGGCTGAAGCTGCTGAGTTCTGCTGCTTGCAAGAGCTGGAACATTGGCCCCCTTGTTCTATTACATTATCACTAGCTTCCTTTTTCCAAGCTCCTTCACTGCCTAAGTTGGCTGTCCTGAATCTTGCTCCTTAGACTGACTTTGAACTCAAGAGATCTGCGTGCCTGTCTCTCCTAAACACTGGGATTAAAGGTGTTGTCCACCAAGCCTGGATTTAAGTTTTTCTTCACCTAGAATTTGCTCTGTTCTAGGCTTGCCTTGAACTCCAGATCTACTTATCTTTGCCTCCTGGGATTAAAGGCTTGTACTACCATGCCTGAACCTAAATTTAGCTGGGTGGAATCTTGCTCCCAAGGTCACCACTCCTTTAATTCAATTTAATATCCTTGAATTCAGCTCCATTTCACTTCCTGGAGTCCCTTTAATACTCAAATTATATATTTTGTACTTTTCCTTTCTCATCTTGCTATGTTTGTTCAAAATTCTCTTCATCAGACTTAACCAGAGAGCAAAGTCTTTGTTGGGATTTTTTGAGACTTCCTTTGCAAATGCAACTAATATAAATCTCTTTACCTTAGCCCTAGGGAGTCTCTTCAGACAATGGCAAAAATCAGCCATGTTCTTCACCAAAACATCACAAAAACAGTCTCTCAGCCACATATTAAAGTTCTTCTCCACTGAAACCTCTTGGTCCATCAGGCCTACATTGTTCAAATGACCCTCAGCACCACTGTATTCCATATTCCTACTAGGCTGGCCCATTAAGCTCCACTTAAAGCATTCCATGGCTTTCCAAATCCAAAGTCCCAAAATCCACATTCTTCCAAACAAAAGCATGGTCAGACCTATCACAGCAATACCCCAGTCCCTGGTACCAACTTCTGTCTTAGTTAGGGATTCACTGCTGTGAACAGACACCATGACCAATGCAAGTTTTATAAAAGACAACATTTAATTAGGGCTGGCTTACAGGCTCAGGGGTTCAGTCCATTGTCATCAAGGAAGAAACATGGCAGCATCCAGGCAGGCATGGTGCAGGAGGAGCTGAGAGTTCTACATCTTCATCTGAAAGCTGCTAGTAGAAGACTGATTTCCAGGCAACTAGGGTGAAGGTCTTAAGCCCACATCCACAGTGACACACCTATTCCAACAAGGCCACACCTCCTAATAATGGCACTCCATGGGAAAAGCATATACAAACCATAACACCCTGTGCATCCACTGTACACTTTTAAATGAAGCCCATGCCTTTGATGTATGACCAAGAGGTTATCCTACCACTGACCCTGGGTAAGATTTAGGATGGGTTAAAGGTCTAATGTGGCCTTACCACTGGAAGAAAGAATCATTCTCATCTTAGTCAAGTTCTCCAGGAACAAAAGCTAAGAAAGAAGACCTTTAAAACTTCTGGATCCAAAAACTAGTCCCCTGAAAACTTCCCTTGTCTTGACACTGCCCTGAAAACTACTACAAACTACAGTGAGATCCACCAAGATGAAACCCAGCTTCCTTTGCATGCACCTTCTATCCTCTCACATGCAATTTTAATTGTTACCTGCAAACACAGAGAAGATTCTGGAAGGATATATGTAAATATGAAAAAAATACTACAATGAATAGAAACTACAGTTGGAAAGATATATCAAGGAGATAATCTTATTATCTAAGAAGGTACTCATACATTGTTTGATTTCAAGTAACTAATTTTAATGGATACATGAAACTTCCTATTGAAAAAATTGTGGAATTTTTAGGGCTAGGTAAAATGTAGTATTAAAAAAACAAGACAGTAAAATCTTATATGTGATTTGTGAGGCTCCAGAGTTTTGGATTCAAAACTCTAGCTCCAAAAACAAGGGAAATAAGTCCCCTGAAAATTAATATGGCAGCATAACCTATTTCAGCAACCAAAATGGTGGCCACTGACTGGACCATAGCAGAGCATCCATGATAGCACTGAGGAAAAACAATGAGTTCAGTTTTGCTGAGCGCTTTGGTCAAAATATAATAAATGCTTGGAAGGCCAAGTACCTGTGTGTTGTTTTCAGCAGTGTGTGCAAATGTTGATGGAGAGCAGCTTCCAAAGCTGGGCTCTTGCAGCACCAAGTGAAGTCCAACCTTGGAGCCTCCTAGCCAAGTGCCAGAAAGATAACTGTGAAAGCACCAAAACCCAAATTACAGACCCGGGCTTGATACTTCTATTTTGAGGTCTGTCTGGAGTGTAGGGTGTAGGAATACACCTGGTACAGCTTTGAGGATACTCAGGGGACAAAAGAACAAGAACTGGGGTGCAAGCTCTGCTTCCATGGACCCAATCTGCTGTTAGCAAGAGAAAGAATTTGCTGAGGTACTTCAAACCATGTGAGAATTAAATACCTCACAGCAGGTTAATGTATTTTTTTAACCCTCAGATTTTAAATCATAAAATACATCTGGCATTTTTGATTATTTGCTTATTTGAAGGTGTGTGGCCCTTCTCTGTTTTCTCAGACAGAATGAAGTACAATATGTAGTTTGGAAGGGTTTATATCCTGGTAATATATCTACTCTTTTGTGAAGTTATCTCCAAACCATTTTTCTCCAGAAACCTCATCTTTTGGTGTGAGAAAGGAAGAAATGTCAATATTTTGAGGGCCTGGAATTTGTATAAAGTTATTCTGTCTTCAATTTCTATAGTGAAATGAGATCAAAAGAAAGAGGCAATGTCTTCTTTTGTGTGATCTCTCCCTCAAGTCCCACTGGGCTTCTAGCATTCAGCTCTTAATGTACAGAGTGCTATACCACCTGGATATTACATTGCCTTGTGGCTCCTTAACACATTGTTTAATCTGTTCATTCAAAAACTGCGTAATGCTTTTATGCACCATCTATACCATGGTCCTCTAGAAACAAAGCCTGACATAAGAACTTTTACTTGAGTGATCTGTTGAGCAACAGATACAAGAGAAAATCAAGGAGACTGGTTGGACGGAACAGGACATCACATTCAGCAAGAATTCAGCCCCCAGAAGCAGGTAGAAAGTGGCACTCAGTAGGCCACGGGTAACTATCAGTTGTGAGCACCAAGATGTTCAACAGCTGTGACAGGTGCACCGGCTCAGGAAAGGGAAAGGAAAGATGTATAAAAGAAAACAAGGGACAATCTAATGTTCTGCAAGAAAGATTAGGTGGTCTTCTATAATGCCTGAAAAATTAGGTGCTCTTCTATAATGCCTGACAAGGAGTTCCACGTCCAACCAGTGTGGGTTAACCTTTATTTTCTTTCTCATTACTTTTCTATACACATATAACATGGTAAATATGTTTTGTCATACATGAATAGCATAATTGTTTTAATATCTGTACAATTATTGGGAGCAGAGGTCAACTCTGGTTGTCTCCCTCAGTTTCTCACCATCTCATTTTTTCATTGATTCTGGAGTTCATTGGTTTAAATAGGCTGACCTGACCCATGAGCCCAAGGATCTGATTCCTCTATCACTACCACCCTTACCTCAATGCTGGGTGACAAGTGCACAAATGTGCACAAATATGCTGTGGCTTTTATGTGAATACTGGGGATCTGAACTCAAGTCCCTGTGCTTGACTGGCAGGTATTTTAACAACTGAGCCATCTCCTTGGGCTCCTCTACATGTGTAATTCTTTCTTACATTCAGAAGCAATATTCTCTTTTACCAGGAACTGGATGTTAGAACATACCATGAGAATCGCCCCCACCTTTTCCTGCTAGGAGGAGAATCCCTTACAATCTGAGCTTTCCCTCAGAATAAGCTTTCTGCAGTGCCCCTAGCCATGATATTTGGTGTAGCTGTCTCTATCTTTTGGCATTACCATGTTTGCAGGGAAACCACATTAAAACAACCCTCTCTGGATGCACAACCTTGGCAACACGTTTTGAACCTACAGTCTTCACACAAGCTATTGACTACAGATGTGAGTTCATTTGGTTTGCTGAAATATAAATAATTAAAATCCTGCAGAGAGCATATTTTTACTTACAGGGCTCTATTGTTGTTCTTATACCTGGTGGGAGTATGGCAAAAATTGCATGAGTTTATTAAAAAAAAAAAATGGATGGTTCCAGCTCTTTTCCTCTACCCCATGGAATGAAATCAAACAGCAGCTGCAAAGAAGCAGGAGCTGGCTGTGGGGGAGGGGAGGGCTGGCTAACATTTGGAAGGATGGGCTTTCAGATTTGAGGGCTCCCTATTGTGCCCAGGGTGTTGTGGCCATCACTGCATCTTAGTGTGCAGATGTTCATGCTCTGAGTCGCTTCCAAGCCCAGCCTTCACCCTCACTGGATGTTCTGTTTTATCATCCCCTCTTTATTTATGATCCCTCACATTTCCGACGATATAAGCGTACATCGCTGAAGCAGTCAAAGCATACCCCCTACATACAAACTGATCTCCAGATTTCCAGCGAAATTGCCGCCTTTGTATACTTACAGACTGACGTGATAACTGAAAATAACTTCCATTAGCACTATAAAAACTCCAGCTGATACCAAATGAATTTCATTTGATACCAGCAGAGAAAAATATTGGCTACTGAGATATTCTTTGTTCATGGTTATTTACAGTTAGCTAGAATCCATGTACAATCCAGCCAGGCAGGCGGCTCCAAATGATCTTTCTTTGAGGACCTTGTGGGGATGGAAGGTCTTCTGCTAAAAGATTGGCTCACCTTCATTTGCTGAAATCCTAAACCAATCGTGGTACCTGCTCTGCCACAAAACATGGAAATGCCTAGTAATTAAATCCACCAGAGTAAGATAAAATGTACACAGATGTTTAAGAGCCGCGGTGTCCTGACTCTCTCCGCCCTACCTTTACAGTTTATCACCACTCTGTTTTGTAAATCTTGAAAACGGTTGATAGAACATCAGACTATTTCCCCTAATCATGGTCCTATTGTAAATATTACATAAATATTTCAAATGCACTTGGAATCACCATTAAAAATTAAATGTCCATGTTTTGTTAGGTTTCCTCCATATTGTTTATCTTTCGAGAAGAATCAGATTCCTTCCCTGGCCAGGAGAAGTCACTATCATAGAACCGCACTCCCATTCTGGAGCTAGACTTTCAGTATATATGACTGAAGGCTGAATAATTTTAAATATTTTAAATAATATATGTATATATCATACCTTTCATAAGTCTTTTCATAAGTTGCTTCCTTCATTCAACATTATTCATTATTTAATCTCTTACTATATATACACACATAAAGTGCCATCTTAACTATTTTTATTTGTGTGACTCAGTGACCTTAAATATATCCATGATATCATGAAGCAATCATCTTCTATTTCCAGAATGTTCCCCTTGTTCTAAACCTTGTCTCCATTAATACCTGTATTTCTCTCCTTCCTAGGCTCCTGACAACTGCTTATCTAACTTTGTCTCCATTCATGTGCTCACTCTTGGTGCCTCATATACATGCGATTATATAACTTCCTGGTACTATTTCACTTGCTATATTAACTCATCTCCCTGCATGCTGACTTATGTCACTCACCTTAAATATTATATAGAATCTTTAGCATATTGTAGACAACAATTTATCCATAGCTTTAATATTGTGGCACAACAAAAACAGTTTTCCAGTGAACAGAGGGGGCGCCACCTGAAAATGGGCCTGCTAGCTTTTTCCACCTCTGCAGTCTGCTAGGCCATCACCCTTATGCACATTCCAGCCATCAGTAACTTATGGCTCCTTTCCCCGGGTCCTTGTTTTTACCAACAGACTTTAATTTTTGATCTTTGACAACTTGATGGGTATGAAATGTTACTTTTCTTGCTTTCTCTGATGAGTACCAGGGCTCCAAGAGTCTCTGAGTGCAGAGTAACCACTATGTTTCTTCTCTTATGATGTGCCTGCTCACAGCCTTCACCCTCTTTTATATCCCTCCCCTATTGGTATCTATAGATACACAGGCAGACCTTCTGAGAATAATCATTTAACAGGTTTATTTCAAGGGTCTTTGATAATTGTCTCTAATATGTCTTTATTTCTTGCTCCATTCACTTCTCCCATGACCCATCTTGTATTTCCTCTTCAATTTGGATCGCGCTGTTTCTTTGTCTACTTTTTTATTCTATATTTACCTGATTTCTAGTTTAAGCACTGGAGACCATGACCTTCTCCCTAAGAAATGTTTTTGCCCACCCCACAGGCCTGCTGTGTTTTATTTAAGAGGCTGTGCTATGCCCTTGCAGCTCCTCTCTGCTCTCTGTCTGATTCCTTTTCCTCTGCTATACTGAATATAAGTTCGGCCTTGACTGCACCACGCACTGCACTGCCTGCAGCACCTCTCATGACTCGTGCAGTATGGCTGCCTTCATTCTCACTCTTTGGTTTTGATACAGTGTGAAACATTGTGTTGGAGTTTGATTTGTTTTATTTTTGTTTTTCTACAATTTAGCTTTAAACCAACTGAGGGCATTGTTTTATTTCCTATACATTGGGTGTTATTTTAATTTAAGCATTTGTATCTCTCTTTGATATAGATTACATCTATAATACCTGCCATCCAAGAATGTCTATCTTGAGCCTCATGAATGCTCTCAAAGTCTCCAACTTGTGTCTGTTCCCATGTACTTCGTAAAACTTGTATTTAATCACCAAAAATTGGCCTTTTCTTCTATTGGGTTGTAATCATGTTTTTTACCCTTTCCTTTCAGACTTTTGAGCATCCAAAAGATACTGATGATGATACTGCTCGTTGCCACAGCACTTGCCCAGGATGCAGGAGGCCCTGGGTGCAGTCCACATCATTAAACCAACCAAAACCAAAACAATACAAAACATAAAAACAAAACAAAACAAAAACAAAAGACAACAACATTTTAAATCACCCTTCATGCTGCTCTTTTTTCTTTTTGTTTTGTTTGGGCCTGAAAATTCCCTGTCTCCTGACCCACCATCTATTCTTTTCCCTTTGTAATTTGCAATTTTTGCATGCACATATATCCCAGGGACTGGGGTAAGAGGACACTCCTCACCCCAGGCATCCCAGCAGCAGTAACAGAGATAGTTCAGGTCATCCTCAAACTAATTAAATGAGAATCTCTATAGATAAAGGCCAGACAGGATGCTTGAGAAATCTCTCCAGCTGATTACAGTGTGTGAGTAGGCTACAACCACAGCCTACACACACCAGGCAGTATCTGACTTCACTGCCTTATTGGCTGGGCTCACTCAACTGACCCTCTCTGCTCAAAGTTTTATCCTTCATTTTGGCACTGCAGATTCCCCTTTCCAGATCTCAGTTTTTGATACACAGTGGAAGGGTGGTATGGAGAAATATGCATATATCAAAAGATTTACCATTTTAAGGTACAATTTGGTTTGTGGGTTCCATCCATGACAGAAGCAGGAGTCAGAAGGAGCTAGTCACACATGGGGCAGGAAGCAGGGGTGAAGAATGCTTGTGCTGGGTTTATTGTTTTTGTTTTTCACAGTTCAATATCCTAGCCCAAATAATGGTGCCAACTATAGTGAGCAGGTCTCTCCACCTCAGTTAATCTAGTTAAGATATTTTGGGAGCAGCAGTGGTGGCACATGCCTTTAATCCAGGCCCTAGAGAGGCAGAGGCTGTTGGATCTCTGAGTTTGAGTCCTGCCTGAACAGAGAAAGTTCCAGGACAGACTGTCTCTCTCTCTCTCTCTCTCTCTCTCTCTCTCTCTCTCTCTCTCTCTCTCTCTCTCTTTCTCTCTCTCTCTGTGTGTGTGTGTGTGTGTGTGTGTGTGTGTGTCTCGTGGGTAACAGTATGTGATATTTTCCACAAATTTATCTTCCAAGTGATTCTAAATCTCAGCAAATTGGCAATTGAAATTAACCATTGCATTTCTTTCTCACATCCTGGTACCTTAAATTCCAAGCAGGGTTATACAAGGACAAGGAGCTCAGAGATGCAAAGATAAAGGTTATTTTATTAAAGGTCTTTGCTATCACTGTTGCTGCAATAAATAAATGAAAGAAAACTGGTCTTATTGAAGGAAGAACCAGGTTTTTGTATTTCTCTTAGCAATTTCCAGTATTCAAAGAAATAACATTATCCCCAAAAAGCTGCTTCCTGACTGGTTGACATAATGGGTTCTGGTGGCCTTTAGGAATCTGCACTAGCACTTTTAGACCTCTTCATAACTAAAAGATGGACATGGAGGATCTTTACTTCTTCTTCTTCTTCTTCTTCTTCTTCTTCTTCTTCTTCTTCTTCTTCTTCTTCTTCTTCTCATTATTTCTCCCAAAATTATTATAGTGATAATCTGGAAACTGACTTTAAAAGCATGCAATTTGTTCAATTCCCTGAAGCCAGGATATTATGTGATAATGTTCTTGTAGGAGATGACCTATGCCCTCACTTCCATGCATTCTTAATGAACAATTTAGAACAATACGTTAGAAAGGTTTTATGGATGGATGGGAAGGCAGGAGAAGAGCCCCTCAAATATATAAGATTAACTCAATTTCTCACCTAAAATGAAAAAAAAAAGACATGGAAGAGCCAGCTGCATTAGGTTAGGAGGTTGAAATGGGGTCTGTCTTCCCTAAGGCTTTATGTTAGAAGATGTGTAGACTGAAATCTTTGATCATATGGAGCTCTGTCTACAGCTGCACAATGGTGATCTCATACTGCAAGGTGAAAGTAAGGTGTTTTCCCTTCTTCTCATGGAGCTGACCCAATGGAAAGGAGAAGTGTGGCAGAATAGGCCACCCTGAAGACACAGCCACCCTGAAAGCTGGTGGCTGGTAGCTTTGTATATCTATTCTAAATATACAACGAACTCAATAATGTCCACAAGTACATCACAAAAAGATAAATAACACAATTTAGTTTAATGCATGAAAAACTTGAACTGGTGTGTCACGTGTAAATGCACACACAAATGCCCTGTGGTCACACCAAAGAGTGTTTAGCAACATTAGCCAAGAGAAATATAAATAATGGGGATAATGAAATGCCACCAAGAGCAACAGAATGGCTGAAATAATAGGGATGATGGCAACAATTGTTGGTGAATATTACAAAGAAACTGTAATCGTTATATATCATTGATGAAAATAGAAAATATCACTTTGATTATTTCTTATAAAATTAAACCTATATTTAACTTGTGATCACAATTATCTGGAACAAGATAAAAGAAGAAAGCATACACCAGATATAAACTATGCATGAATATTTATGGGAACATTATTATAATAACAACCTGAACCTAGAAATGACTCACATTTCCATCAACCAAAGAATGAATTATAATGAACTATCTACACAGTAGAATAAATACAATGAAAAATAGAAGAATCCCCAAAACAATACCTTAGAAGAAGAAACCCAAAGTAAGTAGTTTATTGGTATGGATCTTGATGGTCACAAAATGACTGCCACAGCTTAACACAGGTCGTCCAAGTAGAAGGCAGATGTCCTTTCTTGATTTTCCCCTATACTTGGTCATAATTCTAAAAGCCAGACTCAAAAAGAGTGACTCATTTATCCTAACTTAGGCTAATTTGGATTTCTCTGCTCAAAGATGGGTTATTTTCCCTCCTAGAGAAAAATTAGAATAATTTCAGCAAATCAGAAGGAGATTATGGATACTACATAAACAACTACAAAAGCCTAGACTGGATTATAACATGAAAAGAAAACCAAGTAAACCCATTTCTATCTGGTATAGAAAAAAAAAAAAAACAGATGCTCAGAGGAAATGACCTACATCACTTTGCAGGAGCCACAAAAAAGCAGAGAACCTTCCCTTACACAGAAACTAAAAAAAATCCATTCTATAGGAAAAGATAAAAATCATAATAGGAAATAAGATGTCATATAGCTATTAAGACACGGGAATCAAGAATGGGGATGTTGGTATCAAAAGTCAAGTCAAAGAGTATAGAAGACAATGCAAAGCATGTTAGGTTGGGCTGATACTAGCACTCCATGCTTTGGGCACTCAAGATAAAGGCAGTTTATTCCTCAGGTCTGTGATGCTGGAAACCCAAGGTCAAAGTGCTGCTAATGTAGTTCTTGTTAAGAGCTGCTCCCTGGATAAAGCCACCTTTTGAGCTCCTCCCTGGATAGAGCCACCTTCTAAGCCCCTTCCTGGATAGAGCCATGTTCTGAGCTTCTTCCTGAACAGAGCCACCCTCTGGATTACTCTCATCTCACATCACCTAGATGATCTTCTCAAGGCCACATATAGTCATATTGGGAGTTGAAGCTTTGATAAATAAATTGAGAGAGATGTAAAAATTCAGACCATTATAAATGGTAAGTTATAAACTATTTAAAAAGCTATGTCCTGTTATGAATGAACTCACTAATACTAAGATACTTTTCCATATGGAACATTGAATTCTATTATGAGGGAAAACACGGTGGCCATCTTTGGGATGACCTGAGAGATGACTTGGGTTATTAACTCCCCTGCCCATGTCTGCATTAATTAGCCTTCTATACACTACTGCCACTTCATCCCAACACTGCCTTTAGCCGATGCCATGTTTACAAACAGAATACACTGGTTGACATATAGTAGCTGTGATTAAGTTAATGAAACCCCACATATATTACATGTTGTGGATAGCCCTGGGCTTGTATTTTGATACTAATTCCACTGCTGAGAGGGGCTGCAGATGAGTTGTCTTGTGAACCTTCTCTTCACCTTAACTTTTCAAATAAAGGCTTGAGCCAATGATTGGGCAGAAGGAAGGGGGAGGAGCTGAGAGTTTGGGGGAGGAGAAAAGGATTGTGGAAGGGAAGGGGAGGGAGAGGAGCTATGGAGGATCGGAGGATCGAGGGGAAGGCAAAGGAGCTATGAGGGATCAACGAAGAGGCTGCAGAGAGAAGCTCTTTGCCTGGAGAAGCAGCAAGTAATATGGGATAATATAGATGGGAATATAGTAGTGTAGTGGGAGATCTGCCAAATCTAGGCTTATAGCTTGGATTGTTACTGATTGAAATGAGATTTCTTTTACTGGGTAACTGGATTGCAAACAAAGTAGTAACAATTACATGCTACTATTTGGGTCTATAAATGTTTAGACAGCTGGTGGAAGTTTGACACCATCATTAAAATGCACTCTCATGGAATGGTGTATGCCTGCACTCCTAGCAAAATGCGTTCTTCTCCCATGCTCATGGGAATATACTAAGCCCAAGCCATCCAGATCTCAAACTTCCCTGCTTCATGGTTCAGTTCATGACCCATGCAATGGAAAGAATATAACAATTTTCCTTCTAATTACCTCATAAGGAAGATCATGGACAGAGACCCACTTAAAGATCTTTCTTTTACTAATTGGCAAGCTCAGTGCTGTCAAACTATTTCCAAGTGACACAGTTCCCAAAGTTGTAGTAATTAGGGTACATGTACAGCATTGTCTCAGTACCACCAAGGATGTCCCAAATGCCCTGTCAATAAACACCTGAGGTCTCACTAAGTGCTGTTTGATTTCTTCCTCACCATTCTGAGTAGCTAAAAGTAGCCAGCAGGCAAGCTATACCTCCAATGTTATCAACAGTTTAATCATCATTCATACAGAATCAATCTATCAGATACAAGTACTGTACCTGCTTAGGGGAGACAGAAGTAAGAATAGAGCCCTTCCTTAAAGGTGCTCAAAATGCTACTGAAATAAATGAGTGAGCACATTGCAGGGAAAAAGTGAGAGTTTATTTCTAATGAAAACAAAATAATTCAGCTGGGCAAGGAATACATGAGATACAGCTTCCAGGGGAGCAGTGTTTAAAAAGAATGTGGAATGAAAAGTCAAACTTGGTCTGCTGACAGTGAGAGAAATTTACTGTGGGTCTAAACTTTGGGACATCTAGGAGGCATGCCGTAATTTATGTAGCTATACAATTATAGTGGAAGGTAGATGATGCTAGGCATTAGGTTCAGTTCTAGGGACATGCAGCCTATAGGAAACTGAATTTTTATATATGCAACATAGAATGGAAGTCTGAGCTAGAGACCTTACAGACAAACTAGGGGAAACATCCAAGTGAGATGGGGAGAAGGAAAACATAAAATGTTCCATGGCATCTCTATCTTTACATCACATTTAAAATTGTCCCACCCTACCTCCATCTCCCCCACTTTTTTCTTCTCTCTGTCTTCATTTGCATGCTAAAATGACTTTATGGTGACACAGCCTGGGACTCAGGAGATCATCTTAATTCATCTTGTCCTGACACCCACTATATCTGTAAAGTCTTTGATCCCCACCCTGCTAAGCACCTCTTAGACATGGTTAGTCTTTCTAACTTCTGGATCTTTCTGAGTTTCACTTGATCTTATACTGCTAGGAAATGGGATATGTAAGAAACACCTACATATTTTATAAATTGGAAGTCAGTTTATTATAAAGACCCCCACTTCCTGATTAACTATGTAAGACTGATGACTATGTGCCTTGTTCACTATGGCACAACCAGCTATGGATACCCCAGTTCTTTATTTCTTGCTTCACAACAGTTAGACAAACTCCCCAATAAGCAGTCCAAATAAAATGGCCATCAATTTGACAAGATCAAAATTTGGCTAAGTTTCTTTCCTCCTCTAATCTCCTAAATGGGGACCCAACCATGCAGCATGTGACCACTACCTAATGTCCTCTCCTCAAACCATCCTGGCTTCAAGGAAATACATACCTGATTCACTTCCAAAGTCCGATCACTGTGACACACCAGTTCACCCCCACTTTCTTGCACACATTGCGCACTTGATCAAGTTCTCATTAACTTACCACAAGGTGCTACAATGAACTCTAAACTTCTCTAGCCACCTCCTTTCTGGAAAGCTTCAAGTGCACTGCTCACTCATAAAACTACAATAGAGGAGCCTTGCCTACCTCTCAAGCCTTGTCTCTCCCTATCCTTCCCCTTGATCAGGCCCCTCTTTGTTCCTTAAATACAATATACTCATGCTTTGGGGGCCCTTAAAAAATACCAAAATGCTCATTAGAAACATACTGAGATTTTACACAGATGCTATAATTACTATAAAGGAAAATCTTGATATATCAAATGGAAGGTTTTAAAAATAGATAAATTGCAAGGGGAAGACAAGGAAATGATGCAGAAATGTGGAAACTCTGAGGCATCAAAATGAGGTGCTACATACATATCAGAAAGCAGCAAGATGGTAACCTCAGTGTAGGTCTAACCATGCCAAGGATAGAACCAGTGAACTTACATATGACAACATAGCCCACAAATCTGAAATGTAAAAACAATAAAGAGTGAAAAGAGAGAATGAAACTTTCAAATGTTTGTCAAAAGAAGACTGAGTAGGGGCAGAAGTGTTGATAGCCCAAAAAGTGGGGGGACAGAGAAATCGTAATAGAGGTATAACTGTAATATGAGAACTTTAGAGGTATAGAGACTACAAAGATGTATCTCTGACTCACAACCATCTGCAACTCCTGCCCCAGGAGACCCAGTAACCTCTTCTGGATTCATGTGCACATATCACACACAGAAGTGCACATAAACATAATTTTAAAATAGTAAAAAATAAATAAATCTTTAAAAAAATAAATCTTTAAAAAACATTTAAAAGTATTATTTTAAATCATATGTCCGGGTCCTAAACCACAGATCCAAGAAGTTTTCAGAACACTAAACAGAATAAACTCTTAAAATGACTATACTTACACCTGTCTTACTCAGAAAAACCACACTCAAAAAAAGACTTTATCTGCAGTTATACACAAGCAAGAAAAACGTTTACAATGTTGAAGAAGAAAAACAATCTCACCAGCCAAGAATATAGTCTATATTTAGTAAGATTAATTAACAAACTGAAGAAAACTATGTTGCTAATGGAATTATAAAATGGTAGGACACCTATGAAAATGATTGGTAGTTTCTTGAAAAATGACCTATAGAGTTCCCATGTATCCCAGCAGTAACAAACTTCTTTTCTTTATAAATTAACTCAGCTTGAAGTAGTTTGCAACAGCAGTAGACTAAAACAATGGGAAAATTCTAAGGTATGAAAGATCACTTTATTAGCTTTTAAAAATCTATATGTAAATGTTCTGTTTTACTGTCATACTGAGGTATGCTGATCAAATTACAAAACTGTGACATATTCATGAAGACAACTCAAGATTGCCATGGCTAAGGAGATGGTTCAGCAGGTAAAGTACTTGCTATATAGTTTGAAGGCCTAAAATTGGATGCCCAGATACCTCAGCACATACTTGTAATCCCAGAACCTCTGGCAGAATGTGAGGCAGAGACAGGAGAATCTCTGGAAGCTTTTCTGATATGAGTGCAGCAGAAAACCAAAAAGACCCTGCTTCAAACTAGGTAAAAAGTGGGGACTTACTGATACCCATATGTCTACCATAGGTATATCTCTCTCTCTTTTTGTCTTACACACACACACACACACACACACACACACACACAGTAAAATTTCATTGATTTTGTACACCTGTAGACACTCTCAAGAGCCTTCTTTCATCTGTGGATGGTTGCTCTCCTGATGCAGATGATGTGACTAGTAGCATTTGACCACCCCACATCTGTCCATCATGCCCTTGCATGATCTCTCCCTGCTGACAAGGCTGCCCTTCTCTTTCTCTCTTGTGGTTCCCTCGCAACCATTGTATTATATTGTCTACTCTTTGAATTAAAAATTCTCCATCATTAAAACTTCAGACACCGTGCACTTACTAGGCACAAAGGTGTCTCAAAGATAAGTTGAGAACATGAATATTTTGTCCTTAACTAGTGGATTGAGTAGGGGTCTTGTATAGAGATAACACAACAGATCAGCCCTTGAAATGACTCAGAGTTGCTGAACATCTGTTGCCTTTTGGTCAGAACTCATCATTTGATATCTCACTGTAGGCTATAATCTTTCTCGGTGCTTTCATCAGAACTTGTTGACATGTTTCAACTAGAGAATGCCAAGAGAATTCTTTCCCCCATGTCAAATAAAAAGTCATTCTCCTTTTAAAAAGATTTTTAAGTTTACTGTTTTAATGCTTCTATTCTTTATGAAAACCTTCCATGAGTCCCTATTACCTAACAGAGGTACATAGAAACCTAATTTTAAAAAACCCTATTTGGGAAGTGGTGCTGGGTTTTCTTAGTAATAAATTATTACCACGGTGATAGCCATAATAATATCTAATATTTGTTTTATGTTTTCTGGGTGACAAATGACACACTTCCATTTTACTCTTTATAACTTTACTCTTTACAACCATCCTGTAAATTCAATAATTTCACATACATCTTAAGATAAGAACACAGTGTCTGGTGAGGCTGAGTGTCTTGGTCAATGATACAGAACTGACTCGGGATTTAAATATGGGTCTGTGTGACCCAAAGTTGAGATGTGTTCCTTATACTCTGGCCACCATGATGTTGTTCATTTCTGGATGCTTGGACATCTGTGTCTAAACTGGACTCTGCTTTCATTATTTATTTCCACATCCATTAGGGCTTTCTTAGACAGGAGGTATGCTAGATAGGACATCTGCATTATGACCTGGAGAAAATGGGGAGAAATCCAGAGACCTTCAGACCAACCCCACAACCACAGCAATCAGAAACTGAAGAACTAAGGAGACAAATAAAATATCTTAGTGCTGTGGATGGTTCTGACTTACAAGACTCTCTCAAGAGTATTAACCCTGTCTTAGGGCTACTATTGCTATCAAGAAACATCATGATCAGCCAGGCGGTGGTGGTGCACGCCTTTAATCCCAGCACTTGGGAGGCAGAGGCAGACAGATTTCTGAGTTCAAGGCCAGCCTGGTCTACAGAGTGAGTTCCAGGTCAGCCAGGGCTACACAGAGAAACCCTGTCTCCAAAAAACAAAAACAAAAAAAATCATGATATTCTAGGGTTTATTCACCCTACACTTTCACATCATCATTCACTATTGAAAGAAGTCAGGGACAGGAATTCACACAGGGTAGAAGTCTGGAAGCAGAAGCTTTCAGACAGGATGCAGAGGCTATGAAGAGGTCCTGCTTACTGAGTACTCCCCATGCATTTCTAAGCCTGCTTTCTTACAGAACCCAGGACCACCAACCCATGGATGGCAACACTCAGTGGTGTGGGGGTGAGGTGATTGGGGAATAGTTGGGGGGAGATGACTTATGGGATGTATGGTGGGGGAGGACTGGGAAAGGGGAAAGCCTTTGGAATGTAAACAAAGAATATAGAAAATAAAATTAAAAAAATATAAAAATATAAAAAAGAAAAAAAAATGTGCTACAAGCATGCCCGCAGCTCAATCTTATGGAGGCATTTTTCTCAACTGAGGTTCCCTCCTCTCAGATAACTCTAGCCTGGGTCGGTTTGACATAAAAGAGGCCAGCACAGCCCCCAACTGTCAATGAGGCTGATGTTTATATCTTCGATCAGAACTCGATCTGGAAATCAGGTGTACTAAACTTCCAGCTGAAGGACAGCCATAATTTGAGCCAGGAGCTGAGGAAATCTTGACAGCCAGATGCCCTTTGATGGATATAGATGGATTAATTATGTTTAGTTTAAAGTATTAAGAAAAGAAAGTCTTTGAAAATCATGTGTCAAGTAATATCTTCAAAGACAGTGGGGTAGAACTTTGGGTGTCTTTAATCTCCTTTTTCCTGAGCACAGGAAGCAATAGAGACCTTCTCTCAACCCATGGCAGACCTCCACAGCCTACACAGTGAGTTTTAGGAGAACATAACATTAATTTCTAAGCAAACATTACTGTTAGAACTGTATAAAATATCCAGAAACATCCACAAGAGTTCACAATATTGATGGCTCTTTTCATTTTTTCCTGTCTCCACATGCAGTTCCCCAAAACTTCAGAAGTATTTATGAAAATGTTCCCAATTCGGATGTGCTATAATTCCAAAGGCTGTGAACAAAGATAAAAATATTTATCATAATGCAAATATTAATACTTCAAATGAACAACTCAAAGACCATCTAGAACTTACATCTTTGAATGCTCCAATAATTACAGCTACTGTGACTGCATCATGCTTGTGCCTTAAATGGTTCTTTCATGGGATTACAGCCCTTTATAGATACCGATTCAATGGTATTGGAGCAGAGGCACAAATGAAAATTCCAAACCTTTAGAGAAAAAAGATAGGATAGGGGCATTAAGATAGGTTGACTTGGAGTGAGGAAACAAGTTCTCAGAGTTCACAGAAAACTTGAGGAGTCGCCAATAAAAGCTAACTTGTTCAGAGTGCCAGCCTTTATGCTGCTGAAAATAATTCATTCTTGGTACACTCTTACAACTATAGCTTATCCCAGCTATGAAGGGCTACTTGCACAATGTTTTCATCGAATTAGGAGCAGACTAGATACCAGACACTGATCTTCGATTGGAAAGTATCCCTATAGCTTCCCCGGATTGGTTGCATGAAGGTATTAATTCTAATATGAGAATGTAGGTGTCTCTGTCATTACTATAATAATTCTCATTTAACCCGACTTTTCTGCCATATCTTTTATTTACCAAATAGCTTGAAACCAAATGGAGTCTTTATTCCCATCACCATAGGACATGAGTTGTTTGCTTTCATTTGTAGAAAAAAAGGAAATTTCCTTTAAATCTCATAGGGAAAGGAAAATGGAAACCCAGCAGGAAGAAGGAGTTTTCTGAAGCTTAGATTAGGACATATTCATTTGTCACATGCTCATGTGCTGACCAGTAAGTACTCTCTTTACATAGTGTTCCAAAAAGTTTTCTTCAGTGAAAGGGATGGGGGAGGATCGTCTCAACCTCTCTTGATTTCCCCTATAAGACATCCAAGACCATGCTGGAAGAGGGTTGCAAAGAAGGCTAAACACCATCTCAACCTATTCTGTTCTGTAGTTAGAAGAGAGCAAGGAAAAACAAACAACTTCATTAGCACAAGCTGCTAATTAGCACATCAGGTGAAAGCAACCCCAGTGGAAAGCAACTCAAAGCAGTAGGTTAGAATATACAGATATTAAGCAAGGAGCAATGGATTGACTGGGAAATGAGAAGATGGACTGGAAAAGAGAAAATAAAGCAATACTGGCTTCCAAAAGTGGGAAAGTGGGGAAGAGAAAACAATAGGAGGAAGCTGACTGAGCAGAGTTTTGTGTTTACAGGTGACCCTGGTAAGAGTCATGTGGGAGTTGGGGTGGCTCAATAAGTAAATTAGTCACTGTACAACCATGAGGACCTGAGTCAATTACCAGAAGCCATGTGAAAAGCCTGACATGGTGTGTATACTCATAATGCATCACTGCAGAGGATCCCTGGGGGTCTCTGACTAGCCTAATTGGCATGCACCCACTTCCAGTAAGAGAACTTACAAAAAAAAGAGGCCTTTGATTTACATACACACACATACATACATTGAATATATATTTACATACACACGCATACATACATTGAATAAATAAAAAATAAAAATGAAGAAGTCTAAAGTTATCTGCTGAAAGTCTTTACTAGACTGACAAGGTGGAGAGCAGGGAGGGGCTTTTTTCAGCACTTCTTACTGCATTGAGCCAAAAATGAAGAAGTTTTTGGGGAAGAAACACCAGTCAGAATGGCTACGATTAAAAACTCAGGAAACAGCAGGTGTTGGTAAGGATGTGGAGAAAGAGGAGCACTGTGAGTGCAAGCTGGTACAACCACTCTGGAAATCAATCTGGCGGTTCCTTAGAAAACTTAACATGATACTTCTGGAGGACCCAGCCATACCACTCCTGGGCATATACCCAGAAGATTCCCCAGCATGCAATAAGGATACATGCTCCACTATGTTCATAGCAGCCTTATTTATAATAGCCAGAAGCTGGAAAGAACCCAGATGTCCCTCAACAGAGGAATGGATACAAAAAATGTGGTATATATACACAATGGAGTACTATTCAGCCATTAGAAACAATGAGTTCATGAAATTCTTAGACAAATGGATGGAGCTGGAGAACATCACACTAAGTGAGGTAACCCAGTCTCACAAGAATACCCATGGTATGCACTCACTGATAAGTGGATATTAGCCTAGAATCTTGGGACACCAAAGACACAATCCACATACCAAATGATGTTCAAGAAGAAGGAAGGAGTGGACCCTGGTGCTGGAAAGGCTCAATGCATCAGTGTAGGGGAATACCAGAACAGGGAAGTGGGAAGGAGTGGACGGCGGGGGGTGGGGGGGACAGGGAGAGGGAAAGGGGCATATGGGACCTTTGGGGGGGCCGGGGAACCAAGAAAATGGAAATGAAATGTAAATAAAGAATATATCCAATTAAAAAAATAGTTGATCTTAAAAAAAAAATTCTGGTTTTCTTCATGGTCTTGGTAGCTCCTCTGCCGGAGTTCCTGTGATTTTCCCAGAAGCAGAGGATTCTAAATGTTAATATTCGTGAGGATATAAGCTTTCACACCATTCAACCAGTCTCTACTCAGTGGAAAATATGTCTGTCCCTAGTCACAAAGGAAGAAACCATAAGATACAGGAGATTCCCAAGATATCTCCAGGGACAAACTGCCCATGACTTGTGTTTCACATGGGAAAAAATCTCTTTAAACCATGAGGAGGAAATGTCATATTTAAAAACTAAATCCCCATTATTAACACAACTAAGACCCATACAAAAATCCCAATAAATAGTCTGCTCTTTTTTCTACTTCAGATATCCTGAGTTTACCAAGCCAGTCCTCCCTCCTTTTCTGGGACCCCTTTCTTTCCAGTTAAAACATTTGTCCAGAAAGTTCCTGCTCAGTCTGTTTCCATGCTTATAATCACCAAGGCACCTTTTCTCCTATCAGGGATTACCGGGAGTCATTGCAATGGCAGTTTTTTTGAGAGTGATATAGTCCTTCTCAACTCATGGTGAGCTTTTGAGCTTAACTTGGGAGGTAGTGCGCTGGTAGACACTGTCATCAAAGCCACCCTGAGGCAGTGGTTTCTAAATTTATTGTCTTACACAAGAAAAATAAAGAACTAAAACAAAGACTGAGCAGAGAGAATGTGGTCAATCTATAAGGGAAACATGAGAAAGATCCTTAGAGTATAAAAGAGGCTCTGAGGGAGAAAAAAAATCTGCTGCCCTATCCAGTCTGTTTTATGAGTTTTAAGACTGGAATCGAATTGGGAATGAGGTCCTTTTTATTGAGATTGGTCATTTTTGAGGACCGAATTATTGAACTATTGAGGATTCCATTGTCCTTATGCATACACCCTTCCCTGGGCAGGAGAGGCAATCCAAGCAAGAAAGTAGTCATGTGTGACTTCCTCAAAATTCACTATGGGCCCCACCAGTGTTAAGGAAAGTTTAAGTCTTCTCTCAGCTGTAGGGTTGGCTCATGCCTCAGATAACAGGATGACTCAACATTCCTGTGAGGAAGGAAATGAGAAAAATGAGTGAGGGGCTTTAACTGGGGAAGGGAGGGGAATCAATTTGGAAGGAGAAGGGAGAATAGCATTAAAAATGTTTGAAAAGCCATAGGGATCATGAGTCTTTCTCCACATCTATTTACTTTGTGCTGAAATGAATAGTACCTCTTTTACTAGCCAAAGCAAATATTGACTAAACATTTGGAAAATATATTCTGTAATTAGAGAGACACTAATTCCTCTGGGAGTACCCCATCAGATATTAAAATTCTAAAAAGCTATTATAAGAAAATGGAAAGTCATTCATTATAACAAAGAAAAATGCAAAATGTTCTGCTTCTCACACTTAACAAATACTTATGGGGTGGAATATTTAATCTTAGGGTCAAATATATACCTTCTTTCTATGAGTTCAGCAAAATTTATTCTAGCTCTTAAGATAGCATTGTCTCAATTTGTCATTCCTGACTGTTTGAATTGCAGCTTGTTTTCCATGATCAGGCTTTGAATTCTACTGTTCTTTACTCACATGTGCACTGATCTTTCCTGATACTATCTCTTGAATCTTCATCTGTTTTTACTTTCCAAAGTAACTATGGCTGGGCTCTGCCCCTGAAGTCACACTCCTAAATAATCCTCTCTTTGAGTACTTGTTCATTTCCAAGAAAAATATGGCAGAAGTTATAGGAAAGAATATGGGCTACTAGGTTGTAAATACTGGCTTCCAACCTGGATGCCTTTTAATCCTTTTATTTGCTCTATCTAGGAAAATCCAGTTGACTAGAAGCCCAGCTGGCAGGGATTAAGGAGTTGGTGGCTCTTTAGCCAAAAGCCAGCAGGATACAGGTCCTTACTTCCTTAGACCATGGAATGTTGAAGCTGATAATGTTGCCATGAATAAGTACAGAAGCAAAATTTCCTTCCATTCAGTCTTCACATAAGACTACTGCCCTGTAAGACATCTAGAGTGCAGTGTTTGGGGGAAGAGTAAGACAGGGGCCACTCAGCTACACTGCACAAAAACTCTCCATCCACAGAAATGACGAGATCCTAAATGGTTGATGTTTTAACATATTAATTATGAGAGTACTTTATGCAGAGCAGAGAACTAACACTTTTAAGTTTTGTCCAGTTCCATACCCTACACAGGCTATTCACACACCCCATCTTTAGCACAATGGTGGCTGATAAACCCTTAAACAAAATCCTACCACTAGTCTAAACTTCACAAATACTGAAGACTAACAAGGGTATGTCTGCTGCCCAGTACACTGGTAGCCACACTTTATTTCTTGTAACCTCAAGATTCTGATACTAGTTCCCAGGCCAAGTTGAGTCTATGGAGAGAACAGAACCAATTGGCAAGTGCCTGGGTTGACTTCTCCTTCCTATTTCATTTTTCAGAAGAGTTAGCTCTTAAATCTTACATCTCTGTTCTTCTTCCTACCATACCTCATCAGCTAGACAACAGTCTCAAGTTCAATTCAGAGTTTCATATTCGAATCTTCTATTTCTTTTTTTCTTTTTTCTTTTTTTCTTGGATATATTCTATATTTACATTTCATTTCTGCTTTTCTGGTTCCCTGCCACCCAAAGGTCCCACATGCCCTTTTCCCTCCCCGTGTTCCCCCATCAACCCATTTCCATTTCCCAATTCTGGTATTCACCTACACTGATGCTTTGAGCCTTTCCAGAACCAGGGTCCAGTCCTTCCTTCTTCTCAGACATCATTTGGTATGTGGATTGTGTCTTTGGTGGCCCAAGTTTCTAGGCTAATATCCACTTATCAGTGAGTGCATACCATGGGTATTCTTGTAAGACTAGTTTACCTCACTTAGTATGATGTTCTCCAGCTCCATCCATTTGTCTAAGAATTTCATGAAT
Organism: Apodemus agrarius; assembly: GCA_964023405.1. Taxonomy (NCBI): domain Eukaryota; kingdom Metazoa; phylum Chordata; class Mammalia; order Rodentia; family Muridae; genus Apodemus; species Apodemus agrarius. The sequence continues at coordinate 1,734,885 of OZ030013.1, forward strand.
TCATTGTTTCTAATGGCTAAATAGTACTCCATTGTGTATATATACCACATTTTTGTATTCATTCCTCTGTTGAGGGACATCTGGGTTCTTTCCAGCTTTGGGCTATTATAAATAAGGCTGCTATGAACATAGTGGAGCATGTATCCTTATTGCATGCTGGGGAATCTTCTGGGTATATGCCCAAGAGTGGTATGGCTGGGTGCTCCAGAAGTATCGTGTCCAGTTTTCTGAGGAACCGCCAGACTGATTTCCAGAGTGGTTGTACCAGCTTGCATTCCCACCAGCAGTGGAGGAGTGTTCCTCTTTCTCCAGATCCTCACCAACACCTGCTGTTTCCTGAGTTTTTAATCTTAGCCATTCTGACTGGTGTGAGGTGAAATCTCAGGGTTGTTTTGATTTGCATTTCTCTAATGACTAGTGATGTTGAACATTTTTTAAGGTGTTTCTCAGCCATCTGAATTTCTTCAGGTGAACTAAGGTTTAACTCTTTGGACACTGCTTTTTTTATTGTTTTTTGTTTGTTTGTTTGTTTGTTTGAGACAGGGTCTCTTACTGGCCTGGAGTTCATCAATTTTATTAAGCTGGCATATGTTTATCTCTACCTTGCCAGTGCTAGAATTACAAATATGGACCACCTCACCAGGGGTTTTCATGTGTGTTCTAGAAATCAAACTCAGGTTCCAGTGCTTGCAAGGCAAGAGCTCTAAGTCATATCTCTAAATGGTAATGCTTTTATTTATTTATTTATTTATTTATTTATTTATTTATTTATTAAATTTCTTTTTTCCCTTTTTCCCCCGGTTTTTCAAGGCAGGATTTCTCCATATAGCCCTGGCCATCCTGGAACTCACTCTGTAGACCAGGCTGGCCTCGAACTCAGAAATCCACCTGCTTCTGCTTCCCAAGTGCTGGGATTAAAGGCATGTGCCATCACTGCCAGGCCCTGTTAATGCTTTCATATGCTTTTGTCATGAAAGTAAAAAATCAAAGTTGGAAACACTTGCACATGGCAGTGTGAAAAATACAAAACCAAGTACATTCAAAGATCTCCTTGTTTCCATTCAAGAGTTAATATTGGTTAAAAACAAACAAATACCTAAGGCCCTGCAAGATAAGATAGAAACAGTGAGCTGCGAGGAGATCCAGAAAGCACAGGTGTTACACAGTATTGAACACAGTGTTGGAAATTTCATGCCAAAAGCCAGACTGATGACTATGGTGAATACTGTGCCTTACCTTCCTATGAGAACAATTCTCCAACACTCTGAGTATTCCTGATTCCATTAGTGCTTCACTCTGGAAAGTCTGACTATTGCAGAACAATGCTAAAATCTCATCATACCCTGAACTCAGTCCTTCAGTCAGAGACCTGGAAACAGAGAATACTGTTCAGGAGAACACAGAACAGAAGGTGACTTTTTTTTTACTCTCTTAAGGAAGAGGAGCAATACACAAGGTAGAGGGAGAGCTCATTTCAGAAAGGAAATGGCCTTTGCCTGGTGATAATAAACTATTGTAAACACCCAAGTTCCATGTTTCAAGGTTAGGCCACCCAGGAGCCATTGATAGGGAAAAGGTAATGGCTGTGAAATGGTGTAGGCAGACATCTTCCATCCTTTGCACCACATGCCCCACAATGACTCCATCAGCCTGCTCATTCTCTAACAGGTGACTATTCTGTGGTCTTTCCAGACACAGATACAGCATGGTTTTATTTTATGAGAGCACAGCAGGGAAAGGGTCAGCCAAGAAGCACTCATCCTGGTCCTTCAGGAGCAAAGCTGGGGCCACAGGCCAGTCTGATGGGGGCATTTTCTCATTGAGGTTCCCTTTTCTCAAATGACACTAGTTTGTATCAAGCCAACAACAAAAATAACATACTGTTTAACAAAGACATGCTACTTATTTCCTTTGGGGTTTTTTGCCCGCAAATCTGTATTTATCAGTTTCCCCAAACAAACAGAACTATAAGAATAAGAAGGGTTTTATTAGATTGGCTTCCATCAGAAGTTATATGCCTTTACTTGGCTGCCGGCAGGAGAATTGGGGAAATTGGCAGCTTCTAGCTAAAGAATCTGGAAGCTTCAGGAAAAGAAGGACCAATGATGTAATTCCAGCCTAAGGCTGGTGGCCTAGAAGTCCACAGAAAGTCAATAGGACAAGTGCACGGCCTGAGGTTGAAGAATATAGAAGTGGCAGCAGCAGAAAGTCCACCTGCCCATGACAAGTTGAGCAGGTACCCACATGAGCTTCCCATTCTGTTTTCTGTTGCATCTGGAACCCTCATCTATTGGATGGTGCTGCCCATGTACCTTTCCTATTCAGTTCACTGACCAACCCTAATCCTCCTTGAAACTTCCGCATAGACATAGTCACAGGTGTGATTTGCCAGTTTTCTAGGTGTCTCAATGTAATCAGGCTGAAAAGCAAGATTAACAGACACAATAACAAGTTTTCTCAATATGCACTCTGACAGTCTCACAGCTCAAAGTCTATTCTAGGTCCTTTAATTTGTTCTATTTAAAATTAAATGTGTCATAGCTGGGAAGGTAGCTCAATGACAGAATGCTAAAGGTCCTAGATTGAATCCCCTGTACTAAAAAATTAATTAATGAACTCACTCTGGCCTTAGCATGGTGTCACCTTAGCTGGTGACACTAATGTGTCCAAGACCAGATTCGACTGTTCATGTACACCAGGCATGGTGAAACATAAGAGTCACTGACTCCAACTCCCAGCCACCCAATCGTCTTACAATTTTTACTTAATTAACCTTTAAATGGTTCTTTGAGATGGGAACCTCATCTCAAAGTTAGATGAGTTAGTATCTCAGACAGTAGAAAAGACATGCTTACTCTTTTTTCTTTATCAGTATTTGTATGTCCCTTCACACACTGACTCAGAAGACATGCATATTATCCTGAGGCCTGTGCCAAAGTTTACTTTTCAGCATCCCTGTTACACTCATTCAGATTATATGCAACAATAGCTCCACAGTGGTTACTGCAATTTCCAATCAGAACCAAACAAGTGTAGTCCTCATCTCTAAAGAAAACAACACAATGACCCTGGTGGGGGAGGAAGGCACAGCATGTCCATTGGACATTAGAGAGGCACCAATGGTCTGAGCCAAGAGTCTAATAAGACAAAGAGTGGATGGCCCTACTACATCATCATGGTATGAAGGTAGGCTAAATATTTCATCTTGAGACCAGGTCCTTAATCTGTAAAATGCAGACAGCCAGTCATGCCTATCTCATAAAGCTCTTAGAAGTAGTAATAGAGATGAGCCCCATATCCAAAATAAACTTTAAAAACTTATCAACTTGAGTATATGTGCATATGTATATATTTCTGGGAAAGAACCCATAGCTATCATGAAATCTCAAGCGCTTGTGTTAGCCTCAAGGTAACTATTAATATAAGCATTTAATAAAGTGCATACTTCCTCCTACTTACTTAGTAAATGGGAAACTGTGACATGAAAGACACACAAATAATGTGTGACAGACGAATTGAAGTGATATGCACTAGCCTTTTGTGATAGTTATCCATAAGTCTTCAGTGTCTCGTATGCACTAGCCTTTTGTGATAGTTATCCATAAGTCTTCAGTGTCTCAGTGTAGAGAAAAAGAAAGGACATCATACTAGTCTGTACCATTGGTCCCAGATCTATGGAATACTCTGGGGAATGAATTATAACATCCTAGAGGTCAATTTTTCTCATCTGCTCTCCATGTAATCCTTGAACTATTCTAGAGTATAGTAATTATCTACAAAGCTAAATAAAAACTTTATGAAATAATCAACCATAGTTGGCCAGAACTTCATTACTGTGTACTTTCTTTTACAAAAGTAAAAAAAAAAAATCATTTTATTCATTTACATCTCAAATGATCTCCACCTTCCCAGTTACCCTTCCACAAACCCCCTATCTGGTCCTTCATCTTCCCCCTTTCCTTTGCCTCTATGAGGGTGCTCCTCCATCTATGCACCACTCTATCACCCCCCTATGCTGGGGTATCAAGCCTCTACAGGACCACAGGCCTCCCCTCCCATTGATATCAGATAAGGTTGTCCTCTACTACATATATATCTGGAGTCATGGATCCTTCCATGTATACTCTTTGATTGGTGGTTTAGAACCCGGGAGCTCTGGGTGGGCCAGTTAGTTGATATTGTTCTTTGTATGGGGTTGCAATCCCCCTCAGCTCCTTCAGTCCTTCTCCTACCTCTTCCATTGGGGTCCCCAGTCCACAGTGGCCTCCCTCCTTCTCACACCCTCTTATACATGTGATTTTGTCTGCTGTGAGGACATTGTAAGATGCTACAGTTTTTACTCTCCAGCAACCAGAACTGTGAACCAAAACCAGACTTTCTTCTTTGCACATAATCTAGCACCCAACATTTACTTATACTGGCAGGAATCAGGGGCAAGACTAAAACAGTCTCCCTCTTGGTTGTGGTTTGATCCAAAAGAAAGACATTCTCTTCTCTGCTTCTCTGCTTACCATGGAAGTGTGGAGTTAATTTCTTTCCCAGCCTCTGGAAAGAAGGAGTCAAGAAGGAACACTGCTGACTACACATAAATAATAGTGTTATTTATAGCAATCTGCACAAATGCCTTCCCTTTTTTATTGGATATATTCTTTAATTACATTTCATTTCCCTTTTCCTGGTTCCCCACCCCTAAAGGTCCCACATGACCTTTTCGCACGCCCTGTTCCCCCATCTACCCCTTCCCACTTCCCTGTTCTGGTATTCCCCTACACTGATGCACTGAACCTGTCCAGAACCAGGGTTCACTCCTTCCTTCTACTCAGACATCATTTGGTATGTGGATTGTGTCTTTGGTGTTCCAAGATTCTAGGCTAATATCCAGTTATCACAATTATCAATGAGTGCATACCATGGGTATTCTTGTGAGACTAGGTTACCTCACTTAGTGTGATGTTCTCCAGCTCCATCCATTTGTCTAAGAATTTCATGAATTTATTATTTCTAATGACTGGATAGTACTCCATTGTGTATATATACCACATTTTTTGTATCCATTCTTCCGTTGAGAAACATCTGCATTCTTTCCAGCTTCTGACTATTATAATTAAGGCTGATATGAACATAGTGGAGCATGTATCCTTATTGCATGCTGGGGAATCTTCTGGATATATCCCCAGGAATGGTAAGGCTGGGTCCTCCAGAAGTATTGTGTCCAGTTTTCTGAGGAACCACCAAACTGATTTCCAGAGTGGTTGTACCAGCTTGCAGTCCCACCAGCAGTGGAGGAGTGTTACTCTTTATCCACATTCTCGCCAACACCTGCTGTTTCCTGAGTTTTTAATCTTAGCTGGTGTGAGGTGAAATCTCAGGGTTGTTTTGATTTGCATTTTTCTAATAACTAATGATGTTGAACATTTTTAAGGTGTTTCTCACCTTAAAGGAATTTATTTAGGTGAAAAGTCTTTGTTTAGCTCTGTACCCCATTTTTGATAGGGTTATTTGGTTTTCTGGGGTCTAACTTCTTGAGTTCTTTGTATATATTGGATATTAGCCCTCTGTCAGATGTAGGGTTGGTGAAGATCTTTTCCCAATTTTTTGATTGCTGATTTATCCTTGTGATGGTGTCTTTTGCCTTACAGAAACTTTGTAATTTTATGAGGTCCCATTTGGTTATTCTTAATCTTAGAGCAGAAGCTATTGGTGTTCTGCTCAGGAACTTTCCCCCTGAGCCAATGTTCTCAAGCGTCTTCCCCAGTTTCTTTTCTATTGGTTTAATGTGGAGGTCCTTGATCCACTTGGAGTTGAGCTTAGTACAAGTAGATAAGAGTGGATCAGTTCTCATTCTTCTACATGTTGACCTCCAGTTGAACCAGCACCATTTGTTGAAAAGTCTATTTTTTTTCCACGGGATGTTTTCAGCTCCTTTGTCTAAGATCAATTGGCCATAGATGTGTGGGTTCAATTCTGGGTCTTCAATTCCATTGATCTACCTCCCTGTCACTGTACCAATACCATGCAGTTTTTAACACTACTGCTCTGTAGTATTGGTGAGGTCTGGGATATTGATTCCCCCAGAAGTTCTTTTACTGTTGATGATAGTTTTAACTATCCTGGGTTTTTTGTTATTCCAGATGAATTTGAGAATTTCTCTTTCTAGCTCTATGAAGAACTGAGTTGGGATTTTGATAGGCATTGTGTTGAATCTGTATATTGCTTTTGGCAAGATTGCCATTTTAACTATATTAATTCTGCCAACCCACAAGCATGGAAGATTTTTCCATTTTCTGAGGTCTTCTTCCATTTCCTTCTTTAGAGACCTGAAGTTCTTGTCATACAAATCTTTCACTTGTTTGGTTAGAGTCACAACAAGATTATATTGTTTGTGGCTATTGTGAAGGGAGTGATTTTCCCTAATTTCTTTCTTAGCCTGCTTATCCTTTGAGTATAGGAAGGCTACTGATTTGCTTGAATTGATTTTATAACCAGCCACTTTGCTGAAGTTGTTTATCAGCTGTAGGAGTTCTCTGGTGGAGTTTTTTGGGTCATTTAAATATACTATAATATCATCTGCAAATAGTGATAGCTTGACTTCTTCCTTTCCAATTTGTATCCCTTTGTCTTCCTTATGTTGTCAAATTGCTCTAGCTAGTACCTCAAGTACCATATGGAAAGATATGGTGAGAGGGGGCAGCCTTGTCTAGTCCCTGATTTTAGTGGGATTGCTTCAAGTTTCTCTCCATTTACTTTGATGTTGGCTACCAGTCTCCTGTAAATTGCTTTTTTTTATTTATTTATTTTCTATGTTCTATGTTTACATTCAAAAGGCTTTCCCTTTTCCCAGTTCCCACCCACCATAGTTCCCATAGTTCCTCTCCCCCCCCCAACTGTTCCCCAATCATTCCCCCTCCCCCCTCGGTTTCTTTACTAAACTGGATGCAATCTTTACAGGCCCAGGGTCCTCTCCTTTCTTCTTCTTGGGAATCATTTGACTTGCTATTTGTGTCTTGAGTATTTAGTGCTTCTGGGCTCATTAATATCCACTTATCAGTGATTGCATTTCATGTGCATTCTTTTGTGATTGGGTTAATTCACTCAGTATGATATTTTCCAGGTCTAACCATTTACCTACAAATTGCATGAATTCATTATTTTTAATTGCTGAGTAGTATTCCATTGTATAAATATACCACATTTTCTGTATCCATTCCTCCTTTGAGGGATATTTGGGCTCCTTCCAATTTCTGGCTATTATAAACAAGGCTGCTATAAACATAGTGGAGCATGTGTCCTTATTGCATGCAGGGGAATCCTCTGGGTATATGCCCAGGAGTGGTATGCCAGGGTCCTCTGGAAGTGACATGCCCAATTTTCTGAGGAACCTCCAAACTGATTTCCAGAGTGGTTTTACCATTTTGCAATCCCACCAACAGTGGAGGAGTGTTCCTCTTTCTCCACATCCTCGCCAGCACTTGTTGTCTCTTGAGTTTTTAATCTTAGCCATTCTGACTGGTGTGAGGTGGAATCTCAGGGTTGTTTTGATTTGCATTTCCCTGATGACTAATGATGTTGAACATCTTTTAAGGTGTTTCTCGGCCATCCGAATTTCTTCTGGTGAAAATTCTTTGTTTAGCTCTGTGCCCCATTTTTTGATAGGGTTATTTGGTTCTTTGGGGTCTAACTCCTTGAGTTCTTTGTATATATTGGATATTAGCCCTCTGTCGGATGTGGAGTTGGTGAAGATCTTTTCCCACTTTGTTGGTTGCCGTTTTGTCCTTCTGACAGTGTCCTTTGCTTTGCAGAAACTTTGTAATTTTATGAGGTCCCATTTGTCGATTCTTGATCTTAGAGCATAAGCTATTGGTGTTCTGTTCAGGAACTTTTCCCCTGTGCCCAAGTCCTCCAGGGTCTTCCCAAGTTTCTTTTCTAATAGTTTCAGTGTGTCTGGTTTTATGTGGAGGTCCTTGATCCACTTGGAGTTGATCTTAGTGCAAAGAGATAAGAGTGGGTCAATTCGCATTCTTCTGCATGTTGACCTCCAGTTGAACCAGCACCATTTGTTGAAAAGGCTATCTTTATTCCACCGGATGGTTGTGGCTCCTTTATCAAAGATCAAGTGACCATAAGTCTGTGGGTTAATTTCTGGGTCTTCAATCCTGTTCCATTGATCTGCTTGCCTGTTGCTATACCACTACCATGCAGTTTTTAACACAATTGCTCTGTAGTACTGCTTGACGTCAGGGATATTGATTCTCCCAGAAGTCCTTTTATTGTTGAGAATAGTTTTAGCTATCCTGGGTTTTTTGTTGCTCCAGATGAATTTGAGAATTGCTCTTTCTAGATCTATGAAGAATTGAGTTGGGATTTTGATGGTGATCGCATTGAATCTGTATATTGCTTTTGGCAAGATGGCCATTTTTACTATATTGATTCTGCCAATCCAGGAGCAAGAAATATTTTTCCATCTTCTGAGGTCTTCTTCGATTTCTTTCTTCAAGGACTTGAAGTTCCTGTTGTACAGATCTTTCGCTTGTTTGGTTAGAGTTATGCCAAGATACTTTATGTTGTTTGTGGCTATTGTGAAGGGTGTTATTTCCCTAATTTCTTTCTCAGCCTGCTTGTCCTTTGAGTACAAGAAGGCCACTGACTTGCTTGAGTTGATTTTATAACCTGCCACTTTGCTGAAGTTTTTTATCAGCTGTAGAAGTTCTCTGGTGGAGTTTTTTGGGTCGCTTAGGTAAACTATCATATCGTCTGCAAATAATGATAGTTTCACTTCTTCCTTTCCAATTTGTATCCCTTTGAATTCCTTATGTTGTCTAATTGCTCTTGCTAGAACTTCAAGTACTATATTGAAAAGATATGGAGAGAGAGGGCAGCCTTGTCTAGTCCCTGATTTTAGTGGGAATGCTTCAAGTTTCTCTCCATTTATTTTGATGTTGGCTACTGGTTTGCTGTAGATTGCTTTTACTATGTTTAGGTATGGGCCTTGAATTCCTGCTCTTTCCAAGACTTTTAGCATGAAAGGATGCTGAATTTTGTCGAATGCTTTTTCAGCATCTAATGAGATGACCATGTGGTTTTTTTCTTTCAGTTTGTTTATGTAGTGGATTACATTGATGGATTTCCGTATATTGAACCATCCCTGCATCCCTGGGATGAAGCCTACTTGATCATGGTGGATGATCGTTTTGATGTGCTCTTGGATTCGGTTAGCAAGAATTTTATTTAGTGTTTTTGCATCTATATTCATAAGAGAAATTGGCCTGTAGTTCTCTTTCTTTGTTGGATCTTTTTGTGGTTTAGGTATTAGCGTAATTGTGGCTTCGAAGAATGAGTTGGGCAGTGTCCCTTCTGTCTCTATTTTGTGGAATAGTTTGAAAAGTATTGGTGTTAAGTCTTCTTTGAAGGTCTGGTAGAATTCTGCACTAAAACCATCTGGTCCCGTACTTTTTTTGGTTGGGAGGCTTTCTATAACCCCTTCTATTTCTTTAGGGGTTATGGGACTATTTAGCTGATCTACTTGATGCTGATTTAATTTTGGTATTTGATATCTGTCTAGCAAATTGTCCATTTCCTCCAGATTCTCCAGTTGTTTTGAGTATAGACCTTTGTAGTAGGATCTGATGATCTTTTGAATTTCCTCAGTTTCTGTTGTTATGTCTCCCTTTTCATTTCTAATTTTGTTAATTTGTATACTGTCTCTGTGTCCTTTGGTTAGTCTGGCTAAGGGTTTATCTATCTTGTTGATTTTGTCAAAGAACCAGCTCCTGGTCTTGTTGATTCTTTGTATGGTTCTCTTTGTTTCTATTTGATTGATTTCAGCCCTGAGTTTGATGATTTCTTGTCTTCTACTCTTCCTGGGTGAATTAACTTGTTTTTCTTCCAGGGCTTTAAGGTGTGCCATTAAGTTGCTAGTGTATGCTGTCTCGAGTTTCTTTTTGGATGCACTTAGAGCTATGAGTTTTCCTCTTAGCACTGCTTTCATTGTGTCCCATAGATTTGGGTAGATTGTACCTTCATTTTCATTGAATTCTAAAAAGTCTTTGATTTCTTTTTTTATTTCTTCCTTGACCAAGGTGTCATTGAGTAGAGTATTGTTCAATTTCCATGTGTATGTGGGCTTTCTGTTGTTTTTGTTGTTATTGAAGACCACTCTTACTCCATGGTGATCTGATAGGAGGCATGGGATTAGCTCGATCTTCTTGTATTTGTTGACATCTGTCTTGTGACCGATTATATGGTCTATTTTGGAGAAGGTACCATGTGGAGCTGAGAAAAAGGTATATCCTTTAGCTTTAGGATGAAATGTTCTATATATATCTGTTAAATCCAGTTGGTCCAGAGTTTCAATTAGTTTCACTGTGTCCCTGTTTAGTTTCTGCTTTCCTGATCTGTCCATTGAGGAGAGTGGAGTGTTGAAGTCACCCACAATTATTGTGTTAGGTGTAATGTGTGCTTTAAGCTTTAGTAAGGTTTCTTTTACGAATGAGGGTGCCCTTGCATTTGGAGCATAGATGTTCAGTATTGAGAGCTCTTCTTGGTGGATTTTCCCTTTGGCCAGCAAGAAGTGATCTTCTGAGTCTCTTTTGATGATTTTAGGTTGGAAGTCAATTTTATCTGATATTAGAATGGCTACTCCAGCTTGTTTCCTGAGACCATTTGCTTGTAAAATTGTCTTCCAGCCTTTTACTCTAAGGCAGTGTTTGTCTTTAACACTGAGATGGGTTTCCTGTATGCAGCAAAATGTAGGGTCCTGTTTCCGTATCCAGTCTGTTAATCTATGTCTTTTTATTGGGGAATTGAGTCCATTGATGTTGAGAGATATTAAGGAATAGTAATTATTTCCTCCAGACATTTTTGAAATTATATTTATTTATTTTATTTATTTTTTTATATTCGAGAGGTTACCTTCTTTTAGGTTTGATGAGAGGAGGTTTCTATCTTGTTTCTTCCCGGGTGTAGTTTCCTTCCTTGTCTTGGTGTTTTCCCCCTATTATCCTTTGTAGGGCTGGATTTGTGGAAAGATATCATGCAAATTTGGTTTTGTCATGGAATATCTTGATGTCTCCATCTATGGCGATTGAGAGCTTTGCTGGGTAAAGTAGTTTTGGCTGAAGTTTGTGTTCTCTTAGAGTTTGCATTATATCTGCCCAGGATCTTCTAGCTTTCATGGTCTCAGGTGAGAAGTCTGGTGTTATTCTGATAGGTCTTCCTTTATAAGTTACTTGGCCTTTTTCTCTTGCTGCCTTTAATATTCTTTCTTTGTTTAGTACATTTGGAGTTTTGATTATTATGTGACGGGATGTATTTCTGTTCTGATCCAGTCTGTTTGGGGTTCTGTATGCTTCTTGTATATTCATAGGCATCTCTCTCTTTAGGTTGGGGAAGTTTTCTTCCATAATTTTGTAGAAGATATTTGCTGGCCCTTTAACTTGTACATCTTCATTCTCGTCTATACCTATGATCCTTAGGTTTGGTCTTCTTATTGTGTCCTGGATTTCCTGGATGTTTTGGGTTACAGCCTTTTTGCATTTAGTATTTTCTTTGACTGTTGAATCAATGGTTCCTATGGTATCTTCGGCTTCTGATATTCTGTCTTCTATCTCTTGTATTCTATTGTTGATATTTGCATCTATGGCCCCTGATTTCTTCCCAAGGTTTTCTATCTCCAATGTTGTCTCCCTCTGCGATTTCTTAGTTGTTTCTACTTCTGTTTTTAGTACCTGGATGGATGTGCTCAGATCTTTCGCTTGCTTGATTGTGTTTTCATGTATTTCTTTAATAGATTTTTGTGTTTCCTCTTTCATAGCTTCTACTTGTTTTCCCACGTTCTTCTGTATTTCTTTAAGTGATTTTTGTCTTTCTTCCTTATTGTCTTCTTCTTTTTGATCCATCTTCTTCTGCATTTCTTGAAGTGATTTTTGTATTTGCCTTGTAAAGGCTTCTAACTTTTGATCCATTTTCTCCTCTATTTCTTACGAGATTTTTCTATGTGTTCAGCTACCAGCATCCTGACCAGTGATTTTATATCCAAGTCTTCTTTTTCTGGTGTTTTGGGGTATCCAGGGCTTCCTGTTGTTGGCGAACTGGGTTCAGATGCTGTCATGTTGCCTTGATTTCTGTTAGTGACATTCCTTCGTTTACCTTTTGCCATCTGGTTATTTCTGGTGTTAGTTGACCTTGTTGTCACTGGCTGGTGTTTGAATCTCCTGTGAGGCTGGGCTTACCTGTTGTTTCTCTACTGGTGGTTATGCGTGATTGCTGCTCCACGGGATCAGGAGCTGGCTGCCACCTGCTGACTTTGTGCATGGCCTGAGGTCTCTGAGAAGTGTGGGGGAGTGCAGCAGAGCCTCGGTAGGCGCTGCTGGGCCTGCCTAGTAGGGAGAGCCTAGCAGATCCCCTCACGTGGTAGCCCCTGATGGAATCTATCTACCTGTGCCTTTCCAGCTGTGTCCTGGTTGCAATATGGAGGCCTGCTGCTATCGCTGGTCCGGGGTCCTGGGGAGCTGGGTGGATCCGGCTGCCTCGGTGCACGTCCTAAACTCACAGGGACGTGCTGCAGAGCCTAGGCGCCTGTGCCCGCCTCTGTGCGGGAGCTTAGCAGCGCTCCCTGTTCTAGTCCCAGACGGATTCCCTACCTGCACCTTTCCAGCTGTGTCCTGGTTGCAATATGGCGGCCTGCCGCTATCGCTGGTCCGGGGTCCTGGGGAGCTGGGTGGATTCGGCTGCCTCGGTGCACGTCCTAAGCTCGCAGGGACGTGCTGCGGAGCCCGTAAATTGCTTTTACTATGTTGAGGTATGGGCCTTTAATTCCTGTTCTTTCCAAGACTTTTAGCATGAAAGGATGCTGAATTTTGTCAAATGCTTTTTCAGCTTCTAATGAGATCACCATTTTGGTTTTTTTCTTTGAGTTTGTTTATGTAGTGGATTACATTGATGGATTTCCATATATTGAACCATCCTTGCATCCCTAGGATGAAGCCAACTAGATCATGGTGAATGATTGTTTTGATGAGTTCTTGGATTCACTTGGCAAGAATTTTATTGAGTATTTTTGCATCGATGTTCATAAGGGAAATTGGTCTGAAGTTCTCTTCCTTAGTTGGATCTTTGTGTGGTTTTGGTATCAGAGTAATTGTGGTTTCCTAGAATGAGTTGGGTAGTGTTCCTTCTGTTTCTATTTTGTGGAATAGTTTGAAGAGTATTGGTATTAGGTCTTCTTTGAAGGTCTGATAGAATTCTGAACTAAAACCATCTGGTCCTGTGCTTTTTTGGTTGGAAGACGTTCTATGACCCCTTCTATTTCCTTGGGGGTTATGGGACTGTTTAGACCATCTATTTGATCCTGATTTAACTTTGGTATTTGGTATCTGTCTAGGAAATTGTCCATTTCCTCCAGATTTTCCAGTTGTGTTGAGTATAGGCTTTTGTAGTAGGATCTCATGATTCTTTGAATTTCCTCAGTTTCTGTTGTTTTATCTCTCTTTTCATTTCTAATTTTGTTAGTTTGGATACTGTCTCTGTGCCCTTTGGTTAGTCTGGCTAAGGGTTTATCTATCTTGTTGATTTTCTCAAAGAACCAGCTCCTGGTTTTGTTGATTCTTTGTATGGTTCTCTTTGTTTCAACTTGATTGATTTCAGCCCTGAATTTGATGACTTCCTGTCTTCTACTCCTCCTAGGTGAATTAGCTTCTTTTTGTTCCAGAGCTTTCAGGTGTACTGTTAAGTTGCTATTATATGCTCTCTCATGTTTCTTTTAGGAGGCACTCGGGGCTATGAGTTTTCCTCCTAGCACTGCTTTCATTGTGTCCCATTGATTTGGGTATGTTGTGTCTTCATTTTCATAAATTCTAAAAAGTCTTTGATTTCTTTATTTCTTTCTTCCTTGACTAAGGTATCATTGAGTAGAATATTGTTCAGCCTCCACGTGTATGTCGACTTTCTGTTGTTTTTTGTTGTTGTTGTTATTGAAGACCACTCTTCCTCCATGGTGATCCAATAGGAGGTATGGGAATAGTTTGATCTTCTTATGTTTGTTGAGGTCTGTCTTGTGCCCAATTATATGGTTGATTTTGGAGAAGGTATCATGAGGTGCCGAGAAAAAGTTATATTATTTTGCTTTAGGATGAAATGTTTTATATATATATATATATATATATATATATATATATATATATGTTAAATACAATTGGTCCAAAGCTTCAATAAGTTTCCCTGTGTCCCTGTTTAGTTTATGTTTTCCTGATCGGTCCATTGAGGATAGTGGAATGTTGAGGTCCCCCACAATCACAAATGCCTTCCTTAGGCACAGAAGATGTAGCAAGCTAATCACCATCAACACTCTTTAAAAAGATTGCTAAGGATACACAATTTCTTTACCCAAACTCCCCATCTTTTGACCTGTATGTAGCCATATTGTTCAGACTTAATTTCTAACACACAATCTCACAGAGGTCATCTTTCAGTGTATTGTCATGATTGTCTTGTGCCTTCTAGGCAAAGAATGAATGCTTGGAGAGATGTGGAAACTCTGTAGTACTTTGATCAACTAATAAACTCTGTTTACATTTCTCATCTGCATCTATCTGTACTCACAGCATTCAGCTCTCACCCTTACTCTCCCATGTGCTGGAGCCTCCACTCAACCTTCCAAGTCTCACTTTTCCTATGGGTCCAACTGAGCTACGGTGAGACTCTTGGCTTGTTATTGATGTTCACACCAAAATCTATAGTGATTTAAGTATACTATAACACATGTAAAAACTAAGTATTAACTATACAGTGTCTCACATTTTGCCTTTCTACCCTTAAATGTTTCACACACACAAAGGATAATAACCTAAGACATAACCATACTTCCATTTACAGTAGAGTCCTTGCCAGGCCAATGCTCATAAAAATATAAAATAAATAAATAAAAATAAAAGTTGGTTCACCATTTCTTCGCTTCCTCCCTTTCTTCCTTCCTTCCTCCCTTCCTTTTCCTCTCCTTCTTCTTCCTCTCTCCCTCCTTCTCTCTACCTCTATTCCTTCATTTCTTCCTTCCTTCCTTCCTTCTTTTCTTTTTTTCTTTTTTTCTTTCTTTCTTTCTTTCTTTCTTTCTTTCTTTCTTTCTTTCTGTGTAGCTCAGGCTTACCTCCATCTCTTCAGCTTATCCTACTGGTGTGTGCCATCACAATCTACTTTTTGCTGTTGTTTGATTATGCCAAAAGGAAGAGTTTATTTTGAGAAAATATGGCTAATCACAGATCACAGGAGCAGAAAGAGGAGTTACCTAAAATGTCCAGGACAATAAATGTGCACACAAATACAAATACACAAAAATTACTTTTAATCTGCCCCTTAGTTTGCTTTTGAACTTTCACCTTGACAATAAGCTATATTTTGAAGGAAAAAATACTAATGAAGATGCTATTCATCTATAACAGAATATTCAAGGATAAAGTTTTCTAGGTGTACTCAAAGTTAGCTCTGAGCTGGCATGACTGCTTTTTGTTGTACCTTAAGGCTTTATCCCATTAATAACTGCTCTAGATCAGGGTTTACAAATGTCTCTAAAGAGGGTAAGATCTTAAAATTTTCAGGCTTTGAAGATTAGTTGTAATTCAATTCCAACAGAATAATTTCAAAAAGGATGATGGGGCTGGAGAGATGGTTACATAGTTAAGAGCACTGGTTGATCTTCCAGATGACTGAGAAGCACCCACATCCACATTGGGAGGATCACAACTACTGATAATTCCATTTCCAAGGGACTTGACATCTTCTTCTGGCTTCCATGGGTACCCTCACACAGATGTGCATATGTGTGTGTGTGTGTGTGTGCATATATATATATATATATGCACACACACAAATGTACTTAAAGTTTAAAAAACATGAAAACAAAGTACTGTAATTAAGGATCTAATAAACTTTCTTTACAAAACACAAATAAACAAACAAAATGTAATACTTGTTAAACAAGTAAAAATAGACCATATTTGGACCCTGGACCATAACTTATCAGTCCTAACTCTAGTATCGTAGTCTTGTTGCAACATATGGCATTTTTCATTTAAATAAAGATAAATGAAATTATAAATTCAATGTTTTTATTGTACTAGCCACATTTTAAGTGAAGAGTGGCCATACATAATCAATGGCTACCATATTGAAACATAGAATATTTCCATCATGTCAGCACAGAAACTCATCCCTCATTATCTTTAAACAACATTCGCATTCTTTGTATAAGAATAGGGGTAGCATTTTATTACTTAAGCTGCTGTATCCTAGTCATTATTAACACTTACTCAGAGTGAATAATTTGTTAAAACATTGAGTAGCCTGAAAGTTTCATATTGTACAAAAAATTGTGATTGTGTGATTTTAAATATTTTTATTTTCAGCAGAAATGAAGTCTTAAAAAGCATGTGAAATTTTTATGTACAACACTTGATAATGGCAAATCAAAATTATCCATACACTAAGAGTAAGAGGTTGGTTGGTTTCCATTTATTTCTAAAAAGCACCCCCACACACCATGAGACTAAAGTTCAAAATACAATTGCTTTAAATGTCTAAAAGCGGCAAAAACAGGCATGACAAAAAGATACCTAATGCACAATGTCTAGGAGATATATATCACTCAGAATTACCATCAAGTGTCAGAACCATCAGAAAGGAAATTTATCTAAATATTACTTCCTAATAGCAGGTGTAGGCAGCAGCAATGTGGTCTGCCCTAAAGTTTGGTCTTGGTTGTCTTAAGAGCTCATGGAGTTACTGTGTGGGTCACAACAAATACAAGTTCAGTCATGAGTTCCTGGTGTTTGGATCCTGACCAAACATGAGACATGCCAGCAACAGCAATTACATGTTTATAACATGGTGTCATGATTTAAAAACAGGTTCATGTGCATAAAAGTGTGATGGAAGAATTAAACAGAATTATTGATGACAGTAAAATTCCCAAAGAATATGATGTATGACCTCCTGACCAAGTAGGTTATGCATTGTGGCTCCATTCTTATCAAACTGCCTGGCAAGATTCTTTCACAATATTCTCCCTCTTACTAGTATAAATCAATTAATCCAATTATTTAAAAGGCTTATGAAAATTTAATTGCCTTTTCCAGAACTGAAGCATTTAGTCTTAAATCTGATTGGGTTTCAAATTAATCCAACCTGTGTTTAATGTTGTTGCAGATATGAATGGCATGGGAGTAGTTTTTAGTGGCTTAAAACAACCCAAAGATATTATATTACACCTCTGTAGATGAGAAATGCAACTTATATTACGCTGGATGAAGTTCATCTCATGCTGGCCAGGTGTGTTTCATCTGGAAATCTTCAGAGTAGAATATACATCCTTGGCTTTTTTTCACTTTCTAGGGAATTTTGTATTTATTCCACCTTCAAAGTCAGCAACATAAGACTGAGTCCCTTTCACTACTGAGCCTCTTCTGCTTTCCTTTCTACAAAAACAAAAAACAAACAAACAAAGCCTTTTGTATTCCATTGAATTCTCTCAGGTAACTTAGAACAACTTCCTTGTTAAAAGAAAGATCAGAATGTTATGAGAAAATAGAATCATGACTTCTTTTCTGGTTTTTGCTTTTTCATTTCATTCATAACAAGCTTGCACACCTCCTAAGCAAACTTAATGCTCACTTATAATTGCTTTTTGCCTGGAGAATGCACATCCCAAGCAAAGCAGAACAAAAGCCTGAAACAGTTCAGATTCAGCCAGTTCCTGAGAATCTCCCCAGCAGCCCATGAAATGCAAATATAGAAGCAGCCGGTCACAGCAGAGGTGATACACACTTATACTCTCAAAAACCTGTGACCACCCCCAAGAGAAGTGGGGATCAAGAGTCTGAGAGCAAGGCAGTTTGCATATTGATTTTGAAGCCCACACTACGCCAAGAGATCAAAGAAAAGTGGTGTTCAGTTAAACTTAGCACAGAGGGGGCCAACAGCCTCATTCCAGGCTGCATAATTTCATAATTAAAGATCAGGGGTGGCCACAATAAATAGCATGACATTAATCAAGTCTTTTAAATGGCAGCGTACAAATCAATCTTTCTCATTTCAAAGAAACTTTGACAACTTCCAAAAGGCATCATCTCATGCAAATGGCATGCTGTATTATAACTGTTTAATTAACTCTAGTATCAAAAGGCAGATGTGGCTCCAGAGGGAGTCCTTATATCTCACATGGAGACAGCTGCCTGCACGTGATCATGGCCCCACTCACTATGTCACAGCCACCCATCCTGTCCCCTCAGCAAGCTCCTTTCATCCTCCAGATCTGCTTCACTTTCATAAAAATGAGAGAGCATCTTTGCAGGAGCGTGATGAGATTGGATAAAGTTTCTGGAGACACACTTTGAAGATGAAGGCAGTGAGCTTCTCTCAAAAAAAACAAGTAACGTGCATGCATGTGTGTGTGTGTGTGTGTGTGTGTGTGTGTGTGCGCGCGCGCGCGCATGTGGCACACATGCACACACACATGAGCATATGTTTAAACACTATATGATGTTAATATTGTCAACTACAGTATCTAGAACCATCTAGGAGATCATACTCTTGAGAATGTCTGAGAGAGCTTATCTGGATTAGGAGAACTGCCTTGGGAAGACGAGCCTTACCTTTGAATGGCATCATTCCACAGACTGGGATCCTAAATAGAATAAAACAGACAATTATGAGCTGAGTGCTAGCATTCATCTTTTTCTGCTCCTAGATTTCAGATACAATGAACCAGGCTCTTAAAGCTCCTTCTGTGACTTCTCCACTGTGATAGACTGAACTATGAGCCCCAAATCTTTCCTTAGTTAAGTTGATTTTATCAGGAATTTTGTTATAGCAAGGAAGCAAGTATCTAATACACAATTCTTTGAATATTTACTGGATTCCTGATAAAACTGGGATTTGGTAGAGCCTAAGATTCTGCCCTTCTCAGCAGCTCCCAAATGCTGGCAATGCTGCTGTTTCATGGATAACACTGAGCAGCTAGTGACGGGTTGATGCACAATAACCAAGCTTGGTCATTAGACTTAGACCTGATGAAAGCTGTTTTTTGAATGCAGAACTTTCAACTGCTTTAGAGTAATTCTAGACCTAGGGGATATTCAGAATAACTACCTCTACTTTAGCATGTTTGTTGTCTTACCCACAGAGACAGAGCAGGGACAATTTCTGCTTCTGGTTTCCTTTCCGCAGCCACCAGAGCACATAGAAGAGAGAGGTGAGGGAAGGAGAGAACGCAGTTTGGTTCTCAGAAGCCTTCACAACAGTATAGACATAAAGCATCATCTGTAACTCCAGGACCCATTCAAAAGTGCTTGGGGGCAGGGGGAATGATGGTCATATTGTCAACTTAGTAGTATTTAGAATCTCCTAAGAGACAGGTTTCTCAGAGTATCTGTGAGGGAGTTTCTAGGCTGCATTTATTGAGTTATGAAGACCCACTCCAGCTATGGGCGACACCATTCCATGGGCTGTAGTCCTGAACTGAAGAAAAAGGATGAAGCAATATGAGTACTAACACTCAGGTCTCTCTACTTCCTGACTGTAGATACAATGTGACCAGCTGCAACTATGGTCTCCCCACCATTGTGACTGTCCCCTCAGACTCTGAGCCAAAGAAATCTTTTTTGCTTAAATTGCTTTTGTCAAGAATTTTGTCACAGAAATAAGAAAAGTAAAGAACATGAGGCTTTAATCAAAATTAATTAATGCACAGAGAATCCCCTACATGTATGAATACTTGTAACCAATATTATTACATTATGGAGAAGGTTTCCCTTGTAACCAATATTATTACATTATGGAGAAGAAGAAAAATAAAACCATCTGGCTTGGACCCCATCCTTACCATCTGACAATACTTTTCCCCACTAAAGAGTACAGCAGATTTTTAATGGCATATGCTTTTTACCTAGAACAAAGCTAGTTTCTTTGTGTAGAGAATTTAATCAATACTTAAAACAAATCTGTGAGTGGAGAGAGTGAATTTGCTTACATGAGAAGGTAAATAGAAAATTACTTGATGATAAACCCACAATCATATGTTGAGTTGTGCAGTCACTTAAGGCAACATGTTTCATTTGAAAAGTTTAAGTAATTTGTGGTTTTGTCCTTTTTTTTAAATGTATCATAGTTAATACTGATTGTCAGTGTAATGGGACAAAGAATCAGCTAGGAGACCAGCCTCTAGGTGAACCTGTGAGGGATGCCGATCCCAAACCATAAACAACTCCCTTATTTTCCATTTTAAAATCACATTAAACTCACAGTTAAAGCTGACTGTAATAAGTCTCCAAATTTACATGTGTTCTATTTTTGAATACCAGACTTATTTCTATAAAAAACATTTCCTGCCTTGGTTTTTATTAGCTATATAGAGTTTTTTAAAAGTGAGAAATAGCCCAATTCCACCTTTAAACATCACCTGGCAAAAGTATCTTATGAAAAATATAATAGTTGACATTTTTATTAATTAACTATTTTATTTATATCCCAAATATTGCTCCACCTCCCAGTCCCCCTTCACAGTTATTCTCCCATTCCCCATCTCGTTCATCTCTGAGGGAGTGCCCCCCCAACTGCTCACTTGCATATTTCCCTACCCTGGGGCATCAAGTTTCTACAGTATTAGACACATCCTCTCCCACTGAGGCCCTCTGCTACATATGTGCCTGGGGCCCCGGAACAGCGCATGTATGCTGTTTGGTTGGTGACTCAGTCTCTGGGAGCTCTCAGGGTCTATGTTAGTTGATCCTGTTGGTCTTCCTATGGCTGTCATCCCCTTCAGCTCCTTCAACCCTTCCCCTACCTCTTCCATAGGGATCCTGGACCTCAGTCAAATGTTTGGCTGTGATTATCTACATCTACCTCAGTCAGCTGCTAATAGAGCCTCTCAGAGGATAGCCGTGCTAGGCTTCTGTCTACATGAACAACATAACATCAGAAATAGTTAACAGGGATTGGTACACCCCCCCCCATGAGATGGATCCCAAGTTGGGCCGATTGCTGGGAAGACATTACTTCAGTCTCTGGTCCATTTTTGTCCCTGCATTTTTTTTAGACAGGAGCAATTTTGTACCAATGGTTTTGTAGGTAGGATGGTATGCCCATCCTTTCATTGGGGCTCCTCTCTGGCTACTGGAGGTGGTCTCTTTACGTTCCATATCCCGTTATTGGGCATTTCAGCTAAGGTTGCCCACATTGAGTCCTTGAAGCTTCCCCGAATCCCAAGTCTCTGGGACTTTCTAGAGGTCCCCTACCCTTCACCCTTGGCAAGCAGCTGCATATTTCCATTCATTCTCCTCCTAGCCCTCTGAGCCTCTCTTGTGTCCTCATCTACCCGATCCTGGCCCCATTTCTGCTCCATCTCCCCTTGCCCACCCAGATACCTCCCTCTACCTCCTATGATTATTTTGTTCCCCCTCCTAAGTGGGATTTAAGCATTCTCACTTGGGCCTGTCTTCTTGCCTAACTTCTTAGGATGGATTATACATTGGGTATTCTGTACTTTTTGGCATATAATATCCACTTAACAGTAAGTACATACCATGCATGTATCCTTTGGGGGTATGGGTTATCTCACTCAGAATGATATTTTCTACTTCCATCCATTTGCCTGCAAACTACTTGATGTCCTTGTTTTTAATAGCTGAATAGGATTCCATTATGTAAATGAAGCACATTTTCTGTATCCATTCTTCAGTTGAGGGACAGTTGTTGCTTCCAGTTTCTGGATGTTACAAATATCTATGAACATAGTGGAGCATGTGTTGTTGTGATACCGTAGAGCATCTTTTGGGCATATGCTCAGGAGTAGTATAGCTGGGTCTTCAGGTAGAACTATTTCCAACTTTCTAAGGAACCACCAGATTGATTTCCAGAGTGACTGCACATGTTTACAATCGCACCAGCAATAGAGGAGTGTTTCCCCTTTCTCACATCCTCATCACCATGTGCTGTCATTTGAGTTTCTGATCTTAGTCATTCTGATTGGTATAAGGTGGAATCCTAGGGTCGTTTTGATTTGCATTTCCCTGATGACTAAGGATGTTGAACATTGTTTTAAGTGTTTCTTGGCCATTGGTGATTCTTCTGTTGAGAATTCTGTTTAGTTCTCTACCCCATTTTTAATTTTGGCTATTTGGTTTTGGAGAGTCTTATTTGTTGAGTTATTTGTATGTTTTGAATATTAGACTCCTATCAGATGTAGGATTAGTGAAGATCTTTTCCCAATATGTAGGCTGCCATTTGTCCATTTTTCAAATTCACCAAGAGACACCATCAGGAAAATATATATGAAGAATTGATGAATTTCTAAAAATAACCAAATCACTGACTAAGGCAAGTGATTAATATGTAGTAGGAAGCATGTAGTGGCATGTGTAAAATAAACAAACAAACAAAAAAACAGGATCTTCATGTAAGAGAAATGGATGGGTGACTTCAACAATGGAATGGAGTGTTTACTGGTAATGGAGGTAGATATATGTTAGCTTGGATTAATTTACACAAATGTATCATTTGAGGGCAAAATAATACTCAGGGGAAAATGTCCCCTTCCAACATTTTCAGTACAAGAACCAAGAAGATAGGAAGGATTCGGGCTGAACTTTATTGAGTAGTCCTGGCTGTTTATGAAGGAAGTCTCATGAGGTCAGAACCTCCATCTCTGGTCAGGTTGGGTTTTTAAAGGGCTGAGGGAAGAAAGATGCTCAATCAAAGTCATTCATTCACTTTCCCCTCTAGGGTTGAGAAGGTATCTCAGTGGTAGAGCACTTGCCAAGCATGAAAGATGCTCCAAGGTAATTTACCAGTATTGACAGAGAGAGCTTTTACTTTCTTTAGGCCCTTAGACACAGAGATTAGAATTAATTTGCCCCTGGGCTTGAGGTATAACAATCATTTCATGGAGAGACATGCTCATTATTGCTTTTGTTCTCCTGTCCTTAGCCCACATCCCTATTTCCTTCCTCTCCACATGCTATGTGTTGGATATGTATACTTGGATAATTTTATGGATATATGCAAATTTTCATTTGCATGAATGATTATGTTCTATTTTTTACTCAAATATTCTCCAATGAAGATGCCCCACATGCTATTTCAAATACTTCAGGCAAGTTGTATCCATTCCAATAGAACAGACTGTGCTGTAGGAAAGAATAAAGCAAAAACAGTGTTAACTGTGATCTACACCCAGTTTTGCCAGGCCCTCAGTGTCTTTACTGGTAGAAAGCTCATCCTAGACATAGATATAGCAATGAGCATCAGTGTAGTGAGTAGAAAATTAGAGATTGAAGAGTGAAAAATCTGCCCATAATGTAAGCACATAAGTCAACACAAGGATTTGCCATAGTAACTTGATCTTGTTCAGTGTTTCTTCTTTTTGCATTTGCTACACTTCTAATATCCACAGCATTCACACTACTTACTCTCTTACCTTTTTTACCTAAATAAAATCCAAATCTGAAGATTGAGGTCATAATTAAGAAATTACAAGAATGATATTCTCATACCCCAGGACTAAGGCCAACTACGAAGCCAACTATGGTGGAAATTATGAAATAGAAATGTAAATGTAACATGTGAAGTTTATGGGTTTTTTCTTATGCCTCAAGGACATCCAAACCAATAGAAGTAGGTGGGCTTCTGAGGTTTGACCTGAACTATTCAACATGTCATCAGGAACCAGAAGTCCTTGAAATGGCATGTGATAGCTGGGCACATCCCCATGGTGAGTGCCTAGAGCTGCATGCTTAAGGAACTCCAATGCAATGCAATTATGATGCAGCTAAACCTGAGCTCTCATTCAGAGCTGTTGCTTGAAACAATGCCAGAATTCAGATGTTTGCAAAGATAAAAAGACAAAAAAGGACTTGGATACTGAAATCACTCCTATGCTCACACAACGCAACACGTCAATGTATGATTATTTGTCCTCAGATATGTGTCCTTGTTTTTACATCCTCAAAGTCCATCCTGTACATACATTTTTTGGAGCATGGTTTTCTCCCAGTGCCCAAGAAAAGCCTGTTATAAGTATTCAGTGTCCTCATTTTTTTATTTATTTGTTTGTTTGTTTGTTTGTTTGTTTTATATTTATTTATGGCCTGATCTGTCAGTTTCTTAGAAAGGAGTGTTAAAAAATCTCTCACTATGATGTATATTTTCAATTTTTCTCTGTACTTTCATGTCAAAGCTATGATGAAAATTGTAAATTGTTCCATTTTTCTGTGTAGGTCTTCTATTAATACAACCCATCTTTCCTTTTTCCTTCCTTAATGTTTTTAACTTTGAGTTACATCTTGTCAGTTGATCTTGTATTGTTCCTGTTACTTTGTTATTAAATCTTCCTAGTATATAATTACCCTTTCTTTAATTTCAACCTCTCTGAATCATTTATGCCTCTTATACAGAGCACATGATGTTTAGAATTCAATCCGAGAACTGTAACCTTCACATACATCATGATTCCTGATGTGTCGTTTACTTTCTGCCATTCTGTTTGGTTTTCAATATCCTACCCACCCATTCATTTTTTCTTTTCCTGTCAGCTATTATTATTATTTTTTTTTTAGTTATTTTTATTTTCTATATTCTATGTTTACATTTCAAAGGCTTTCCCCTTTCCCAGTTCCCACCCACCATAGTTCCCATAGTTCTTCTCCCCCCCAACTATTCCCCAATCATTCCCCCTCCCCCCTCGGTTTCTTTACTAAACTGGATGCAATCTTTACATGCCCAGGGTCCTCTCCTTTCTTCTTCTTGGGAATCTTTTGGTTTGCTATTTGTGTCTTGAGTATTTAGTGCTTCTGGGCTCATTAATATCCACTTATCAGTGATTGCATTTCATGTGCATTCTTTTGTGATTGGGTTAGCTCACTCAGGATGATATTTTCCAGGTCTAACCATTTACCTACAAATTGCATGAATTCATTATTTTTAATTGCTGAGTAGTATTCCATTGTATAAATATACCACATTTTCTGTATCCATTCCTCCTTTGAGGGATATTTGGGCTCCTTCCAATTTCTGGCTATTATAAACAAGGCTGCTATAAACATAGTGGAGCATGTGTCTTTATTGCATGTAGGGGAATCCTCTGGGTATATGCCCAGGAGTGGTATGGCAGGGTCCTCTGGAAGTGACATGCCCAATTTTCTGAGGAACCGCCAAACTGATTTCCAGAGTGGTTTTACCATTTTGCAATCCCACCAACAGTGGAGGAGTGTTCCTCTTTCTCCACATCCTCGCCAGCACTTGTTGTCTCTTGAGTTTTTAATCTTAGCCATTCTGACTGGTGTGAGGTGGAATCTCAGGGTTGTTTTGATTTGCATTTCCCTGATGACTAATGATGTTGAACATCTCTTAAGGTGTTTCTCGGCCATCCGAATTTCTTCTGGTGAAAATTCTTTGTTTAGCTCTGTGCCCCATTTTTTGATAGGGTTATTTGTTTCTTTGCGGTCTAACTTCTTGAGTTCTTTGTATATATTGGATATTAGCCCTCTGTCGGATGTGGGGTTGGTAAAGATCTTTTCCCACTTTGTTGGTTGCCGTTTTGTCCTTCGGACAGTGTCCTTTGCTTTGCAGAAACTTTGTAATTTTATGAGGTCCCATTTGTCGATTCTTGATCTTAGTGCGTACGCTATTGGTGTTCTGTTCAGGAACTTTTCCCCTGTGCCCAAGTCCTCCAGGGTCTTCCCAAGTTTCTTTTCTAATAGTTTCAGTGTGTCTGGTTTTATGTGGAGGTCCTTGATCCACTTGGAGTTGATCTTAGAGCAAAGAGATAAGAGTGGGTCAATTCGCATTCTTCTGCATGTTGACCTCCAGTTGAAC
Source organism: Apodemus agrarius (assembly GCA_964023405.1). Taxonomy (NCBI): domain Eukaryota; kingdom Metazoa; phylum Chordata; class Mammalia; order Rodentia; family Muridae; genus Apodemus; species Apodemus agrarius. The sequence continues at coordinate 1,760,736 of OZ030013.1, forward strand.
CAGCACCATTTGTTGAAAAGGCTATCTTTATTCCATCGGATGGTTGTGGCTCCTTTATCAAAGATCAAGTGACCATAAGTCTGTGGGTTAATTTCAGGGTCTTCAATCCTGTTCCATTGATCTGTTTGCCTGTTGCTATACCAATACCATGCAGTTTTTAACACAATTGCTCTGTAGTACTGCTTGAAGTCAGGGATATTGATTCCCCCAGAAGTCCTTTTATTGTTGAGAATAGTTTTAGCTATCCTGGGTTTTTTGTTGCTCCAGATGAATTTGAGAATTGCTCTTTCTAGATCTATGAAGAATTGAGTTGGGATTTTGATGGGGATTGCATTGAATCTGTATATTGCTTTTGGCAAGATGGCCATTTTTACTATATTGATCCTGCCAATCCAGGAGCAAGAAATATTTTTCCATCTTCTGAGGTCTTCTTCGATTTCTTTCTTCAGGGACTTGAAGTTCCTGTTGTACAGATCTTTCGCTTGTTTGGTTAGAGTTACGCCAAGATACTTTATGTTGTTTGTGGCTATTGTGAAGGGTGTTATTTCCCTAATTTCTTTCTCTGCCTGCTTGTCCTTTGAGTACAAGAAGGCCACTGACTTGCTTGAGTTAATTTTATAACCTGCCACTTTGCTGAAGTTGTTTATCAGCTGTAGAAGTTCTCTGGTGGAGTTTTTTGGGTCGCTTAGGTAAACTATCATATCGTCTGCAAATAATGATAGTTTCACTTCTTCCTTTCCAATTTGTATCCCTTTGACTTCCTTATGTTGTCTAATTGCTCTTGCTAGAACTTCAAGTACTATATTGAAAAGATATGGAGAGAGAGGGCAACCTTGTCTAGTCCCTGATTTTAGTGGGAATGCTTCAAGTTTCTCTCCATTTATTTTGATGTTGGCTACTGGTTTGCTGTAGATTGCTTTTACTATGTTTAGGTATGGGCCTTGAATTCCTGCTCTTTCCAAGACTTTTAGCATGAAAGGATGCTGAATTTTGTCGAATGCTTTTTCAGCATCTAATGAGATGACCATGTGGTTTTTTTCTTTCAGTTTGTTTATGTAGTGGATTACATTGATGGATTTCCGTATATTGAACCATCCCTGCATCCCTGGGATGAAGCCTACTTGATCATGGTGGATGATCGTTTTGATGTGCTCTTGGATTCGGTTAGCAAGAATTTTATTTAGTATTTTTGCATCTATATTCATCAGAGAAATTGGCCTGAAGTTCTCTTTCTTTGTTGGATCTTTTTGTGGTTTAGGTATTAGCGTAATTGTGGCTTCGAAGAATGAGTTGGGCAGTGTCCCTTCTGTCTCTATTTTGTGGAATAGTTTGGAGAGTATTGGTGTTAAGTCTTCTTTGAAGGTCTGGTAGAATTCTGCACTAAAACCATCTGGTCCCGTACTTTTTTTGGTTGGGAGGCTTTCTATAACCCCTTCTATTTCTTTAGGGGTTATGGGACTATTTAGCTGGTCTACTTGATGCTGATTTAATTTTGGTATTTGATATCTGTCTAGGAAATCGTCCATTTCCTCCAGATTCTCCAGTTGTTTTGAGTATAGACCTTTGTAGTAGGATCTGATGATCTTTTGAATTTCCTCAGTTTCTGTTGTTATGTCTCCCTTTTCATTTCTAATTTTGTTAATTTGTATACTGTCTCTGTGTCCTTTGGTTAGTCTGGCTAAGGGTTTATCTATCTTGTTGATTTTCTCAAAGAACCAGCTCCTGGTCTTGTTGATTCTTTGTATGGTTCTCTTTGTTTCTATTTGATTGATTTCAGCCCTGAGTTTGATGATTTCTTGTCTTCTACTCCTCCTGGGTGAATTAACTTGTTTTTCTTCCAGGGCTTTAAGGTGTGCCATTAAGCTGTTAGTGTATGCTCTCTCCAGTTTCTTTTTGGATGCACTTAGAGCTATGAGTTTTCCTCTTAGCACTGCTTTCATTGTGTCCCATAGATTTGGGTAGGTTGTACCTTCATTTTCATTGAATTCTAAAAAGTCTTTGATTTCTTTTTTTATTTCTTCCTTGACCAAGGTGTCATTGAGTAGAGTATTGTTCAGTTTCCATGTGTATGTGGGCTTTCTGTTGTTTTTGTTGCTATTGAAGACCACTCTTACTCCATGGTGATCTGATAAGAGGCATGGGATTAGCTCGATCTTCTTGTATTTGTTGACATCTGTCTTGTGACCGATTATATGGTCTATTTTGGAGAAGGTACCATGCGGTGCTGAGAAAAAGGTATATTCTTTAGCTTTAGGATGAAATGTTCTATATATATCTGTTAAATCCAATTGGTCCAGAGTTTCAATTAGTTTCACTGTGTCCCTGTTTAGTTTCTGCTTTCCTGATCGGTCCATTGAGGAGAGTGGGGTGTTGAAGTCACCCACAATTATTGTGTTAGGTGTAATGTGTGCTTTAAGCTTTAGTAAGGTTTCTTTTACGAAGGAGGGTGCCCTTGCATTTGGAGCATAGATGTTCAGTATTGAGAGCTCTTCCTGGTGGATTTTCCCTTTGGCCAGCAAGAAGTGACCTTCTGAGTCTCTTTGGATGATTTTAGGTTGAAAGTCAATTTTATCTGATATTAGAATGGCTACTCCAGCTTGTTTCCTGAGACCATTTGCTTGTAAAATTGTCCTCCAGCCTTTTACTCTAAGGTAGTGTTTGTCTTTAACACTGAGATGTGTTTCCTGTATGCAGCAAAATGTAGGGTCCTGTTTCCGTATCCAGTCTGTTAATCTATGTCTTTTTATTGGGGAATTGAGTCCATTGACGTTAAGAGATATTAAGGAATAGTAATTATTACCTCCAGACATTTTTGAAATTATATTTATTTATCTTATTTATTTTTTATATTCGAGAGGTTATCTTCTTTTGGGTTTGATGAGAGGAGGTTTCTATCTTGCTTCTTCCCGGGTGTAGTTTCCGTCCTTGTCTTGGTGTTTTCCCCCTATTATCCTTTGTAGGGCTGGATTTGTGGAGAGATATCTTGCAAATTTGGTTTTGTCATGGAATACCTTGATGTCTCCATCAATGGCAATTGAGAGTTTTGCTGGGTAAAGTAGTTTTGGCTGAAGTTTGTGTTCTCTTAGAGTTTGCATGATATCTGCCCAGGATCTTCTAGCTTTCATGGTCTCAGGTGAGAAGTCTGGTGTTATTCTGATAGGTTTTCCTTTATATGTTACTTGGCCTTTTTCTCTTGCTGCCTTTAGTATTCTTTCTTTGTTTATTACATTTGGAGTTTTGATTATTATGTGACGGGATGTATTTCTGTTCTGGTCCAGTCTGTTTGGGGTTCTATAGGCTTCTTGTATATTCATGGGCATCTCTCTCCTTAGGTTGGGGAAGTTTTCTTCCATAATTTTATAGAAGATATTAGCTGGCCCTTTAACTTGTAAATCTTCACTCTCGTCTATACCTATAATCCTTAGGTTTGGTCTTCTCATAGTGTCTTGGATTTCCTGGATGTTTTGGGTTACCACCTTTTTGCATTTAGTATTTTCTTTGACTGTTGAATCAATGGTTCCTATGGTATCTTCGGCTTCTGAGATTCTGTCTTCTATCTCTTGTATTCTATTGTTGATACTTGCGTCTATGGCCCCTGATTTCTTCCCCAGGTTTTCTATCTCCAATGTTGTCTCCCTCTGTGATTTCTTAGTTGTTTCTACTTCTGTTTTTAGTATCTGGATGGATGTGCTCAGATCTTTCGCTTGCTTGATTGTGTTTTCATGTATTTCTTTAATAGATTTTTGTGCTTCCTCTTTCATAGCTTCTACTTGTTGGCCCACGTTCTTCTGTAGTTCTTTAAGTGACTTTTGTCTTTCTTCCTTATTGTCTTCTTCTCTTTGATCCATCTTCTCCTGCATTTCTTGAAGTGATTTTTGTATTTGCCTCGTAAAGGCTTCTAACTTTTGATCCATTTTCTCCTCTATTTCTTTACGAGATTTTTCTATGTGTTCAGCTACCAGCATCCTGACCAGTGATTTTATATCCAAGTCTTGTTTTTCTGGTGTTTTAGGGTATCCAGGGATTCCTGTTGTTGGAGAACTGGGTTCAGATGCTGTCATGTTGCCTTGATTTTTGTTAGTAACGTTCCTTCGTTTTCCTTTTGCCATCTGGTTATTTCTGGTTTTAGTTGGCCTTGTTGTCAGTGGCTGGTGTTTGAATCTCCTGTGAGGCTGGGCTCACCTGTTGTTTCTCTATTGGTGAATATGTGTGACTGCTGCTTTAAGGGATCATAAGCTGGCTGCCACCCATGCGATTGTAGCCCCTGTTGGAGTCTGTCTACCTGGGCTTCTCCAGCTGTGTCCTGGTTGCAAGGAACTCCGAGAGCCTAGCAGATCCCCCGTGAGGGTAGCCCTGGAAGGGGTGTTTACCTGGGCCTTTCCAGCTGTGTCCTGGTTGCAATATGGAGGCCTGCCGCTACACCGCTGGTCTAGGGGCCGGCGAGCTGGTTGCAGAACGCAGCTTAGGTGCTCACCGGAGGGCGGGGATGTCCCACAGAGCCTGGGCCTTTCCAGCTGTGTCCTGGTTGTGATATGGAGGCCCGCCGCTACACCGCTGGTCTAGGGGCCGGCGAGCTGGTTGCAGAACGCAGCCTATGTGCTCACCAGAGGGCGGGGATGTCCCACAGAGCCTGGGCCTTTCCAGCTGTGTCCTGGTTGCAATATGGAGGCCCGCCACTACACCGCTGGTCCAGGGGCTGGCGAGCTGGTTGCAGAAGCAGCCTTGGTGCTCACCAGAGGGCTCAGAGATGTCCCACAGAGCCTAGGCGGGACTCCGCCTGCTTGGCTCCGAGACCCTAGCAGATACCCCCGTGAGTGTAGCCCTGGAAGGGGTGTTTACCTGGGCCTTTCCAGCTGTGTCCTGGTTGCAATATGGAGGCCCGCCGCTACACCGCTGGTCTAGGGGCCGGCGAGCTGGTTGCAGAACGCAGCTTAGGTGCTCACCCGAGGGCGGGGATGTCCCACAGATCCTGAGCCTTTCCAGCTGTGTCCTGGTTGCAATATGGAGGCCCGCTGCTACACCGCTGGTCCAGGGGCCAGCGAGCTGGTTGCAGAAGCAGCCTTGGTGCTCACCAGAGGGCTCGGGGATGTCCCACAGAGCCTAGGCGGGACTCCGCCTGCTTGGCTCCAAGACCCTAGCAGATACCCCCGTGAGTGTAGCCCTGGAAGGGGTGTTTACCTGGGCCTTTCCAGCTGTGTCCTGGTTGCAATATGGAGGCCCGCCGCTACACCGCTGGTCTAGGGGCCGGCGAGCTGGTTGCAGAACGCAGCTTAGGTGCTCACCCGAGGGCGGGGATGTCCCACAGATCCTGGGCCTTTTCAGCTGTGTCCTGGTTGCAATATGGAGGCCCGCCGCTACACCGCTGGTCCAGGGGCTGGCGAGCTGGTTGCAGAAGCAGCCTTGGTGCTCACCAGAGGGCTCGGGGCCAGCTATTATTATTTTAATTCTGTTTTTCCTACTCTAGTTATTTGGAAATTGCACCTATTATTTCTATAATAGTTTCCTTTGTAAACTTAACACATCCCTTTAAAGATATATTTTAAGATAAGAATTAATTTGTATGTTTATTCAAGAAAATGATCAATGCCTGCCACCCTGAGTGAGATGATTCCCTAGAGTGAGGATTTCACTGAAGAGGACATTCAAGAAAATCATGGAATTTCCATTCTGGTTGGCAATATAAGATGATAAAGACAATAAGTATATCTACAGTCTTAAAGCACAGCAAGCATCCCAGTCTGTGAGAAGGGAAGGTGTTGAACTGTGAGATCAGTGGTAAAAAGAGCTTCTGCTATAAACATAGTGGAGCATGTGTCTTTATTGTAGCAGCCTTGTTTATAATAGCCAGAAATTGGAAGGAGCCCAAATATCCCTCAAAGGAGGAATGGATACAGAAAATGTGGTATATTTATACAATGGAATACTACTCAGCAATTAAAAATAATGAATTCATGCAATTTGTAGGTAAATGGTTAGAACTGGAAAATATCATCCTAAGTGAGTTAACCCAATCACAAAAGAATACACATGAAATGCAATCACTGATAAGTGGATATTAATGAGCCCAGAAGCCCTAAATACTCAAAGCACAATTAGCAAGTCAAATGATTCCCAAGAAGAAGAAAGGAGAGGACCCTGGGCCTGTAAAGATTGGATCCAGTTTTGTAGACCTAGAACAGAGAAATCATGGGGGGGAATGATTGGGGAATAGTTGGGGGGAGAGGAATTATGGGGCATATGGTGAGGGGGAACTGGGAAAGGGGAAAGCCTTTGGAATGTAAACATAGAATACAGAAAATAAAAATTTTTAAAAAAAAAGAGCTTCTGACCTCAGTAGGAGGTGCTTAGGTAAAAGTAAGGAGTCTGGCTTTTGTACTTAGTAAGTTGGGAATTAATGGATGGCTTTCATCAAATGAGAGAAATAACTTGACTCAGGTTTATGTGAGATTACATGGCTCAGGGTTGAGAATCAATAGCAGAAAACAAAGCCCAAAATGGAATACTACTGCAAAAGACCCAGAAGAAATAGAATGTTCATGTGGACAGAGACGAAGAAGCAGGTGGAGGAAAGTGGCCATATTCTGGATATGCCCCCCCCTCTTTTTTTTTTTTTTTTTTTTTTTGGTTTTTCGAGACAGGGTTTCTCTGTGTAGCCCTGGCTGTCTTGGAACTCACTCTGTAGACCAGGCTGGCCTCGAACTCAGAAATCCTCCTGCCTCTGCCTCCCAGAGTGCTGGGATTACAGGCATGTGCCACCACCGCCCAGCTCTGGATATCCTTTTAATGTAGAGCCCGACATATTTTTTGGGGAAACCCATATTGTATCATGAACAAAAGAGGAAAGAAGAGGACATACTAGAATGTACCATATAAACAATCAGAGGACTACAGTTTGCTGGAGATTAAAAGATAGGAGGTTATCAGAAGGTTAGGTGGAGAAACTGAATTTGGTTTAGGGCATGTTCAAGTTTGAGAAGACCACTACACATCAGAGAGATGAAAACTGAGGTTCATAAAGGCCGACAATACATGAGCTGCAGACGACTAGAGATAAACATTTATGGGTCCTCAATATGGAGATAGTTTCTAAAGATAAGTATGTAAATATATTCATGCAGACGGTACAGACATCAAAGAGGTGAGAAGAAAAGAATGAGACTTGGGGCAAAAAAACATGTCAGGAAGAAGAATAGAAACCAGGAATAACATGTAATAATAAGTCTGCAGACACTAAACCCCAATATTGTTGCTGTTGCCAAGAGGCACTTGCTGACAGGAACCTGGTGTGGCTGTTCCTTGGGAGGTTCTGCCAGCAACTGACCAATACAGTTGTGGATGCTTGGAGCCCACCATCAGACTGAGCTCAGGGACCCTAGTAGGGGAGCTGGCGGAAGGACTAGAAGAGCAGAGGTGGATTGCAATGCCATAGTAAGAACAATGTAGGCTGGCTGGACCACCCAATGTGCCCAGGGACTAGACCACTAACTAAGAAGTGTACTAGGAGAGATCCATGGCTCCAGATACATATGTAGCCTTGTCTGACATTAATGGGAAGGGAGGCCCTTGGTCCTGTGGAGGTTTGATGCCCCAGCATAGGGGAATGCTGGAGCAGTGGGGCAGGAGAGGGTGGGTGGGTAGGGAGCACTCTAATAGAGGCAAAGGGGAGGAGGGAGAGGGCAGATGTGGGATGGTGGTTTGTGGAGGGGTGACCAGGAAGTAGGTGATCATTGGAGATATAAACAAATGAAATGATAAATAAAAATATGTGTAGTAGTAGTAATAATAATAATAATAATAATAATAATAAATAACAATAATATTATAAATAATAATAAAGATGGAGAAAAGAACCACAAGGGTAATGGAGAAATTGGGTTGAAACTGTGTTTTACAATGGAGGTGAACTTGACCAGGTTTCTGGGAGGGAATGGAATGCCAAGTTCTACAATTTTCTATTACCACTAACATGCCTCATAAAAATAGTTTTAATGGAGAAAAAAATTTGGAACTGGAGCTGGGGAAAAGAGAAAGAATGAATTGGAGAAGGAAGAAAAGGAGGAGGAAGAAGAAAAGAAGGAGAAAGAAAGGGAGGAGCCAGAGGGGAAGGAGAAGAAAGAGAAATCAGAGGTGACAACAGACAATACTTTAAGTTTTGCTACAAACAAGAGCAAAGAAGGGCAATCTTTAGTAGCCTTAGTCAGGCCAGGTGAAATTATAATATCTACCCTGAGGTATTACTAAGGGTAGGAAAGATAATATTATCTTTATATGTTGATGACAAGGATACATTTGAAAAGAATTAACTGGCTTTTGAAGAAAAGGGAAAGAACTCATGGCAAGAGAGCTATACCACTTGGACATACTTATTTCCCACTTTAAATGTCCTTGCTGGAGAAACTGGCTCATCTATAGTACTCAATTCCCATGCTCTGAATTATTTCCCATTGCATATCTATAGTATGATAGCCTAAATGTAATGTTTAATAGGAACGTTCTTTCTATTGAAAGCAAAGTAAATGAAGCTCAAGGAGGGAGCATTAAAATGGAATTGGTTGTGAAAGCCCAAACATGACAAGGAAACTGAGGGTTCAACACACTTGCAGGTCCTTGCATGTAGATGACTCTGGACTGGAAAACCAGTAGAGAAGCCAGAGATTCTTTTCACAGTGATCCCTGATATGATGACATTGGTCCTAACCTCCTAGTAAGGACACTATGGAGCTCTGAAGGTCATCCAAAGGGCAATTGCTATCCTGATGATAAGTGGGATATTCTCTATATAATATTCTCAGCTATTCAGATAATGATACTAACCACAGACGAAGGGCACTTTTAAAACCCTTTGGCCAAATGTGGGATGTTCCTGCACTCAGCATCCAGTCTCTTTAATGACTGAAGTGCTGTGTGCTCCATTTGACTGTGCAGAGCTGGAGATGCAAGCTGTGGCCACCAATCCAAGCAAAACTGCCTGGACCATAGGAGGGTCAGAAATGGTCTCTTCAGATAGCTGTCTCAACTCTAACATGGCTAACCAGCCTGCAGAGCCCCAAATTATAATTAAAATTGCAAAGGGGGTGCTTTTCTTTCTTGCTGCCCATTCCACACAGAATGTAGAAAGCATTTCAGTGTGTCCCTGATGAGAGCGTATGGGTTCAGTGGGAGCACAGCTTCGGGGTTTATTAGGAAAGTAATGAAACCAAAGGGAGTCAAGCATGTCAGAAAAAAGAGAAAGACAATTTAACAAGAGCACCCTGTGCAGAAGCAAAGACTGTTGTTTTAGGACTATGGATCTTCTGTCTGCTTCTCAAGGCTTATATTAATTGCTAATATGCAATCAGGAGTTGTTATTTTCACACTCCCACATTAAGAAGCAGAATATTCATAAATATTTACCAGATTGTTGTATGTGGCATGTAATTTCTTCTCTCTCCATAAATTATAAACATGTGTGATACATCACCAGAAGAGAAACATGTAGGAAGACAACAAACAAAATGGTAATTGAAATGACAGGCTCTACTTTGTTGAACTCTCTGACTCATTTTCTCACATCTAGCCCCACTAAGGGAAAAGTAAGCCTCTCCAGGCTCTGAAAGGCAATCACCCACATATCTGCAGCACATTGTGAGTTGGTCTGATCTGTCCTGGATTGGGGAATTCACAGTGATAAAAGTTATGATAATCAGCCATTAAATACTATTCTCTGGGGGAAGCTTTGGAAGGTGTGGAGAACCACATATACTAGCTTCTCTGATGTGGAAATCTTCACATCTTTTATCTCATGTTTAACTCATTTTGATTGTCCAAGATAATCAAAATTAATCTCAGGTAAGAAAAATAATCAAATAATCAAGGTCACCCTTATCTATAAAGGATGTACCACCTGCTTGCATACCCTAAGAGATCGAGGGAGACATGATGTTTTACTACTAGTACCCTGGTGTTCCAAATACCACACAAATGAGTATTGACTTTCCCTTACAGTGATCCACATCTTTCAGTATCTTGCTAACATTCACAAATTGAGAGTTGCTGGTCACCTGAAAACTTTAGAACCACTAGAAAAACTGAGTTTCCATTTTGCCCCACTCTCTCCCTGCTGAGTCTGTTTCACTCTGTGAGCCAATGAGTTTGTGATCACAACCCAGATGTAATTTACTACATTCAATAAATAAAGAAACTTCAAAGATTAAGTGATGTACTTCCATAATCATGTTCTTGGGTTTTTGTTTTGTTGTTGTTGGTGGTGGTGGTGGTTATTTTTTTATCTCTTGCAACAATGCAATGCCCTGTGAGCTAGTCACTAAGACTGTAAAGATTATTAAAGCCTTTGAAAACACTCTTGTCCCTCTAGTAGAATATTTAACATATAAAATCTTGACCATGTCTAATCATGACAAAGATGAGAAGCAATAGAAATACTCATAAACTGCTGGCACAAATTCAAAATGGTACGACCACCTTAGAAAACACTCTGGCAGATTGGCAATGACTTTATAACACACATGATGGAAAAGACAAAAGAAAGGGGATGAGAGGGAAGACATGCAGAGAGAGAAAAAAGAGAGGTACAGTGGCAAGAAAGAAACATAAAGAAAAGAGTATACTTTTTAATGCAATAATTGTCACAAGATAAATAGGACCCACCTGCCTGAGTTCAGATCTCAGAAAATGTCACATCTGGGATGATTTGAAAGACAGGAATAAGCCTAGCAAATACAGCAGTCATCCTAGGTGCTTTTCTGAGTACTAAGTTTTTCCTGACTTGCTAGAAGCTAGACACAGGTGACCAAATTTGGATACAAAGAACAGTGGGTAAAAGGACACATTACCACCTTGTTTGCTCATGATTTCCTGCTTTTCATACCAAAGTCACATTTCCAGGAAACCTTTCTACAGTACCCAAAACAAGGAGTACAGATCTTAAGAAGAATAGTACATACCTTGGATGATAAAATTTGGAACTGAAAAAAAAGTAGAGTTTTTAGCATGAAGTCAACATGATGAGGATTATTGGCCTTCAATAGCTTTTAGATTGCTTTTTCTCCAGACTCATTGACAAATTGATCCATGGTTCACAGTAACATCATCAATCTTCACATGATTTTAAGTAACATGAGCTGAGTAACGACTTAGATTTTGCCTGGCTGTTATATCAGATCTGTATCAAGATAGTACAAGCTCAAATTTTTAACACTGCATTAATATTTAATGCAATATTTAACTAGAATTTCCTAGTCTTGTTGGAAAACATGTTTCCTAAGAGTTGAGGTAATGAACAATGCCCACCAACAGACCTGTGCATTATGAAAACAGAAGACCAGAGTGACTAAGCTTTCGTAGCATTTGGAAATACCCACATGTGATTAGTACATCAAACAAGAAAACAGCTGCATAATCATAGCCTGAAAATACTTTGAGAAACTGTACCTGGGAGAAGGAAGCAGTAGCACATGTTTGGAGACTGAGTCTCAATAGAATGAGACCAGCTAGCACTCTAAATCAGCCATATGCTTTCTCATTTCTCCAAATTCACCAGTGCTCAGTTAAAAGTTGAAGCCACTGCATCCACTGGGACATAGTAGAGGAAGGGACACCTCACTGCACAGTTTTATTGTGCCCTGTGAAACTAGGCACAGTCAAATTTCCTTATTCTGAGTTGCAACCAAAATGTCCTATGAATGAGCTGTCCTAAAATAACCTTGTAAACCCAATGGTGAGGACATTTGAGGAGATCTGAAAACTAAGTCTCACAGCTGACTATTCCTAGCAAATGAAATCCCACATATTTAGTACATCACAGGGGAAAAGCTGTAAGAGTTTGATCTCTCTCTCTCTCTCTCTCTCTCTCTCTATATATATATATATATATATATATATATATATATATATATATATATCTTTCTGCTGCTGCTGCTGCTGCTGTTACCCCTTCCCTATCATTTCCATTACAGACTCTAGACATCTGAAACAATAAGACAAAATAAATTCTTTCTTCTTCAATTGTTTTTGGCTATGGTATTGTATCAGCATGACAAAAAAAAATTAAAAAAAATTTAAAAAAAACGAATGGACTAACTATGCTACATTATGCTGGTATCTATTTAGTTTGTTTGTTTTTTCCCCCAGAATGGCTGTGTCTTTCTTGGTTTAGCAATGACCATAACTAAAAGTAAGGTTGTTTCTTGAATACTCATAAAACTCTCTGTGCTACTTCTTTTCCATATTATGAAACACTAAAGAAAGATAGCCAGAAGCAAAGGATATGGCAAAATTCCTAATTCTAAGGAGTTGTGAGATCTCTGAGGACCCACATTTTCTTTGGTGTTGTGAATGTGGCAATTGCAGGAAATGTTAAAACACCATTGACCACTATTATGCTCATGTAAACCTTTATTATAAGGACTTTGTCTGGTTATATTTTTCCTGTGAATAGCCTAAGATGCTGGAATATAGAGTGAATTGACTCCTAACTGACAGCTGCAGTGGCTTTACCAAAGGTCTGGCTGCCTTTAGGGAAGGATAACCCATTGAGTAGCCAGATGGACTATCCTTCTGATGAGTGTCAAGTCATTTTGAGAACTCCATATATTCCTCGAGGAAGCTGCATGACAATTATAGCTGCTTGCTCCCTTCACATAATACCAGCTCCTGAAGGTACAGCCCTACTGCAGCTATATTAAACAGATCTTTCCATTGCAACTATTTCTATCCAGGCCAAAAGAAAAACATTTTGCCTGGAGACTTTTGCAAAGAGGCTGCTGTGAATGATATAGAAATACAGTGCCATGATTGGTGTAAATACAATCCTTCCTTTACATAAAGATCTGCTGTGGCACAAACACCCCTGGCCAAATAGACTAGCTGGGCTATTTGGCTCACTTAAGAGCTGGCTGCTCCCTGTGCTGCCCTGCTGGAGTTATAACATTAATTCCAACAAAACACTTCTCTCAAGGTATCTTTTCTTCACTAATTTTAGTAGAGCAAGCTTAGTAACTGGTAGTGATGACAGAAATGAAGATGAATACAGAGCTGAGACCACAGAATCAGGGGTGGTGTCAGTGCGAATTCAGTGTAGCTACAGCAGTGACAGGCAGCAGTATCATTAGGGGCAGAAGATACATACATACATACATACATACATACATACATACACAGGGTATATATGTGGTATGTGGTATATATATATAGATAGATAGATAGATAGATAGATTAAATAGAGAGATATGCAATGACAGGCTGGCAGGTTCAGTTCAGTAGCCATAAGAGGCAACTAAATACTCCTCAAGAATGGCCAGGCCAAAACCAACCAGGAATGATAGAAGTTAAATGAAGGCAAAAAATAGAGGCATGTGGAGGTTGGACACAGAGAGACGGCTATAACAGGAAATATAAAGTATAGGTTTTATTCAGTAAAATATCTCTAGGAGCTGGTGCTTAAGGGATGAGTTTCTGACACTTGGGCTTCAAAGCTGCAACACCAGCCATAGTCAGAGGCTGTAGAATCCCAACTACTTAGGTCTTCATAGGTGCTGTAACACAAACAGCTGCTGGCTGCTGCTAGCAGCTGCCATCAGCTACCCCTGGCTGCCTACTGTTGCTTGTGATTTTCTATAGTTTTATCACTTGCTTCTCTGGGAAATTGAGGATCACAGAATCTGCATGGCACTACCATAGGAAGAGTCTCTCCTCACTTACTCACAGTTTCTGAGAACAGCAGAACCACGGTCAGCTGGGTGATACTTTCTGGATCCTTGAAATACTACCTAGATCAGAGCTCTCCTGGCAGCCTGCTGTGGACAGGGTCTTGGGCAGTGGCTTAACATGCTCATACTTAGTGGTTCCCTGCAGCTTATCCTGCTTAGGAGAGGGTGAGAAGAAGAAACTACACCATGAACATAAGGGGCATAAAACAAAAACAAAAACAAAATAAAACCCCTCAGTTCTATGACGGAAGGCACTCTGGGAAGACTAGAGCTCTGGACGCCACAGGCAGAGATATGCATGTGGAAGAAGAAGCAGTGATCAATCGGCAGCTCACAGTCTATAGATAGTCATGGCTATGTTGGGGCAGGAGCACCCAAGAGCTTTCCAGGTTTGTCCTGGTATCTACCTCCCTTGGGGGAAAATAGCATGATCCCTTCTATAGAGCAGTTTGGGATACAGGAGCAACTGATGGGGCTAACAGTTTCACTTATTTCTATCATTTTAGAATATGTGTACAGTCTCTTCAGTCTGCTTAGATCTAAGACAATGACTGCATGTCTAATACCCAGAGCTTCAGAGACTGTTGGGACAATTAATAGTAAGCACAATGTGGCCAAAGCTACAATGGGATACTGAAATTATAGAAAGATCCACACATACTAGGGACATTGGTCATTCTGAATTCCTCCTCTCCTCCATCCCAACCTCTATGAAGCCACCCTGTAACAGAGCAGAGGAATGAATGAATGAGTGAACCCATTCCTAGCACCATTAGAAATGGATGTACCTGGTGATTAATAATATGATCATAGCAGACAAACATGGTACAGGACTGAAGGAACCAAGAGGGAGGGGATAAAACCTCATAAGGGGTTGGTGTGTTAGTGGTTAAGGAATGAGAAGAGTGCAGGTCCTGCAGCTGTCTGCCTCCTGGTTGCCAGAAATTTCTGTTTGATTAAATAAAGGCTTCACAGAAACCAATCTCATGACTTCAGTTTTACCTCTTACTGGTTACCTTAAAAGTAGAGCTACTAGCAAACATGAAAAGATGGAGAAGATAACATGCACTTTACTAAATAAACAAAGCTGACATGGGGAAAATGCTACTACATATTCTATGACTCACACTATATGACATTTTTTTAAAAAATAAAGAAGGACAGAGACATCAGTGCTTCGGGGTTTGGTGGAGGTAGAGATGGGTAAATGGACATACACCCTTATACATTTTCCATCCTACAGTATACACAGGACTTAGAATGAACCCTCACAGAAACCATGGACTTTGGATGATGTGTTAGCAAGGAGGAAATGCCTGTTGTAACTAATGGATCACTCTGGGGTTATGGGGTGTTGATAGCTGGAGAGCCTGTAGGTAAGTCAGGACAAAAGATATATGAAAAATCTCTGTATCTTCCTTCCAATTTTGTTGGGGATCTAAAATTGTTCCAAAAAGTCTGTTCAACCTTCTGAAACACAAAATATATCTTACAACATTCATACAAATGTGCAAGTAATACATATAGCATGCACACATACACATTTTTATATAATCTAAAAATTATGCAAATGCAGTTTTCTACATAGAATATGTACAACATTTACTTTCTAGAAGATCACCATCTAATAAGGCTGCTTTCACTTCTTTGGCTTTGTTTCTCTTTTTCATTTTTCATTCTCTAAAATCAACATTGTGAAGTCCATACCCAATGTTCGTATAGAATCCATACTTGAAAGCACTATATTTTATTTCCATGCATGCCCACATTTTAGTATGCTGCCCATCTCTTTTCTTATTTTTTGTGCATCACTAAATCCATATTTTATACCACAATGCAATTAAATCTTCTTCAACAGATACAGTTCGGCAACATCCAGGGGCAAGAAGGGATGTCCTGACTCATAGGCGATAAAAATTCACAGTAAAGCTGCAGATGTAGCAAAGTGAGAATTACCACACCAGCAGGAACTGCAGATAAAAGAGGATTACATGGGATGAAATGCAGTAATTGACTAGAAGTCACCGAAAAATACCAGATGGATGTCACTGCTCTCTATAACTCTAATGTGCTGGTAGATTTTATTGAGCATCACTAGACGTTCACTTTCGGTATTTTCTTGAGTGTAATTGAAGTTTATTGATATGCTATTATTGTCCAGTTTAAATGTGGCCATAAAAAAATACTGTTTGATGTGCTCCTATCTCCATAGAAATCTTGGGCTTTGCTGCTTAAAATGAGAGCGTGTAGTCGTAATTGTTGTAATATTTATTCCTCATCTTCCATTAGTCTTTTACCCAGAATATGGACAGCAGCTGCTCCCAGTAGCATTGAAATTGCCGGGGTGTCTTTGGGAGTGATTGGTGCATAAAATATCAGATATGCAATTTTGTGTAATACTAAGGGAGATTTGCAAAGAATTTTTATGTTGAAGGTAAAAGAAAGCAAATGTATATGCAGAAATGAGCTGTCATGGGTGGTGTGGTCACTCATTACTTTTCATGGGTTTCTTTCTCATTTAATCCTCAGCATAGCAATATAAGAGAAATAATCTGTCTGTCCATGCTAGAATAGTCTTCATATAAACACAGACATCTCAGGTCTCAGGAATAGGACTCCCCAGCATAAGCCAAGCATTTCCCTTAGCAACAAACATTTTAAATTAAGCTGGAAATAATGGGTGTGAAAATGATTGCTTCTCAGAGCAGCAAAAGAACACCCTTCCTGGGAATTCCAGGTGTGGCTTGAATCTCACCACTGACAGGTTAGTCTAAATGCGCAAGAAGCTGCTGTAAAGCCCAAGTCAATAGGCCATGCAACATGATTATATTTTCACAAGCTAACATCACTTGTCATTATTTTAAAGAAAATTGTTTTGCTTTGTTTTGTTTTGTTTTGTTTTGTTTTGTTTTGTTTTACATATGAACTCTGGTGAGTCAAGTAAAACCAAGAAAGAAAGAATCTTACAACATGGGTGTTGGAAGCCAAAAATTCTCAGAACAAAAGCAGAGAAGGCAAGTCCCCATGGAAAGCTCTTGCAAACATATACTATTCTTGGGATACACTCTAGAAATCCCACACGAACTCACTTTGTTTAAGCTTGCAAGTCACAGTGTTAAGATTATATACTAGCAAACCTACAATGAGGACCACCTCTTCAAGATGAGCTTCCAACCAAGGCAGGCCACCCAGATACTACCTGCATGAGAACCTCCTAGAAAACTCAAGATTCTTGGGGCTGGGGAGATGTCCTTATTCCCCAGCATCTACATGGAAAGCCATGCTATGATTTTAGAAGGTGAGGAACAGAAACAAGTAAATGCTGAGAGCTCGTTGGCCAGCTAGAATAGCCAAAAGATGAACATCCAATTTAGTGAAGAGTCCTTGTCTCAAGGAAATACAGCAGAGAGCAATAGAAGTCACCCAATGTCTTGTTCTAGCCTTTACATGTACATTTTTAGGCTCACAATATGAACATCCATGTACATGCAACATACACAGTCTCAACTAAATAAATACATAAACATTTTTAGAAATAAAAAATACAGATTTCTTAAGTCATGCACCAAACCATTAACTTAGAATCTCCAGCAATAATAAACAAGCACTGTGCATTTTAATAAACAACCAAATCAAATCACAGAAAAGTCTGAGCCGCACTGACTTAATATTTACAAAGACCTGCCTCTGAATAGAATAAGTCAGTAAATGCCAGGAGAAGGACAAATCAAGCTGTAGAGTATCTAACTCTATATCTGTCATAAAACAGTCTCTCGGTGTGCTGCAAGTACACATGAAAGGAAAACTCTGAAAAGATAAAAGATTCATTTCTTCCACGTAAACATCCATGTATTTTCATAAATTATGCCAGAACACCTACTTCTTATCTATTGGGGGGAAATGAATTCAAATGTCAAGTACTTTGCTATTTTAAGAGAGGAATAGCCAAACAGAATCAGCATTTTAGTACACTTGGGGACAGCCAGCCATAAGATCAGCAGAGGGAAGCAAGAGAGCTGTGCTCAGGCCCTGCTTCAAGTCAATCAGCACAGCTGGGCATCTGGTGATGATAGCAAATCCCATGTGGGGACAGCATCTTCTCCCTTTGTTTTCTAGCACCTCATAGTCTTGATTATGAAACAAGAGTCATAATATATACATGGGCATATTTCCACTTTGCACCTCTAATATAGTTAAGAGAATTATGCTGAGAATAACAACAAAAGGCCATATGGCGTTGTTAGTTCTGCTCCACATCAACGTACCTTTTCCCATCTGGCATGTCTGCCTACTTAGCCTCTTCCTGTATGCACATTTCCACCATGGACTGGATTTCAACTAGAGGTTGAGGGCTACATACAGAAAAAGTGAGAAGCAAAAACCCGAGTTCTTGTTGTTTGGTTTGGTTTTATTTCAAGCACATTTATTCAGTCACTCACATTTCAAGTGATAACTTTCAATCAGTTTCCACCTTAGGCTCTGGAGGCATCAAGCTGCATGGATAATGCTGGGTGTTCTGCCCTAGCAGCTGAGACAGTAGACAGGGTCTCTAATAAAGGGGGTGAGGATGAGGAGGCAAGAGACAAGAGAGATGGAGGCAAGACAACATTCTGATCAATCCTCATTTATTTTAAGCAAAAGCAGCCCCTTTTAAATGGAAAAGGGGACTTTATGGGGAATATCAGCTGGTAGCAGGTGTTCTGCCAGGCAGATCTGTGGCTAGGCGATAGGTTATTCTGGGCTAAGTCCCGAGAGCAGGTCCCAACCTCAGGTCCTAACCACAGGTCCCAACTGCAGGAACATCGTGATTTCTGAGAAGAGCTTCTTCTACCAAGAAATGAAACCCAAGCAGAATAAAAGCTTAGCTTGTTAGTGCTATGTGTGCCTTAAGAGAGAAAGAGTGGTCCCTGGTTCTGGAAAGGCTCCATGCAGCAGTATAGGGGAATACCAGAACAGGGAAGTGGGAAGGGGTGATGGGGGAGCAGGGGGAGGGAAGAGGGCTTATGGGACTTTGGGGGAGTGGGGAGCCAGGAAAGGGGAAATCATTTGAAATGTAAATAAAGAATCTATCGAATAAAAAAAGAGAGAGAAAGAGAGAGACAAAATGGCGATGGTAAGGTCAAGCAGCCAGTGCTCCTGGCAGTGTTCTAGTAAAGAATCCAGTATAGTTGGTGAGACAAGGACCAGAATATTGTTCTGATTTGTACGTGGATATTCTAGCTCTACCTTACTCCTTAAGACTCTGACTGTATTTTCAGATAGGACTATTAAAGAGGTAAGTAAGATATGAGATAATGTGGACTGACCCTAGTCCAAAAAGACTAGACTTCTCTTAAGGAAAAATTATGACTCAGACTCCCATAGAGAGAGAAGCATACAAGGAGGCTGCAATCTCCACGACAAGAAAAGAGGTCTCATTAGGGGCGAAAATAGGGGAAAAAACAAATTTCTTCCACCTTGATTTTCAATGTCCCACCACCAGAATGACAAGTACTTTCTGATATATAGCCACCTTGTCTGTGATTAATAGTTCTGACAACCTTGGCTGATCTATACTGAAACCCCCAAGCTACAGCAGGAACTCGATAGCCACTAGATTGGGAACCTGTGGGTCTCACAATCTAAACTCATTAGAAAGTCAAGGAAAAAGCTGCTGAGGTAGTTTTTCAGACTTAACCCATTTCTCTATTCCTCTCTGAAGACTGCTGTTATGAGAAATGATGAATGAAAACTCATTGTCTCATCACTTTGGGACTGGAAGACAGAAGACAGGAGACCAGCAAAATTCCTTGCCTCCTCCTGGCTTCTGGTGGAAACTGCCAACCTCTGGTAGTCCTTGGCTTGCAGCTATATCACCTGTGTCTTTGTATCTATCGATCGATCAACCCAGAAGGACAGCAGTCATAATTGATTAAGACCTTCCCAGCCCAAGATAATTTCATCTTAACTAATTTCAACTACCCTAGTTCCAAGTGAGGTCACATTCCAAGCTGTCAGAGGCTAGGACTGCAGCATATCTTTTGGGGACACAATTCAGTCTACAACTGATGTCTGTAAACATCCTCAGTAAGATGAAGTAAAACAGCAAACAGGAAACTATTCTGTCAATGGAATAACCACTGTGGGTCTGACTCTCGAATACAAGCAGATAGCCCAAGCAAACAGACTCAGATGACCAGCCCCAGCTGACTTGACATACCAAGCTGTGACATCACCTCATTTGATCAGCAAAGATGTTGTGCAGGGACCAAGAAAGAAGGGTGATGTCATCTGCCAACTTTTACATTTCTAGAAATGCATTGTGTTTTTACAAATAAATCCTAATTGGTACACTGACATGAACAAAGGAAAGATATTGTATTATCAATACACTAAAAATTCAAATGGTCTTTAGTCATATCTTCAAGTACCAAATTAAATCCAACTAATTGTGATAAATCCCTGTCCTATTTAAAGTCACCAAAGAATACTTTGGATTCTCAGTGTCAAGGCCCTTTATCTCCCAACATCAACAGCCATTGCACTAGCCAATGAAGGCCAGTTTGCTTTTCATTAAGAAAGACTTAGGGACTGGAGAGAAATGTCAGGAAGACAATCCATCCATCCCATCCACTATAGCCAGCAACACTGAAGATCAGACAGTTACCATGCAAACACACACAGACCTCAGAACACACAAACTAGCTGGCTCTTGCAAGCTACAATCAGAATCAAAATCAGACAAACCCATGTTCCTTTTCCAAGCTAAAAGATTCTGTAGGTCATCATACTTAAAAGTTGTTAAGTAATCTAGAATGTGCTCTAAATCAAATTATATTCATTATAATCCATTACAATTCTTTCCTTATAGAGTATATGCTGGGATCTAAGGGCTTTTTCCATCCTCTTCAGAGGCTCTCTTGGGTACTACTTCAGTCTCAGGTGTTATGACCTGTATAAACTGAAAATGGGGACCAAAAGCTGAAGTTTTATTGTGTGGAACTCACACTCTTTGGAACATGGGCTTTCTGATTCTGGTATATACAAAACAAACAAACAAACAAACAAACAAACAAAAAACGTATCCCAAACCCTTCTGGATTCCTTTCTCATGACCAACTTTTCCTTATGCAGGTAAAACAATTTTACTGGTTGGTTTGGTCTAAGACCATTGTGTGGAACTAACCACCTACTCTTCTTAGAAGGGCAGAGATTCAAACTTGCCCATCTGTGCTTGGAACAGGGAAATGGCCCTTTGTTAAAATCTTAGATATCTGCTTATCCTGGCATGCTTTCAGAGAGTACTGTTCCATGTTTACTAAGGAAAAGAAAGAGGCTACACAAACGAAACATACACTAACTGGCTCATACACCATCTCTAACATATGGTCACACTAGCACTCTCCCAAGATGCCTGTGGAAAACAATGATACATGTAGAATTTCCCTAGGTTTAAGAGGATAAGAACTGCCAAGGTCTTACCAAGGATAAACCTGTTTTTATAGTCTTTTGATTAGGAAAACTCTTAGATAAGTCAGTGAACATGCAGAAGAACAGGCACAGAGATAAGGATATCTGGGTTGATTGTCTTCTCCAGTCCACAGTCATGTTGGCCAGCCTGACTGACCTGTTCACATGTGAGGTCTCTCTCTCTCTCTTTCTCTCTCTCCCGACTCTCTCTCTCTCTCTCTCTCTCTCTCTCTCTCTCTCTCTCTCTCTCTCTCTCTCTCTCTCTTTCTCTCTCTCCCGATCTCTCTCTCTCTCTCTCTCTCTCTCTCTCTCTCTCTCTCTCTCTCTCTCTCACACACACACACACACACACACACACACACACACACATACACACACACCATTCTCTCTCTCACACACACACCACACACACACACACACACACACACACACACACACACACACTGCAACTAATTAATAGATTTTGGCAATAGATCTAGACCAGGCCAGGATCCCTTCCCATAAAATCGAATACAACAGAATGACAGACAGGCCTGCTTTGAAGTTAGGTCAAGGCTGAGGAGGCATGGATAACTAGTCCCGCCTGCTCTGTATGCAAAGCTGCAAGAAAATCCCAGCTTCCAAAAGCAAAGAATGAAGCTCAAATACAAACAGACAAAACAAAAATAAAAAAGAAACAGAGACTAAGAGATGGACAGACCCTTCTTTCATTTCTTGCTACCTTCTCAGTTTCTGCAGGATTTACTCCACCCTCCTCCTAGTCCTAGATATCTGTGAGACTTACTTAAGTCTCTATAATAAATCCTCCCCTTTTTATTAAGTTATTTATATGTTTCTCATAGCCAAAAGAAAACCATCTATGGCAGAGCCATTGTAAAAGTCCCTGGGTATATGAGTGATAACAAAAGATTTAATGACTTGAATATCTGTGATATCAGTCTTGGATGTACAAACAGTAACTAAGTGATACTCATTTGATATCAACAAAAACATTCCCTAACCCCAATCTTGGTGTATTAAGCCCCTCTTGGGGCTGTTCCCGTTGACTTATATGGATATGCCCAGTCTTTGAAAATCACAGCTGAAGAACAGACTGTGGAAATCAGATGAAAAACAAGAGGTTCAACATGTCCCAACCAGATCATCAAAACATAATGACAATCATTCATATCAATCACAAGTGATGCTGCTGAACAGCTTTTTTGAAGAAGAAATAAAATGGAAGGAGAGGGAGGACGTGCTTTGTATTGCACTGAAAATTGTGAAAATGGTCATTCCTATGGAATGATTTCCATCTGGAACACTGATGTCCACTATGTAGACAGTGATCAAAATAAATACTGCAAGCAAGTCTCAAGAAAAAAAAAGCCAGGTTCCTTTTCTGATTTACTGAAAAGGCTCATGGTTTACATACCTCATTTCTTTATTTCCAAAACCAGAGGTTGGCATGACTCTCCCCTGACTGAGCTGCATCTCCAACACTCCCTTTAAAGAATGTGTAAAGCTGAGATGCCCAGAGCTGGCCCAGGGCACCAAGACCCAGCTGCCACACTCCTGGAATGCAGACCACTGCCTGCCACAGTGATGAAAGCCCAGACCAGGCATCTCCAATGCTTTGATTTGCAAGAACAGCTTGACATCCATAGCAACGCGGTTAACATGAAAAACACAAGATAAAAACATTCCATTTAATTAAAAGCCCACAGTTCAATGGTAGTATAATTATTACAAGTGCATTTTATGGCTGTCTGCATTCGTTGTGGGTACATAAATTAATATGCAAATTTCCAGCCCTTCTCCTGTTCTTCAGCAGTCCTCCCCACTATCAATCTTTTCTCCAACATGTCAATTGTGTAAAGTATGGCTTTTAAAATGCAAAATAAAATTCACATTTATAGTGCTTCTGAATCTCTCTGGGCTGGTAAGCTTTAGTTTAGATGGATGGTGTTTAATTAACAGAGTTCACCTCTCTCCAAGGGCCCTCAGGACAACAGAGACAAGGCCAAGGCATGCCCATGGTCTTCAGGCTGGCCAGGATTAAAGACTATTTTTTCCATCTCAAGACCACCTATCAAGGTATTTATGATTCTCCATTTACTACAGCAAGCATTAAAGGGAAATATTGTTCTGATTTACAGAAAAGCAAATTCCTGACCCTGAGCTTGATATATTATTCACCAGGGAAATTCAAGAAGGCATTATTTAACAGCGAGTACGTATTCAGAAATTTTCAGGCAATGGACTCTAAGAACTAGTGGTGGAGGGGTACTCATAAGAAGTGGTATAGTATGTACGGGCATGCCACCTGACTTCATCTACTTGACAGAATTGCCAAACTGAGTCAATAATAATGATCAGAATCTGTCTGAATCTACAAATATATACATTTCAAGATGAAAGCATGTCAATAAAGTTTGGGGCTAAATCTTTAATGACTACCTAACAGATATGTGCATGCATGTTTTAGATGTAAAATGTTCGACACAGGCTTATCACATGTATGAACACTTTTCCCAAGCTGGTGGTGCTGTTTGAGGAGATATGGAAAACTTGAACTGGAGGAAGCGTAGAACTGGAGGAAGCAGATCACTCAGGGTCAGATCTTGAGGTTTACAGCCTGCCTCTACTCCCAGTCTCCTGTTCCCTGACTGGCCCAGGTATGAACAAGTAGCCTCATATTTTTAGTACTTCAACTGAAGTTTATCCTGCAGCTATTCCTTTCCTCCATGATGGACCCTCAAATCTTGAGCCAAAATAAATGCTTTCTGCTTTAAACCACAACTTGTGAGGTATTAGATGCCAGTGACAAGAAAAGCAGTTGAGATGATATAGTTTGTTTGACTAGTAACACTGAGTTTATTCCAACATCAGTGGTTAAGAGCCCTTGAGGTTCTTGTTCACTTCCTAGCACCATATGATAGTTCACAACGGCCTGTGACTCCCGTTTCACCCACTTTGGCCACCATGGACATGACATGCATACAATATACATAAACTCATGTAGATGAACACATGTACAAATAAATAAATCTTTAAAAGAAAAACAAACATTAGGTACTTGAATGAAAGACTTCAAGGTGGACCCCAAAGCTCCAAGTTTTGTCTTGCTCTAGCCCTACGTCTAGTGTCTGAATGGAACTGAGAAAATGTCCTTGGGGAACTTACAAATGTTCCAGACCAAAAGAAACAACTACTGTATGCTTCTAGAATTAATGTTCCCAAATAAAAACATCCCAAAGACTAAGCCGATAAAGTAAAAAATTCAACTCTCCAAGAACTTTCCTATATATTGGGTCTTGTTTGTTTTTAAATTGTCTGTGAAACTGATGGTAGTACCCTTTAGCTTGGCATGGATAACTAAAGAATTGTTTTGAATCATTAAAATGAAGACAATACAATATTACTAAAAAATCAAGGGCTTTATCTTAGTACCAGTGTTGAGAACAGTGTCAAGTCCAGGACTCTAACTAAGGCTCAATGGTAAATCTAGCATATGAAAATCCCTAGTTTTGGCTCGTAGTATCATAATAAGACAAAATAAACTAAATAACAGTGGCTAGTATATAATATGTTCTAAGTAAATTTTAATTGGGCAGGTCCTGTATTTTCCATATCAACTCTAAAAATAGAAAAAGAAAATTTGGAAAACATGATGAAAGGATAAAAGGCTGCAGGCTGGAAAGGTCCCTAGCATCCTCTCCTGCCTCCCGTCCTGCGGAAAGGGTGGACACCGCTGTGCCAGCCCTGTACATATGCACGTATGCATGTGACGCTGTGCATAACCCTGGTGCGACCCTGTGCGTGGTGGACACGTAGGCAGAAATGACTTAACCAGGTCTCATCCTGCCTCTGTGGGAGGCTGATTGGTTCTCAGAGAGCGTGGACTCGGATGGTTTGAACTGATTGGTTTAGAAGCTATAGAGTGGCTTGTATAGGTGGGCTTGGCTGTAAACTATAAAAGCAGTTCTGCATGTGGGGTTCACTGTTCTCTACCCTGTGTGGGAGAGGGCCATGGCCCCAGGTCTCTGGAATTAAAACGTCTTGCTATTTGCATCAAGACTGTTTCTCATGAGTGATTGGAGTGCCGGCTTCTGAGGTGTGGGGTGCTGGGGTGCCCCCCGTTTTTCTTTCGGGTCGTACAGTTGGTACATTGGCAGTTACCCCACATACTCGAGAACCAACTTGGAGGTAAAGGGGACTCCCTCTGAAGTGTGTGTGCTGGTGATGTCTGTCTTTGTCTTTGTCCTGGTGTTTGAATGCGGCTCCTCAGTCTGTATGTGTCTTGGTTTTGGATTGCACAGAGGGAGTGGATGTGGAATCCCACTCCGGGCAGCTGCCACAGTGAACCATAAGGACACAGGGGCCATGGGAGGGGACACCCTCGGGCCACAGGCTGCAACCCCAGGGGACGCTCTGGGATGTATGTAAGTCTGCCAGGGATGCCTGGTAGACTCCGGTGCCAGTCAAAAGGACCGAGGTCTGTTGTAAAAGTAGAAGCTTCCCCCTCTGTGGCCGTCTGATTCTTTTGCCTGCTTGTGAGAGATGCGGATGGGTGGCAAGGGCTTGAATCTGTTGGTTTGTGTTTTGTGCATTGCTGTCTTGTCTGCTTTTATCTACTGAGCCTGTCTGGCGCAGAAAGTTCGACTGGCAGTCAAAACCGCGGGAGTCTGGAGGACCCTGGAGAAGGCCGAGTAAGACTCTTCTCTTCTCTGTATTCGGTTCCTGCAACAGGCAGAAACATTCGGTGTCTGAAAATGGGCCCATCTAGTAGCAAATTGTATGTTGATTTTCCTTGCTCTGGGTTCTTTAATTTAGACGTCTGATAGTGGCAGTGTCAGGCTGTCTATGTGGTGATTGTTTCTCTGTGTTTTGTATATTGTCTTGTGTTCTCGGACTTAGACTACTGAGTGATAGGGATTTAGACCGACTGAAAATGACTGATAGGGATTTAGATAGACTGAAAAGCCCGCCATGTTAGGCTCTGTGGTGGCAAGATCAGGTCACGTGACTCAAGCCCGCCATGTTAAGGCTCTTTGGTGCCAAGATCAGGTCACATGACTCAAGCCCACCATGTTAGAACAAGAAGGAGACGAAATATTTGAGCTCTGAGGCCCCCTGGTGGGGAAAATAAGTTTTAACAAGACACTCAAAGTGGCGGATATGGGAATTCTGAGTTTAAGTTACATATGGCTTATTTCATTTATTTTAAATTGTTTAGATTATTATAATAGATATGATGTTAAGCCTTGTGGTTTTATTGTTCCTCTGGGAAAGAGGTCAAAATAAGGGAGACCTTCAAAAGACTAGATTCTGAAACATTAAGTGAAAAATCTGTCTTTGTGATACTAAAATCTTGTTTTGTTATGTTCAAGGAATAAATTCTTATTTGATAGAGATTTTATTTTAATACAAAAATCAAGGTTTTCATTGGTATAAATACTAAAAATGTAAAAGTACAGGATTTACAGCCGGTCCTTTCTTGTTATTATTATAGATCTGAGATGTTTAAGCCTGTGAGTTTGGGGCCATACAAAAATATAAGGCTCTAAGTTTATTATTAGGGTGTTTTCTATGTTTTAATCATAAATAGCTGAAGATAGTTTAACAGACAACAGGCCATGATACTTTACATAGATAGTTGGTTTTTAAAAAATGTCAGAAGTGCATGTAATATGATGTTTAATGTTATTTTTGTTGTAGATTATATGGCTTAATAATTCCATATTCTTTAAGTCTGTCAGATGTTCTTGTTCCAGAAGGCTGAAAACCAATGCTCCAACATTTTGATGTATAAACTGTTCAGGTGTTTAGCAGTCTCTATCATTTGGCTAAGTCTTACAAGCTGTGTTAAGCTTTCTATATATTTTCAGTTAATATTGGTCACTCTTGGATTTCTGACGGGGATAAAAACGGTTATTCTCATAGTCAGCTCAAGCTCTTTAATCTTGACAAAGCTGATATAGATTTAAATAAATGATTTTCAGGTGACATAAAATTTATAGCCAAAACATGAGTCAGGTGTTAATTCTTATAGTCTTAAGATAGTAAAAATGACAAAGGTTCTGTTTGACAGAGATTGGAGGTTAGGTATATCTTATAGTTTATAATTTACAAAATGATAATAGTATGCTCAATTTAAATCTAGAGAAGAACACAGAATGGAGCAGAAGATCTGAGACCACCTATCCTGATTCCACGGTGACTCTCTTACTAAAGACATATTTCCCAAGAGTCTGATTAATCTCTTTGAGACTGTTTTATTTGTAATACAGGAAGCCAGAAAAGAATACCCCCCTCAGACGAAAAGTAAGAGGCACCTGAAGGATCAACACCAGACTCTATTGGCAGGTCTCAAGGGCATGGCAGCCCACATATTTGACGAAGGTACGTGAGGTTAAGCAGGACCAGATGAGTCACTGGCAGCCTTTCTAGAGCAGCTCATAGAAGCATTTTGCAATACACCCTATGACCCCAGACTAGAAGGACTTTAGTTTGCTGAGAAAATATGTGAGAGATTTGGTGCAGGTTATTTAAAAGGTCTATGGAGAGATTTGGTGGTACAGGTGGTTAGAAAAGTCTATAGAGAGATTTAGTATAGTTTGCTGAGACAGGGGGACAGAAAAGAAAGACAAAAATGACAGAGAAGGAAGCTACAGAAAATCCTGGCTAAAAGGCAGAAAGGAATCAATGTGCATACTATATGCAGAGGCCACTGAGCCAGAGTGTGCCCTAACAAGCTGGGAGCAGGAACTCCCAGGTCTTGGGAGAAGTACCCCCAAATGGCAAAGGTGTTATCCCTGGGTAAAGACAATGACTAGGGGAGATGGGTGTTCTGACCACCTCCCCCAACCCTGGATAACTGTGAGAGGGAAAGAGAAACCCACTCAGTTCTTGATGGACACAGGGGCTTAACACTTGGTCTTCCAACCCAATGGCCCTATTTCCAAGGAAAGATCTTGGGTCCAAGAAGCCACTGGCACCAAAATATGTTCATGGACTACCCGAAGAACAATGGACCTAGGGATGGGATGGGTAACCCATTCATTTAAGGTCACCCCAGGATGTTCCTAACCTCTCTGTTGGAGCAAGGCATACTCTCCAAAATGGCGGGGAGGACAAATATACTTACTGTCCAATGGGCTGCAGCAACTGGCCCAAAAAGAGAGACTGACCCCTGCTGAAAGTCGCTACAGACAGGAGCAATTTTCTCCATGAAGGACAGAGACAAGCAGATGCTGCTATGGTGGACAGCACAAATGGCATCTGGGGAGAAGAATCTTTACCCCCTGCCAGGTCAATGCAGAAAGTGGAGCTAATTGCCCTTACCAAGACCTTGGAACTTGGAGACAGCAAGAAAATCAACATCCACATGGATAACAGATATGCCTTTGCCACAGCCCACATCCACATGTGTATATGCCAAGAGGACTGCTCACATCAGAGGAAACCAACAGGAAATCTTGGACCACTTAGATGCCCTAATGAAGCCAGCAACCGTTGAGTATTACCCTCTGCCCAGGATGTCAAAAGGGAAAAGACTCAATGAGCAATAGCCCGGCAGAGCAAACGGCTCCAAGGATGGATATACAGGAGCCTATACTGGTTGTGGGTCTGCAAGAGACACTCACTAAAAAATGGGACAAAATTAAGAGATAGCCTCACTTAATATATGCTGAAGAAAAAAAAGACTGAGATTGCTAGCTATCCGACCAACTATTACCAAGGAAAGGTGCACACAAGAAGGGAGAATTATACTCCCCAGAAAGTAAGCCAAGGACTCACCAGGGCAAATGCACAGATGAACTCATTTAAGGGATTAATAGAACAGTGTAAGGTATGCCAGCAAGTGAATGCTTATGCAGCAAAGAGTAAATAGGACAAAAGACCTAGGAGAGAACAACCTAGAGTATATAGAGATTTTATAAAAGCTAAGGCAGGAAAGTATGGTTATGAATATCTTCTAGCACTTGTAGATACTTAATCTAGATGAACTGAGACTTCCCCTAGCAAGCAGGAAACAGCAGCCAAGGTTAAAAGAAATTTTTCTGAGTTTCAGAGTGCCCAAGGTAATTGGATCAGACAATAGTTCTGTTTTTGTTTCTAAGGTAAGTCAGAAATTGACAGATATTGGGGACTAATTGGAAACATTATTGGATGTACTGTCCCCAGGGCTCAAGACAGCTAGAGAAAATTAACAAAACCCTATGAGAGACCTTAACTAAATTGACCTTGGAGACTGGCTTAGGCTGGGTGGTGCCTCTCCCCTTGTTTCTGAATAGACCTTGCCATTTTAACCTGACCCCCCTGGAGATCCTCTTTGTTACCCCAATTTCTTTGTCATCCACTGGGTCCTCCCAGGAGGTGTACCACAACATGAGATTTGGCTCAAACTGTCTGATTTAATGCTCCAGGCATGTCAGAGACTCCTCACTGCTTCCAGACAGGTTACTGGATCTGTGAAAGAAGGCTTCAAGAACAGTTGCTGGAATCCTGGTGAAAGAGACCCTCACCAAATTGATCACAGAGACTGGACCTTTGCTCTCTAGGCTCAAGGTGCTCCAGTGGATGAGACATCAAGGTCCGGGAGGCCTACTCAGGAGAAGGAGATCCACAAGTCCCACATCACCTCCAAGTTGGAGATATGGTCTACATTAGATGCCACCACACGGGAAGCTTTCTCAGTGGAAAGACCCTTATCTTGTACTCTTGACCACCCTGTTTTCTGCTCTGATAGGACCCCTAATGATAATGCTCCGGTTGCTTACAGTTAGACTTATACAATCAATAGGTTAGTTGCCTTCATCAGGGAACAGGTGAGCACGGTTCAGATTATGGTACTTAGGCAGCAGTGTAAGAGCCTTCTGAACCAAGAGGAGGCTGTCCTTTAATTCTCCTAGTTCTAAGATTAGAACTATTAACAAGACAAGAAGTGAGGGATGGAAGGATAAAAGGCTGCAGGCTGGAAAGGTCCCTAGCATCCTCTCCCACCTCCCCTCCTGCAGAAAGGGTGAACACCGCTGCACCAGCCCCATACGTACGCACATACGCATGTGACACTGTGAGTTACCCAGGCACGACCCTGTGCATGGTGGCCACATAGGTGGAAATGACTTAACCAGTTCCCATCCAACCTCTGTGGGAGGTTGATTGGTTCTCAGAGAGCGCAGGCTCGGATGGTTTGAACTGATTGGCTTAGAAGCTATGGAGTGGCTTGTATAGGTGGGCTTGGCTGTAAACTATAAAAGCAGTTCTGGCTCTGCATGCGGGGGTTCATTGTTTTCTACCCTGTGTGGGAGAGGGCCATGGCCCCAGGTCTCTGGAATTAAAACCTCTTGTTATTTGCATCAAGACTGTTTCTCATGAGTGATTGGGATGCCGGCTTCTGAGGCATGGGGTGCTGGAGTGCCCCCGTTTTTCTTTCAGGTCTTACAATATAAAGGCATTAAAAAACCAAAAACTGCCTGCCGCCATTTGCACCAGGAAGCCAGGAAACTCCACAGCCTTCTGTGCATATCCTGCCAGGAGAGAATGATCTCTCAGCAGTGCTTTCACTTCTGAGCTCAGAGGAGTAAGGACACAAGCTTACAGGCCCACAGGGGGAACAAATTCCAGCCAGAGACAACAATACCAACTAGCACTAGAGATAACCAGATGGCGAAAGGCAAGCACAAGAACCCTACCAAGAGAAACCAAGGCCACATGGCAGAGTTGGAGCCCAGTTCTCCCACTACAGCAAGTCCCAGATACCCCAACACACAGGAAAAGCAAGAGTCAAATTTAAAATCGTATCTCATGATGCTGATAGAGGGCTTCAAGAAAGACTTAAATAACTCCATTAAAGAAATGAAAGAGAACGTTGGTCAACAAGTAAAATCCCTTAAAGAGGAAACACAAAAATCTCTTAAAGAAATACAGGAGATCATGGGTCAACAGGCAGAAGCCCTTAAAGAAGAAACACAAAAATTCCTTAAAGATTACAGGAAATCACAATCAAGTTAAGGAACTGAACAAAGCCATCCAGGATTTAAAAGTAGAAGTAGAAACAATAAAGGAATCACAAAGTGAGACATCTCTGGAGATAGAAAACCTTGGAAAGAATTCAGGAGTCATAGATGCAAGCATCAACAACAGAATACAAGATATAGAAGAAAGAACCTCTATGCTGAAGATACCATAGAAAATATTGACTCAACAAAGAAAATGCAAAATGCGTAAAGCTAGTAAACCAAAACATACAAGAACTCCAGAGCACAATGAGAATACCAAACCTAAGGATTATAGGTATAGATGAGAGCAAAGATTTCCAATTTAAAGGGCCAGTAAATATCTTCAAAACAATTATAGAAGAAAACTTCCCTAACCTAGAGAAAGAGATACCCATGAACATACAAGAAGCCTTCAGAGCTCCAAACAGACTGGACCAGAACAGAAACTCCTCCAGGCACATAATAATCAAAACACCAAATTTACTAAAGAAAGAAAGAATATTAAAAGCAGTAAGGGGAAAAGGGCAAGTAACTTATAAAGACAGACCTATCAGAATCACACCAGACTTCTCACCAGCGACGATGAAAGCTAGAAGATCCTGGGCAGACCTTATATAGACCCTAAGAGAACACAAATGCCAGCCCAGGCCACTATACCCAGCAAAACTCTCAATCATCATAGATGGAGAAACCAAGATATTCCATGATAAAACCAAATTTACACAATATCTGTCCACAAATCCAACCCTACAAAGGATAATTGATGGAAAATGCCAACACAAGGAAGAAAATACACCCTAGAAAAAACAAGAAAGTAAACTTCTAACAAACCCAAAGGAAGATACCCACACAAACATAAAAATAGCATCAAAAATAACAGGAAGAAACAATCACTGTTCCTTAATATCGCTTAACAACAATGGACTCAACTCCCCAATGAAAAGACATAGACTAGCAGAAATATTTCTTATGTAAATCTTCAATTTTATCAGAAAATGTTTATAATTCCCCTTTTAATTAATTTAGTAATGTTCTTTATGCCTACCATTTTATCTGCATTATTTTCATGATAATCTTCAATTTTAATGTCTTTCTATATATTTGCTCCATTTTGTCAGAAATGTTTTCAATGTAAATCTTTGATTTTCTCAACAATGTTTGTAATTCCACTTTCAATTAGTTTAGAGGTATTATATCTACCATTTTATATGTAAAATTTTCCATGAGTCAATTTTAACATGTTTGTCTATATATTTCTTGAATTTTACTAGAAATATTTTCCATGTAAATCTTCAAGTTTATCAGAAAATGTTTATAATTCCACTTTCAATCAACTTAGGAATACTTTTATGCCTACCATTATTATATCTATATAAAGTTTTCCATGATAATCTTCAATTCTAACATGTTTTCCTATATTTTTCTACAATTTTATCAGAAATATTTTCCATGTAAATCTTCATTTCTGTAATAAAATGTCTCTATTTTATATTTCAATTAATTTAGCAATTTTACATGTACCACTTTACTCTTTAATTTTCCATGAAAATTGTCGATTTTAATGTGTTTTTCTATTTATCCCTTCTATTATATCTGAATATTTTCCATGTAAATCTTTAATTTTATCATAAAGTATTTTTACTTCCCTTTTCAATAAAAAAAGGAAAAAAAAACCAAAAACTTCCTTCAAGTCTTTTTTCTATGTATTTTCCCATGGTGAAATAAACAACTTTAATGTGGTAATTAATTTACATCATAAAATTACTTTCTATATCATAGCTCTTCACAAATATTTTCATGGTTCCATATCAGTATACTTTGCACATGTACATTAATTTTTCTAACCATACATAGTTTATATATGGGTATTTAAGCATTATCTTGACATTAATATAAGCAAAGTTTTCATTATGTTTTCAAATGAGTAACAACTTTCTTGAAGTATTATATGGCTAAAACTAAACCAAATTGGGGTGTGTGTGTGTGTGTGTGTGTGTGTGTGTGTGTGTGTGTTTGTATATGTGTGTATAAGAGAGAGACAGAGGCAGAGAGAGGGGGGAGGGAGGGAGGGAGGGAGGGAGGGAGAGAGAGAGAGAGAGAGAGAGAGAGAGAAGCCAAGAAAGCAATCATTCTTCCTAAAATACTAAATACTAAAATACAAATGCTTGCCAGGGATGTGGGGAGAGTCCACTGAAGTTTGGCAAATCATGAGCTCTAGAAGCCCAGAGTAATCTCTGGCAACACCATCTACATGTTCAATGACAATTTGAGTTAGCAAAGGTTTGATTCCCAGTTCTGTAAGATGGACTTGATTGGGTTGTTATAATAGGAAAGTGATGCCTACAAGTACCTGAAATCACTCAGTAGAAGAAGGCAGTTGTTCTCCTGTTCATTTAGATTATTCTACCATTTTCATGAAATAATTCACAGAAGCATGCATTGTTTTTAAGTTTGGACTGGCTTGACCATACTGAGGTAAGTGACAACTTACCAACTGAGATAAGTCTCAGTGTTGCTTGAGACTGTGTAGATAGGAGAAGTTATGAAGTTTTCATGGTCCAATGCAAGATGAAAATGCAAGATGCCTTGAGATGGCAAGAGTAGAACATAAAACACAAGGCAGAAGGTCCTGCTACACTGCCAAGGGAAAATGCAATATTTATTGAAAGCACATGCATGTGCATAGGTGTACGCAATGAGCATAGGACTCTCACTCAGAGAGATGGCCACATATGGTGGGGGGGATCAGCAAACCCCACCTCATTGTATGATTGTAAATGAGAGCAGAACCTCCCAAACTTTAGCAACTAGTTAATGAAGCTACTAATGGGTGGAGTATGGGCTGAACATTTCCAGGTTCTTGGCTTCTTATTCAAAGAATTGAAAATAAGAATTCACACACACAAAGTAGTGAGGAGACATAATTCAAAAGCAAATAGTACAGCTAGGAAGAAAGTACAGTCCAAAGTATTACTAGCCGTAGGAGAGAAAAAGGAATCAAGGGTCCCCATTACTGTTTGGAACATCCTTTTATGGGAAAGAGAGGAAGAAATCTGGTTGCTAAGGAATATGGTTAGGCAATTCTCCTAACCTGACTGATTGATTAGGTCATAAAATCATTTCTCTACTGTGCATGACCCATCCCATAATGCATCTGATTTTAATCATACACCTGTCACTTATGCATAGGCATAAGATGGCAAAGAGAGGATAGTCCCTGGAACTTTACCTGCAGTCACAATTTTGCTTTTCTCCCAAACCAGTTCAGACTCCAACAGGCTCCATTGGCCTTTCCATTCCTCATACCCACATACGTTGGGAATATACTTAAATAGAAAGTATCCAGGTCTGATTGCTATCAGGGGAAAAGAAACCTATTTTGTTGTTCAGAGAGGGGTATATGAGAAGCCCCATGCACGTGGGGGTCTGACGTTTGCTGGGTTCATTTTTCTGAGAGGGATGTGTGGATACAGTATGTGTGGGCCTGGGCACTAGGTAGCCACATTCATTATTAGAAGAGGGAGGTCTGCACAACCCAAACCAAATAAAGTCCTGGTCATTAAGCTCTTCCCTCTGTTGCCTACCTCAGCAGCACTCTGTCACTCAGCTCCCTAGAACACATGACTGCTCTTTTCTGGCCAGAAATATTTTGAAAGTCAGTGGAATGAGATAAAAGCCAAAGAACAAGCCCACAAAATGGGCCAATTATGACTCATTGTATTAAAAAAATCAACTTCTATTATCTATAGTGAGCATGTCTCTCCTAAGAGTATACCACTACATTCAGTGGTAAATGTCCTAATTCTTTAATCTTTTCAGAAGATTCCAAAATGGTTGCAAAAATCTTTTCTCTCCACTTGTTTGGGCTTTTATAACCAAAGAACACATACCCCTTTCTTGTAAACATTTTATTTTATTTTATTTTATTTTATTTTATTTTATTTTATTTTTATTTTTATTTTATTTTATTTTATTTACATTTCTGGAGCCTCAAAAAGAATCAGGAGATTCATTGCCTGGAAAGGATTGGTTTCTTTGGACAATGGAAGGTTGTCAACTCCCTTGGTGGAACAAGATAATTCTGGCCTTTTCAGCCCCTATGGTGTACTAATCCTATTCTTGAGGACCCATCGTCATGATCTCATAATACCATCACACTGGAGCTGTAAATGTCTTTGGGGGACAATGCAACACTTTCCCAGTAGTTAATGACTTCAATCAGGAACCCAGAGAGGCTTTCTCGGATATTTAAATCAATGTGGCTGTGATTATGTGAACAATAGCTGGTTACCAACATCCCACTGTGGCTACAAGAATGGCTGATTATCAGCATTCACATCCCTTTATACATTTATGAGAATAACAATATCCTCATTTTTTTCCTTTTCAAAAAGTTTATGTCCTGAGTTTCTCTTGTGTTCATTGTTTCTTTCTAACAAGGGTATATCAAGCAATCATTTCATCTCTCCATCTGAACACATGTTCCTGTGTGTAATTACTAATTGTTCCTGCCCCAACGGTACTACATGTTCCTTCTTCTATCCTGGGCCATAACACAGCTTTGTCTCTAAGAATTAAACTGAGTATTGTTTCCCAAGGTGTCTACATCCTAACCCCTGAATCATTTTGATATTTCCTTGCCTGACAAAAAAACACTTTGAAAGAATGTTTAAGGATCTTGAAATGGGAATTTATTTTGGATTTTTATAATGGACCCTAAACACAGGCCTATTGGTACTTTTAAGAGGTCAACAGTAACAAGTGACAATAGCACATGTAGGTTAGAGGATTAGGAGTAAGGGGTCACATACCCCAGAGTGCAGGGACCTCCAAAAGCTTATAGGGGAAGAGCAACAAGAAGGCAACAGATTCCTACAAAAGGCATGAAGAAGGAGTCAGCCATAAATATTTATTATACATATCTAGTTAATTATAATAAGATCTTGTTTTTCTGGCTCCCATTCCTATAAAGGAACAAAGTGAAGCTGTCTGACAATGCTCCATTTATGTTGTTAGAATAGCCACTGGAAGCTTTCTCTACGGAAAATCTTTACAACCCCCCTCCTAGCACCTCCTCATTTCATCCACCTATGAAGACAGCCATCCCTTGGTATCCATGGGAGACCAATTTCTGGACCACTTGCCAATACAAAAAGCAAATGATGCTCGAGTCTCTTATATAAAAGCCACACACAGTATTTGCTTACAACCCACACATAACCCTTTATACACTTAAAATCATTTCCTGATCATATATGTCTAATATCCAATGTAAATGCTGTGTAAATGGGTGTTGTGCTATATTGTTCATGGAATGGTAATGAGGAAATGCTGTGCATATTTCACATAGATGTAATTTTGAGAAAATACCCTCACCCTGTGATTCAAGGATGCAGTACCCATGGCTCTGGCCATACTCTATTTCAACAGACAAAAATAAATCCTCATTTTCATTATAATAACTTTAAAAACAAAAACGTTTAACTAAATAAAAACATAAAATGTGCATAGGTCTGAGGCAACTCTACAACCTTACAACAACTTTAAAAGGAAACTTTAAAAACAAAAGTACAGACAGAGGCCACCATCTTGCCTCTGGGGCACCACACACAGCTAACAGCTAACGCAAGGTACACAGACATAGTCTGAAGCTAACATTGCACGAGTCCTAACCCATCAGGTTTTTGCCTGCACCCAGAGCCTGAGCAGCAGGGGAGGCCATCTGTACATGTGCACCAACCCAGTCGGGGCGGGGGGGTCATCTGCCCTAAAAGTGATCAGCACTTGGATAAGGTCCCTACAGCATCCACCATCTGTGCTCCCTGAAGGAGAAGACCAGCAGCACCAGGCTCACAGAGACAACCTGAGTAAAGCATTCCTTGGGGCAGGACACACTGGGGCTCCAAGGGCACCCAAGAGGAGGGTAGCACATCAGCAACCTAAGCCAGTGGGTACCCAGACATCCAGAGATGTGGAAATAGCCTTACAGGCTCACAAGAGGTTTAAATACCAGCCAGTGACAACAAGACCAACTAACACCAGAGATAGCCAGACAGCAAAAGGCAAATGAAGGAATGTTACTAACAGAAATCAAGGCAACATGACAGCATCTGAACCCAATTCTCCAACAACAGGAAGTCCTGGATACCCCAACACACCAGAAAAACAAGATTTAGATTTAAAATCACTGGTCATGATGCTGTTAGAGGAACACAAGAAGGACATAAATAAATCTCTTAAAGAAATACAGGAGAAAATAGGTCAAAAGGTAGAAGCCCTTACAAGGGAAACACAAAAATCATTTAAAGAAATTCAGTAGAATATGGGTCAACAGATAGAAGCCAATAGGGAGGAAATGCAAAAATCATTTTAAAAAAATACAGGAGAACTTGGGTCAACAGGCAGAAGTAATGAAAGAGGAAACACAAAAATCTCTCAAAGAGTTACATGAAAACACAAAAAAGCAAGTGAAGGAACTGAGCAAAACCATCCAGGATCTAAAAACAGAAGTAGAAACAACTAAGAAACCACAAAGGGAGACAACTTTGGAGATAGAAAACCTTGAGAAGAAATCAGGGGCCATAGATGCAAATATGAACAGCAGAATACAAGAGATAGAAGAAAGAATCTCAGAAGCCAAAGATACCCTAGGAATGATGGACTCAACAGTCAGAAAATGTAAAATGCAAAAAGCTTATAACCCAAAACATCCAGGAAAACCAGGACACAATGAGAAGACCAAACCTAAGGATTATAGGTATAGAAGAGAGTGAAGATTTACAACTTAAAAAGCCAGCAAATATCTTTAACCAAATTATGGAAGAAAACTTCCCTAACCTAAAGAGAGAGTTTCCCATGAATATACAAGAAGCCTACAGAACTTCAAACAGACTGGACCATAACAGAAATACCTCCCATCACATAATAATCAAAACCCCAAGTGTACTAAACAAAGTAAGAATATTAAAGGCAATAAGAGAAAAAAGACCAAGTAACATATAAAGGAAGATCTATAAGAATTACCCCAGACTTCTCACTGAGACCTTGAAAGCTAGAAGATCCTGGGCAGACCTCATGCAGACTTTAAGAGAACACAAATGCCAGCCAAAACTACTATACCCAGCAAAACTCTCAATCACCATAGTGGGAGAAACCAAGATATTCCAAGAAAAAACCAAATTTACACAATATCTCTGCATAAACCCAACCCTACAAAGGATAATGGGGGAAAACACCAACACAAGGAGGGAAACTACACCCAGGAAAAAGCAAAATAGCAAACTTCTTTCATCAAACCTAAAAGAAGAAAACCTATCAAATATAAAAATAACATCAAAAGTGACAAAAAGCAAAAATCACTATTCCTTAATATCTCTTAACATCAATGGACTCAATTCCCCAATAAAAAGACACAGACTAACAAACTGGATACGTAATCAGAACCCTACATTTTGCTGCATACAGAAAACACACCTCAAAGACAAACACTAGCTTAGAGTAAAAGGCTGGAATACAATTTTACAAGCAAATGGTTGCAGGAAATAAGCCCGAGTAGCCACTCTAATATCAGATAAAATTGACTTTCAACCTAAAGTCATCAAAAGAGACATGGAAGGACACTTCTTGCTGGTCAAAGGAAAAATCCACCAAGAAGAACTCTCAATTCTGAACATCTATGCTCCAAATACAAGGGCACCCTCGTTCATTAAAGAAACTTTACTAAAGTTCATAGCACACATTGCACCTACCACAATAATTGTGGGTGACTTCAACACTCCACTATCCTCAATGGACCTATCAGGAAAGCAGACAATAAACAGGGACACAGTGAAACTAATTGAAGCTTTGGACCAATTGGATTTAACAGATATATATATATAGAACATTTCATCATAAGGCAAAAAAAAATATACCTTTTCTCAGCACCTTATGGTACCTTCTTCAAAATCAACCATATAACTGGTCACAAGACAGAACACAACAAATATAAGAAGATCAAACTAATCCCATGCATCCTATCAGATCACTATGGAGGAAAAGTGGCTTTCAATAGTGACAAAAACAACAGAAAGCCCACATACACATGGAAACTGAACAATACTCTACTCAATAATACCTTGGTCAAGGAAGAAATAAAGAAAGAAATCAAAGACTTTTTAGAATTCAATGAAAATGAAGATACAACTTGCCTAAATCTATGGGACATAATGAATGCAGTTCTAAGAGGAAAATTCATAGCCCTGAGTGCCTCCAAGAAGAAACTGGAGAGAGCATACACTAGTAGCTTAATGGCACGCCTGAAAGCCCTGGAACAAAAGCAAATTCACCCAGGAGGAGTAGAAGACAGGAAATCATCAAACTCAGGGCTGAAATTAATCAAGTGGAAACAAAGAGAACCATACAAAGAATCGACAAAACCAGGAGCTGGTTCTTTGAGAAAATCAACAAGATAGATAAACCCTTAGCCAGACTAACCAAAGGGCACAGGGACAGTATCCAAATTAACAAAATTAGAAATGAAGACAAACATTTCTAATTGAAGAATCAAAATGAAGAATCAAAACAATCATTAACCATGATCAAGTTGGCTTCATCCCAGGGATTCAGGGATGGTTCTATATACAGAAATCCATCAATGCAATCCACTACATAAACAAACTAAAAAAAAAAAAAAAAAAAAAAAAAAAGATCATTTCACTAGATACTAAACAAACATTTGAAAGAATTCAGCATCCTTTCATGCTAAAAGTCTTGGAAAGAGCAGGAATTCAAGGCCCATACCTAAACAAATTAAAAGCAATATACAGCAGAAATGGGGGAAATTCAAAAAATCATCACAGCCTACTACAAAAGCCTATACTCAACACAACTGGAAAATCTGGAGGAAATGGACACTTTCCTAGACAGATACCAAATACCAAAATTAAATCAGGATCAAATAGAACGTCTAAACAGTCCCATAAACCCTAAAGAAATAGAAGGGGTTATAGAAAGTCTTCCAACCAAAAAAAAGTATGGGAACAGATGATTTTAGTGCAGAATTCTATCAGACTTTAAAAGAAGACCTAACTCCAATACTCCTCAAGCTATGCCACAAAATAGAAACAGAAGGAACACTACCCAACTCATTCTACGAAGCCACAATTATGCTGATACCAAAACCACACAAAGATCCAACAAAGAGAACTTCAGACCAATTTTCCTTATGAATATCGATGCAAAAATACTAATATAAAATTCTTGCCAACTGAATCCAAGAACACATCAAAACAATCATTAACCATGATCAACTTGGCTTCATCCCAGGGATGCAGGGATGGTTCTATATACAGAAATCCATCAATGCAATCCACTACATAAACAAACTCAAAAAAAAACCATATGATCATTTCACTAGATGCTAAACAAACATTTGAAAAAATTCAGCATCCTTTCATGCTAAAAGTCTTGGAAAGAGCAGGAATTCAAGGCCCATACCCAAACAGAGTAAAGGCAATATACAGCAAACCAGTAGCCAACATCAAACTAAATGGACAGAAACTGGAGGCAATCCCACTAAAATCATGGACTAGACAAGGCTGCGCTCTCTCTCCACATCTTTTCAATATAGGACTTGAAGTTCTAGAGAGAGCAAATAGACAAAATAAGGAAGTCAAAGGGATACAAATTGGAAAGGAAGAAGTCAAACTATCACTATTTTCAGATGATATGATAGTATACTTGAGTAACCCAAAAAACTTCACCACAGAACTCCTATAGCTGATAAACAACTTCAGCAAAGTGGCTGGTTTTAAAATCAACTCAAGCAAATCAGTAGCCTTCCTATAATCAAAGGATTAGCAGGCTAAGAAAGAAGTTAGGGAAATAACACCCTTCACAATAGCCACGAACAATATAAAGTATCTTGGTGTGACTCTAACCAAACAAGTGAAAGGTCTGTATGACAGGAACTTCAAGTCTTTGAAGAAAGAAATCGAAGAAGACCTCAAAAGATGGAATAATATTTCATCCTCTTGAATTGGCAGGATCAATATAGTAAAAATGGCCATCTTGCCAAAAGCAATCTATAGATTCAATGCAATCCCCATCAAAATCCCAAATCAATTCTTCATAGATTTAGAAAGAGCAATTCCCAAATTCATCTGGAATAACAAAAATCCCCGGATAGCTAAAACTCTTCTCAACAATAAAAAACTTCTGGGGGAATCAATATCCCTGACCTCAAGCAGTACTACAGAGCAATTGTGTTAAAAAATACTGCATTGTGTCCCAATACTGCATGGTATTGGGACAGTGACAAGCAAGTAGATCAATGGAATAGAATTGAAGACACGGAAATGAACCCACAGATTTATGGTCACTTGATCT
The DNA here is from genome assembly GCA_964023405.1 of Apodemus agrarius. Lineage (NCBI taxonomy): Eukaryota > Metazoa > Chordata > Mammalia > Rodentia > Muridae > Apodemus > Apodemus agrarius. The sequence continues at coordinate 1,802,245 of OZ030013.1, forward strand.
TTGATAAAGGAGCTACAACCATCCAGTGTAAAAAAAGGTAGCCTCTTCAACAAATGGTGCTGGTTCAACTGGAAGTCAGCATGGAGAAGAAAGCGAATTCATTCACTCTTATCTCCTTGTACTAAGCTCAAGTCCAAGTGGATCAAGGACCTCCACATAAAACCAGACACACTGAAACCAATAGAAAAGAAACTGGGGAAGACCCTTGAGGACATGGGCACAAGGGGAAAGTTCCTGAATAGAACACCAATAGCTTATGCTCTAAGATCAAGAATTGACAAATGGGACCTCATAATACTACAAAGTTTCCACTGAAACTAATAGAAAAGAAACTGGGGAAGACCCTGGAGGACATTGGCACAGGGGGAAAGTTTCTGAACAGAACACCAATAGCTTATGCTCTAAGATCAAGAATTGACAAATGGGACCTCATCAAATTACAAAGTATCTGTAAGGCAAAGAATACAGTCAGAAGGACAAAACAGCCATCAACAAATTGGAAAATCTTCACCAACCCTACATCCGACAGCAAGCTAATATCCAATATATACAAAGAATTCGAGAAGTTAGACCCCAAAGAACCAAATAACCCTATCAAAAAATGGGGTAGAGAGCTAAACAAAGAATTTTCACCAGAAGAAATTCGGATGGCCGAGAAGCACCTTAAGAGATGTTCAACGCTCTTGCCCCCAGGCAGGCCCAGTGGTGCCCGCCTAGGATCTGCTGCACTTCCCGGCAACCTTAGGCCATGCACCGAGCCCATTCCTTCTCTGGCATTAGAGTTTAGGTCTTTGGGATTCTGGCATTTACTTGAAGACCAACTGAGTCATCTAGCCTTGTGGGCTGAATGTTCACTGGATTATTGGACATTTTTTTCATAGGCAGCCATTGCTGGATTAGCTAGACCACAGCCTGTAATTCATACTAATAAATCCTCTCTCTCTCTCTCTCTCTCTCTCTCTCTCTCTCTCTTTCACACACACACACACACACACATACACACACACACACACACACACACACACACACACGATTCATTCTATAAGTTCTGTTACTCTAGAGAACCCAGATTAATATATGGCCATACTTGATTTTGTCTCCAGAGTAAATTATTACTTACTCCCTTTGAGGTGAGAGCTGTGTAATTGTGTGTCTTTATTTTCTGCATGGCCATTAACAATAACAGTTTATCTTTGCCAATTGTGCAGCATGTGTCAAAGGAATTGTACATTTACATGCTATTTACAGGAATCTCAAATCAAGTTGTAAGAATTCCTTTCCTGGGGAGATGCAAACAATGTCTATCCTGCCCCCACCCCAGTAAGGTCCTAGTAACAAACCAAGGTACAGTTCACACTGGGAAACCAGTGAGTTTATTGGTTTACTTGTGGAGCAGTAGTTAGGGGTTTCCCTAAAAGAGTGTAGGTGACCCCAAAGCATCCACTCTAGAAAGTTTTTACCCAGAGTAATTGATGACTTCCATATAACTATACAAATGGAGCTCCTATTCTATAAACTGTAGCACCTTCTGTTACTCTAGGCTACACAAACTTAGTGCAAAATTGCATGCAAATGGCTAGCAGGAGCATCTGGAACCTCAGTAGAGGTCCACTGACCTCCCTCACATCTTTCAATAAAGAAATATCAACAGGCTCTTCATGATGAATTCTTTTGCAAGGTGGCATAGCCAGTCTGATTAAGAAGTTGGCCACTTTGCTCAGTGGCCCATGGTCTACAATGATGAAGTTTGTTATCAATATCAGTCACGCAGACAGTAAAGTGGAATATTAGGCATGTGCAGTAGTATGTTTAAATTCATCCAGAACTCAAGAGTCCATGCTGAGACTCATAACATAAAACTAGACATGCCCTAAGAGCTGTCAGTAAGACTTTTGTGTTTGTCAAGAAATCACAAGTCAAATCACCAAACAAGTGATAGGAGGGGATTTTGTGTTAGCCAGAGAAACTTCTTGATGGTATATATCCAATAAGAGAGCAGATAGCCTGAAAGCAGTTATGAGCTGCCCCCAACAAGTATGGGATTTATAGGCCCCTGACAGGAAGAAAGATTTTTGAAGGAAAGACTTTCCTATTTTTAGAGGAACTTTGATGTAGACCAGCTCATGATCATGTGCAGACTTGAAGATCAGGGTGTTGGTAAAGTTGTGATTCTCAAAAACGTAAAAAGTGACTCTCATATAGAATGAAGCAGTGTAAAAGCTTAATCCAGATTTCTACTAAAGAAACAAAAAAGTGGGAAACAATTCGAATGAGAAATGAGAGGAATTATTTCTACCAGAAAAAAAAAAAAAAACATTTTTGCTTATTAGTTTGGAACAAAATGTATTAGTGTCCTATGAGGCAAAAAAAAAAAAAAATCAAAATCTGCTGGACGGTGGTTGCTCACACCTTTAATCCCAGCACTTGGGAGGCAGAGGCAGGCAGATTTCTGAGTTTGAGGCCAGCCTGGTCTAGAGAGTGAGTTCCAGGACAGCCAGGGCTACACAGAGAAACTCTGTCTCAAAAAACCAAAAAAAAAAAAAAAAAAATCGAAATCTTTTAGGCTTGTCTTTTTATTAGATAAGAATTATCGCCCGGACCAGCGATAGCGGCAGGCCTCCATATTGCAACCAGGACACAGCTGGAAAGGTGCAGGTACACAGACTCGTTCTGGGGCTAGAGCAGGGAGATCTGCTAAGCTCTTAACCCCAGGCGGGCCCAGTGGGGGGCGCCTAGGCTCTGCCGCAAGTCCCTGCGAGCTTAGGCCGTGCACCAAGGCAGCCGGAGGCACCCAGCTCCCAGGACCCCAGACCAGCGATAGCGGCAGGCCTCCATATTGCAACCAGGACACAACTGGAAAGGCGCAGGTAGACAGATTCCATCTGGGGCTAACGCGCGGGGTGATCTGCTAGGCTCTCGCCACCAGGCAGGCCCAGCGGTACCTGCCGAGGCTTTGCTACACTTCCCCGCACTTCCCCGCAACCTCAGGCTGTGCATCGAGGCAGCAGGTGGCAGCCAGCTCGTGATCCCTTCGAGCAGCAATCACGCATAACAACCAGTAGAGAAACAACAGGTAAGCCCAGACTCACAGGAGATTCAAACACCAGCCAGTGACAACAAGGCCAACTAACACCAGAAATAACCAGATGGCAAAAGGTAAACGATGGAATGTCACTAACAGAAATCAAGGCAACATGACAGCATCTGAACCCAGTTCGCAACAACAGGAAGCCCTGGATATCCCCAAAACACCAGAAAAACAAGACTTGGATATAAAATCACTGGTCAGGATGCTGGTAGCTGAACACATAGAAAAATCTCATAAAGAAATAGAGGAGAAAATGGATCAAAAGTTAGAAGCCTTTAAAAGGCAAATACAAAAATCACTTCAAGAAATGCAGGAGAAGATGGATCAAAAAGAAGAAGACTATAAGGAAGAAAGACAAAAATCACTTAAAGAAATACAGAAGAACGTGGGCCAACAAGTAGAAGCTATGAAAGAGGAAACACAAAAAAATCTATTAAAGAAATACACGAAAACACGATCAAGCAAGCGAAAGATCTGAGCATATCCATCCAGGTACTAAAAACAGAAGTAGAAACAACTAAGAAATCACAGAGGGAGACAACATTGGAGATAGAAAACCTTGGGAAGAAATCAGGGGCCATAGATGCAAATATTAACAATAGAATACAAGAGATAGAAGACAGAATATCAGAAGCCGAAGATACCATAGGAACCATTGATTCAACAGTTAAAGAAAATACTAAATGCAAAAAAGCTGTAACCCAAAACATCCAGGAAATCCAGGACACAATGAGAAGACCAAACCTAAGGATTATAGGTATAGACGAGAGTGAAGATTTACAAGTTAAAGGGCCAGCAAATATCTTCTACAAAATTATGGAAGAAAACTTCCCCAACCTAAAGAGAGAGATGCCCATGAATATACAAGAAGCATATAGAACCCCAAACAGACTGGATCAGAACAGAAATACATCCTGTCACATAATAATCAAAACTCCAAATGTACTAAACAAAGAAAGAATATTAAAGGCAGCAAGAGAAAAAGGCCAAGTAACTTATAAAGGAAGACCTATCAGAATAACACCAGACTTCTCACCTGAGACCATGAAAGCTAGAAGATCCTGGGCAGATATAATGCAAACTCTAAGAGAACACAAACTTCAGCCAAAACTACTTTACCCAGCAAAGCTCTCAATCGCCATAGATGGAGACATCAAGGTATTCCATGACAAAACCAAATTTGCACGATATCTTTCCACAAATCAAGCCCTACAAAGGATAATAGGGGGAAAACACCAAGACAAGGACAGAAACTACACCCGGGAAGAAGCAAGATAGAAACCTCCTCTCATCAAACCCAAAACAAGATAACCTCTCAAATATAAAAAAAATAAGTTAAATAAATAAATAAATAAATAAATAAATAAATAAATATAATTTCAAAAATGTCTGGAGGTAATAATTACTATTCCTTAATATCTCTTAACATCAATGGACTCAATTCCCCAATAAAAAGACATAGATTAACAGACTGGATATGGAAACAGGACCCTACATTTTGCTGCATACAGGAAACACATCTCAGTGTTAAAGACAAACACTGCCTTAGAGTAAAAGGCTGGAAGACAATTTTACAAGCAAATGGTCTCAGGAAACAAGCTGGAGTAGCCATTCTAATATCAGATAAAATTGACTTCCAACCTAAAATCATCAAAAGAGACTCAGAAGGTCACTTCTTGCTGGCCAAAAAGAAAATCCACCAAGAAGAGCTCTCAATACCGAACATCTATGCTCCAAATGCAAGGGCACCCTCATTCGTAGAAGAAACCTTACTAAAGCTTAAAGCACACATTACACCTAACACAATAATTGTGGGTTACTTCAACACTCCACTCTCCTCAATGGACCAATCAGGAAAGCAGAAACTAAACAGGGACACAGTGAAACTAATTGAAACTCTGGACCAATTGGATTTAACAGATATAGAACATTTCATCCTAAAGCTAAATAATATACCTTTTTCTCAGCACCGCACGGTACCTTCTCCAAAATAGACCATATAATTGGTCACAAGACAGATGTCAACAAATACAAGAAGATTGAGCTAATTCCATGCCTCCTATCAGATCACCATGGAGTAAGAGTGGTCTTCAATAGCAACAAAAACAACAGAGAGCCCACATACACATGGAAACTGAACAATACTCTACTCAATGACACCTTGGTCAAGGAAGAAATAAAAAAAGAAATCAAAGACTTTTTAGAATTCAATGAAAATGAAGGTACAACCTACCCAAATCTATGGGACACAATGAAAGCAGTGCTAAGAGGAAAACTCATAGCTCTAACTGCATCCAAAAAGAAACTCGAGACTGCATACACTAGCAGCTTAACGGCACACCTTAAAACCCTGGAAGAAAAAGAAGTTAATTCACCCAGGAGGAGTAGAAGACAAGAAATCATCAAACTCAGTGCTGAAATCAATCAAATAGAAACAAAGAGAACGATACAAAGAATCAACAAGACCAGGAGCTGGTTCTTTGAGAAAATCAACAAGATAGATAAACCCTTAGCCAGACTAACCAAAGGACACAGAGACAGTATCCAAATTAACAAAATTAGAAATGAAAAGGGAGACATAACAACAGAAACTGAAGAAATTCAAAAAATCAACAGATCCTACTACAAAGGCCTATACTCAAAACAAATGGAGAATCTAGAGATAATGGACAATTTCCTAGACAGATACCAAATACCAAAATTAAATCAGCATCAAATAGATCAGCTAAATAGTCCCATAACCCCTAAAGAAATAGAAGGGGTTATAGAAAGCCTCCCAACCAAGAAAAGTACGGGACCAGATGGTTTTAGTGCAGAATTCTACCAGACCTTCAAAGAAGACTTAACACCAATAATTTTCAAACTATTCCACAAAATAGAGATAGAAGGGATACTGTCCAACTCATTCTTTGAAGCCACAATTACGCTAATACCTAAACCACAAAAAGATCCAATAAAGAAAGAGAACTACAGGCCAATTTCTCTTATGAATATCGATGCAAAAATACTAAATAAAATTCTTGCTAACCGAATCCAAGAGCACATCAAAACGATCATTCACCATGATCAAGTAGGCTTCATCCCAGGGATGCAGGGATGGTTCAATATATGGAAATCCATCAATGTAATCCACTACATAAACAAACTAAAAGAAAAAAACCACATGGTCATCTCATTAGATGCTGAAAAAGCATTCGACAAAATTCAGCATCCTTTCATGCTAAAAGTCTTGGAAAGAGCAGGAATTCAAGGCCCATACCTAAACATAGTAAAAGCAATCTACAGCAAACCAGTAGCCAACATCAAAATAAATGGAGAGAAACTTGAAGCAATCCCACTAAAATCAGGGACTAGACAAGGCTGCCCTCTCTCTCCATATCTTTTCAATATAGTACTTGAAGTTCTAGTAAGAGCAATTAGACAACATAAGGAAGTCAAAGGGATACAAATTGGAAAGGAAGAAATAAAACTATCATTATTTGCAGATAATATGATAGTTTACTTAAGTGACCAAAAAACTTCACCAGAGAACTTCTACAGCTGGTAAACAACTTCAGCAAAGTGGCTGGTTATAAAATTAACTCAAGCAAATCATTAGCCTTCTTGTACTCAAAGGACAAGCAGGCTGAGAAAGAAGTTAGGGAAATAACACCCTTCACAATAGCCACAAACAACATAAAGTACCTTGGCGGAACTCTAACCAAACAAGCGAAAGATCTGTATGACTGGAAGTTCAAGTCCTTGAAGAAAGAAATCGAAGAAGACCTCAGAAGATGGAAAAATATTTCTTGCTCCTGGATTGGCAGGATCAATATAGTAAAAATGGCCATCTTGCCAAAAGCAATATACAGATTCAATGCGATACCCATCAGAATCCCAGCTCAATTCTTTATAGATCTAGAAAGAGCAATTCTCAAATTCATCTGGAGCAACAAAAAACCCAGGATAGCTAAAACTATTCTCAACAATAAAAGGACTTCTGGGGGAATCAATATCCCTGACCTTAAACAGTACTACAGAGCAATTGTGTTAAAAACTGCATGGTATTGGTACAGCAACAGGCAAGTGGATCAATGGAATAGGATTGAAGACCCAGAAATTAACCCACAGATTTATGGTCACTTGATCTTTGATAAAGGAGCCACAACCATTCAGTGGAATAAAGATAGCCTCTTCAACAAATGGTGCTGGTTCAACTGGAGGTCAACATGCATAAGAATGCGAATTGACCCACTCTTATTTCTTTGCACTAAGATCAACTCCAAGTGGATCAAGGACCTCCACATAAAACCAGACACACTGAAACTATTAGAAAAGAAACTTGGGAAGACCCTGGAGGACATAGGCACAGGGGGAAAGTTCCTGAACAGAACACCAATAGCTTATGCACTAAGATCAAGAATTGACAAATGGGACCTCATAAAATTACAAAGTTTCTGCAAAGCAAAGGACACTGTCAGAAGGACAAAACGACAATCAACAAAGTGGGAAAAGATCTTCACCAACCCCACATCCGACAGAGGGCTAATATCCAATATATACAAAGAACTCAAGAAGTTAGATCCCAAAGAACCAAATAACCCTATCAAAAAATTGGGTACAGAGCTAAACAAAGAATTTTCACCAGAAGAAATTCGGATGGCCGAGAAACACCTTAAGAGATGTTCAACATCATTAGTCATCAGAAAAATGCAAATGAAAACAACCCTGAGATTCCACCTCACACCAGTCAGAATGGCTAAGATTAAAAACTCAAGAGACAACAAGTGCTGGCGATGATGTGGAGAAAGAGGAACACTCCTCCACTGTTGGTGGGATTGCAAAATGGTAAAACCGCTCTGGAAATCAGTGTGTCGGTTCCTCAGAAAATTGGGCATTTCCCTTCCAGAGGACCCTGGCATACCACTCCTGGGCATATACCCAGAGGATTCCCTTGCATACAATAAAGACACATGCTCCACTATGTTTATAGTAGCCTTGTTTATAATAGCCAGAAATTGGAAGGAGCCCAAATATCCCTCAAAGGAGGAATGGATACAGAAAATGTGGTATATTTATACAATGGAATACTACTCAGCAATTAAAAGTAATGAATTCATGCAATTTGTAGGTAAATGGTTAGACCTGGACAATATCATCCTGAGTGAGCTAACCCAGACACAAAAGAATACACATGAAATGCAATCACTGATAAGTAGATATTAATGAGCCCAGAAATCCTAAATACTCAAGGCACAATTAGCAAGTCAAATGATTCCCAAGAAGAAAGGAGAGGACCCTGGGCCTGTAAAGATTGTATCCAGTTTTGTAGAGAGGGGGAATGGGGGGAGGGGGAATGATTGGGGAATAGTTGGGGGGAGAGGAATTATGGGACATAGGGAGGGGGGAACTGGGAAAGGGGAAAGCCTTTGGAATGTAAACATAGAATATAGAAAATAAAAATTAAAAAAAAGACCACAAATAATGTTATTTTACATGAAAATAAACACAAAACAATGAGAAAAAAAAGAGTTGTTCAACATCATTAGTCATCAGGGAAATGCAAATCAAAACAACCCTGAGATTCTACCTCACACCAGTCAGAATGGCTAAGATTAAAAACTCAAGAAACAACAGGTGCTGGCGAGGATGTGGAGAAAGAGGAACCCTCCTACACTGTTGGTGGGACTGCAAGATGGTACCACTGCTCTGGAAATCAGTCTGGCGGTTCCTCAGAAAATTGGGCATGTCACCTCCAGAGGACCCTGTCATACCACTCCTGGGCATATACCCAGACGATTCCCCTGCATACAATAAAGACACATGCTCCACTGCGTTCATAGCAGCCTTATTTATAATAGCCAGAAGTTGGAAGGAGCCCAGATGTCCCTCAAAGGAAGAATGGATACAGAAAATGTGGTATATTTATACAATGGAATACTACTCAGCAATTAAAAATAATGAATTCATGCAATTTGTAGGCAAATGGTTGGATCTGGAAAATATCATCCTAAGTGAGTTAACCCAATCACAAAAGAATACACATGAACTGCAATCACTGATAAGTGGATATTAATTAGCCCCGAAGCTCTGAATACTCGTCACAATTAGCAAATCATATGATTCCCAAGAGGAAGGGAGGAGAGGGCCCTGGTCCTGAAAAGACTTGATCCAGTATGTTAGGGGAGTACTAGAACAAAGAAATGGGAGGAGGGGTGATTGGGGATTGGGTGAAGGGAAGAGGACTTATGAGACCTCAGGTGAGTGGAGAACTGGGAAAGGGGAAAGCTTTTGGAATGTAAACAAAGAATATAGAAAATAATTTTTTAAAAAAATCTAAAATAAACAAAAAAACAAGTTACAATCAGAATGCATATTGTCTTTCACTTCTATTCTTTGAGACAGGGTTTCTATTTGTTCATTTGTTTGCTTGTTTTTAAAGTCTCACTATGTATCCCTGGTTGCCCTAAAACTAGCTCTGTAGACCTGTCAGCCTCAAATTTACAGAGAGCTATTGAGGTTATGTCTTTTACTGTCTATTGTAATGCTAAGTGTGGTTCCCAAGAGATGGGGTCAACATGCAGCCTCTGTGACCCTGCCCCCAATTCTGATTGGTGAATAAAGATGCCAGCAGCCAATTGCTAGGCAGAAGAGAAATAGGTGAGGTTTAGGCTTCCCAGGTTTGAGGATGGAGTGGAAGAAGTGGCAGAAGAGGAAGGAAGAGAAGCCACTACGGGTTAAGGGTCAAGAAACCATTGCCCTCAGGGATGCCCAATTTGAGAGCATCCCAGTTGGAACATAGTAAATAGTAAGTCATAATTCAGGGTTATCAATAGGAAAGTAGATTCTAACATCACGGAGGGTAGGCAGCTGCCCAGCTATTGTGCTGCTTAAAGTTCGTAAAAATATAAAGGCTGTGTGTTTTTCATCCAGAAACTCAATAACCAAAGGTGGAGTAGAAACCCCGGGGCCAAATTAAAGAAAATTCTACAACACACATCTTCCTGCCTCTGCCTCCTGAGTCCTGATATTAAAGGTGGGCCAAATTAAAGAAATTTCTACAACAGAGATCTTCCTGCCTCTGCCTCCTGAGTCCTGATATTAAAGATGTATATCACTCTGCCCAGCTGAGACAGAGTTTCTGATAGTCCAGGTTGGTTTCAAACCTTCTAGGTAATCAAAGATGACCATGAACTCTTGATCCTCCTTACCATACATACTACCCAAGTTCTGGGATTTCAATCATATATTATCATATTTGGCTTTTTATGAAGTGTTGGGGACTGAACCCAGGACCACAAGAGTGTTAGGCAAATACTCTACCAACCCAGAATATGATTTTTTTAAATCATTGATTTGCTTGCCTTTGCAGATAGCAAATCATTCTCATTTAATTTGATTGAAGAGAGGGTATGCACTTTTTTCTGGTTTTTCTTCCTACCATTGGTTTTAAGCAAGATAGATCACCCAGGACACTCTCAGGAGCTCTACTTATAAAGGAGCCTATTCATCCCATGTTGTCTTACTCAGAAACTAGGCCATAGGTTATCCACTCCAGGATCAGACCCCAAAAGTCCAGGTATAAGACAATAAAATCCACCACACAAGGAACAGCCTGAAGAGAGTCACATGAATAAGAGATATCTTATCTAAGGATAGGCCATCTGTGCAGGATAGGCCATCTGTGCTAGGTAGCCCATCTGGTGGTTATAATCATTCACAACACAGGAATGCAATCCATCTGGGATGTCGCAACACCTACCAATAAGGCTTTAAATTATCTAACTTTAATATAGTAGCCAATCAAAATTGTACTAATGTCAGAGCTCTGGTCCCTACCAATCACATTAAAAATTACCTAATCCTTCTAGAGTTTCCCCAATTCCCTATAAGAAGGCCTATGAGCCACCTTTATCTGGGGTTGTCACCATTTTGATGCAATGGTAACCCCAACATGTTCCCTGTTTCTACAGAATAAATGCTGGTCATTCTTCCATACTATGGGAGTTTGGGGTTTCCCTTCAGTGGTTCCCAAACCCTTTATCCTTTCAATCTTAACCTGAAATTTAGCTCTGATTTATTTCATTGATGGACCACACAACCTAATTGTATGTCCAAAACCAAAATACCAAAATCTAAAGGAAAAGTCTATAATTTCTCATTTAATGTTATGAGTCTATTAAGTTATTATAAAGGGCTTACATTATGGCTCAGAAGAATGCTTACATGGTATGCATGAAGCACTGGATTCAATTCTCAGCACAAGGAAACAAGAAAAAGGATCAGGGACTGCAAGGTCATCTTCAGTTACATGGCAAATTCAAGGTCAGTCCCTGTCTCAAATATACATATACATATACATATACATATACATATACATATACATATACATATACATACACATACACACACACACACACACACACCACACACACACACACACACACACACACACACACACATATATATATATATATATATATATATCGATATAATATATTGAAATGGCTTATGTACACAGTGATTTAAGAACAGCCTTTGTCAATACTGAACATTCTGGCTCTTTCTTGTTAAGCACCTAGCTACATGTTATGTGTTACTTAACCTCCATGTTTATCATATTTGAATTATCATGAATTTGGCTTCTAGTCTTCCCAAATATGATAGCACATCCAAGTGAATACACAGTATACAATTGCCTAACAGTATTCAGTTAAAAAATAGTCATCCGAATTACCCTATATACCCTTTGACTAATTTTTCTTTAGCTAAGTCATCACATAAAGAGAAGGGAAAATATAAAAATGGCAAAGTCTTATAAAATTTATGGACCTTTGAGAATATAGATATAGCCTGCATGAGGCAGAAAACCCAACTGGGGATATTTTCGTCTGGCTTTTGCTCATTTTTCCATTTTTTCCTCCCTCTACTTCAGTTGCTGTAATTATTTTGTTCCCATAAATTTCTTTCCTTTCCCTAAGGTGGTCTGATCTGTTTTTCTTCTCTTTCTTATCTGAGAGCAAATCCCACAGATACTCATCTCCCACATAGGGATACTTTCCCCCTTATCTCTGGTGGAGCCAAGCCACCTGGATGAGACAGGTGTGGATTGAGCCAAGGACTGCCTAACAAGTAGCCAGAGGGGCATCATTCCAATTTCTTCTCTCAGCAAATGTGCTGACAGCGTGCTTCCTTTCTGCACAGTGATCCTTCCGCTTCAGTTCCTTACAATCATTTAAATGACTTATACTATGTTATTACCAAATCATATTTTTTCTAAATATACCGACTCCTTATTGGGAGACATAGGCTTTGAAATGTTTCCCCCAACAATAGTGTGGTAGCCGGTGGGGCTAGCTCATCTCACACTCCAGGCAGAACCTTCAGAGAGGATCTGTAGGAAGAAAGCTGCATTGTATTGAGCCTCTTCTACTGCTACTAAGTTCAACTGGACACAAAATTGGGATTCTTTTTATTTAACCACTGTGACTGTTATAGTTATTATAGGAAATATTTTTTCATACTACTGTATAAGCATATGGCCTTAGTCCATTTGGACTATAAAAACAAAAAGTCTTAGACTAGGCAAGTTATCAATAATATTGATTTATTGCCCACAATTCTGGAGAAAAGTAAGTTCAAATTTGAGGTACCCACATAGTCGCTACCTGAAATGATATACTATCATAGGTGGTAACTTCTTGCTGTTTCATCTTGGTAATAAAAGCAATTAAACTTCCTTTGTTTTTTTTTTTCACAATCCACTCATGAGTGGCCTTCCCTCATGACTTAAAGCACTCTGCAATGCTGTTCATTGGTGACAATTATCAATATATGAATTCCAGGGTCACACAAATTAAGACTACAGCCCATGCTGACCATACAATTTAGAATTCGATTGAAACCATCCAATGCTAAATTTGCAGAAGCAAAATAAACACACAGCTCATTTCAAATGTGAGAAATACCATCCTAAATCAATGTGTTCTACTTGGGGGTGAGAACACTTGATCCTAGTATATCACTCCTCCCTGTTTCTACACAACTTGTCTCTGATTCTGCATGTTCTCCTTCTAAAGCCAAAGTTTTCTCCTTGTCCTTTGAAAGTTGGCTTTAATCTCTGGAGTTTGAGAATTTGGGCATAAATACAAAAGTTCTGAGAAAAGGCTTTAAGAAATGTTCTGATTCTGCTCACCTTTCTGGAAACTTCCAACCTCTGCTATGAAAACAATACATGGCTCTGCCATCTTGGCTCCCGGACACCAGAGAGATCTGACAGCACTAGGTACACAGACATAGCCCGAGGCTATCATCGCTAGGGTCTCAGCCTGTCAGGCTTTTGCCTGCACCAAGGGCCTGGGCACCTCTGCAGGCCTCCTGTTTGCCAACCCTGTTGGGAGTTGGGGGGGTTCATTTGCCCTGCAGAGTGATCAGCACTTGAGAAACTTCCCCACAGCATCCACCATCTTCACTCCCTGACAGAGCAGACAGGTAGCACAAGGTTCATAGAGACAACCTGAGTATAGCATTGCTTGGGGTAAGACACACCAGGGCTCCAAGGGCAACCAAGAGGAGGGCAGCACATCAGCAATCTGTACCAGGGAAAACCCAGTCATCCAAAGGGGTGGAAATAGCCTTACAGGCTCACAGGAGGTTCAAACACCAGCCAGTGACAACAGGACCAACTAATGCCAGAGATAAACAGATGGCAAAAGGCAAATGTAGGAACTTTACTAACAGAAATCAAGCCAATATGGCAGCATCCAAATCCAATTCTCTGACAACAGCAAGTCCTGGAGACCCCATCACACTAGAAAAACAAGATTTGGATTTCAAATCACTGTTAAAGGAACACAAAAAGGACATAAATAAATCTCTTAAAGAAATACACAAAAATCACTTAAAGAAATTCAGGAGAATATGAGTCAACAGATAGAAGCCAATAAAGAATTAATGCACAAATCACTTAGAGAAATGCAGTAGAAATTCAGTCAACAGGCAGAAGTCATGGAAGAGGAAACACGAAAATCTCTTAAAGAATTACAGGAAAACACAAACAAACAAGTGAAGGAACTGAGCAAAACCATCCAGGATCTAAAAACAGAAGTAGAAACAACTAAGAAATCATGAAAGGAAACAACTTTGGAGAAAGAAAACCTTGGGAAGAAATCGGGGGCCGAAAGTGCAAATATCAACAATAGAATAGAAGAGATAGAAGAAAGAATCTCAGATGCCGAAGATACTTTAGGAATCATGGACTCAACAGTCAAAGAAAATGCAAAATACAAAAAGCTTGTAACCCAAAACATGCAGGAAATCAAGGACAAAATGAGAAGACCAAACCTAAGGATTATAAGTATAGATGAGAGTCAAGATTTACAACTTAAAGGGCCAGCAAATATCTTCAACAAAATTATGGAAGGAAACCTCCCTAACCTAAAGAGAGAGGTGCCCATGAATATACAAGAAGCCTACAGAACTCCAAACAGACTGGACCAGAACAGAAATACCTCCCATCATATAATAATCAAAACCTAAAATGTACTAAACAAAGAAAGAATATTAAAGGCAGTAAGAGAAAAAGACCAAGTAACATATAAAGGAAGAACTATCAGAATTACACCAGATTTCTCACCAGACACCATGAAAGCTAGAAGATCCTGTGCAGATCTCATGCAAACTCTAAGAGAACACAAATGTCAGCCAAGACTACTATACACAGCAAAACTCTCAATCACCATAGATGGAGAAACCAATACATTCCATGACAAAACCAAATTTACACAATATCTTTCCACAAACACAGCCCTACAAAGGATTATAGGAGGAAAACTCCAATACAAGGAGGGAAACTACACCCTGGAAAGAGCAAGATTGTAAACTTCTTTCAACAAACCCAAAAGAAGATAACCACTCAAATATAAAAATAATATCAAAAATGACAGGAAGTAATAATCACTATTCCTTAATATCTCTTAACATCAATGGACTCAATTTCCCAATAAAAAGACATAAACTAACAGACTGGATAAGTAAACAGGACCCTACATATTGCTGCATAGAGGAAAAACACCTCAGTGTCAAAGGCAAACCCTACCTTAGAGTAAAAGGCTAGAAGACAATTTTACAAGCAAATGGTCACAGGAAATGGGCCGGAGTAGCCATTCTTTTTTTTTTTAATTTTTATTTTCTATATTCTATGTTTACATTCCAAAGGCTTTCCCCTTTCCCAGTTACCCCCCACCATATGTCCCATAATTCCTCTCCCCCCCTGCTATTCCCCACTCATTCCCCCCCCCACGATTTCTCTGTTCTGGGTCTACAATACTAGATCCAATCTTTACAGGCCCAGGGTCCTCTCCTTTTTTCTTCTTGAGAGTCATTTGACTTGCTAATTTTGCCTTGAGTATTTAGGGCTTCTGGGCTCATTAATATCCACTTATCAGTGATTGTATTTCGTGTGTATTCTTTTGTGATTGGGTTAGCTCACTTAGGATGATAGTTTCCAGATCTAACCATTTACCTACAAATTGCATGAGTTCATTATTTTTAATTGCTGAGTAGTACTCCATTGTATAAATATACCACATTTTCTGTATCCATTCCTCTTTTGAGGGATATTTGGGCTCCTTCCAATTTCTGGAAGGCTATAAACATAGTGGAGCATGTGTCTTTATTGTATGCAGAGGAATCCTCTGGGTATATGCCCAGGAGTGGTATGCCAGGGTCCTCTGGGAGTGGCATGCCCAATTTTCTGAGGAACCGCCAAACTGATTTCCAGAGCAATCCCACCAACAGTGGAGGAGTGTTCCTCTTTCTCCACATCATCGCCAGCACTTGTTGTCTCTCGAGTTTTTAATCTTAGCCATTCTGACTGGTGTGAGGTGGAATCTCAGGGTTGTTTTGATTTGCATTTCCCTGATGACTAATGATGTTGAACATCTCTTAAGGTGTTTCTTGGCCATCCGAATTTCTTCTGGTGAAAATTCTTTGTTTAGCTCTGTACCCCATTTTTTGATAGGGTTATTTGGTTCTTTGGGGTCTAACTTCTTGAGTTCTTTGTATATATTGGATATTAGCCCTCTGTCGGATGTGGGGTTGGTGAAGATCTTTTCCCACTTTGTTGATTGTCGTTTTGACCTTCTGACAGTGTCCTTTGCCTTGCAGAAACTTTGTAATTTTATGAGGTCCCATTTGTCAATTCTTGATCTTAATGCATAAGCTAATGGTGTTCTGTTCAGGAACTTTTCCCCTGTGCCCATGTCCTCCAGGGTCTTCCCAAGTTTCTTTTCTAATAGTTTCAGAAGAAATTATCTTTTTTACTTTTATATATTCTTTATTTATATTTCAAATGATTTCCCCTTTCCTGGCTCCCCACTCCCTGAAAGTCCCATAAGCCCTCTACCCTCCCCCTGTTTCCCCATGCACCCCTTCCCAATTCCCTATTCTGGTATTCCCCTACATTGCTGCATTGAGCCTTTCCAAACCAGGGGCCACTCCTACCTTCTTCTTGGACATCCCATTCTAATATCAGATAAAATTGACTTTCAACCTAAAGTCATTAAAAGAGACACAGAAGGACACTTCTTGCTAGTCAAAGGAAAAATCCACCAAGAAGAACTCTCCATTCTGAATATCTATGCTCCAAATGCAAGGGCACCCTCATTCATAAAAGAAACTTTACTACATCTCAAAGCACACATTGCACCTACCACAATAATTGTGGGTGACTTCAACACTCCACTATCTTCAATGGACTAATCATGAAAACAGAAACTAAACAGGGACACCATAAAACAAATTGAAGCTTTGGACCAATTGAATTTAACAGATATATAGAACATTTCAGACTAAAGCAAAAGAAAACACCTTTTTTCTAAGCACCCCATGGTACATTCTCCAAAATCAACCATATATTGGTCACAAGACAGATCTCAACAAATATAAAAGAATCAAAATAATACCATGCCTCCTATCAGATCACTATGGAGTAAGAGTGGTCTTCAATAGCAACAAAAACAACAGAAAGCCCACATACACAAGGAAGCTTAACAATACTCTACTCAATGATACCTTGGCCAAAGAAGAAATAAAGAAAGAAATCAAAGACTTTTTAGACTTTAATGAAAATGAAGGCACAACATACCCAAATCTATGGGACACAAGGAAAGCAGTGCTAAGACAAAAACTCATAGCTCTGAGGGCCTCAAAAAAGAAACTGGAGAGAGCATACACTAGCAGCTTAACAGCACACCTGAAATCTCTTGTACAGAAAGAAGCTAATTCACCCAGGAGAAGTAGAAGACAGGAAATCATCAAACTCAGGGCTGAAATTAATCAAGTGGAAACAAAGAGAATCATACAAAGAATCAACAAAACCAGGAGCTGGCTCTTTGAGAAAATCAACAAGATAGATAAACCCTTAGCCAGACTAACCAAAGGGCACAGAGACAGAATCCAAACTAACAAAATTAGAACTGAAAGGGGAGATATAACAACAGAAACTGAGGAAATTCAAAGAATCATGATATCCTACTACAAAAGCCTATACTCAACACAACTGGAGAATTTGGAGGAAATGGACACTTTCCTAGACAGATACCAAATACCAAAATTAAGTCAGGATCAGATAGATCATGTAAACAGTCACATAACCCCTAAAGAAATAGAAGGGGTCATAGAAAGCCTTCCAACCAAAAAAAGCACAGGACCAGATGGTTTTAGTGCATAATTCTATCAGACATTAAAGGAAGACCTAACACAAATTCTCTTCAAACTATTCCACAAAATAGAAACAGAAGGAACACTACCCCACTCGTTCTATGAAGCCACAATTATGCTGATACCAAAATCACACAAAGATCCAACAAAAAAAGAGACCTGCAGACCAATTTCCCTTATGAACATCACTGCAAAAATACTCAATAAAATTCTTGCCAACTGAATCCAAGAACACATCAAAAGGATCATTACCATGATCAAGTAGGCTTCACCCCAGGGATTCAGGGATGGTTAAATATATGGAAATCCATCAAGGCCATCCACTACATAAACAAACTAAAAGAAAACCACATGGTCATTTCATTAGATGCTGAAAAAAGCATTTGACAAAATTCAGCATCCTTTCATGCTAAATGTTTTGGAAAGAACAGGAATTCAAGGCCCATACCTAAACAAAGTAAAAGCAATTTAAAGCAAACTAGTAGCCAACATCAAAGTAAATGGAGAGAAGCTTGAAGCAATCCCACTAAAATCAGGGACTAGGCAAGGCTGTCCCCTCTCTCCATATCTTTTCAATATAGTACTTGAGGTACTAGCTAGAGCAATTAGACAACATAAGGAGGACAAAGGGATACAAATTGGAAAGGAAGAAGTCAAAGTATAACTATTTGCAGATGAAATGATAGTATATTTAAGTGACCCAAAAATATTCCCCAAGAGAACTACAGCTGATAAAAAACCTCAGCAAAGTGGCTGATTATAAAATCAACCGAAGCAAATCAGTAGCCTTCCTATACTCAAAGGATAAACAGGCTGAGAAAGAAATTAGGGAAATGACACCCTTCACAATAGCCACAAAGAATATAAAGTATCTTGGTGTGACTCTAACCAAACAAGTGAAAGATCTATATGACTAGAAGTTCAGGTCTCTGAAAAAGGAAATGGAAGAAGACCTCAGAAAATGGAAAAATCTTCCATGCTCTTGGATTGGCAGGATTAATATAGTTAAAATGGCCATCTTGCCAAAAGCAATATACAGATTCAATGCAATTCCCATCAAAATCCCAATGCAGTTCTTCATAGATTTAGAAAGAGCAATTCTCAAGTTCATCTGGATTAACAAAAAACCCAGGACAGCTAAAACTATTCTCAACAGTAAAAGAATCAGTATCCCAGACCTCAAGCAATACTACAGAGCAATAGTGTGAAAAACTGCATGGTATTGGTACAGTGACAGGCAGGTGAATCAATGGAATAGGACTGAAAACCCAGAAATGAACCCACACACCTAGGTCACTTGATCTTCGACAAAGGAGCTGAAAACATCCAGTGGGAAACTGATAGCCTTTTCAACAAATGGTGCTCGTTCAATTGGATGTCAGCATGCAAAAGAATGCAAATTGATCCATTCATATTTCCTTGTACTAAGCTCAAGTCCAAGTGGATCAAGTACCTCCACATAAATCCAGACACATTGAAACTAATAGAAAAGAAACTGGGCACCAACCTCATATCTGACAGAGGGCTGATATCCAATATATACAAAGAAGTCAAGATGTTAGCCCCCAGAGAACCAAATAACCCTACTAAAAAATAGGGTACAGAGCTAAACAAATAATTTTCACCTGAAGAAATTCAAATGGCTGAGAAGCACCTTAAAAAATGTTCAACATCATTAGTCATTAGGGAAATGCAAATCAAAACAACCCTGAGATTTCACCTCATACCAGTCAGAATGGCTAAGATTAAAAACTCAGAAGACAGCAGGTGTTGGCAAGGATGTAGAGAAAGAGAAACACTCCTCCACTGCTGGTGGGATTGCAAGCTGTTACAACCACTAGGGAAATCAGTCTGGTGGCTCCTAAAAAAATTGGGCACGACACTTCCAGAGGACCCTGTCATACCACTTTTGGGCATATACCCAGACGATTCCCTTGCATACAACAAGGACACATGCTCCACTATGTTCATATCAGCCTTATTTATAATAGCCAGAAGCTGGAAAGAACCTAGATATCCCTCAGTGGAGGAATGGATACAGAAAATGTGGTATATTTACACAATGGAATACTACTCAGCAATTAAAAACAATGAATTCATGAAATTCTTAGGCAAATGTTTGGAACTGGAAAATATCATCCTAAGTGAGGTAACCCAATCACAAAAGAATACACATGAAATGCAATCACTGATAAGTGGATATTAATTAGCCCAGAAGCTCTGAATACTCAAGACCCATTTAGCAAATCATATGATTCACAAAAAGAAGGAAGGAGAGGGCCCAGGTCCTGAAAATACTTGATCCAGTATTGTAGGGGATACCAGAACAGAGAAATGTGATCGGGGTGATTGGGGGATGGGTGAGAGATGAGGACTTATGGGACATATGGTGAGGGGGGAACTGGGAAAGGGGAAAGCATTTGGAATGTAAACAAAGAATATAGAAAATAAAAAGAAAAGAAAAGAAACTGGGGAAGACCCTTGAGGACATCAGCACAGGGGGAAAGTTCCTGAACAGAACACCAATGGCTTATGCTCTAAGATCAAGAATTGACAAATGGGACCTCATAAAATTACAAAGTCTCTGTAAGGCAAAGGACACTGTCAGAAAGACAAAACAGCAACCAACTAATTGTGAAAAGATCTTCACCAACCCTACATCTGACAGAGGGCTAATATCCAATATAAACAAAGAACTCAAGATGTTAGACCCCAGAAAGCCAAATAACCCTATTAAAAATGGGGTACAGAGCTAAACAAATAATTTTCACCTGAAGAAACTCAGATGGCTGAAAAGCATCTTAAGAAATGTTCAACATCATTAGTTATTAGGGAAATGCAAATCAAAACAACCCTGAGATTCCATCTCACACCAGTCAGAATGGCTAAGATTAAAAACTCAGAAGACAGCAGGTGTTGGTGAGGATGTAGAGAAAGAGGAACACTCCACTCTTCCACTGCTAGTGGGATTGCAAGTTGGTACAACCACTCTGGAAAGCAGTCTGGCAGTTACTCAGAAAACTGGGCATGACACTTCCAGAGGACCCTGCTATACCACTCCTGGGCATATACCCAGAGGATTCCCCAGCATGTAATAAGGATACATCCTCCACTATGTCCGCTATGGAATTTTTAACCATTAATTCTCAGTTTCAAAATAAGGAATCAATTTACGGTGCCTCAGTTGTGCTGACATTTTAAATGGTGGCAATTAAACTTTTCTCTTGTTTGAATTTTTTTCTTATACATTAATGGCTTGCATGAATTTAATATTTCAGTCAATTAAACTTTTCTTTCTATGGTCAGTTTGGTTTTTGCTAAGCTTATTAAAATGTGAGCCTATAACAGATAGTTCCTTTGTCCCTGACTCCTTCCTTCATTGGCTGTTGTAACTCAAAAACACCGATTTTAACAGTGACAAAAAAATGTGTGAAACAAAAGCACATGACCTCTCTGAGACCAGAGGCCTTGGCATACATAACAGTGGAGTCTGGTGGTAAGACACAAAGAGGAACTATCAACAAGGATTGCATACCATCAAGAGCTCCTTTTTATGAGAAAGAAAACTGAATTGACAGCAGCAGGCTGTCCTTGAGACCATGCACCTGAATAAAGGGATTTCTTAAGATTCCCACTAGTCCTGTTAGATGTAGTTTCATAGCAGCAATCAGCTCATAATTATGCATAATAACTGGAAAGCACAGACTAACAGATAATCCCAATATCATTTATATTATTTGTTAAACAGTTTCCCAAAGTGAAACTCCACAAAATTAAACATGTCTAAACTTGGAACTTACATCTTACTACTAAGAAGTTGTGCAATTTTGTAATCCTTGCTTTTTCTTGTGGCTGTAAGAAAAGGGGGGGTGTGTGGTTCATGATTGGAGAACAAGGCAGGGCAGCAGGAGTAAATGGTCACAATATGTCTGCAGTCAGGAAGCAGATAAAGAGGTAAGTTTTCTCCAGTTCATTTGTAAGTCAAGGATCCAAGTTCAAACATGGAATTTGTCTTCCTTCCTCGATTCCCCCATAGACACACCCATAGGTACACTCCAGGTGCAGTCAAATTGACAGTGAAGATTAACCAAAGACCTCAAAAGAATCATTTAGTACTGGAGATGAACCTTAGCCATGGAGTGTTTGTTTAGCATTCAAGAAGCTCTGGGTTCAATCCCCATGTCTACAATATTAACTATCATTATTCAATCGTTTTGAACTTTAACTCTATATCTTAAAGTGGGTATAATAATACCTGTGTCCTGGCAGCCTGTTATCTGCCATTGAACTACCCTACTAGGTAACCAATAAATGAAAACTAGCACTGTCATAATTTTTACTCTTCGACTCTGCTACCTAAACAAAACTACTCCTGTCAATACATTTAAATATCCATTTCCCTTCATATTAAAACTACCTACATATTATACATCACTATTCATTCAACATGTTTTTTGGTAAAAAAAGATTTTTTTTATTGTATATATTCTATATTTACAATTCATTTCCCTTTTTCTGGTTCCCCACCCCCAAAGGTCCCACATGTCCTTTTTCCACCCCCTCCCACTTTACTGTTCTTGTACTCTCCCACAATGATGTTTTGGTCCATTCTAGCACCAGTGTCCACTCCTTTCTTCTTGTGAGACATTTGACAGGATCCATTTATACACCCACATTCTATGCCACAAGCAAGTTGCTGTCCCTGTGGATAATTGACAATGTAAAAAGTCAACTCATAGCACAAGTTTCTTCTGATGGTTGTGATGGAAACTTAAATAGCTGGTTTTATAGAATGCATCCAAGAGGAATATTTTGAAAGCATTAAGTAACTAATTGTTTTGAATTTAAAATTAGTTGTTTACTGACTTAAGGGAAACAAGATTGTTGCTGTGTTTCTGAGTAGTTTAACCATGCTTACAGTCTGGCTCAGGCTTCCTGACCATACTTTCTCGACTTTAAAATCTTCTCATTTTAAAGCTGAGAGCTGTGATTCAACGTGCATTTTTCCATTTTCATTATGGCAGACACTATTAACAGTGTTTTCCATTCTCACCAAGGTAGACTAACAGGGTTTTATTTTAGTGTGGATTTTTAAATGTCTGTCTAACAGGAACAATGTTAGTGATAGATGTTTGCATGGAGATAGAGCAGTGAAGGTTTCCTGAGATCATTCCCTGCCTTCATGTTTGTATTTACAGTGTCCTAAGAGATAGGTGCCTGGGAGTGCTCAAGAATCTTGCCTCAACGAGCCTCACTGTCAGCTACGATCTTAAATCTTCTATCTGAAAAATAGGAAGCCTTTCCCCAAATGGAGAATTACATTTAGTGAAGAATAATATTCTGTGTGTCAATGCTTTGTTATTTATGTGTCTTGGTTTTGAAGGTATTTATTCAGTTTTAATGTTATTTTAGAAGCATGGAAGCAGACATCAGAGAGACGGCTCAGCAAGTAAAGGTGCTTACTGCCAAACATGAAGGCCTGAGTTCAGTCCCTGGGATTCACATGGTAAAAAGAGAGAACCAGTTTTCACAAACTGTCTTCTGACTTTTACACAATCCCAACAACTTAAAAGAGCCTGTTTCTCCTGGTTTGAAATGAAGTGTGGGGAGATAGGAGAGAAGCCCAGAGGGCCAGAAGAATTAATGTAAATATACAACTGCCAGGGTAGGGGGTAAGAGGAACCTCCTTTAGACCCAGAGACCCATGATGGGGGAGGATCCCAGAACTCAGTGTGTGTAACCTTAGCCCAAATGCCTAACAGTGGAGATAGGGAACATGAAGAGGCCACCCCCAGTAGTCAGACAGGGCCCCCATTGGAGGGAAGGAGACAACAACCCACCTTCATTTTTTTATTTTACCTAAAATTGTTCCTTTCTAAAAGAAATGCAGAGACAAAAATGGACCAGAGACTAAAGGAATTGACAATCTGTAACTGGCCCAAATTGGGATCCATCTTATGGGTAGGCACCAAACCCTGACACTATTACTGATGCTATGCTATGCTATGCTTGTGGACAGGAGCATAGCATGATTATCCTCTGAGAGGCTCTACCAGCAACTGACTGAGACAGATGCAGATACTCACAGCCAAGAATTGGACTGAGGTCAAGGACTTCTATGGAAGAGTTGGGGGAAGGACTGAAGGAACTGAAGGAACTGAAGAAGACGGCAACCCCATAGAAAGAACAAGTGTCAACTAACTTGGAGCCTTAGGAGCTCCCAGAGACTAAGTCACCAACAAAGGATCATACAGGAGCTGGTTGGAGGCCCCTAGCACATATGTATCAGAGGACTGCCTTGTCTGGCCTCAGTGGAAAATAACGCACCTAATCTTGTAGACTTGATGCCCCAGGGAATAGGGGATCCCTAGAAGTTTCGGGGTGGGACCCACTCAAAGGGGAAGGGAATGGGGGAAGAACTCTTTAAGGGGGACCTACTGGGGGCAATATTTGGGATGTAAATAAAATAATTTTTAAAAAAGAAAGAAAAAGAAGTGAAATTTCCCTTGTGTATCAGACATTAATCACAGGAATACTCAAGGGAATCTAGTTTAGCATCTATCAACTAGTTTGTATCTGATGGTTTGAATAAAAATGGTACCCATAGGTTTATAGGGAGGTTCATAGGGAGTGGCACTATTAGGAGGTGTGGCCTTCTTAGAGTGGGTGTGGCCTTTTTGGAGGAAGTCTGTTACTGGGTCTGGGCTTTGTGGTTTGAAATGCTGGAGCCCAGACCCAGACTCTCTCTTTCTGCTGTCTACATCCATATGTAGAATTCTCAGCTACCTCTCCAATACCATATCTGCCTGCATGCTACCATACTTCCTACCACAATAATAATAAACTAAACTCTGAAACTGTAAGCCAGCCTCAATTAAATGTTTTCTTATGTGAGAGTGGCCTTGATCATGGTGTCTCTTCACAGCAATAGAAACCATAACTCTTGGGCAGGACCACATCTCTTTCTGTAACTTTTTCCACATTTGAAACTATAAAGATCTCATTCTCTGAAAATAACAGAGTTAGTAAATGCTTCAAATACCAGAATTTACTTGAAAACAAATTCTATATTAAGCTACAGTAGTTGTCTCTATATCCTATTTAATGACTGTGGTACATTTCTAATAGGGAATTCAGGATTAATAATTATTTCTAGGCTATACTGGAAGCTGTCAGCTACTTCAGGTGTCCTGTATTTACAGAGATGTTTGCACCATGAGTGTCTAATCTTCACTAGAATAGAAATAGAAACAAGAAAACAAATTTCCAGGTAAGCATACCTATAATGTTAAAATGTTGATCCTCCAAGAGACATCTTGAGAGATTATATAAATTGAAGTAAGCATGGTCCCTCCTACACCGCCCCGCCCCCAGGATTATATATGCCTTCCTGGAAAGCAAAGCCCTTAAAATAAATAGCTAGGGAGTTGGCACTCACTACCTGTCAGCTGAGCTTGAAAGTACAACCAGAATTGAAACAATAAACACAGGTACTTTATTTTCAAATGAGGCCCCATCCAAACATTAGCTATTTCCTGAGGCTTAAGGACTCTGAGCCCATTATTTCCGAATGTTTGTTCACATGTTTGATATGTTTTGTTGCTATCTGGTAAATTATTCATTTATTCACTTACTCAACAGTTTTAAAGTAACAGGGTGATAAAGAAAATCTGATGTGGGCCCCATGGACCATTGATATTTGCTCCTCCAACTTCTGCCCTCACTGCTCCTTACCCTTATGTTTCTCCCTAAAAATTCAACACTCAAAGCATGATCCTTCCAAAAGAAAAAGACAGCCTGCCCTGATATCATCAACTGAAAATTCAAAAGAAAAAATAAATTAAAATCGTGGAAGACAGAGGTAAGAATGGCACGGAGGACCTTTGCAAGAGAGGTTAAGTGCTCTTAGCCTTTCAGCCATCTCTCTATGTGATTTTTATCCCTTTTTATCATTTTGGTTTTATTTATTTATAGTCACATTTTTAGGTAGATACATAATATCAGGAAACACAAGCTCAAAAAGCCATGATTTCTGGCTCCAAGGTGCTTATGATAAAGCAGGGAAACATTCAAGTAAAGAGCAAACAGCTATGTGGGATAATTGTACCAGCAGAGGTGAACACAAGGACACAGGTGTCTACTCCAGGTAAACAGAAACTAGGAATAAGAAGGCCTTGAAATTATGATAGCCATCATTTCATGGAATGCTGAATTCCAGACCCTGTGCAAAATACTTTGTAAGCACTTTCTGATTGTATTATTAAAACACATATATATTTTACAGACAGAAAGCTGTAGGAGATTACCCAAGCTACTCTCAAGCATACAAACTGTCATGTCAGAGGCAAAACTGAGGCTGGAACTCAAGTCTGTTTGCCTCTATGACACTTTCTCAAAATAAGCAAAACCACAAAAATGAACCTAAACCATATCTTTTAGATATGATATCCTATGTATTTCACAGCAAGATAAGATTATGAAGTCTAAATTCAAATAGTTTAAGTTTGGTATTTAAATCACAAAGTATTGACTAGAATATACTTATACTAAAAAGTAGCTATTGTTTAATATAAATTGGTGGTTAACTTGGTATCCTAAATTTTCATTAGCTAATCACAGCAATCCTATTGCCCTGAATCTTCTCAAGCTGTGCTACTCAACAAGTTCCATAGCCCTCCAAATCAAAGGCCAGACACATCCTTTGCCTTTATAGGGTTTTGTTGTTGTTTTTCTTGTTTTGATTTTTGTGCAAAGGGACCAAATTAAAACAATGATCATGTAGGGTTGGTGAAGATCTTTTCCCAATTTGTTGGTTGCCGTTTTGTCCTTTTGACAGTGTCCTTTGCCTTACAGAAACTTTGTACTTTTATGAGGTCCCATTTGTCAATTCTTGATCTTAGAGCATAAGCTATTGCTGTTCTGTTCAGGAACTTTCCCCCTGTACCCATGTCCTCAAGGGTCTTCCCAGTTACTTTTCTATTAGTTACAGTGTGTCTGGCTTTATGTGGAGGTCCTTGATCCACTTGGACTTGAGCTTAGTACAAGGAGATAAGAGTGGATCAATTTGCATTCTTCTGCATGCTGACCTCCAATTGAACCAGCACCATTTGTTGAAAAGACTATCTTTTTTCCACTGGATGTCTTGAGCTCCTTTATCGAAGATCAAGTGACCTAGGTGTGTGGGTTCATTTCTGGGTCTTCAATCCTATTCCATTGATCCACCTGCCTGTCACTGTACCAATACCAGGGCTAATATCCAATATATATAAAGAACTCAAGAAGTTAGACCCCAGAAAACCAAATAACCTTATTAAAAATGGGGTACAGAGCTAAACAGAATTTTCACCTGAAGAAATGTGGATGGCTGAGAAGCACCTTAAAAAATATTCAACATCATTAGTCATTAGGGAAATGCAAATCAAAACAACCCTGAGATTTCACCTCACACCAGTCAGAATGGCTAAGATTAAAAACTCAGGAGACAGCAGGTGTTGACAAGGATGTGGAGAAAGAGGAACACTCCCCCACTGCTTTTGGGATTGCAAGTTGGTACAACCACTCTGGAAAGCAGTCTGGCGTTTCCTCAGAAAACTTGGCATGACACTTCCGGAGGACCCTGCTATACCACTCCTGGGAATATACCCAGAGGATTCCCCAGCATGTAATAAGGATGCATGCTCCACTATGTTCATAGCAGCCCTATTTATAATAGCTAGAAGCTGGAAAGAACCCAGATGGCCCTCAGCGGAGGAATGGATAC
Organism: Apodemus agrarius; assembly: GCA_964023405.1. Lineage (NCBI taxonomy): Eukaryota > Metazoa > Chordata > Mammalia > Rodentia > Muridae > Apodemus > Apodemus agrarius. Next base: position 1,829,793 of record OZ030013.1, read on the forward strand.
AAAAAATGTGGTATATATACACAATGGAGTACTATTCAGCCATTAGAAATAATGAATTCATGAAATTCTTCCAAAAATGGATGGAGCTGGAGAACATCATCCTAAGTGAGGTGACCCAGTCTCAAAAGAACATTCATAGTATGCACTCACTGATAAGCGGATATTAGCCTAGAAGCTTGGAATACCCAAGACACAATCCATATATCAAATGATGTCCAAGAAGAAGGAAGGAGTGGCCCCTGGTTCTGGAAAGGCTCAGTGCAGCAGTGTAGGGGAATACCAGAACAGGGAAGTGGGAAGGGGTGGATGGGGGAACAGGGGGAAGGAAGAGGGCTTATGGGACTTTTGGGGAGGGGGCATCCAGGAAAGGGGAAATCATTTGAAATGTAAATAAATATATCAAATAAAAACATGATCATTAGCATATTTTCTAAATCTATTATAGTACACGAATACATTAAGTCTTTATGAATATATATTAATCCTTTATGTAGCCTCACAAGAAAAAAGTCAATATCAACACAATTTGCTGAGAGTCACTGAGCTACAAAAGTAGAGACTGGAGGCTGGATTGTAGCTTGATAGTAGAGAACCTGCTTTATTGCCAGGTCACATCACTGGCAGGGCAAAAAGATATAATAAATTAAATAAGATATTGAAATAAAAGATACACATTGAAAAGACAAACCTGGTTCTGACTACCCACAGAAAAGTCATGTCTCCATCTTCCCCACCCATTGCTATCTGAAGGGCTCAGAGCTCTCTCACAGGAAGCTGTGGCCTCTGCACCTTCAGCCTTCACCTACTATCTATTGAACATCTACATACATTTCAATTCTCTACACAGGATCTTCTCTCTCTGGAAATTAATGAAACTATATCTAACTAGAGTTAAATTTGAAATAAATGTATCTAAGAGCTCCAGACAGAAAAAGACGCAAAGTCAATCAATCACAGGACAGAGAGAAATCTCCTGCATCAGATGTCACCAGAGCTTAGCTGTTTCCCTATTTGTAGACACTTCCTAGGTTGTTTTTAAAGGCTGAGGCACATCACTTACTAGGCTGTCTTTGACCAAGTTGACAGGATCAACTTTTATTTAATTCCATTCCATATTGAATCTGCTTTGAAAGCCACTTTTGATTATCCAGGCTAAAGTAAGGTATTGCAAAATACCAGATAAGGAAGCAATTAAATTTACCTTTGGAATATGCTTCTGTACTTATATATGTTCACCACAATAAGCAGTGAGGCTCAGGCTCCCTTCCTGTGTGCTGCCCAGTACAGTCTCCTATCCTCTGCCCCAGAGTCAATCCCATCTGTGGTGCAGTCTTTCTTCAAGAGGCAGGAGTGAGAGGAGCATGGCAGGGATGTCAGGGGTCCTAGCTGAAATGATAGTCTCACCTTTCAGGGGTAGATATCAGGCCTAGTGTGAAGTTCATAAGGCCCTGAGTCACACACATGCTGTAATTCCTTCTGAGTCATGAAGTCTCCAATAAAGATTATTTGCATTTTCTTCCCCTTCCCCATACTAGATATTGGGAGCATGAAGACATACTATATATGACCTCTGCCAGTCCAAAGTCCTAGTCTAAAAAGGAATATAACAGAAATAAATAGACAAAAGATGGTGCAAGATTCTAAAGCATGCTATAGCATGGATAAAAACGTTGCAATAAGTGAAATAAAAGAATCACAAAAGCACAAATATTTATTATAAGAGCTACCTAGAAAACACAAATATATAGAGAAGGAACACAGTGTGGAGGGAGAAAGGAGTATGGAGTTATTACACCATCAACCATGTAGGTTATGGGCGTAAAGCTATTATATCATCAAACATGTAGATTAGAGGTATGGAGTTATTTATTACATCATCAAACATGTAGGTTCGGATTTGGAAGATGAACACATGATAGAAATGGACAGTAGTGATGGCTAGACAATATTGAAGATGAAGGTAACACCACCAAATTATAAACTTAAAAATGCTTATTTGTTGTGTTTAATTTACTGTTATTTGAAAACAAAACTATCAACCAACTGAATTTTTTCTATCAAGAGAATGAATAGATATATAAACAAAAATTAAGGCTAGTAATTTCCTCACCAAAGAATGTAACACTAGAAATGATGTTTGTTCTAGAATTACAAACAAATCATCTGAAGAAATGGTGGCTGCTATTTAATTCACTCAAGAGTTTGTTTTACCACATCAGAGTCCATGAATGAGGCGGGGGAGATGGGTTAGTGGACAAAAGTCCTTGTCACACCGTATAAGGACCAGAGTTCAAATCTCTAGAACCCACATAATTGCCAGATGGGTATGGCACTCCACATATAATACCAGGAGGTATCCGGGTATTCTATTTCAGGAGGTAGAGACAAGGGACCCTGGATTAAGCTGGCTAATTAAACTGTCTGAATCTGTAAACTCTAGATTCAATTGAGAGATTCTGCCTCAATGAGTAAGGAAGGAGGAATGTGGTCAAGTACTCCAAACTTCAGTCTTAGACCTCATATACATGTGCATGAACATACCTGTCCAAACAAATGCATCTGCACATGAGAAGACTAATACATTTCACAATGCACATAGAAAAAGCAAAGTGTAGGACATGCTTTTCTTGAGGGGGGCTCTTTAGTAGACTATAACTTGAACAACCTGTGAGTGATAGATGGAAATCCAGTCTCATTCTGCTAAAGAGTCAGTGCAAAGACACAGCTCTCACCTCAAAGGGAATAAAAAATAGCTAATTCTGGAGCCAGACATGAATGGTTACATCCCAGGAACATGGGTTGAGGTAGCTCTAAATGCCATACTAAAGTTTGGAAATTGCTTCATGAAGCTTCTACAATTACAAAGAAAGATAGACAAACCATGGCACTTTTCAAATACATGGTAGAAACATCAGATAAGCAGGCCATAGCAAGTGAGGAGATCTCTGTTATTGACCACAGTTGCTATCTGATGACATTCTTGGCCGTTGAGTTAGTAAAAGAGAGGAGTTTGTCAGTATATCCTAAAATGGTGACAAAGAGGTGGACAGTGAATGGCCATTGTGGGAGCAAGAGGAAGTCAAGGATGCTTCGGCTTGGGACCTCTGACATTCTAACCCTCTACAATAACAGCAGATACTATTAATCATCTTTTTTTCTGAGAACTTAAATTCACAAGATTCTACAAAATAGAAATTTCCTAAGATATGAAAAGTGTCTCAGGGAATTACTAACAACTCCCCCCTCCCCAAATCTGTAAGATGCCTAGAGTATTTGAAAGTGGTTAGAGAAAATTAGGATTTATCCTAATCAAAACTGACCATATAATCAATAATAAGGACAAAAACTTTTACACCACACGAATATATCCAAATATAGTAGTTCTGGTAATGTCAGTGTCCCTAAGACATATGACAGATAAGATATTGCCCTCAGAGATTAATATTTAGAGATAAATCAGGACCCCTGGGACACATGCCTCCTGTCTTTTCAGAATTCCACAATGCTATATCTTCTCTCCCATAGTTTTAATGTTTCTCCTTACCTAGCATCGTTTTCTTTCTTACTGTTTATTGAAATATTGTCCTAGCAGCATCGACTTTATTATCAGAGTGAAGAATATAAGAAATGGTTTGTAGAATGTTTTATGAAGTGTTTTATAGATTTTTCAAGTAATTATTGCTAAATATCTTACTGATGTGCCAAGTCTCATGGAAAAGCAGTGTGCTGTTGATCAATGAATATATACCTTAATTTGAGACTCACAGATAGCATTCTGTTTCCCACCTAAAATGAGTATGTGTGGGTCCCAGAAGGGAAATCCATCTAAAATGACTTGGTCATTTCTCAGGAGTAGGCATCACCCTTTCATTTATAAAGGCATTTGCCAGGTACACTAAAAGGGAAATTTCCACCTTAGTGGTAGGTTGTTTGTACAGCTGTACCATACTGATAATGCCCATGTTGCTGATGTCAGTCAGGATTATTAGTCACAGGCAAATATTTGTTATAGAAATGTTCTCTGATTTAAGTAGGAGCAAACCCTGCCACAGGGTTACTGTGCTGCTCTTCTCTTAAGACCATTGTCAGATGCTTTATTTTCTCAACATTTTACAAAAACTAATTGCATTCTTATAATGCTTATGTGAAATTATGAAAGGTAAATAACAGCCACCCAAAGATACACCTGGGATGTCACTCCTAAGTCATAGAACATGCACATCACTCCTAAGAAGCCGTCTCTGTGTAGATATAATTACACTAAGGATTTTGGCTGGTGTCTTAGATAAGACTAATGGATTATCCTTAGTCCAACCATAGACTTTTAAAGAGAGGGGATGAAAGAAGATTAATGCACATATACACAAGAAGAGAAGGCAGAGATTTAAGGTAGGGGCACTAGTCTAGTGATACCAGCAGCCTCCAAAAACTGAAAGACCATGGAGGATCCTTCACCAAAATCTTTTCAGACTATGACCCTGCCAAACCTTGATTTTAGACTTCTCTACAACCATGAAAAAAATAAATTCCTGTTGTAATAAGTCATATGGTTATGGCAATGTATCAAATGGTGTTGGGAAACATACACAGATACTATTTTTATCTTCATTCTGAAAACAGGGAGACAGGCATGGAAAGATGTTGTAACTTGTCAGCACAGCATAGATGGTAAGTAACAGTGAATATTTGAATCCATGCAGATGGGCTGCAGAACAAGTCCAAATCTAGGATTAAAAGGCATTCCTCTGAAGACAAATCACTACAAAGTTAATGATGGAAGGACAATGCAGCCAACTGGCTCCAGAGACACTGTTCCACCCTCCTTCCAGCACACAGACTATAACAAAGTCTTGGGGTCAGCAAGGTGGACACTTGTCAGTAGTGACACCTAAGTTAGGGCCTATCTCTACCACTGGAAACATGAGCCTCTTGAAGGCCACTGAAACTGCTGATAAGACCCACATGAGTGCACAGAGTTCTAAGCACCTGTCCAAAGCTTGATCTTGCTCTCAGTGTTGACTTGCTGGGACTACCTTATGAAAGAACCACCAACAAGGAATCTCAAGCCACACAGATGTGCTGTCTCAAAGCACTCAGGGATGGAAGTCTGGTATCAGGGTATCAGCAGGATAGGTTCCTTCTAACAGCAATGGGAAGAAGTCATCCCAGGCCCTTCCTCTGGCTTCTGGTGGTGGCTAACTCTCTTGTTCTCCTTAGAAAAGATGTATTACTGCTTCTGCCCCATTTTTTACAAGACTTTCATCTGAGCATATGTCTATCACCAAATCCCCAATTACATGGGACAGGACCCTGCCCCCAAGGACCTCTTAACTTGTTAGATCATCAACAATACCTTTTGCAAACCAGCTCACCTTCTTGGGAACTTGAGTTTAGTTTATTGCCAGATAAGAATCTGTGGGGTGTATAACTGGACCGATAATAACTTCCCAGCACACTGTATTCTGGCCCTGATGTGGTGAGCAACTCAGAAAAGAAGTTTCCCTTTATTGTACTACCTTGTGCAGCATCTGAAAGCACATGTCTTAGTCAGGGTTTCTATTCCTGCACAAACATCATGACCTAGATGCAAGCTGGGGAGGAAAGGGTTTATTCAGCTTATACTTTCCACATTGCTGTTGATCACCAAAAGAAGTCAGGACTGGAACTCAAGCAGGTCAGGAAGTAGGAGCTGATGCAGAGGCCATGGATGGATGTTACTGGCTTGCTTCCCCTGGCTTGTTCAGCTTGCTTCCTTATAGAACCCAGGACTCCCAGTCCAGAGATGCCACCACCCAAAATGGGCCCTCCCACCTTGGTCACTAACTGAAAAAATGCCCTGCAGCTGAATCTCATGGAGGCATTTCCTCAACTGAAGATCCTTTCTCTGTGATAACTCCAGCCTGTGTCAAGATGACACACAGAACCAGTCAGTACAGCACACCTATTGCTTATTTCAGCAACTTCTCAGATCAGACTTTCTGTTCTATTTTCAATTCTTGCAGTACCACAGCTTCAAAAGCAAGGACATACTTATATTACAACCATTTATAACTCTGAATTTTTTAAATTATACTATAACTTCAAAATGTTAAGACTTTGAGCTGATGAAGCTCCACTTTGATAAGTTACCCCTTGCTGTGATCTGAATGAGAAATCGTTCCCATAGGCTCATGTGTCTGAACACTTGGTCTCCAGTTGGTGTTTCTGAGAGGTTACGGGACCTGGAACTGGGCTGGAAGATGTATGTCATTGAGGGCTGACATTGAGGTTTTATAATCATTTCATATTCTCTTTCTCTCTCTCAATATCTCTCTCTCTCTCTCTCTCTCTCTCTCTCTCTCTCTCTCTCTCTCTCTTTCTCCCTCTCTCTTCTCTCTTTTCTCCTCTGAGTTATTTGCTGGTAAGGGATTCTATCACAGAAGTAGAAAACTATTATGTCCTTAATTAAAGGCAAACCCCTCACTGTCTAATATCTTTACTCCCCTTGTACTACTTGATGTTAAGATTTTTATAAACTAATTACTCAACTCCATCTATGACTTCATCAATATCAGTGTCAGGGAACTTCCTTTCTACTTCTTAAGTACAGGCAATGTCTTGGGTGGATGAACCTGTAGTCTAGGTGAAGGTCCTACAGTTAAGTTGAAAGAGTTTATAGCATTAAGAGTCAAGTAGATAAAGCTGATTCTCATCTTTCAAATATTCTAGAGTTACAAATACAGCTGCTTTCTAGAATTAATCACCCCAAGGTTAATATTGCAGCATTTCCTAAGTCATCTGCAGTCAAATGTGAAGTCACTCTGAACCAGTATTCACAGATGAGATTGAACAACTTTCTGCATGTGTCTTTGTAGGAACATATCACATACTTTGTCTAGAGAGTTCACTAGTTGAAATGCCCTCTGAATCTTATCGCCAATGTGCCTAAAGGGATAAGGTATTGATAGCAAAGCTGACTTTTCCAGTTGTTGCAAATTTCTGAAGGTGACCACATGCAAGCTGAGTGGTTGTAAGCAAACTACAATCAGGAAAACTTTCCACAGACATAGATTGATCCTGTGTTCAACGTTAATAAAGCAAAGACATCTATTAAATAGTGTCTTTAAGGACTAATGAGATGGCTTAGCAGGTAAGAGTGCTTGCCACCAAGCTTGAGGGCCTGCATTCCATCCCCGGAGATCACATACTGAAAGAAAAAAACTAACTTCCACAAGTTACCTTCTGACTTCTACATGTCTATCATTGCATACAAGTGTGTACCTGCTCTACACACACACACACACACACACACACACACACACACACACAATAAATGCACACAAGATAAGGTTATATATTGATGGGCTGGGACTAGAGGTTTGTGTGACCCAAACCCTGCACTTTCTGTGGGAGCAGTGTTCACCAATTAGAGTTGGGTATGATTTAGTAGAAGTCACCTCAAGCAACAAAACTCAGCTGTTACTTTACTGTCCTGTGGAGAAATGTCCCCATCAGCCATCATTACTATGAAATTCTAAATACCTAGCCAAGCTCCTGGCACATAGTAAGTACTAGGTAAGTGTCCACTCCAAAAACGAAACAAATCTATTCACTAAGGAACAAAGAATCCAATGGCCCATTCCCTCTGCTCTTGAGAATTACAAGCAGCCAGGACCTTTTAAAAAGCATAAGCCCTCTCCATATACAGGTGATGGTTCTGCTCTTTTAAAATTATATTCTATTGTGTACTGTCACTGCTGAAAAATTCACCAACTCTGCTCAGCTCAATCGTTTCACAACTATAGTTTCACGTGGTGGCACTCTGTAGCCTTTATGTTCACCTTAGGATGACACAGCTTGTTGGTAAGCACTGTTGATTCTAGAGAAGGAATCAGACGAGTGCATCTAATTTGCCTGCTTGGGTCAACAGTAACAACAGAAAGCAGGTTTGAAGCCCCTGGGGTGTGTGTTATAACCCTTCACCATCATTCATTTCCTCAAAGTGAAGTCATTTTCTGAAGAGAATGACTTCACATTTCATAATTGGAGATGCGACTGTAACCAGAATTGCAATATTAGTGCTTCTGCATTGGGGCAACTGGGGACCTACATTTCACTTTGTTGGTTGTACTTTAAATGTTCCCACTGTCAGAAGAGAGTTCGGATGACAGTCTTTGCCCAGAAGCACTTCAGAGCTAATTTAGCATGAGGGATTGAAGCTGCTTCCTCCAGACATTTTCTAAGTTGTCCTGAAAGTAAGAAGAGTGGAAGCTTGAGAGGATTACATTCATAGCCTACAGCATTCACTTTAATCTCCTCCTCCAGCACAATTATCTCTGTACGCATTGACAAACCTAGTACCCAATTTACGGTAGCTCTGGAATTGTAAGGAGACACAAATTGTTCCCATTTTGATTGGGAAAGATAAACCACAGTCACTATGGAGGAATCCTCAAAAACAATGCCATTGTCAGCCAGAGGCATGGCAGTTGGGCAAAAGCCAGTTACCAGTTGCTGTGGATGGTTCATGAGGGACTGGCTCTTGAGGTGTGCTTGTGACAACTGAAAGCAAACAGATGCTCACCTGTGCAGGTTGGAATGAATGCTGCCAAATATAATTCAGTAAAGTTGAGTCCTACATGACATGCTGTGTTTGTCCTTGTCAGCATAATGAAAAATAACACAGACAATAAAGAAAGTGATCTGTGCATGGTTTACCATGACCAGAGAAACTAGAAGTAGTATTGGATGTGTCTCCTTGTTTTAAAGTTGGGCATGAAGTGAAAACATCTGCCCCTACCATAACAAATGGTCCAGTGGAAGGAAACAGCAAGACATGAGAAATGTTAAGTACCTTCATTGTTTATAAATATAAATTATTGACAGTACAATAGAAACTACAGGAACCAGCAGAGAAAGTGCTAAGAACAGAGACTCAGATTTGGGTAGCTATCTGGCCAACATGAACGACTATGCTATTTGATACAAGACTTATGTTTTGGGGACACTCAAACCAGTAAAGCATATATAATTAAAAATTACTCTACAATACAGAATCATCAGACAAGGCTATAAAACCATGGGTAAAGCTTTCCATATTACAGCAACATCATTTAAGGACTAGTGGAAAAATCATCCAGGATAGATTTAAAACCTTATAAATGCAAATGTTCATAAAGAGATTGCTGACTCAAGAGAATCCTTGGGTCTACAGCTAGGGTAACTGTGAAGATAAAATACACAGCAAGAAGAACAACATTCAGAGTCTGGACCCCTGGATTATTTCCCCAATTTTGCTACTAAGTGGATCTGAAGCCTGAGAATGGCATAGTCATGTCAATCATAGGGTTTTTTTTCTAGTCTGTAAAATGAAAGCATTTTACTAGGTAACTTTCAGGGCTAAGAATTTTATGAAGAATTTATTCCCATCTGCTGTTTTGAGTTGCAAGTACTTCCAAACCTTCCCCCAGGATCTTGCCTATTCTAGCACCACTGGATGTGAGCCTGCCATAAGTGCTGTTAGGGTAGAGAAGAGTGACAAAAACACAGAAGAATTTCTTTCCTTGGGCATCTCAATAAATCCCATGATAATTAGTGGAAAATAGGAAAGGAGGTGGTGATTAAACTGAGGATATAGGAAGAGGGGATATGCAGAGCAGAGTTGGATTTGCCAAGTGTCATGAGCCCCCTGGAAATGATTGTATGAAAGCCAGGTGCTTTTATGAAGCCATATTCCATAAAAGCATATTGATTGGGCATAGTAGTCTTCCACATCCAAGAGAAAATAGGATGTCAATGATGTAAGCTCCCCCAGACTTCAATAATGCCTTGCTAACTGGTGTAATCTTCTACAAATGGGTGCAAACTCAAATTAACAGGCCTGAATTGTGTCTAATAACAATATCACACAACATCATATCTACTCCTCAATCAATACTTCATTTTCTCATACAGCCTTTGGTCTCTGAGCTTTTATTGTGTTTTGCAGAGAACAGCAGTGACTTTGAGTGGCACCAGTCACCTTCAACCTTAATATCCCCAAATGGCTGAATGTGTCTTGAGATATTCCCAACATGAATACAAATTGAAACCAACACCCGGGAAGAAAAATTGGTCTACAATTCTCATTTCTTTTTGAAAACTTTTAAATTAAGTGTATGCCTGTGAAGAGGGAGTTATGTACACATGAGTGGGAATGCTCACAAAGACCAGAAGAAGATGTAGGATTTCTTGGAACTAGAGTTGCATGTGTCTGTGAGCCACCTGAAGTGGTTGCTGAGACTTGAACCTCAGCCATCTACAAGAGCAGGGAGTGTTCTTAACCACTGAGCTATCTCTTAATTCTCTATAATATTCACTACTCTACTCTGATGGGATAACCTTCCTCACATTATATGAAGGTGTGTCGGTTTATTTTCAATTATTTATTCCTGTGTTACTAGAGAGTTCTATGTGCTGGCAAGATTTTGGCTTTATCATTTGTATGGCCCAACACTAGTTTTCTATATGTAAATACTTGTCCTTCCTCACCTTTTCAAAAGAAAAGGGATTATCATATTAAAAAGCAAGCTTGAGGTCATAAAATTCATAAAGCCCTCAATGCCAAAGTGCAAACCTAAGAGATGGAGATGGCATTGTCTTGGTGCTAACTGGTTCAGACTGGAGTGTGGCTTTTTGTATAGTAAAGAGGTGACACCAGAACTGGAACCTGAAGTGCCATGGACTGACCCAGTCAGGGGACTCACAACTGTAGGAAAACCAGGGCTTTGGTACTCAGGAAGGCACAGATGTGGCTGGGTAATAACAGATAGACACACCAAAGAGCGGTTTGAATCTGCTGCAATTTTACTCTTTTAGCCAGGCATTTTTATAGTATACTGAGGAACAGATCGAGGTTGGCATACCTCCAGGAACACTCAATTACTAAACAAGGTACATTTCAATCTTACTTGGAACAGTAACTAGACATGACATAGTGCCCACAGGAACTCTTGCCCTGTGATCCATGGTCAAAAGCAGACTATGGTCATGAACCTTAGACATGTGGCTTTCGAGTCTAACTTGTGGTTATTCACTGAAGGTTTGTTATTAATCAATAGAGGAACCTGGGCCTTCAGACCAATTTGTATGTTAAGAAGCCTTCTTCTGCCATCAAAAGTCAGAATGTCTTAAGAATGAGCACATATTCATTACAAGAGCACTCTGTACTGCCCTGGACAGCAAACACCAAGGTGGTCTGGCTCAAGCTAATTCATCTCTAAAACTTAAAGAATACTATGGGACCTTCTGCCCTTCAATGCTTTTACCCATCTGTAACTTTCTTTATCATAAGTACCGGTATAAAGCAATAGCTCATCAGTAGTCCTTTCCTTTCTCATACTGTGTTCTTTCCTGTTACAAACTATTCATAACATTCCCTGATATCTCATTTTGTTTGTGCACTACCTTTACTAAGGCTAGTAATAAAAGGGGAGGGGGGCCTGATGAGAAATGTTCCAAGACTTTCTTTCATTAAGGTTCAACATGAGTTCATTGAGTTTAGGACTGGAAGCAGTAGGTGTAATCTACACATCCTCTTTTCCTTCCACCAGAATATCAAATTCTCCTTTATCAATTAACCAGCTTTTAGGCTGGTATCATGCTGTATAAAGAATGGAGAATAATAAGAAGGAGAGTGCAGAACCCATAACCCAGGAAGCGCAGTATCCTTGGAGAACATCAAGGCCCTTTTCAAGACCAGAGGTGGGCACACTGTCAGAGACCTCCAGGGAGCCTAGCCCCGAGGGGCACATATCTCCCATCCACCTTAATGACACACTGTCATGTCACACAGACAACACTGGAGTTGGTATGGCACTGAAGTACAGGAATGGGACTCCAAGGCAGGGACACAGGAGACATGACCAATAGGGAAGGAGAAGGAAGATAGTTGCAATTAGATGAAGTGGCAGAGAAGTTGGGGTTACATTAATAGCTAGGTGAGAGACTGCCCCAGCAAAAGGCCAACAATGCTAAACTATATAGATGCCTCCACATCTTAATTAAATCTCAAGTAGGATCCATGAAAGTCTTGAATTAACTCACTTCTTATCATGTCGGATATATCAGTTCTTTTCCTCACCCAAAACAAGGTAATTCTGATTTAGAACCCACCCTTTGCCTTTAGAAGTAACTCCAAGAGGCTTCTCTGACAGTCATCAAAATTCTAAGTCAGTATTCTCAGGCCTTTTCACAGTTGGTTATAGACGCTACATCCCTGCAGATTTGGTCACTCAGCAAGTTTCAAAGAAAAATAACTTTTTGTCCATTTCATTTAATAAAAGGTACTATGTAGTATGATGGTGGGTTAGTTTTGAATGTATGGGGATGTTTTAATAATTTATTCCAGGATCCTCAAATTGGTGTATATTGTAAAACTATTTTTGAGGAAAAAAAGAAAGCACTCCAAAGTAATCTTTTTCTGTATTTGTTCCTTTCATTCATACAGGGTGCTGAGCTGACATTTCTTCAAAAGGCAAAGAAGTTTAAAGAGAGTTGAATTTTCATCACATGCTCCCAAATTCTGATGGATTCCACAGTAAAATGGTACCTTCCTGGAGTCTGGATAAATACTGTTTGCACTTTTCTACTTTAATTAGTTTTCTGTTAAGTGCATACAAGATCACCAACAACATGTCTACATTCATCAGGGAAGTAGATATATCTGTGCCATAGCATTTTCAGAACTGTTCTTTTGAGTCACCATGTCTGGGTGCGCTTAGAATGCATGATCACCCAATTCCTAAGACCAAGACAGATGAGCTTAAACCCAGCTCACACATGCTCACCTTGGAACCACACAGAGTCAGACAGAGGTCAAAATTCTTACATCAAAATGAGCATGGCATAGAGCAGCAAAGAACTTGCACAGCTGCTCCCTTACTCCCAGTTATTTAAAACTTTCATCATAAACTAATGTATACATTAGTTTCTTATCTGTTACCTCATAGGGAGACAGCTTAGATTATTCCTAGTAGCTTACTACTTTAAAAATTAGTCACCTGAAAAATAAATTTGCACTCTGGAACATTCATTTTATTTGGGATCATTTCCTTAAAATATATTTTCAATAGTGGCAGAATCACTAATAACTAATCCCAAAATAACAATATCTTTTAGTCTCCTATTAGCTATTTCAAAGTTCTACATTTGATATCAGTATCTACATGAAGCACATTTTGTTTTTCTCAATCTTTGCCAATTTGACAAACTCAAAGAAGACATAGACAGAACTTGGCAAAATCAGCTCTCTGGGTTTTGGTGGGTTTTTTTTCTTTCACTGGAGAATTTAATGACCTCTCATGTTGTTGAGGGTCAAAGTCCAGACACGCTGAGTCACAGAAGAGCTCCCAAGGACATGGCACTGATGGCCTCTCCACCTGTTACCCTGCCTTTTCCCTTTCTGTTGCTTTCCAGCACAGTTGGACAAAATGATATACTCTCCGTTGTTCAACTCCATATCCATAGGTCTAGGCAAGGATGGTTGGTTTGCTCTTATCTGAACATCATTCTGATTCTATTTCAAGAGTTGCCTTAACCTTGTCCATAGCACATGATTAGAATCTGAGTTGCACACTATTTCATCAACCCTTTCCCATGATCCTTTTTTATTAAAAGGAACTTCCCCCAACCCCTGTGCCAGAAGAGTTCAGCTAACATAATATCCTGTTTGTATATTTGGGTCCTAGAACCACATATTCCAGAAAAAAAAAACAGTGACAGATAGTGTAAAGAGAATAGATATTGACAGAAGAAAGTAGAAGGAAAATTAATATTTTTAGGAGAAAGTCTTGACTTTGGGTTCTATAAGGTTGAAAACTATATTCAACCTCTGAGCTCCAGGTGTTATGACTTGACCTGAGTCGAGTGCTCACCATCATAGTTCATTCATAAAGTTATTTTAACAATCATACTGATATATCAACGTGCATATGACTATGAGGTATAAGAAACAATAAAATTAGGCATGTTCTCATGGAATTTTAGGAGCCCTGGCTTGAGAACTTTTCAGTGGAAAGTCATGCCCAGATCTCACCTCCTTTCTAGAATGTGGTTGATCACACACAGAGAAGAAATAGTGGCAGGCAGGAGGATAGAGAATATCTGAGGAGACACATAACCGTCTTTGAGGCTCACATCTGGTGAAATGTATGTTTTTCCAATGGAAAGACAACACTCTCAGTGGCTAATGCTGCTAAAAGCTATTTGGACATGTCATCTGGGCTAAAGGATGTTTGGCTCTATCTGTATCTGAGATCTATAGAAGGAAAATCCCTGAATAATTGACAATAGGGGCAGCACAGAAGTGATGTGTCCCATCCCACAAAAGAGACAAAGAGCAAGTGGGTGTCACAGGACAAGAGAACATAATGATAAGACCAAAGAAAAGGAATAAGTGCTCCTCTCCTCCCTTATCTGAGGCTGGGCTCAGGCCATAACCAAAGCAAGAGGCTTCCTGTGGGAGAATGTGTCTGCAGTTTGTGCCTGCCAGCTCTGATGGAGGTATTTTGGCTCTCATGCAGTGCTGCCCTGTCTCAGAGGAGAAGCTGTGTTCACAGCTTTTGGAAAGCAAGACTTGTTTCAACAGCTGTTGTCACTTTCCATAAGCCTATCCAGAAGAGTGGCTACAGACACCAAGCTGAGCTGCCTAGTCCTTTCAGGCAGAGGCAGGACCCTAAGACTGCAGACATCCAGAGATGTGGAAGAGATTAATTAGGCAATGTCTCTAAAGTGCTTCAAGAACTTTGAAGAAAGGTCTTTGAATTATAATATTGGCTGGAATCAAATTGAGAACCAGAAGGAGAAATAATATCAGTTTTGCCAGGGGCAGAAAAGTAGTCAGTCCAGATAACTTTACAGCCATTTTCCCACCTTCTTGTTGAAGAGCCTCATAGTCCTTGAACAAAACAGAGTATCCTTTTATCTCTACATGCTTGTAAAATGAACTGTAGCTGTTTTTATTTTTAAAATTTATTTTCATTTCTTAATAATGTATGGGCTTTTGTTCCTGTGTTTGGGTATGTGCACATGAGTACAGTTGTCTGTGAGTCCAGAAATGGCATAGGATCCCCCTGAAACTAGAATTAAAAGCAATTGTGAGCCACCTAAATGCATTCTAGGTACTGAATTTGGGTCCTTTACAAAAGCAATGCTTTTTCTTAACCATTGAACCATTTCTTCAGCTCCCATAACTGTCCTTTATGTTAATCCCACTCTGGTGTTTGGTTTTTATAATCATTAGCTCATTTTCTTTTTTTTTTTATTTTTTTTTATTGTATATATTCTATATTTACAATTCATTTCCCTTTTTCTGGTTCCCCACCCCCAAAGGTCCCACATGTCCTTTTCCCTCCCCCTGCTCCCGCATCCACCCCCTCCCACTTTACTGTTCTTGTACTCTCCCACAATGATGTTTTGGTCCATTCTAACACCAGTGTCCACTCCTTTCTTCTTGTGAGACATCACTTGATATGTGATTTGTGTCTTTGGTGTTCCAAGCTTCTAGGCTAATATCCACTTATCAGTGACTGTATACCATGGGTATTCTTTTGAGACTGGGTCACCTCACTTAGTATGACATTCTCCAGCTCCATCCATTTCTCTAAGAATTTCATGAATTCATTGTTTCTGATGGCTGAATAGTACTCCATTGTGTATATATACCACATTTTTTGTATCCATTCCTCTGTTGAGGGACATCTGGGTTCTTTCCAGTTTCTGGCTATTATATATAAGGCTGCTATGAACATAGTGGAGCATGTATCCTTATTGCATGCTGGTGAATCTTCTGGGTATATTCCCAGGAGTGGTATGGCTGGGTCCTCTGGAAGTATCACGCCCAGTTTTCTGAGGAACCGCCATACTGATTTCCAGAGTGGTTGTACCAGCTTGCATTCCCACCAGCAGTGGAGGAGTGTTCCTCTTTCTCCACATCCTCGCCAACACCTGGTGTCTTCTGAGTTTTTAATCTTAGCCATTCTGACTGGTGTGAGGTGAAATCTCAGGTTGTTTTAATTTGCATTTCCCTAATGACATCACTATGTTGAACATTTTTTAAGGTGTTTCTCAGCCATCCGAATTTCTTCAGGTGAAAAGTCTCTCTTTAGCTCTGTACCCCATTTTTGGATAGGGTTATTTGGTTTTCTGAGGTCTAACCTCTTGAGTTCTTTGTATACATTGGAGATTAGCCCTCTGTCGGATGTGGGGTTGGTGAAGATTTTTTCCCAATTTGTTGGTTGCCGATTTATCCTTTTGACAGTGTCTTTTGCCTTACAGAAACTTTGTAGTTTTATGAGGTCCCATTTGTCTATTCTTGCTCTTAGAGCATAAGCAATTGTGTTCTGTTCAGGAATTTTTCCCCTGAGCCAATGTCCTCAAGGGTCTTCCCCAGTTTCTTTTCTATTAGTTTTAGTGTGTCTGGTTTTATGTGGAGGTCTTTGATCCACTTGGAGTTGAGCTTAGTGCAAGGAGATAAGAGTGGATCAATTCTCATTCTTCTGCATGTTGACCTCCAGTTGAGCCAGCACCATCTGTTGAAAAGGCTATCTTTTTTCCACTGGATGTTTTCAGCTCCTTTGTCGAAAATCAATTGGCCATAGATGTGTGGGTTCAATTCTGGGTCTTCAATCCTATTCCATTGATCCGCTTCCCTGTCACTGAACCAATACCATGCAGTTTTTAGTACCACTGCTCTGTAATATTGCTTGAGGTCCGGGATATTGATTCCCCCAGAAGTTCTTTTGCTCTTGATGATAGTTTTAGCTATCCTGGGTTTTTTGTTATTCCAGATGAATTTGAGAATTGCTCTTTCTAGCTCTATGAAGAACTGAGTTGGGATTTTGATGGGAATTGCATTGAATCTGTATATTGCTTTGGGCAAGATTGCCATTTTGACTATATTAGTCCTGCCAACCCACGAGCATGGAAGATTTTCCCATTTTCTGATGTCTTCTTCAATTTCCCTCTTCAGAGACCTGAAGTTTTTGTCGTATAAATCTTTCACATGTTTGGTTAGCGTCACTCCAAGATACTTTATATCATTTGTGGCTATTGTGAAGGGTGTCATTTCCCTAATTTCTTTCTCGGCCTGCTTATCCTTCGCGTATAGGAAGGCTACTGATTTACTTGAGTTGATTTTATAGCCAGCTACTTTGCTGAAGTTGTTTATCAGTTGCAGGAGTTCTCTGGTGGAGGTTTTTGGGTCACTTAAGTAAACTATCATATCATCTGCAAATAGTGATAGTTTGACTTCTTCCTTTCTGATTTGTATCCCTTTGACTTCCCTCTGTTGTCGAATTGCTCTAGCTAGTACCTCAAGTACTATATTGAAGAGATATGGCGAGAGGGGACAGCCTTGTCTAGTCCCTGATTTTAGAGGGATTGCTTCGAGTTTTTCTCCGTTTACCTTGATGTTGGCTACTGGTCTGCTGTATATTGCTTTTACTATGTTTAGATAGGGTTCCACTGTGTATCTCAGGATGGCCTCAAACTTACCGTGTAGTCCAGATTAACCTCAAGCTCCAGAGATCCTCCTATTTCTACTTCTGAGAGACTAGGTTTTCAGGGGTGTGGCAACAACATATCCGGCTCCCTTATTTGCAATTCAGACCCATTATTCAAATCAATTCATTTTTGAAAACTGCATTTTAAGAGGAGCAGGATGTTTCTTTGTCTGCTATTAAGAGTTTCGTGAAATGATTGGAGAGGTACATTTACCTTAATATAGTTGCAAGATTTGATCTTACATGTAATTTGTTTGCCTGTAAATTTATTCCATAAAGAGCATGGAAACACAGATATGCTTTAAAATTCAGATGAGAAAGCTTTTAGGTCAACAGTCTGAAAGCTTGGGGTCGAGATGACACATGTGCAATATTTGGTACAGATCTGACTCTCATCCCTGGCTATCTTGTTGAGGCACAAGGACAATGTGAGCTCCTCCCATTTTGCCCTTCTCTATGCTAAGCATGAGCCAGAAGCAGAGGATGCAGTGGTGTTTGAAGGAAAATTAAGCACCACACATGAGTGCACCCTTGGCTGTGATGAACTATCTGGAAATAAAACTGCATCCAATGCCTATGGCATCAAATCTTTCCCTGTGGTACCCAGAGCCTTTTCCTGCAAGCTTAAGAGCTCCATAACATAAAATGGTAGCTATGTGGAAGTCACATGCAGGAGACAGCTTTGAAAGCTATATTTCTGTCACTCTTCAACACAACAGAAATGTGTGTATTCTTCACTGAAGAAGTGACATGAGCAAGGGAATTTAAAACACTGGACTAATCAATAAAGAGAAATGCAATCTTCTTAGGACTTTGGTTGCTTTTTGCCTTAACTGCTTCAAGGTCAATCAATATTTCTGCTGAGTTGCCTGTAACCATTATCTGGCCCTCAAGGTCTGTCTCCCTTCCTTCAGGTCCCCTCAGCTAAGGACATAAATATTGGATTGAATTGGATATTTCCCAACTATGAAAAAAATTGGGGGGGGCTATGGTTTCATCTTTCAGATATTGTTTTTAATTTCTACATATCTCAAGGTGCCCCCCCAATTTCAATTCAATCTACATCCTATTGATTCTAATTTCACTGCATTGTGGTGAGAAAATGTGGTCTGCATATTCCTAGTTCTTTGAAGGTAGTTGATACTTGCCTGTGTTTTACTTTCTGGCCCCCTTTGTAAAAAATGTCTGTTTCTGTGATGAATGAACTCTGAGACAGAATTCTCTGTATCTTGAATAAATCAAACATGAAAACTGTGTTATGCAAATTTTCTTCATCCATTTTGATTCTGTTTTATATGTCAATGATTGACGGGGATATATTAGAATCTTCTACTACAATGGTGAACCATAGAACCCCATTCGCTCTTCAGTTTTTAACAACTTTGTTTTATATGTTTTGAAGATAATGTGTTAAAATCTCCTAGCAAATTGAAATTATATTACCAAGAAGTAACCCTCCCAACTGTAATGCCAAGTTCCAAAGCAGGAAGCAACCAACAGTCCTACCCAGCTATAGATGAACCACAGCCATCGCTACCTTACCACAATAACTCTAAGTAGTAGTACAAATAGCTTGGTGGTAGCCAACAGCTTTCTAATTGAACTTAAGCCAACTCAACAAGAGGAAAATCATCCCAGGTACTAGAAGCCTAGCCATCTACCCAGGATAAGTGAAATCTTAAATCTTGGAGAAGAACCTATAACTACCAGTTTACCAAATCAGCATAATCTATATTACAGATATTTATTCATATAACCACAGTTAAGGATTGTCCTCATCCTCATCAAGGAAAGTTCTCTTTGCAACAGATAGAGAACATTACAGAAAACCAACCAATCAAAATGCAGAGTCCAGTCCTAGTGGACACATCTACAACACAACTCATCAACCAAAGGCTCAGGAAACGCTACAGAAGAGGAGTTCAAAATATTATAAGGGCTAGAAGATCAAGAAGTTTGCTGTGATATTGTTTCTCCTAGTAATAAACTCTCAAACTCTCACCAAATTACTGTCTAAACATGAACTGATCTGAACAAGGACAATAACAATATGTATGCTAATGAGGAGTGGGAAAACCCCACAAGGCTTCAACCCTACACAAAGAAATATAGAAAACTAAGGAATGCTGAGAGTTGGAGAAATAGTCTTTCCCCCAAAAGAGCACCAATTGTTATCCAATACCAAACGGACACCCTGAAACTTTCATATACAAGTAACATTATACAGACTGAGCATGTTGTACTTGTGTGTGTGTGTGTGTGTGTGTGTGTGTGTTTATAAAACAATAGTTAGTGAAAATGGAGCCAATGAATTTGAAAGAGAAAAAGAAGGGGTACATAGAAGGGCTTGAAGGGAGGAAAGAGAAGGAGGAAATGATGTAACCATAATATGATACATTTACACAATAAAGTATTACTCCACTGTTTAAAAAATGACATCATGAAATTTTCAGAAAAATGGATGAAACTAGAAAAAAAGCATCCTGAGTAAGGTATCCAAGATCCAGAAAGAAAAATATGCATGTATTCACTTATACATGAATATTAGCTGTTTAAGTCAGTGATAACCATACTACAATCCATAGAACCACAGAAAATAGGTATAAAGTAAGGAATTAGGGGGAACAGATAGATCTCATTACAGGGGAGAAATGGAATAAATAATTATGGAAGGATTTGGGGAGGGGACTGATAGAACAGAAGGATCAAGTGGAAAGAGGGTTGAATAAGGGAATGCAGGAAGAGACAGATAAAAGTAAAGGGCATTTAAGGGATAATATAGAAATCTAATACGGTAGAAACTTCAAAAACATATACATACATGAACAAAATCTAAGTCAAATCACTAAATCATGGGGAGACAAAGTCCAAGTTGAACATATCTTTTACCAAAGCTCCCAGTACTGGGATTAGATTATATCTAATTGAGTTACTGGCCAAAGAAGACCCATTGGAATACCCAACAACTCAGGCTATTGCTCTTTACAAACTGATGGCAAGGTCCTATTGCCGAAGACAACACCAATGCAACTAATTGAACATGAAAAGTTAAAGTTGATACCTACATAGATCCTGTACCCATACATGCTAATGTCTTTGGTGAAGAAAAGTGCTTTGCACAAATCTACCAAAAGAGAAGCGTAATCATCAGCTCAATCTCAAACACTTTGATCTACAATGGTGTTCTGCCTGCAAGATATGCTAGGGTAATGGTAACAAAAAGTTTGTGGGAGTAACCAGTTGGTAACTGATTTGACTTAAGGCCCAAACCATGAGATGGAACCCATACCTGATACTGCTTCAGTGACCAAGAATGAGAGACTAGATAGCCCAGGAACCCAGGATAAAAACAAAGAAGAAGAAGGAAGAGGAGGAGGAGGAAGAGGAGAATAAATAGTAATAAGATGACTCCTAATAATATTCTGCTGAACTCATAAAATGGTACCTTACTCAGTTATCACCTGAGAAGTTTCCCCCTGTAGCAGATGGGAATAATACTGAGATGCACAGCCAATCATTTTACAGAGTGAAATGCCTTAGAAAACTCAGCCTTAAATGGAATATCTCCATCAAACCCTCCCCAACTCAGGGGACAGAAATGGTGTAAGATCCAAAGGGAATGGAGGACATCAAGTAAACAAGGCCCTTTAAATCAATATGAGCAAAAACTCATATAAATTCATAGAGACTGAAGCATTCTCTTTTGGGCTCTTTTTCTTCTGTTAGTTTGTCCTATCCAACTTTAATGTGATTGTTTTTGTTTTATTTTATAATACTTTATTATTACATCTTAGACACCTGTTCATTTCTAATGAGAGACAGAAAGGGAGTGGATCTGCATGGGAGGGTGAGTGGAAAGGAACTGAATGGAGTAGGAGGGAAAACTATAATCAGGATATAGTATGCAAGAAAAGAATCTAGTTTCAATCATTGGAAAAAATAATCTCACCAGTGAAAGTAATAGTTTTAAAGCGACTAATATCCAAAATATATGCAGAATTTAAGAAACTAGATATCAACAAACCAAATAATTTAGTTTAAAGATGGGGTACAGACCTAAACAGAATCCTTGACAGAGGAATCTCTAATGGTCAAGAAGCACTTAAAGAAATGTTCAAGATCCTTAACCATGAGGGAAATGCAAATCAAAACAACTCTGAGGTTCCATCTTACGCCCATCAGAATGGCTAAGATCAAAACCTCAAGTGACAGCTCATGTTGTCAAGGATACAGAACAAGGGGAACATTCCTCCATTGGTAGTGGGAATTCAAACTTGTACAACCACTGTGGAATCAATTTGGTAGATTCTCAGAAAATTGGGAATAGTTCTACCACAAAGACCTAGCTATACCACTTCTGGGCATACACCCAAAAGATGTTCCACCACACCTCAAGGATACTTGCTCAACTATTCTCATAGCACCTCTCTTCATAATAGCCAGAGACTTGAAACAACCTAATTGTCCCTCAACCAGAGGGATAAAGAAAATGTGGTATGTTTACACAATGGAATATTACTCAGCTATTAAAACAATGACATCATGAAATCTGCAGGCAAATAGATGGAACTAGAAAAGATCATGCTGAGTGAGGTAACCCATTCCCATTAAGACAAACATGGTATCTATTCACTCATAGATGGATATTAGCCATAAAGTACAGGATAACCATGTTGTGGGTATATGCCATCCCACAGACCCAAAGTAACAAGGAGGACCAAAGGAGGATGCTTGAATCTCACGAAGAATGGGAAATAGATTAGACATCAGGAATGGATGAAGGAAAGGGACTGGATAAAGGATGATGGGTTGACTGCATACAATAAAGACACATGCTCCACTGTGTTCATAGCAGCCTTATTTATAATAGCCAGAAGTTGGAAGGAGCCCAGATGTCCCTCAAAGGAGGAATGGACACAGAAAATGTGGTATATTTATACAATGGAATACTACTCAACAATTAAAAACAATGAATTCATGCAATTTGTAGGCAAATGGTTGGATCTGGAAAATATCATCCTAAGTAATTTAACCCAATCACAAAAGAATACACATGAAATGCAATCACTGGATATTAATGAGCCCAAAAGCTCTGAATACTCAAGACACAATTAGCAAATCAAAAAATTCCCAAGAAGAAGGAAGGAAAGGAGCCTGGTCCTGAAAAGACTGGATACAGATTTGTAGGAGAGCATCAGAACAGAGAAATGGGTGGGGGGATTGGGGAATAGTTAGGGGAGAGAGGACTTATGGGACATATGATGGGGGGGGGACTGGGAAAGGGGAAAGCCTTTGGAATGTAAACAAAGAATATAGAAAATAAATAAAAAAATGTCCTTGTTTAAAAAAAAAAGGATGATGGGTTGGGGATGGGAGCAGGAGGGATCAATTTGGGGGATGGAGGGAGAGGTAAGTGGATGGGAAGGGGGCATCTCTGAGCCAAGCTGGAAACCTAGGACAATGAAAACTCCCAGGAATCTATGAGAGAAACCTTAGCTAAAACTCCTAATATATGGAGCCTGAATCGGCCATCTCCTGTAACCAGGTAAGACTTCCAATGGAGGGACTGGGACACCAACACAACCACAAAACCTGCAATTTATTTTGCCTACAAAATATGAAAGGGTAAAAGATGGAGCAGAATCTGAGGGAACTGCCAACCAATGACTGGCCCAATTTGAGACCCATGCAATGAGAACCAACTCATCCCTGGCACTATTAATGTTACTCTTCTGTACTTGTGGACAGGAACCTTGCTAGCATAACTGTCATCAGAGAGGCTTCACCCAGCAGCTGATAGAAATGTTTGACCCACAGTCAAACATTAAATAGGTCTTTGGGAATCTTGTGGAAGATGGAGGAAGGATTGAAAGAGTCAGAGGTGTCAAGAACACTTCAGACTCAACTAACCTAGCCACATAGGGGTTCATAGACACTGAACCAACAACCAGGGAACATTCATGAGACAGCCGTCTGCAATATGTAACAGTTGTGCAGCTGGGTCTATATGTGGAACTCCTAAAGTGGGAGCAGAGACTGTTTCTGATTACATTCCCTGCCTTTTGTCCCCATCCCCTAACTGGACTGCCTCAGCTAGTCTCAATAGGAGAAGATATGCCTAGTCTTACTTCAACTTGATATGCCAAAGCTGGTTGATATCCATGGGAGGCCTCCCCTCTTCTGAGGAGATGGGGAAGAGAGAGTGATGGGGGAGGGGGGAGAGAGGGAGTGAGTTAGAGGTGAGGTAGGGGAAGCAGTGATCAATCAGGATGTGAAGTAAATAAATAATTTAATCAAAAAAGGGGGAAATCTACTAAATAAAGATCATAAAAGCTTCAAATTTTAAAAAGTAATCCTCTACTTAATAATGATTTTATTCTTGAAGATTACTTTTGTCTGATAGTAATTTGGCTGCTCCAGCTTTCTATTTAATGCTTTCACCGGCATGATGGCTACTCTTCATTGTCAGTTTAGAATCACCTAGAAGACCAACCCTTCAACATCTCTATGGGAGCACTTGCAAAGAACTACACATGGTAGCCTCACTTTGAAAGTGGGCATGTGCTGGGGTCCTAGACTGATAAAAAGGAGAAATCTACCTGACAATCGGGATTCATCTCTCTGTGCTTCAGGTATGCAGACACATGACAAGCTAGTGATGCTCTCTCTACCATCCCTTTCCTGCATGGTGGACCAACTGTACCTTCAAACTGTGAATCAATATACATTCCATTCTTAATTGTTTAATTTGTCACAGCATCAAGAAAAGAAATTCATACAGTAGGCATATTCGATTCTTCATTCTCTTGCCTTTTTTGTCTTTAAGTTGTATTTCACAGATATAGCACAGCACTGGGTCTCTGGGAAAGTCCCCCTAAATCTATTTTCCTCATAATCTTTTATGTTATAAATTCAGTTTATTGGTACTAATGATATACTTGAACTTTTTCACATCTCTAATGTAATTTTCCCATCTCTTCTCAACCTCTCATTCTTTCTTCTCGCTTCTTTTTCTTTTATGGGGTTAATCAAGAATTTTAGTTTGTTCTCAGAGTCCTGATCCATTTATTCTTTTTACTGTCTTTAAAATTAAAGCTAATGTTTTGGTGCCTTTAAAATTATACTATGCACATTTAACTTAACAAAATATAGTTTCACTTCTTTTCCAAAAATAGAAGGACTTCAAGGCCCTTTCCCAGAACCATTATCTCTTTGGTACAACCGACCAGCTTTTCACTTGAAGGTTCCAATCTTGGGTCTTTTAAAAGACAAAAATAAAGCATTATTCTCATATCTAGATATTCTTTATTGAAATTTTATATATTCATCTTTTCCCATTTTTTATGTTTCTCTCCCTTTGTACTACTCAGATCTTCCTTCTAAAATTGTTAATTTTTTAGATTCAAAAGACTTTTAAAGCTGGCTTGGTGGAGGTAGCTCCTGTAAAATCATTATCTAAAAATGTCTCTACTTATCTTCAGTCTTTATAAAAATCCCTGTCATTTGGTGTAGGATTCTAAGATGATATTTTTTTCCTCTCACAATTTTTTCTAACATCTTCCATGTTCTGTGGGCCTTTGAGGCATCTATTCTTTGTCGTGTTTTGTAGATGATCTGTCTTCACCCTCTCTGGCAACTTTAAAATCTCACTTTAGCATTGTGGAGTTTCAATGTACTATATCTGGCTACAGAATAAATATGTGTATTTCTTCCAATGTGGTGGAGAATTCTCACCAATCATTTCTTTGAATATCACCTTGGTGGGTTGACAGGGTCTCCTTAGAAATTTGCTTATACTTACTTTCTCGAACTTTCTGATTCTATGCTTTCCGATTTTCTGGCATGTTTTCCATATTTTCTCTGTTTGACTCCTGAGTATTTCTTTCAGATCCATCTTCTAATAATTCTCTCTGGGGAATTCACTGTTGAGGGTTTTTAATTATCATTTTAATTATACCAGTTGTAGTTTTACTTTCAGAAGTTCCATTTTGTTTTTGTCTGAATCTTCTTGGTCACATCTAATAGCTTCCATGCCTGCTTGTCAAAAGGATTCCATCCTTTCTCAAGTGGTAGAAGTAATCTTATCCAAGACAGAAGCCCAGAAGGCTGGTGTTCTAGAAAAAAAAACTTAGTCCCAAAGCTCTGTGGAAATGAATCATGGCTCAGAGCTTATGGCAATAGATACTGCTCAAGCTGTGACCTCAGTGCTTGGGTAACAGCCCTGTGGCCATGCCTGGGATGAGCTGCATGGCTCACTCAGCCTTGAAGCCTGGGTTGGCACAGCAGAACTGAAGTCAAAATTCTGCCACATCCTATCATCCCTGTCTCCTTTCTCAAATCTGCAACCCAAAGTCCCAGTCTTCTTTGTAAAATCTGATTCTGTCTCTCTTACCATCCTTAATTTTTATGTTTTACCCAATACACATAGCTTCAATGAGTCCAACCTAAGCCTTCAATCCAGCATCCCTCTTCCTGCCCGCACTCATTTTAGCATCTACTTGAATGTCAAATGTTGACATTGGCCCCTGCTCCCAGTGTAACCTCTTCCTCCAGATGTCTTGCTATTCACAGTTTGTTTACAGGGAATTTCACTGGGGAGGCTTGGGGGGTATCTCCTCCATCTTTAAACCAAGCAGTTCATCAACAAAGTACATTTTAAATAGAATTCAGTTATTTCTCAGTGGAAAGGACCTCATAGTTCTTCATTCTCTTACTGATAGTTTAATGTGGGAATTCAAAATAAACCTCATCATGGAGCTGGTCCCATTGTGACACCTATCAAACCTTAGGACTTACCAAAGACTGACCAACTTCTCCCTCAAACATATTCTGCCAATATAGCACAATGAGAACAATCACTGACATCTACTGACAAAAGTACCCCCAAAGAGTCTAGAAGAATCCTGGATAAATATTGGGATCTCTAACACTGGTCCAAAGAAATTACTCTCCACCTTGCTTACAGGATAATATCACTTAAGTACTTTTGAATATCCCATGCCCAGGCAACAGCTGGGGCAATGTCATAACAATCTGTACACCTGGGTCTTAACTTCAGAATCTGGATACAAAAATAAATGATTGGCAGTCTCTGTTCACAGACCAGATAAGCACACAAATGATGTAATATCACTTCTGTTAAAGAGCAGAAGAGCTAGCAACCAGTGTCTGTGCAATACCCTGGACCTGGGGCAGGGCAAGCTAGCCAGGGAAGTGACTGCCCAAGCCCCACCCTGTGGGAGCTGATGGAATCATGTCTGTGGCACATGCTTCCATGATCTGCCCTACAGCCTCAAGCCATGGGCCAGGTTGCAATTGAGGGCCACATTGATATAAGTGGCCTGAGCTGCCACCTGAGACCATGGTGATGTCTGGATTCTCACTGCCACTGAGGGACACATCTCATTCAGAGACCCTGTTGTGTAGCTGAGGTCTGTGTGGATGTCCATGGTCCCAGTTACTGCCAGGGACCATGCGGCAGTCTGCGGTCTGCACTGCCTCCTAAAGCCATGGATATATGTAAGCTATTCTGATATGGGGGAGTCATAGTGATGAGAATTGCCTGCATTGCCAACTGAGGTCATGGTGATATCCTGATCCTTGCTGGTCAAAGGCCATATCTGGGTGGTAGGCCTGACTGAACCTGGGATCATGTTGATATCAATGGTCCTTTACTACTGAAAGACATGCTGATGCCTGTGATCTGTGCTTTCACCTGAAGCCAAGTTAATGTTAGTGGGCCATGCTGCTACCTGAAGCCATATTAATGTGTGCAGCTTACACTGTCACCTGACACGATATTGATATCTGTGGAATTGGCAGCCTCCAAGGGTCTTATCTGGGTTTGTGGTACTGCAGCAGCAGGCCAGGATCATGGTCTGTGCTGTCTTCAGAAACTGAGTAGAGGCCAATGATCCATGTTCCTGCTAACTGTGTGAAGAACAAGGAGGCTACTTTTGCCATGATATCAATGTCTGCAGATATATAATTGAGAAGAAGAGACATAGACGGCTTTTGTGACAACCTCTACACCCAAAACCCACAAAAGTAGCAGCCTATACCGAAAAACACTGAAGATAACTCTTAAAAAGTGTGATGGAGATGCAGAAGTGTAGCTCTCCACAACTGATGGCTTCTGGAGGAGGGAGGTATACTGTGGAAGAGGAAGGACTCAGCTCTGTTTAAAGGGGCAGGACACTAAGAATTTGACCATGATGCAGTGAGTATGTGAATAAAACAAAGTGAACTTTCTGGGGGTTTTCCCCACTTATTTTAATCTTTACTTCTTTGTAGGGGGAGAGGTCACAAGGGGGTGGCAGACATGGAAGGATTGGAAAGAGGTTGTGATTAGGGTATACGATATAAAACTTCTAGAGAATCCATAAAAAAAAAAATGTTATGTGGGGTTAAAAAAAAAAAGAGCAGAAGAGGATCAGAATATGCTGCCCCAAATGACTGTGCTGCCATGTCCTGTTTCTGACAGCAATAAAGAATCAACAGATATGGAAAGAAGCCTTCCAGGAGATTTCCTTATCTGGCTGACAGCAGAAACTTGGGAAAATGAAGGCTGCTATAAATCCCTTCTCTGCAGGAGTTATAGCCAAGGAGATGAAAAGCCATCTGAGTCTGCAGAAACAAATGCTATGAAAATAACCCTAACCTTCCCTCAGTTTCTCCCATACTTATTCTCCCTTAATTTACCACCCTGAAAGCTTTAACCCTGCCTCCTTTGTCTATGCACTCCTCTAGAATGTATGACTCTTTGCTAAAATGATTTATTAGCTTCCTTTCTCACTATTTCTTTAGACTTCCCCCTCTTTCCTGTGAAGCCCTTGTGCACATAAAAATATAAATATCAATGAGGAAGCAGATGCCTTTTCTCCTATTAACCTGTCCTCTGTTAGTGTAATTCACACATCTCTAGTCACTGAATCTGAGAGAGCAGAGTAAAAGCATTTTCCTTCCCTACAGAGATCTACATAAATATTAAAAAGCAGAGAGAAGGGAGTGCTTATTCCTTTGAAGAAATGAGGGGAAGGAAGGCCAGAGACAGATTCATATAGGTGGGATGAGATGCCTATGATGTGCCATGAGGAAAAAATAAGAACTGGCTAAGTGGAGAAAACTCAAGGGAGAGAGAACAGCAAGGGTAAGGCACAGAAACAGAAACATGAGCATTTCAATATGGCTAGAGAATGGATCATATGTTGAGTGGTAACCTGCAGAGATGTAAAAGTCATAGTCAAGGAGCTTGGATTTTTTTTTTCAGAAAGCAATAGAAAAGGTGGACAATGAAAGTTATGTATTTGGCTGGATTTCCATCTTAGTAGTATGTGATATAACACCTCAGCAACTATCCATGCTTATCCTGAAGCTGCACAATGGTTTGGCATGTGTGCTGAGAGCCCAGGACAGGGCCACTTCCTTCTAGACAAGAGCTGTGGTTGTTCCCGAAAAGAGTAGAACTCATGCATCATCCCTCCTAGGAAGTTCGTGCTTCTAGCACAGAAAAGGAGGACTTAGAGGTTTATCATGAGACCAACAAAAAAGATTTCTAGAAGACATGTGATGTGGTCCTCTACCATTACAGTGCAGTAGGGAGAAGTAACAAGGCTCCTGTTGGGTATATGTTGTAATTTTTTCCCTGGTGACATATTACCAAAAGTCTGTTCACCCCAGGTTGGACACCGAGAATAGACCAAACAAACAAATCCACACAGATTAATTTATAGAACTGGTGGATTCGCCGAAGTTATTTACAGTAGAATGGTTGACTTAGAAGCAGTTGCATCCCTGAAAAGCATAAATGGTGATTTGCAAGGGCTGCATCCCTGGAACTCCCTGCACAGACCTACAGGCTTCTCTTCCCAGTAGTTGTTAGTGATACATAATTTTGAGGAGTTGCTTTGCAAATACCACAAGTTTCAGGAACTTGTGACTTATTTTTTTTTTTTTACTTCCTGGGCTTTCTAAATTTTGTTTACTTCCTGAGTCTTAAATCAGCTCTCATTAGGATGCACTATTTTAAACCAGAAGAAATTGCATGTATTAATTATTTTGGCATTTTGGTGTCAAAGTATCCTACAAAAGAAAAAAATAAGAAAGAAGAGATTTAATTTCATTAATGTTTTCAAAGCACTTCAGTTGGTGTGGTAGTTTGAATAAGAATGGACCCCTAGGCTCATCATATATTTGAAACCTTAGTCATCCAGGAGTAGCACTATTTGAAAGGATTTAGGAGGTGTGGCCTTGATGGATAAAGTGTGTCACTGGGGTTGGGTTTTAAGGTTTCAAAAGCCTATGAAGGGCCTAGTGTCATTCTCTTTCTTCTGCCTGGAGACCCAGATGTACAAACTCATATATTTGAATGTTTAGATATCACAGTGTGGCACTACTTTAGCAGTGGTAGGATATGCTGACATGCTAGTCTCTCTCTCTCTCTCTCTCTCTCTCTCTCTCTCTCTCTCTCTCTCTTCCTCCCTCCCCCTGGGGATCAGGAAGTAGCTCTCAGCAACTTCTCCAGACCCATGCTTGCCTTCATGCCACTGTGTTTCACCACAATAATAATAACTTTCTAAAACTGTAAGTGAACCCCTAATTAAATGCTTTCTTTTATAAGAGTTGCCTTGGCCACAGTGCCCCTTCAGAGCACTGGAACAGTGACAAGCACACCAAGAAAGAACCAGCAGGAAGTAAGGGTCAGCCACCATCATAACTCACCCCTAGTGGCCCACATCCCTCATAATAGGACCCAGCTCCTAAAAGTTCCACAGAGTCTCAAGATACCACTACCATCTGGGGACCAAT
The DNA here is from genome assembly GCA_964023405.1 of Apodemus agrarius. NCBI lineage: Eukaryota > Metazoa > Chordata > Mammalia > Rodentia > Muridae > Apodemus > Apodemus agrarius. Next base: position 1,860,119 of record OZ030013.1, read on the forward strand.
CATTAAAACTTGACCCTACAAAGGACATTTCAGATTCAAACTATATCACAAGCATCCCTAGTAACATAAAAACTGCTTCTTGCATTGCCCTCCTGTTTTTTTCATAGACTGAAATTTGTTTTGAAGTGTCTGTATGTTAATCCTGGTTCCAAGGATAGCTACTTAAACATAAGATCTACATCCCAAAGAGGAACTATAGAAATAAATCGATAAAAGCCAGTGGAGCTGGCAGACACTCGTGGTGGGTATCTAAGGAACAGTTAAATCTCTCCAGCTCCCAAAGAGACATCTCCACATCCTAGATACAATGATGTGACTGTATTAAGGATATCCATGCACAAAGACTACAGAGGTGAAAGTAGACACTGGGAAATCCCTAGGAGGATTTATACCTAGTTAAGAAATTACAAGAATCTAAGAGAGGGGATATGGAAAGAAAAGCATTCAGCAGACAGATTCCACAAGATGTAATGAAATAGACCAGCTTCTTGGCACAGGGATAGAGTAATGATCTTGTAAACAAGAGTAGAGTATGCCTAGGAAGTAACAAAGAACATTTATGAAGTGTGTGGTGAAAAGAATAAAGCTAGGGCTAGAGAAATGGTTCAGACATTAGGATCACTGCCTGCTCTTCTAAGTGATCGGGGATAAATTCCCATATGCACATGGCAGTTCACAACTTTCTGTAACTCCAGTTCCAGAAGATCTGAAGCCCGCCTTTAGTCCCTGCAGGCACTAAGCATGCATGTGGTGCACACATATACATGCAGGCAAAACACCCATATGTGGAAAAACTTTGCTAATTAAGGTCTAAGTCTATCATGACTGGATAGCCTTTAGGCTTGGGCCCAATATAGGAGACTCCCTTCTTTAGCAGGTTCTTTCTGCCGTTGTCTGGGGAATTTTAAGCCTACACTTAGGCCTCTACCTGAGGAATGTCATGAAGCCTAGATTAGATTATAGGACCAGTTTCCTTTCTCTTGACAAAACCTGTTCCACAAGCACCTGAGAGTCCTGAAATGCTTCCCCATGCTAATTAGGCATTCCATAACCCTAAGCCCCCAGCCAATGACCTTTGCCAATCCTGGACATCCTATACTCTGTCTCCCAAAACTTTATATGGTAATTGAATCGCCCTAAGTAAGGTTGATCTGCCTACTGACTGTGGTCCCTGTGTGGTTTATTCATTGGACATGTTCACAGGGTTTCCAAACTCCCTGTTCGATGTCTGGCCTCCCACTGCTCTTATGAACTGTATCATCTGACAATCCATGAGAGGGGGGAGACCCACACCATACAAATTTTAAATTAAAAAAAAAAGCCAGGCAATGGTGGTGCACACCTTTAATCCCAGCACTTGGGAGGCAGAAGCAGGTAGATTTCTGAGTTCAAGGCCAACCTGCCTGGTCTACAGAGTGAGTTCCAGGACAGCCAAGGCTACACAGAGAAACCCTGTCCAAAAAAAGAGGCTAACTGGGATACACCAAGAATCAATAGGAAGACAAATTCATCTGTCTTATTCCAAAATATGTGTCCTTTCTGCTATGAAAGGCAGGCTCAAAATCCACATCATCTTCTTAGTAGTCAATTCTTTGAATCCCTAACTTCATCATGTTCTGAATAAAGACACTGTAGGGTCTGACTCAAGCTGCCTGCAAGCTGAGTGAGATAGTGCACACAAAGAATGTGGTGAAGCCTCAGGCACAGACATGGCCTTCTGATTACTGTGCTCATGGGGAGCTAAATAACAGGTCCTAGAGATCACACATCCTAATTCTCAGAAGTTATAGATATGTTAGAATATATAGCAAAAGGTATTTTTGTGGTAGCTCAAAATATTGAGGACATTGTAATAAACCCAGATTAACCCTGATACACATAGTGGCCTAATGTGATCTCAGACTTCTGTAACAAATAGAGGAAAAAGAAAAGCATCAATGAGACAGTAATAAAGACAGAAGAAGGCCAGGAGGTAGCTCGATATGACTGACTCTGAATAAGGAAAGTGACCTTGAGCAAAGTAGATAGATACCAACTGGAAGAAAAGGGAAAAATGGGTCTCTAGGACACAGGAGGCTAAGACAGCCTGAGCTTCCTGAAAGAGACACTCTCCAATTTGTTGCAGTTCTTGCAAGCTATGCAGAAGGCTCCAAGTTTCTAGCTTTCATGAATTGACACCTATGCTAGGCTGGGATTTTAATGATACAGAAGTCTGAGTCATTTCTGCTCCATTCAGTAAGCTTTCACCCACACTTCTGCAAATAATCTCAACAAAGATCATTGATTCACCAAGTTGAACTTTAGTGGCATCTTGGTCTATTTTCATGTCCCTGAGTTGAGGAGGGATATAGATAGATAGATAGATAGATAGATAGATAGATAGATAGATAGATAGATAGATTAGATAGACAGATAGATAGATATCCCCAGTAAAAGTGTCACACACATTTATACCAGCAAGCTGCATACTTACAGATGCTTGAAGTAGAAAGCTTACAGCATGTATAATATCCCATAGTTATGAAGACAGGAAGCAGTAAGGCCTTCCTTAGTCTGAGCCCAATGTATAACAAAGTCCCTCAACAGGCAGCAGGAACCGGGCATAACTTGTTGAGCTATGAAGTGTGCAGTTTGTTGAAATGGTAATACATTTTAAGGGTGTGGACAGCTTTACCTTTTGTAATAATTTCTTCTTCAAACTAAAGTATTTTACCACAGTGAGCACTGCAGAGAGCTCTAAGTTTCTAATTTTTATGAACTGTCACCTATGCTGGGCTGGTATTTTAGTGATACTGCTGTCTTTGAGTCATTTCTGCTCCATTCAGTAAGCCTTCACATATACCCCTGTATCAAATTCTATAGTCTACTAGAGTTGCTGGAAAACAAAAAAAGAAAGAAAAAGGAAAAAAATAAACTACTAAAGAAAGAGACTAGAGGCTTAGAATTCTACTTCTTGGTAGCAATGTTGTATAAATTTTAATCATTTCAACAATAAAAGACACAAGTAAGACACCACCAGCATATCAAACCTTACACTCACACTGTGTTCTGTACTTTCAGAACTTTTATGGCTGTCTACAATATGATTCCCCAAGAAATGTCTCCCATAGACTAAGTGTCTGGGACATCCATAGACACTTAGTCCCTGGATGCTGACACCTTTCTGTAAGGCTGACACTTTACTGAAGGCACTGTATCACGCTATACAAGGGTCTTATGGTTTCATAGCCCTAGTCTTCCTGTTCACAGCTTGATTTCTGACTATGGTCATAATGTGGTCACCTGCCTTCTACTCATGCAGCCATGGCCTTTTCCTCCATGCTGAACTATATTGCTTCTTAAACTATAATGTAAGCCAAAATAAATCCTTCTTCCCTCCAGTCACTTCATGTCCTATATTTTGGTCACAGCAGTAACAACTACAACAGAAGTAACTAATATGTAAGTCTAAACTAGGAATAATTTGTAACCATTGCTACCCAATACGTGACACCATGGGGTCCAGGACATGAGGGAACTAGACTAATAGGTAAGGATGCCCAAAGACTCTGCTCTGCCTCAACCATAATGAATCCACTTTGTGAATTATGTTTTCATTTAGTCTCAGAACATTGTTCTCTCTATAGTTGGGGCAATATAACACTGTGCCAACCAAAAGTGCTTCAGAGCAAATTATAGCCGAGTATCACAAAGCTTAGCATAGCATTGCAAGTAGCTCATTGAACCACCGGCAGTTTGTTTGCAAGAGAAGCAAGCGGCCTTTCTGCATAATACAGCAGTGCAGCTGGTAATAGCAGGAGCTGAAATAAAGGAGTTCAGGGGTAGGAGCCTCATTTATGGACAAGTGAGGAGACCCTAATGAAATAGCATTTTGCCCCATCATCATCCTCCTGAGAAAATTCCCTGTGAGGTTTTCCATTTGAATCTCAGGCATATTTATGAAGATCAAAGTAATGGCTCTTTAAAATTAATTACATGAATTTGTAGCTCAACAACATTGAGTGAAAGACGGATGTTGTACCCCATGCCTTCTTACAGCTGTACATCACATACATCAAAAGCCTGGGACTCTGGGGAGAGCAAAGTCTCTCTCTACACCAGCCCCTAAGCAGCCGGGACAGACGTGGAAAGAGTACAAAAGATCAGTCCCCAAAGTTGTTGTGACAGCTTAATTGTATTATGGTGCTTAGATAATTCCCATTTATTTGGCTTTTTCCTCAGCTCCAATGCTGGCCCCCCAAGCATAGCTATTACCAGGAAAATTAAGATTCACAACTTTAATGGGTCTGCTTGCTCTCTCTAATGCTGTCCCTGCTCAAAAGTCCTGGTAATTGTTCCACGCTGATCAGGACTTCCCCCCCAGCCCATAGCATGCTGAGACCCGACAGCAACTAACTAATTGCAATTAAAATCTCCCACGTGAGTGGAAGAGAATAACATAAATTAATCAGTACATTAGCAGAATTACATTTAAATGTTCAAATGTGCATCCAACATAGTGGGGCATTTTAAATTATAAAGCAAAGTACTTCATTACAGATGCTGATATTTTAATGAGGAAATGTGATGTTTGGTTAAATGGCAGTACAATATAGAAACTTCCTTAAAATTAGCATCAGCGATGCATTTTAATTCAAGAAACAAGTTGTGGTCTATAATTCCTGCAAATCAATGTAGAAAAATTTGCCTGGAGCTATGGAGACAGTTGATCATCTCATTCTCTGAAGAATTAATAATTTCTGCTGTACTAACTAGCATTTTATGTAAATTGTCAGATAAATCACAGTAATAAATACAGGTTTTAGAGGAACAAAACAGTATGCTTCTCCTTAATTTATTCAGTCATCAATCCGTATATATTGAGGCTCAGGGATATGAAAGATTCAACATCTGAGCCAAAAAAATAAAGAAAGAAAATGAGAAGAAAAGGGAAGAGAATGTCTCCTATGGTGGCATAGAGATCCTGGGTGGGGGGGCAGGGTAAATCCCATCTAATCTTACAAAAATTGTAAGTAGGAAAATACGAACATACATATAAAAGTTGGATTATACATTGGGAAGATTGGTTCAGTGTATAAGAGAGCTTGCTATCTAACTCTTGTGATACCTGCACCACCCACATGGTGGAAGGAAAGAACCAATATTTACAAGCTGTTCTTGGAACACTACTACCACTACCACTACCACTACCACTACCACTACCACTACCACACACACACACACACATACACACACACACACACACACACACACACACACAGAGATACATGTGTACAGACATGCACATACACATATATAATATACTCACACATAAAAACAAACATACACATACACACATTCACACATACATACATACATACAAACATACAAACACACACGTGTGCAAGCACACATACATGCAGGCACATACATGCACAGATAAACACACTCACAAACATATACACATGCACACACATGTACACACATGCATGAACATGCAAATATAAACATAAATAAATGTTTTTTTTTTAAAGAAGTGGTCTTCTCTCTTAAAGAAGCCTCTCTCCTGACAGTGATCACTCCCTGCATTTATCCTATTGAAACAGCCTGTCCTCTTGGTGTCTCTGTGACATCATTGTTGTTCTACACCAGGTGGCAGAAGTCCATCTTCTTCTGAGTGGTTTAGAGCATAGCTTGGCGCCCTGGTGTGCATGAAGACACCCGCTCACTTATTGGCATAACTGGGGACATTTCTGGCTTTGACTGAAGCTGGTGATCCTGATAAACAGAGGTGAATAAGAAATCCTCTCTTTTGTGTTCTGGAAAAGAGCTGCTGCAAAGATTCCTTCCTTTTCTCCACAGATACTCAGTGATGCTTCTCTTGCTTATCTTAACAAGACTAGACATAAACCTGCCAAGTCCCATTACTGGTCTCAGAAAAAACTTAGCTGTTCTGGACAGAGTCACATACACACATCTCTAACCCCAGTATTCTGAAGGATGAGATAGGGGAGCAGAGAGGAAAGTGTTCTGTGGCAGATTAAATCATGGCACATAGGACTAAGAAGAAATAATGAATAACAATAGCAATAATAAATATGATTATAAATATAATCGACTGCCCGACTTGTCATCACAGAGCAATTGAAACAAGATGTTTAGCCCATTTAACTCAGAATCTACTCATCCCAAGTCCCAGAACCTGGGATCTCCTCAGTCTATGGAGGCTTGACAAGAGGCCAGTCACAGGGTAGAATGTTCTCTGTCATTCTGTGCAACTGCTCACCATCATTTCTAGTCTTGTGATGCCTACAGGCCTGCATACAGAGCCCTTTCCCTGTTGCAGGAATATCTCCCCTTTACAAGAAGCCTTTGAACAAAATCTCTCCCTCTAAAGTACATATGTGTTTTCCATCAAATACCATCAGTGGTTAATGGTCTCCAGATGTGACTCTGAGCATCACTGAGATCTGTGCAAAGGCATCTCATTATATCTCACATGAACCAATTATGTTAAATCCCAGAGTAAATGAAGAGTACTGAAAATAAAGACAGACAACAACATGATTTTTTGAGTGTTTTTGTCTGCATCTTTGTGCACCATGTGCATGCAGCGCCTGCTGTTGTAAACTATCATGTGGGTTCTGGGAATCAAACCTGGGTCCTCTAAAAGTGCTGCTTATACTCTCAACTTCTAAACTATCCTTACAACTCCTACAACACCAAAAATTGAATTAAAATTGAATTAAATTGAATTAAAAATTCAATTTAATTACTGTTGTAGTAAAACATTTATCATTCTGTAGTCTCAAAACAGAATAATTACACTTAAATTAGTCTCTACTCACAATTAACCAAGGTCAAGTCTGAACAGAGCAGGAGACAAGAATCAATACACTTGTCCTCTCTGTGTCTCTTGTCAGGGTGACAACAAGTAGCAAGAAGAGATCTAGGCTCAATGAGGCTTCAAGTGTTAATATGAAATACTCTGAGGCAGCTGGAGGAGCAACAGTGGTTATGAAGCCAACACTTGCAGTCAAGGTAAGGTTCAGACTGACAGTGTGATGATGTAAGTTCATCACACTGCCTGTGTTTGGGTTTTAGTTATGCTTCTCACTTACAACAAAACACTTGATTGAAAGTTTATAGCTCACAGATACTGTCCATCACAGATATCATAGCTCAGAAGTTGCTGTCCTTCATGGCAGGGAAGTCAAAGCATTGAGGATTGAGGCATCTAGTCACACTGCATCTGCAGTCAGGAAGCAGAGAACTTCATGCTGATGCTCAGCTAACTTTCTCCTTCTCATCCAGTAGCAGACCCCAGACTGTGAATTGGTCCTGCCAGCATTTAGGATAGCTCTTCCTATCTCAATTAACCCAATTTGGAAACTCCCTCACATATATGTCCAGCCAGAGGTTTGCCTTCTAGGTGATTCTAGATCCTGTCAAGTTCACAATATTAGCCATTACAATGTATACAAATTATATTCTCTTATTTGAATGAGTCACTAATAAGTTAAACTGTTAATGGTTATGCAATTTCTTCAACCTACTAATTGGAATAGGGAGCATATTTCCCCCTAAAATTCAAAGCTAAAACATTTTTATACAGTAATTTGGAAGCTCCTACTTTGAGTTTGATAATGTATCACTTCCTCAAGAGATTGTGTTTATTACCAGCTCCATTTCTCACCAAGACCAAGAAGTGATAGTGAAAAAAAAAAACAAAATAAGTCAGCAAAATGGAAAACAGAGAAGTCTCCATGCTGTCTATTTTTTCTCTCTTCCCAGTAGAAGTGTTCTGACACATTTGTTGCTTTCATATTCCAAAACAGAGTTCAGATTGAGAAAAAAAAAATGAGGACACAGAGGGAAGATCACCAGATTCAATTTTTCAGGCCTGTGAGGGTATTAGGAAAGGTAGCTTGTAACTTCCAATTTATTCCAAAGGATAAATTGTATACTGACAGTAAAACTAGCCTAGACGCACAGGAGATTCATATGTGCAAATGAAAGAGCTCAAGAGACCCATAGATATGAATGAAAGCACTTAGTGTATAGTTCTGAGAAAAGTGAAGCTATCTGAGTTTATTTTATTTTAATTTATTCTCAATGTTATAATTATCCTTACTGGAGCCATTTTGAGGAAGGCAATGTTTATTTTCCTTCTTCTCTTCTTTTATGGAGAAGTGACTAGTTAGATGCAGAGTGATGGACAAAAGTACTTTCACTTGACCCAAGAAGAAGGAAAGATTGGGGAAGTTCCTATTTTCATCAACTCAAAAAGATCCCAAACAAGCCACAGACATGCACTATATCACAATGACATTCAATACCAGGATTCTACTTGGTTTCCTTTTCCATTATGTTTATATGATCCCTAATTGCATTCCAGCTGTTAAATAAGATGAATCTACTGCTCTTGCCCAATTGTCTTACTTCATGGTTTATCTACTGGAATGTGCATGTGTTCAGGCACTCTACCAAGTAATGTCTGTACATAACCAACGAATGGAAAATTTTCCCGAAAGGAATCTAAGGCAAAAGAAGATGCATCATTGTCCCAAGTCACACATCTATGAAAGGAGCAAGAACACAAAGCCAGGGTCATCTGGATATTAACCACTAGGATACCCAACCTCTGAAGGACACCAGAGCAAGGACCTACAGCCCACAGATGTATAAATGTCTCAACTTCTACAGCTAATTCAATACACACACACACACACACACACACACACACACACATCTGTGCCCTCATCAAGTAACAAAGTTGATCTGGTTGCAACTGGGTCTTAGACTAGTGTTTTGTTTTACTTGATGCTAAGAATCAACACATGGCAACTGGTTTACAAAAGGAAGGGTTGATTATGGCTCACCATTTTAAGGGCTGCAACCCACAGCAGAGGGAAAGGCACAACTGCAAGAACATAAAATGGCTGGTCAGATTGCATCCACAGTCTAAAAGCTAACAGAGATGAATGCTGATGCTTGGATGACATAACATTCTCTTTTCTCCTTTTGATTCAGTCTGGAACCCTAGGCCATGGTATAGTGCCAATGATGTTTAGGCTGTCTCTTTCCACCTTAGTTAAACCTCTTTGGAAATAGCCTCATAACCATGCTCAAAGTATAGCTCCTAGGTGACTCTAAATACAATCAAGTTGGCAATGAATATTATCTATCACAATTAGGATCTTCCTTTCTTCTTCTGTGAAATTCCATCTTTGTACAAACCTATCACACAGAACTATTCTATCAGAGGACATATTGCCCTTCCTAAAATTCCATGATATGAATCCCTCATAGTAATGTTCTCATGTTCACTATAATTATGACAAGGATATAAACAAGAGCACTCAGAAATATTAACATGGTTATATTAGCAGATGATTACAAGTTCCATTGAATTAACTGAACCTCTTCCCCAAAGATATGTTTAAGTCAACCACTAGAACTCTGGTTTGACCTCCAGAATGAATAACTCAGATGCCTGTTCTTGCTCACCCTTAATTGATTTTAAAATCAAGGTTTTCCTAATGATTTAATGGGAAGCCATTCTCTTAGTCAGCAAGTTACCTATTCTCATTGTTGCCTTTCTTGGAAAATTGCAGATGTAAAGAAAAATAATTCGAAGCTTTCCTAAGAATAGGGGGTCATAATACCCACTTTACAGGGAAGTGCTAATATCTTGTGATTTCTAGTGTTTCATGTAAGCTTTCTTGCTACTCAGATATGAATCCGAACAGCTCAAGAGATGACAACCATAAAGACTGCCTAACATTCTCAGAGATCTGGAAGGAGAAAGCATACCATGCCACATGGAGGATCCTGTGGAGGAGGGGCTAGAAAATAAAGAACACAGAGCAGGCCTTAACAGGGGTCTTTTCTGTTGTTTTTACAAGAATGAACATGCAAGGCTGAGAAATGACTAGTTTGAATCATTTCAGTGAGATCTGATATATAGAGTTGTTCCCAGTCATCCAGTATGTGGCTCTGGCTGATAAGGATAGATAGATCTAGATAATGGCAATGGAGATAAGAGTTCAGTAAAGGTGTTTGGGCTATGAGCTCCAGATTGGCTGGGTTTGATGTGAATGGAAGAATTAGCTAAGCTTGGGATAGGCAGGTTCATCACAAGAATTCAAGATGTCAAAGCATAAAATGCAGAAAGTAAAAGAAATCGTAGCCAATACACATGTTTAAATTCTTCTTTATTTGTTTTCAGAACTAAGCAGCAGAGTTTAAGTCACTGTGACCAAACAGCCTACAAGAAGAACTTCACAGAGGAAAGGCTTATTTTGGTTGCAGTTTCAGACAGAAGGATGGAGAAGTTCAGCTTACATCTTGGTGGACACAAGGAATATAGGAAACATGGGGATACAGAAAGGGCCAGAACAGCGTATCTTCCTCAAGGATACACCTTCAGTGACCTCCTTCCTTCAACTTTCCCCTTCCCACTCTCACCTCATGTTAATCATTCCATCAAATTATGAGTTCATCAAGGGAATAATCCATTCTGTGTGAGATTCTTCATGACTGAGAGTCTCTGGAAACTCATTCACAGATCCAGAAGTGTGCTTTGCTAACCTGGGAGTTTCTTAAGATATATCAAATTGACAAACTAACCATCACCATAAGCCAATATGAAGACAGAGGAGTAGGAGTCTGAGGGAGGAGGGGAGAAGAAAGTCATGAAAGGAGTAAAGGTCCTGTATTTGGGAACCAGATTCTATAGTTGCATACCAAGGACACTCTGGGGACTAGAACTACACATAGGAGAGGCATGTAATACAAACAGGGATTATTGTAGATGTCTAGGCCTGAGTGATCAGAACTCATCCCATTGCAATAGAAAAGAATGTTCAACATAGTTAGCACCTTTCAAATTTTTTGAACAACTCAGCACTGGCATAAGACATGACCTATTTATTAATTCAATAGTACGAAATCAAAAAGAAAACGTTGGTCCATGAATCTCTTAATATAGGAAACCTGCTATTATCATGAATCTCAGACTTGCTAGGGTAGACTAAAATAATCACACACTGAAATGTAAGGTTAAGTCGCTGGACTGTTAAGTTGGATTTAAAATTTTTATCCCTAGATTTTCGGGCATCCTTGTATTTAAATATTCTTTATTTATTAGACTAGGAAGTCCTGGAAAATTGCTAGTGTACTGAATAAATTAAGTGGTATCTTTTCCCTCAAAGTAATAAGTCAATGAAACAGGGACACGTATCCCTCCACAGAGGGATACACTCACTTCTATTCCTTTTATGCTGGTTACTGTGAGTTTCTATGTGACAAGAAGAACTTACCAGAATACTGGACTAAAGGACAGCTGGCTATAGCCAAGCAATTGCTAGAAGAGCCTTTCTTCCCTGCTGAAAGAGCCTGGAGTAAATGCTTCTGGCCACCTTCAAAATCGCCAGTACCTTATTATTTGACATATCTACCGTGAATTGACCAACCCATTCTTATATGTAAGCAAAATGGCCCCTTCCCCAAACTATCACAAAATTCCCACATATAAGCTGCAGACCATGAATTTAGACTTCTAAATAAAATACCAGAAAAAGGCTATTTGTCAGGCTGTTCCATACTAACTTAAGACTAGCACACAACCTCATGATGGTTACCTAAGGTCCAGCAGAGCAAAAAATAAGTGGAGTAAATGGAATTGAAGGGGGAATTTTACATGTGATGTCATCCTCTCCCTTAAAGGGGGGGTGAAGAAAATGCCTTTCATTTCATCTGTCTTTGATTTCTAGAATTTAACAGATTAATTCTATGCAAAGTCCAGATAACACTCATTGATGATATATTTCCCAAAACCCTTTTTTAGAGCCTAGTGAGAATAATCTATGGAATATTCTAATAGCATCCATAAACTAACAAGAACTCAGGAATAATGAGTCTGAAGAAAAGAGTGTAATTGAATGTGGTTGCCTTTGCCTATAATACCAGTACTCAGGGGGGCAGATATAGAAGGACTACAATAGGTTCTTCAAACCATCCTAATCTATATAGTTGGGTCCAGGTCATCCAGGAGCATATGGCAAGACCCTGTGTCAAAAGAAAATGAAGAAGGGCTGGGAGACAATTTGGTTGGTAAAGTGCTTTCTGTGCAAGAATGGATACATAAACTCAGTCTCCAAGGGAAGAGGAAGAGAAGGGTGCTATGACAGTATTCACCTGCAATCTTAATGCTGGGAGCACAATGACAGCAAAAACATTGTCCGTTGATTGGTTTGTCTTCAGATCTGGGGAGAGGTCAATATAGGCAGATTAGTGTTGCCTACTTAGGGAGCCCTGGACCAGTGAGAGACTCATGCATTAAAAAATAAAATAAAATAGACTGCTCAAGAGAAATGGCCCTTAAGTTTGTCCTCTGACTGCTCTGTGCATGGCACCACACATATACACCCTTAAATACATATGCACAGACACACAAATTACAGCAGAGTCTCTTTGTTTAAAGCCAGGGTCCTTGCACATGACTCCCCACTTATAACTACCACAAAAGAATCTGTCAGAATACCAACTTTATGCAAAGTATGTCTCTATGTGGTATATGATTACAACCCTGTCTGTGGTCAGCATTGGATTGTTGTCATTCTTCTTAGTCATCATGACCAAGAGGAGCTGTGTCAAAATACCTGATAAAATAGCATTCCTCATGTTTATTTCCCCTGGCCTCAGTCTCTTCAACCATATCCAGTTTAAAGGCAAACATATGCCTCTAACCTTGCTCCTGTCTTCCCAAATAAATGCCAGTGTCTACTGGAGATCTTCTGATTGGTTTTTGTTTAGTTTGACAGCTTATAAGTTGACCTGAAAAGGTAAACCTGACCTTTCCCTCCTTAGCTGAGCTTGGGCTAGTCAGGGGAAGATGGCTGCAGGAGCCCAGAGAAGATTTACATGTTTAAAAACCAGGCATTCCCAGAAATAAGCTTTGAATTACAAGCCACTGCAAAGCCCATACAGCCCAAGATAAGCTGTGATCCTCTTTTTTCTATTATTGGAGACAGGGCTTTAAATCAAAACAAGACTGTCAACTTCCATGTAATAATTGAACTATAAATACAGCTTTTTCTATTATTCTGGTAGCCTAGCTGCTTTGAACACTTGCTTCAGGCTGCCAGAACTCAGCTCAGTGATCAAAAATTGTCTGTGTATGAGTTTTATTGGAAAGAGAATGACTTATTAAAAGAAATCAAAATTGAATTGAGTAGAATAAAAAAACTAAAAGGAAGGTGAGCTCTCAGCTATCATCATTTAGAAACAATGATTTGTAGAGTTCTGGATAAAGGTAGAAAGTTTAAAAAATTAACTTTGCAGCTTTAAAATATCATAGAAGAAAAAACCCTAAGCTCTTTGTCAGCTCAACCAGTTAAAAATAAATCAATAATTGCACAGCAGCTTGTTAGAAAGAAAAAAATTGAAAGGCCCAATATGTAAGTCACTTGCATATGATGGTGCATTTTATATTAACATAAATACTGTGTACAAAAGATAATGTTAAAATCAAAAGTATCTTCAATCTTGAGAATTAACTTAGGAAAATAATAAAAATCCTATAAATAAGAGTTTGACCATGTTTCTTCCCTTAAAAAAAAACATATTTTCAAAATAAGGAAGACTAAAGCTATTGAAACTCAATTCTTCCAAAATTGAGGGAGAAATTACTAGAAGTACCAAACGATGGCTAGAATCAGCCCTCTCTGGGAACTTACCCAGAAGTGAGCATCCTATAGTGCAACATGGAGAGAGTTAACTGGTGACTTGGGAGTGTCCAGAATGGAATAAGCTAGGAAGGATGGCTCAGTCAGCACAGTGCTTGATGTGCAAAAACACAGGGAACCGAGTTCAATTCTCAGGACCCACATAAAACTCGTCTAACATGATAGCCCATACCTGTAATCCTAGGACTGGGAAGGCATAGACGGGAAGATCCCTGAGGCTTGCAGACCAGCCATCCTAGCCTAACAGGTCAAGGACAGGCCAGTGAGAGATTGCCTTAGTTAGGGTTTCTATTGTTACAATGAAACACCATGACTGAAGCAACCTGGGGAGCAAAGGGTTTATTTCACTCACAGTTCCATATAATAGTTCATTATGGAAAGCAGAAAGGGCAGGACCTAAGTGGGGAAGAAACCTAGAGGCACAGCCAATGCATGGAGGAATGCTGCTTACTGACTTGCTCCTCATGGCTTGCTTACCCTGGGATTTTTGTTTTGTTTTGTTTTGTTTTTTGTTTTTTGTTTTTACCGCTTATACAAACATTCTTTTTAATTTAAATTTGTTTTTTTACTTATTTCCTTTACATCCCACTCACTGACCCCCTCCTGGTCACTGCCTCCCACAAATCTTTCCCCTCTCTTCCCTTCCCCCTACTTTCTTATAGAACTAAGACTATCAGCCAAGGGATGGCACTACCCACATGGACTGGGCCTTCCCTTATTGGTCACTAGTTAAGAAAATGCTCTATAAGCTTGCCTGAAGCCTGATCTTTTGGTGGCATTTTCTCAAATGAAGTATCCTCTTCTCAGATGACTTTAGCTTAGGTCAAGTTGGTGTAAAACTATCCAGACCCTATGTTAAAGAAGGGAGACAGCATTTCTAAGGCTGACACTTGTAGTCCTCTGGCTTCCATGTACACGTGTGCACTCACAGTCTTATCCACACATATACTACATATGAACACACACATACATGCATGTGCCTCTTTTAAAAGACTAAGTATATGAAGTTGTCACGTGACTGTAACACATAGTATTACAGGAATCTTCAACTTATAAGAAATGTTATCACAACACAGGTTGTTACAGACTCACAGCACAGTCCCAGAGAGGAAGGCAGTGTGCCTGGTGACGGTGAGGTAGTAAAGTAGAGAGAAAACCTCACGCAGCCACAGGATCCTCTACCACAATGAACTCCAGGCCCCACACAAGCCAACAACTATATAGTGGAAGATTTATCATTAAAAAATATTAAAGTTTTTATGGCAATTTCTTTTTTGTTGTTGTTCTTTTTTTTTTTTTTTTTTTTTTTGGTGTTTTCGAGACAGGGTTTCTCTGTGTAGTTCGGGCTGTCCTGGAACTCACTTTGTAGACCAGGCTGGCCTCGAACTCAGAAATCCGCCTGCCTCTGCCTCCCAAGTGCTGGGATTAAAGGCGTGCGCCACCACCTCCCGGCTGTTGTTCTTTTTTTTAATTGGATATATTCTATATTTACAATTCATTTCCCTTTTTCTGGTTCCCCACCCCCCAAAGGTCCCACATGCCCTTTTCCCTCTCCCTGCTCTCTCTTCCACCCCTTCCCCCTTCCCTGTTCTTGTATTCCCCTACACTGATGCTTTGATCCTTTCCAGCACCAGTGTCCACTCCTTTCTTCTTGTCAGACATCATTTGGTACGTGAATTGTGTCTTTGGTGTTCCAAGATTCTAGGCTAATATCCACTTATCAGTGACTGCATACCATGGGTATTCTTTTGAGACTGGGTTACCTCACTTAGTATGATGTTCTCCAGATCCATCCATTTCTCTAAGAATTTCATGAATTCATTGTTTCTAATGGCTGAATAGTACTCCATTGTGTATATATACCACATTTTTTGTATCCATTCCTCCGGTGAGGGACATCTGGGTTCTTTCCAGCTTCTGGCTATTATAAATAAGGCTGTTATGAACATAGTGGAGCATGTAGCTTTATTACATGCTGGGGAATCTTCTGGGTATATTCCCAGGGGTGGTATGGCTGGGTCCTCCGGAAGTATCATGTCCAGTTTTCTGAGGAACCACCAGACTGATTTCCAAAGTGGTTGTACCAGCTTGCAGTCCCACCAGCAGTGGAGGAGTGTTCCTTCTTCTCCACATCCTCGCCAACACCTGATGTCTTCTGAGTTTTTAATCTTAGCCATTCTGACTGGTGTGAGGTGAAATCTCAGGGTTGTTTTGATTTGCATTTCTCTAATGACTAATGATGTTGAACATTTTTTAAGGTGTTTCTCAGCCATCCGAATTACCAAATACATGAAAACAGAGGAGCCATTCTCAACCATCCCAATTACCAAATACATGAAAACAGAGGAGCCATTCTCAAATCACCTCCTTTGAAGGTGAGAAAATCTGCTTCCTGTCAGATGGGGAGTATAGGGATCTTAGTGGGTCTTCATGTGGGACTAGAGGAATTATGGTTCAGAGGACACAAGCCCAGCCCTTGCTCTTGTGTTCCACCCTTCCTGGTGCAGTTGTCCAAGTACAAATTCAGAGCCACAACTAAAACATGCTTCTGTCCTTCATTGCCAGAAAGGAGGGGTGGGTGACATTTCTATAGAAATATGAGCAGCAGTAAGAATTGGCAGAAAGAGTATATAAGGGGAGAGGAACACAGTTGTGACATCAGCAGACCTGGAGTGTGACAAAGCAGCAGCTATATGCACACAGAAGGAAAAGCTCCAGCGTTCCTCACTCTTCCATGGGATGGTTGGTATAAAAACGAAGTTCAACTTTCTATGTCAGCACTTTTTAGTTTAAAAAAAAATCATAAAACTTGACATAAGAGAGTAATCAACCAATGGGAGCCACTCTGATCACTGAATACTCTTTCTCTGAGGCCTCTCCCACTAGTGAGAAAAACTTCTCCCTGTAGACTTGTCACCTCAGTAACTGCTGGTTCAGCTTGCCTCTCTGTCCTGTGTAAATGATAAACAAAGCTCCAAAGGACATCGCTCTGGTCAGCTCATGGTCATGTACAGTCTTGCTGACCCACAATGCTTGAGGCTAGAATTTTAGATTGTGTTCCTTTTAAAATATTTGTAACATGTGAGCTCTTTAGAAATCAGGACCCAAATCAGATATATAATTCCTTCTTGTTTTATGCATGCCTTATGCACAAAGCCTTCCGGTAATCCTATACAATATTTTTAGTGTGCCTGTATAGCAAACACCAGATTCCCTGCCAGGAGAAAAAAACATTTAAGATTCTAGAGCATTTTAGATTTCAGATTGTCAAACTGTGGATGTTCATTCTTTGTTAGTCCAGTAACCCTACATAGCAAAGAAACCACAGGTGGTTAAATAAAAATGAGCTCTTTGCAGCTCTAGAGGCCACAAATCTGAGAACACCATATCAAGGCTGTTTTACCACCAACCTGGAACACCATAACAAGAGGATCTGCTCCAGACCCCTCTCCTCATATCTGCATACTATCATTGCTCTGTATATGTCTGTGTTCAAATTCTCTCTCTGTCCTAGTCACTGTTCTATGCTTGTGAAAAGACACCATGACCAAGGAAACTATTATAAATGAAAGCAATTAATTGGGAGCTGGCTTACAGTTTCAGAGATTTAATTCCCTACCATCATGGCAGGGATGCCATGGTGGTAGGCAGGCAGCACTGGAGCAGTAGCTATGGACTACAACCTGATTAAAAAGCAGAGAGAGAGAGAGAGAGAGAGAGAGAGAGAGATTGACTCTGGGCTTGGCAGAAACATCAAAATTAACCTTCAGTAAACCACTTCCTCCAACATGGCCACACCTCCTCTTCCTCCTTCTAATCCTTTCAAATAGTCCTACTACCTGCTGGCTAAGTATTAAACTATAGGAACCTACAGGGGCCATTTGTATTCAAATCACCACACAGTCTCCTAATGAGACCATCAGTCTTTGAGTTAACGCCTACTCTAATAGCTTCATTTTTGCTTAATTTGCTATTAAGGAAGATAATTTCTATTTCTTATCTGTAAATCAGTCATTCTGAAGTAGGATTAGATTTTTAGTATGTGCAAAAGTGAGGGCACATGACATGTACACCCCTAACATTGCTGAACCTAGCACCTTGGTTAGGGTGTGGGAACTGAGCTCTGTTTTGGTGGGTGGTGAAATGCTTTGAAGCATGATTATACAATCTGTGAATATAATGACAACTACTGAAGGGTTAATTGTATGGTCTCAGCTATATTATATATGAGTTATTAGATCTTGGTATAGATGTTATAAAGATATACCCTTGCTTTCCATGAGAGACCAAAAAGTTTTAGGGGTATCATGCCTTTCTTTTTACTGTCAAATGGTTCCAAGTAGAGGATATATATACACAGCAACTGATAAATGACAAAGTATTAGCAATTGATAGAGCCAAGTAGAGGGTATACTAGAATTCTTCATTCTTACAGTTTTCCTCTTGTAATCCCAAGGGACATGCAGAGGGATGACAAATTTAAGTCCAGACTAAGCTAGTTACTCCAAAGCTGTCTTAGCTTACTGTACTGGCTGTTTTTGTGTGTCAATGTGACACAGGCTGGAGTTATCACAGAAAAAGGAGATTGAGTTGAGGAAATGCCTCCATAAGATCCAGCTGTAAGGCATTTTCTCAATTAGTGATGGTGGCGGGAGGCACTGTGTGTGGTGCCATCCCTGGGCTGGTAGTCTTAGGTTCTATAAGAAAGCAATCTGAGCAAGACAGAGGAAGCAAGCCAGTAAGTAACATCCCTCCATGGGCTCTGCATCAGCTCCTGTTTCCTGACCTGCTTGAATTCTAGACCTGACTTCCTTTGATGAAAAGCAGTATGGAGAGCCGGGCAGTGGTGCCTTTAATCCCAGCACTTGGGAGACAGAGGCAGGCAGATTTCTGAGTTTGAGGCCAGTCTGGTCTTCAGAGTGAGTTCCAGGACAGCCAGGGCTATACAGAGAAACCCTGTCTTGAAAAAAAAAAAAGAAAAAGAAAAGAAGAGAAGAGAAGAGAAGAGAAGAGAAGAGAAGAGAAGAGAAGAGAAAAGAAAAGAGAAGAGAAGAGAAGAGAAAAGAAAAGAGAAAAGAAAAGAAAAGGAAAGAAAAAAAGAAAAAGAAAAGCAGTGTGGAAGTATAAGATGAATAAATCCTTTCCTCCCCAACTTGCTTCTTGGTCATGATGTTTTGTGCAAGAATAGACATTGACTAAAATAGCTACAAAGAGAGACATTATTTCAAAAACAAAAACAAAAAAAGTTAGATAGTATTTATTGAATGGGTGCCTCCCTAATATGTGTGAAACTCCAGATTTAATCCCTAGAACTTCAGATAATTCTAAAATAAACCTATTTTTAAATTTTTAACAATGAAATATATTGCTGCTGCAGTTCAATTCAACATGGAGCTTTTATTGAATCCCTTGTCTGGCTGATCAAGTTGTTTAAAGTTGGCATATCAAGACAGGAAGCTAAGGAAAGTCTCTTCTTAAAGTTTAGTTGCTTAGAGAGAGAGAGAGAGAGAGAGAGAGAGAGAGACCTACCTCAAGCCAAATGTGTCTAATTTGTGTGTTCTGCTTCCCACAGAGAAGAAAGCTTCCCACACAGAACAGGGATATATTTTGGTACTTGCTAGGCCCACTGCTCTTTCTTTTATTTGGCTTGTCACTAGCAGAAACCTTAAATGCCTCTAGGCAAAGCCCTCCAAGGAGGAGTGGGAAGAAAAAAAAATCTTGGAGTTGTTTTAAGGTAGGGAACACAGGAAGCAGCACTGAAGGTTTAGGTATGGTCAGAGGTCAGACTGTGGACAATTACCTTTGACACTTCCTTAGATAAAAATCCCCCAGCCTGGGACAGGATTCTTCCAGTTTCAGTCTGCACCTGGAACTGATCCTGTGTCACAGTGCTCCATATCCAAATACCGATGGTCTACCAGGAGTGTGGACACACCTCTGAGCACAAGTAAGACCACCACTTCTGCTCAGAGGAACCCACCCCAAGCCCTCAGGACACAGAAATGGAGGAGCAGCCTGGAACAGGATCCTTCAGGTTTCTGTCTGCACCAGGAACTGATCCTGTGCCACAGTACTTCATACCCAAATACCACCAGAAAGGAGCTGGTCTCCCAGGAGTGCTGCCATGCCTGTGAGCACATGTAAGACCACCACTTCTGTTCAAATTCTTGACCCAAGAGGGACCTGCCCAGAGCATCAGGACACAGGAACCAAGGAACAGCAGGGGCAGTAACCTTCTGCACCCCAGAGCTGACCCTGTGTCAGAGCTCTCCCTACCCAAATTCCTCCAGGAGAGAACTGGTCTCCTAGGAGTACTGACACGCAGGCTTGCAGAAGGGACAAGCCACAGTCAGAGACAGCAAGATCAGCTTACACAAGAGATAACAAGATGGCAAAGGACAAGGGCAAAAACATAAGCAACAGAAACCAAAACTGCTTGGTATCATCAGAATCCAGTTCTTCACCACAGCAAGCCCTGGATAACCCAACACACTAGAAAAGCAAGACTCTGATTTTAACTGACATCTTATGATGATGATAGAGGACTTTAAGAAGGACATAAATAACTCACCTAAAGAAATACCGGAGAACAACAGAGGTAAACAGGGGGAAGCCCTTAAAGAGGTAACACAAAAATCCCTTAAAGAATTACAGGAAAGCACAACCAAACAAGTAACAGAAGTAAACAAAACCGTCCAGGAACTAAAAATGGAAATAGAAACACTATAGAAATCACAAAGGATATTAGCCCTCTGTCGGATGTGGAGTTGGTGAAGATCTTTTCCCACTTTGTTGGTTGCCGTTTTGTCCTTCTGACAGTGTCCTTTGCTTTGCAGAAACTTTGTAATTTTATGAGGTCCCATTTGTCGATTCTTGATCTTAGAGCATAAGCTGTTGGTGTTCTGTTCAGGAACTTTTCCCCTGTGCCCAAGTCCTCCAGGGTCTTCCCAAGTTTCTTTTCTAGTAGTTTCAGTGTGTCTGGTTTTATGTGGAGGTCCTTGATCCACTTGGAGTTGATCTTAGTGCAAAGAGATAAGAGTGGGTCAATTCGCATTCTTCTGCATGTTGACCTCCAGTTGAACCAGCACCATTTGTTGAAAAGGCTATCTTTATTCCACCGGATGGTTGTGGCTCCTTTATCAAAGATCAAGTGACCATAAGTCTGTGGGTTAATTTCTGGGTCTTCAATCCTGTTCCATTGATCTGCTTGCCTGTTGCTATACCAATACCATGCAGTTTTTAACACAATTGCTCTGTAGTACTGCTTGAGGTCAGGGATATTGATTCCCCCAGAAGTCCTTTTATTGTTGAGAATAGTTTTTGCTATCCTGGGTTTTTTGTTGCTCCAGATGAATTTGAGAATCGCTCTTTCTAGATCTATGAAGAATTGAGTTGGGATTTTGATGGGGATCGCGTTGAATCTGTATATTGCTTTTGGCAAGATGGCCATTTTTACTATATTGATTCTGCCAATCCAGGAGCAAGAGATATTTTTCCATCTTCTGAGGTCTTCTACAATTTCTTTCTTCAAGGACTTGAAGTTCCTGTTGTACAGATCTTTCGCTTGTTTGGTTAGAGTTATGCCAAGGTACTTTATGTTGTTTGTGGCTATTGTGAAGGGTGTTATTTCCCTAATTTCTTTCTCAGCCTGCTTGTCCTTTGAGTACAGGAAGGCCACTGACTTGCTTGAGTTAATTTTATAACCTGCCACTTTGCTGAAGCTGTTTATCAGCTGTAGAAGTTCTCTGGTGGAGTTTTTTGGGTCGCTTAGGTAAACTATCATATCATCTGCAAATAATGATAGTTTCACTTCTTCCTTTCCAATTTGTATCCCTTTGACTTCCTTATGTTGTCTAATTGCTCTTGCTAGAACTTCAAGTACTATATTGAAAAGATATGGAGAGAGAGGGCAGCCTTGTCTAGTCCCTGATTTTAGTGGGAATGCTTCAAGTTTCTCTCCATTTATTTTGATGTTGGCTACTGGTTTGCTGTAGATTGCTTTTACTATGTTTAGGTATGGGCCTTGAATTCCTGCTCTTTCCAAGACTTTTAGCATGAAAGGATGCTGAATTTTGTCGAATGCTTTTTCAGCATCTAATGAGATGACCATGTGGTTTTTTTCTTTCAGTTTGTTTATGTAGTGGATTACATTGATGGATTTCCGTATATTGAACCATCCCTGCATCCCTGGGATGAAGCCTACTTGATCATGGTGGATGATCGTTTTAATGTGCTCTTGGATTCGGTTAGCAAGAATTTTATTTAGTATTTTTGCATCTATATTCATAAGAGAAATTGGCCTGTAGTTCTCTTTCTTTGTTGGATCTTTTTGTGGTTTAGGTATTAGCGTAATTGTGGCTTCGAAGAATGAGTTGGGCAGTGTCCCTTCTGTCTCTATTTTGTGGAATAGTTTGAAAAGTATTGGTGTTAAGTCTTCTTTGAAGGTCTGGTAGAATTCTGCACTAAAACCATCTGGTCCCGTACTTTTTTTGGTTGGGAGGCTTTCTATAACCCCTTCTATTTCTTTAGGGGTTATGGGACTATTTAGCTGATCTACTTGATGCTGATTTAGTTTTGGTATTTGATATCTGTCTAGGAAATTGTCCATTTCCTCCAGATTCTCCAGTTGTTTTGAGTATAGACCTTTGTAGTAGGATCTGATGATCTTTTGAATTTCCTCAGTTTCTGTTGTTATGTCTCCCTTTTCATTTCTAATTTTGTTAATTTGTATACTGTCTCTGTGACCTTTGGTTAGTCTGGCTAAGGGTTTATCTATCTTGTTGATTTTCTCAAAGAACCAGCTCCTGGTCTTGTTGATTCTTTGTATGGTTCTCTTTGTTTCTATTTGATTGATTTCAGCCCTGAGTTTGATGATTTCTTGTCTTCTACTCCTCCTGGGGAAAGGGAGAGAACCCTAGAGATAGAAAACTAAGGAAAGAGATCAGGAGTCATGGACAAACACAAGCATCATCTACAGAATACAAAAGATAGAACAGAAAATCTCAGGTGCAGAAGATACCATAGAAAACATTGACACAACAGTCAAAGAAAATGCAAAATGCAAAAAGCTTATAACCCAAAACATCCAGGAATCCAGGACACAATGAGAAGACCAAACCTAAGGATTGTGAAGATTTACAACTTAAAAGGTCTTAGAGTTCCAGATGGGTGCCTCTGAGCAGCAGGGGTGTTTTCTTTCTTCCTTTCTCCCTTTCTTCCTTCCTTCCTTCCTTTCTTTCTTCCTTTCTTTCTTTCTTTCTTTCTTTCTTTCTTTCTTTCTTTCTTTCCTCCTTCTTTCTTTTTGTAAGATTTATTTATTTATTATATGTAAGAACACTGTAAACACTGTAGTTGTCTTCAGACACTCCAGAAAAGGGTCTCAGATCTTGTTACAGATGGTTGTGAGCCACCATGTGGTTGCTGGGATTTGAACTCAGGACCTCTAGAGAAGCAGTCAGTGCTCTTAACCCCTGAGCCATCTCTCCAGCCCCAGCAGCGGTGTTTCTATCTGTGTTCTCAGGCCTCTGTGCAGAGGGACTGGGGGTGGAAGGGGCAGAAGGAATGGAATAGGTGTGGTATTCAGGAGGGAAGGGTTTCAGTGGTTGCTGGGTTGTGAGCCTCACCAGGCCCCCAGCAGCAGCTCTGGGACTCCAGAGGTGGGAGGGGGTTCTTACCAACTGCTCTGAGTGCAGCAGGATGGATCAAGAGATGGTGTCTTCCTGTAGCAGACCCGCCAAGAGTCTGCCGCAGCAGAAAGCAACAATTTTCTAGACAGATACCGAATACCATCAGATAAACCATCTAAACAGTCCCATATCCCCTAAAGAAATAGAAGCAGTCATGAAAAGTCTCCCAACCAAAAAAAGGCCCAGTACCAGATGGGTTTAGTGCAGAATTCTATCAGACCTTCAAAGAAGACCTAATACCAACACTCTTCAAACTATTCCACAAAATGGAAACAGAAGGAACACTACCCAATTCATTCTATGAAACCACATTTACACTGCATTTTCTCCCTTGGAGATGGAAAGGTTTCTGTCTAATCTGGAACTTGAAACAATTTTCCTTTCATGGGGGACTTTATAAGAGATTTTTTTTCTACTTCTCTCATATTTAATATTCCAAATAGATTTTTAAAAACTGGTCGAGTGCATATTACTTTTAGCATAAGATATCATATATATTTAAGAGGCATTTAACTATTATAAACTATTTTGACTTAAAAAATATCAATTCTGAGTTGTATATTTTAAAATAAATTTTATTAGTTTAATAAAAAGATTACTCATTATTGTTTTCTGTTGTTAGTCTTTTGTTTAAACTATCCTTTATATGTTTCCATGTAAGTGAATGCTTTTTGCCATATACTACTTGTATATATGTATAGATACTGATGATTGTATACAGCTCAAATTCATGAGAATTTTACTCATGACCCCATTTCAACCTTAAAAGTACAAATTGTCTGAGATTTGGAATAAATTGGCTATTGCATGAGGGGGGGGGAGTCCTTCAGTGTTGCTAATCAGCGACAAAGCCAATCCAGGCATAAGAAGTGCTGGAAAGGCAACCCTTTACAGGCTTCCAACTGAGTGCTGATTAATATCTACCTAGTCTCTTCTCACTGGTGTTGTGTGGTCATATTTAAAGAAGAATTTAAATTGAAGTCTCTTTAGAGCTTATGATTACAATCCATACTTTATGCTATTTCACCCCAGCACATGATGATGTAATTCTCAGAAGCCAGGAAGCAGACACTCAATACCCCTTTGCTACTGGATCACTCAAGTGATAGGCTCCCAGGGCATATTACAACTCTCTAAATTCCCTCTGACTGACTTTAAATATGGACAATTCCACTTTGTGTCAAGCTACATAGAATAGATAACTTGATTTTGTTTGGACTCCAATAAAGGTTGGGCTTTTCAGTTCTTTCTAAGTTGAAAACTAAGAAAGGAAATGGAGTATATGAGAGTTAACCCAGCAAGACAGAGGGCAAATGCTTTCTTTCATGCCTGGGAGCTAGAAACGGTTTTGACATTTTTAACTAACTATAAAATAAGTATGAAGATGCAGCTGAGACATGTATACAGATGCCAGAAACTAAAATGTCTATTATCTAGTCCTTAAGAGAAAAAGTTGCCAGTCCCTAAACTAGGGTGTCATAGACCGAAGATGTAGCTAAAATTCTCTCTGCTGTGGGGCTGAGGGCACTCAGGGTTCCAGCACACACAAAAATTGAAGCTGCTCAGAGAAATAGGTTGGAGAAAAGGATGAATAAGAAACCATGCTTTTCAACAAACACCACTTTTCATATTGACAGTTGGTAAATAAATCACCCATAAATCAATGTTTTCTACAGGTATGGCGGTACACACCTGTAACGTCAATACTCAGGAAGGAGAGAAATAACAGTTCTTGGAGAAAAGAAACATTGGCTGTCCTTCAAGATAGGTTGAAGGACATCCAATGGGGGCTACCTGACCCCAGGAAGGAAGCACAAAAAAAAGGAAGAAAGGAAGGAAGGAAAGAAAGAAGAAAGAAAGGAAGGAAGGAAAGCATTTTGTACTTGGTATTGTAGCACATGACTGTATCACAGCATTCCAGAAGGTAAGGCTCAAATGGTGAGTTCAAAGTCAGCCTGGGACATACAATAAGAACATATCTCCAAAAAAAGAGAAAATAATATTTCTATGTATAACAGAAAATCTTAATCATCTGACCCCACCAGGAGGCATCTTACAATTGTCCCTGTTTCTGGCAGAAGTGATCTTGAAATTGTTAGCAGCCTCTTGTCACCTGAATAGCTCTTAAAGCCAGCTACTGTCCAGAGTTGAAGGTCCTAATGCAGTGCTTAGAAAAAAGATTGAAACTTGCGCAATGCTCCAGCTCCTTTGTGAATGAGAACTCCAACCATGGGTCTTCTTAACCTCTCTGGTCCATGAGGGAAACTGAAAGCACAAAATGGCTACCTCGTAGTACTAACTTAAGACTTTCCTCAGTGGTCAAGTCCATACATTTCTGGTCATGCAACATAACCCATCTAGAATGATGCTACAGTATTGACAAGACACTCTCCTCTAGGTTCAAAGGATATTTCTTATTTTTTTTGTATGTTTCTGTTTTTATTGGATATATTCTTTATTTTCATTTCATTTGCCTTTTCCTGGCTCCCCACACCCCAAAGGTCCCATATGCCCTTTTCTCTCCCCCTGTTCCCCCATCCTCCCCTTCCCACTTCCCTGTTCTGGCATTCCCCTGCACTGATGCATTGGCCTTTCCAGAACCAGGGTCCACTCCTTCCTACTTCTCAGACATCATTTAGAATGTGGATTGTGTCTTTGGTGTTCCAAGATTCTAGGCTAATATCCACTTATCAGTGATAAAAGATAAAAGAATACCAGGGGTATTCTTTTGAGACTGGGATACCTCACATAGTATGATATTCTCCAGCTCCATCCATTGGTCTAAGAATTTAATGAATTCATTGCTTCTAATGGCTGAATAGTACTCCATTGTGCATATATACCACATTTTTTTTGTATCCATTCCTCCGGTGAGGGACATCTGGGTTCTTTCCAGCTTCTGGCGATTATGAATAAGGCTGCTATGAATATAGTGGAGCATGGAGCTTTATTGCATGCTGGGGAATCTTCTGGGTATATGCCCAGGAGTAGTATGGCAGGGTCCTCCAGAAGCATCATGTCCAGTTTTCTGAGGAACCGCCAGACTGATTTCCAGAGTGGTTGTACCAGCTTGCAATCCCACCAGCAATGGAAGAGTGTTCCTCTTTCTCCACATCCTCGCCAACACCTGCTGTTTCCTGAGTTTTTAATCTTAGCCTTTCTGACTGGTATGAGGTGAAATCTCAGGGTTGTTTTGATTTGCATTTCCCTAATGACTAGTGATGTTGAACCTTTCTTAAGGTGCTTCTCAGCCATCCAAAGTTCTTCAGGTGAAAAGTCTTTGTTTAGCTCTGTACCCCATTTTTGATAGGGTTATTTGCTTTTCTGGGGTCTAATTTCTTCAGTTCTTTGTATACATTGGATATTAGCCTTCTGTCAGATGTAGGGTTGGTGAAGATCTTTTCCCAATTTGTTGGTTGCTGATTTGTCCTTTTGACAGTGTCTTTTGCCTTACAGAAACTTTGCAATTTTATGAGGTCCCATTTGTCTATTCTTGATCTTATTGCACAAGCTATTGGTATTCTGTTCAGGAACTTTACTGCTGAGCCAATGTCCTCAAGGATCTTCCCCAGTTTCTTTTCTATTAGTTTCAGTGTGTCTGGTTTTATGTGGAGGTCCTTGATCCACTTGGAGTTTAGCTTAGTACAAGGAGATAAGAGTGCATCAATTCTCATTCTTCTGCATGCTGAACTCCAGTTGAACCAGCACCATTTGTTGAAAAGTCTATCTTTTTTCCACAGGATGTTTTCAGCTCCTTTGTTGAAGATCAATTGGCCATAGATGTGTGGGTTCAGTTCTGGGTCTTCAATCCTATTCCATTGATCCACCTGCCTGACACTGTACCAATACCATGCAGTTTTTAACACTACTGCTCTGTAGTATTGCTTGAGGTACGGGATACTGATTCCCCCAGAAGTTCTTTTACTTTTGATGATAGTTTTAGCTATACTAGATTTTTTGTTATTCCAGATGAATTTGAGAATTTCTCTTTCTAACTCTTTGAAGAACTGAGTTGGGATATTTATGGGGATTGCATTGAATCTGTATATTGCTTTTGGCAAGATTGTCATTTTAACTATATTAATCCTGCCAACCCATGAGCATGGAAGATTTTTCCAATTTTCTGAGATCTTCTTCCATTTCCTTCTTCAGAGACCTGAAGTTCTTGTCATACAAATCTTTCACTTGTTTGGTTAGAGTCACAACAAGATACTTTATATTGTTTGTGGCTATTGTGAACGGTGTCATTTCCCTAATTTGTTTTGCAGACTGCTTATCCTTTGAATATAGGAAGGCTACTAATTTGCTTCAGTTGATTTTATAACCAGCCACTTTGCTGAAGTTGTTTATCATCTGTAGGAATTCTTTAGTGAAGTTTTTTTGGGTCACTTAAGTATACTACCATATCATCTGTGAATAGTGATAGTTTGACTTCTTCCTTACCAATTTGTATTCCTTTGACTTCCTTATGTTGTCGAATTGCTCTAGCTAGTACCTCAGGTACTATATTGAAAATATGTGGTGAGGGGGGGCAGCCTTGCCTAGTCCCTGATTTTAGTGGGATTGCTTCAAGTTTTTCTCCATTTAGTTTGATGTTGGCTACCGGTTTACTGTATATTGCTTTTACTATGTTTAGGTATGGGCCTTGAATTCCTGTTCTTTTGAAGACTTTTACCATGAAAGGATGCTGAATTTTGTCAAATGCTTTTTCAGCATCTAATGAGATGACCATGTAGTTTTTTCTTTGAGTTTGTTTATGTAGTGGATAACATTGATGGATTTTTATATATTGAACCATTCATGCATCTCTGGGATGAAGCCTACTTGATCATGGTGAATGATTTTTTGATGCATTCTTGGATTCGGTTGGCAAGAATTGTATTGAGTATTTTTGTATCGATGTTCATAAAGGAAATTGGTTTGAATTTTTCTTTCTTTTTTGAATCTTTGTGTGGTTTTGGTATCAGCATAATTGTGGCTTCGTAAAATGAGTTGGATAGTGTTCTTTCTGTTTCTATTTTGTGGAATAGTTTGAAGAGTATTGGTATTAGGTCTTCTTTGAAGATCTGATATAATTCTCTACTAAAACTGTCTGGTCCTGTGCTTTTTTTTTTTTTTTTTTGGTTGGAATACTTTCTATGACCTCTTCTATTTCTTTGGGGGTTATGGGAATGTTTAGATGATCTATTTGATTCTGATTTAATTTTGTTTTTTGTATCAGTTTAGGAAATTGTCCATTTCCTCCAGATTCTCCAGTTGTGTTAAGTATAGGCTTTTGTAGTAGGATCTGATGATTTTTGAATTTCCTCAGTTTCTGTTGTTATATCTCCCCTTTCATTTCTAATTTTGTTAGTTTGGATACTGTCTCTGTGCCCTTTGGTTAGTCTGGCTAAGGGTTTATCTATCTTGTTGATTTTCTCAAAGGACCAGCTCCTGGGTTTGTTGATTCTTTGTATGGTTCTCTTTGTTTCAACTTGATTGATTTCAGCCCTGAGTTTGATGATTTCCTGTCTTCTACTCCTCCTGGGTGAATTAGCTTCTTTTTGTTCCAGAGCTTTCAGGTATACCATTAAGTTTCTAGTATATGCTCTCTTCTGTTTCTTTTTGGAGGCACTCAGGGCTATGAGTTTTCCTCTTAGCACAGCTTTCATTGTGTCTCATAGATTTGGGTATGTTGTGCCTTCATTTTCATTAAATACTAAAAAGTCGTTGATTTCTTTATGTTATTCTTTGACTAAGATATCATTGAGTAGAATATTGTTCAGCCTCCATGTGTATGTGGACTTTCGGGGGTTTTTTTGTTTTTGTTTTTGTTTTGTTTTGTTTGTTTTGTTTGTTTTGGGGGGGTTTGTTGTTTTTTTGCTATTAAAGAAAATTCTTACTCCATGCTGATCCAATAGGAAGCATGGGATTAGTTTGATCTTCTTATATTTGTTGAGGTCTGTCTTGTGACCTATTATATGGTTGATTTTGGAGAAGGTACCATGAGGTGCTGATAAAAAGGTATATTCTTTTGCCTTAGGATGAAATGATATATATATATATATATATATATATATATATATATATAATATATATATATATATATATATATATATATATATATATATATATATATATATCATATAATGCAATTTGTCCAAAGCTTCAATAACTTTCCCTGTGTCCCTGTTTAGTTTCTGTTTTCCTGATCAGTCCATTCAGGATAATGAAGTGTTGAGGTCCCCCACAATTATTGTGTTAGGTACAATGTATACTTTGAGCTTTAGTAAAGTTTCTTTTATGAATGAGGGTGTCCTTGCATTTAGAGCATAGATGTTCAGAATTGTGAGTTCTTCTTGGTGGATTTTTCCCTTGACCAGCAGGAAGTGACCTGTGTCTCTTTTGATGACTTTAGGTTGAAAGTCAATTTTATCTGATATTAGAATGGCTACTCCAGCTCGTTTCCTGAGACCATTTGCTTGTAAAATTGTCTTCCAGCCTTTTACTCTAAGGTAGGGTTTGTCTTTGACCCTGAGGTGTGTTTCCTGTATGCAGCAAAATGTAGGGTCCTGTTTCCATATCCAGTCTGTTAGTCTATGTCTTTTTATTGGGGAATTGAGTCCATTGATGTTAAGAGATATTAAGGAATAGTGATTATTACTTTCTGACATTTTTGATGTTATTTTTGTATGTGAGTGGTTATCTTCTTTTATGTTTGATGGAAGAAGGTTACTATCTTGTTTTTTCCAGGGTGTAGTTTCCCTCCTTGTATTGGAGTTTTCCTCCTATTATCCTTTGTAGGGCTGTGTTTGTAGAAAGATATTGTGTAAATTTGGTCCTGTCATGGAATATTTTGGTTTCTCCATCTATGGTGATTGAGAGTTTTGCTGGGCATATTAGTCTTGGCTGACATTTGTGTTCTCTTAGAATCTGCATGAGATCTGCCCAGGATCTTCTAGCTTTCATAGTCTCAGGTGAGAAGTCTGGTGTGATTCTGATAGGTCTTCCTTTATATATTACTTGGCCTTTTTCTCTTACTGCCTTTAATATTCTTTCTTTGTTTAGTACATTTTGGGTTTTGATTATTATGTAACAGGAGGTATTTCTGTTCTGGTCCAGTCTGTTTGGAATTCTGTAGGCTTCTTGTATATTCATGGGCATCTCTCTCTTTAGATTAGGGAAGTTTTCTTCCATAATTTTGTTGAAGATATTTGCTGGCCCTTTAAGTTGTAGATCTTCACTCTCATCTATACCTATAATCCTTAGGTTTGGTCTTTTCATTGTGTCCTGGATTTCCTGGATGTTTTGGGTTACAAGCTTTTTGCATTTTGCATTTTCTTTGACTGTTGAGTCAACAGTTTCTATGGTATCTTCAGCATCTGAGATTCTTGCTTCTATCTCTTGTATTCTGTTGTTGATATTTGCATCTATGACTCCGGATTTCTTCCCAAGGTTTTCTATCTCCAAAGTTGTCTCCGTTTGTGATTTCTTAGTTGTTTCTACCTCTGTATTTAGATCCTGGATGCTTTTGTTCAGTTCCTTCACTTGTTTGTAGTTTCCTGTAATTCTTTTAGAGATTTTTGTGTTTCCTCTTTCATGTCTTCTGCCTGTTGACTCAATTTCTCCTGCATTTCTTTAAGTGATTTTTTTCATTTCTTCTTTATTGGCTTCTGTCTGTTGACCCATATTCTCCTGGATTTCTTTAAGTGAGTTTTGTGTTTCCATTGTAAGGGCTTGTAACCTATTCTTGTTTCCCTGCATTTCTTTAAGAGATTTGTTTTTGTCTTTTGTGTGTGTGTGTGTTCCTCTAGCAGCATTATGACCAGTGCTTTTAAATCCAAATCTTGTTTTTCTGGTGTGTTGGGGTATCTAAGACTTGCTGTAGTTGGATAATTGGGTTCAGATGCTGCCATATTGCCTTGATTTCTGTGAGTAATGTTCCTACATTTGCCTTTTGCCATCTGGTTATCTCTGGAGTTAGTTGGTCTTGTTGTTACTGGCTGGTGTTTGAAGTTCCTGTGAGCCTGGTGTTGTCAGATCTCTCTTTTGTCAGGGAGCCAAGACGGTGGAGCGCCCCTTCTCAAAGTCAGAAGAGCTGGCTCTAAACTGAGGATTTTTGTGGCCCCGATCAGCTCTGGAGGCAGATTGTACTGGCTGTCTCCTCCTCACAGGCTGCTGGTTATATAGCTGACCTCCTGCATCGAGAGCAGTGGCTGAGGCTGCTCTTGGTCTTGAGGCAAAACCGGAAGGGTTCTGCCAGAGGTATCTGGATTGTCTCCTCTGCTCTGCTGGGCTGGACTCATGAGCCTAGGCTGTCTCCTCCTGGCTTGCCACTGGGCACATAGCTGGCCTCCCGCCCTGCTTGAAGATGGCGCTGCTGTGGCCATCAGAGGATATTTCAAATAAAAGGAATTACAAAGTACCATATTCCTGACAACAATAGGGATTTAAAGACAACATTTATTCCTTTACTCTAAATAAATGAATATCCCAGGCCTTCCTAATCATCCGGGAATGGCCAAAGCCATTAACTCTAAAAATACAAACATAAATCTGCAGGCAAAAATTATACTGGGGATATATCCCCAGTTAGGTTTCAGACATATTATCTAAATATACTTCGTTTCCTTCCAGGAGAAAGAGAAAAACCTGTGAAACTCAAAACATCAGCATTTTAGTACTGGCGTGCAAGGATGTGGGACAATGAAAGCTTTCCCGTGTTTCTCTGGCCAACAGTGAGTCTCTGTTCGGGTTTCCAAGCCAAAGATAATCAGGAACCAAAACCTACAATCCCTGGTGAGTTTTCTTCCTTCTCTAGCTCTCTAAGTAATGCTGGTATATGAAAACAGCTTCCCTACTCCACAGATAAAGTTAGGAGCTTCCTGAAGGTGAAACACATTCTGAAGCCTGACTTTGCTACCTTTGTTGTGTTAGTGACAGCTATGACATATTGACACCTCTCCACATGCATGGTGCCTTAGCATGTAGACAGGTTCTTTCAATCCTTGTTTTGTATATGGGAAGACTGAAGGTAAATGACCCACACAAAGGCACCAATGATTAAAAGAGTTAACTAAAAACTCTAAGTCAGGGGCTGAAGAGACAGGTTAGTGATTAAGACCCTGTACTATTCTTGAAGGAGTCCTGAATTATCAGCACCCATATCTGGAGTAATTTTAGCCCTAGGAAATCAGACTCCCTCTTCTGGACTCTGTGGGCCCCTTCCCTCATACATGCACATATCTATATACAGTTACACACATATATACACAAAATAAAAAATCTTAAGTGAGAATATAAGTCCATTTCCTTCTGTATATGTCAATTCCCTTTGGAAGTTTCACTGTGAGGCTATCACCCTAGCTGAAATGGGAGACATCAGTTTTGTACTGTTTGCTCATTTTTAGGACAACTAATTAATGAAATATGCCTACTAAAATGTTTCAGTCCTCTAACATAATACATGACAAGGCACGATGCTGACCATCAGGACAGGAGCAGTAAGGAGGGAAGCTAAATGGACAGACATGGAAAAACTGGATCTGTCCTCCTACCCATACCATCCTGAAAAAAAATCTTCCAAAGTGGAGCTAGCTTCTAAAAGTAAAAAGAATATATTCATAAACAATAACACAGAAAAGTAAATGTGTTGCGAAAAGTAAATGTGTTGCCTTAAGGTCCGAAAGCATTTCTTAAATGGGGTATAAAATGTTTTAAACTTAAAAAACAGGCATGAGAGACCAGCTGATAGCCTCTTCACAGGAAGATAATCAAGTGGCCACATCAAAGCAAACCCTGCCTTGCTTGTCATCAGGAAAAGGCAAATGGTAACATTGTAAAAAAAAAATGGCAAGGTCAATGGAGCTAGGAAAACAATGTATGTCTGGTAGGAGTATAATGGATTCAGTGTCTCCAGAAAACTTAAATGTTTACCAGAGGTGACCCTCTATATATAACACAATTACACACACGCACACACACACACACACATGTATATATGAAGACAATGTGATTGCCTCTTCATCCAACAAATATGTTGTTTTATTTTTTTCCTTAGCAATCTCTCCCCGAAGTCTCTTGAGAGACA
Source organism: Apodemus agrarius (assembly GCA_964023405.1). Lineage (NCBI taxonomy): Eukaryota > Metazoa > Chordata > Mammalia > Rodentia > Muridae > Apodemus > Apodemus agrarius. The sequence goes on from OZ030013.1 coordinate 1,893,604, forward strand.
TTCACATGAGCATGAGAGTATAGTAATCTTAGATTCTACTTTATGGTGGTCTTCAGAGAGAATATATTAAGAGACTATAAAAATCAACAGTGGCAGTTTGAATGAGAAATGCTCCCTATACTCTAATAAATTCAAACACTTACTCTCTGATTCATTTCATAATTTGGAGATAAGATGGACCCTTTAGAAAGTGAAGCCTAGTTGGAGAATTTTATGGCTTAACCCCATTTGCAGTTCTCTCTTTCTCTCACTCTCCTGCTATCTTGTTCTCTTGCTCTCTCCCTGCTTCCTATTTGTGGTTAAAGATGTGATCTTCATGTTCCTGCTACCATTCCTGCAACTTACTGACAAGTTCTCCTATATGGAGATGGACTCATTCTTCTAGAAACATAAGCCAGAATAAACTGTTTCTTCCATAAGTCACTGTTTAGTCTTGGTGTTTTATCACATACACAGCAAAGAACTATTTTAAAAGACATTCGAGGATATGCACAACAGCCCCAAACTGTAAATTGTCCATGAGTCTATCAACCATAGACTAAGTAAATATAGTTATCTGATGAATTTTATACAGCTATAAAAATAAATGAACTGCATACATACATTCACACATAAATGACTGAATCTCATAAGCATACAATGTCATATAATTCTATTTATATAAAATTCAAAAACAATCAAAACTAAATTGTGGTGTCAGTATCAGAATGTATTCTACTTTAGATAAGAGGGTGACTTTAAACTAGAAAGGAGTGTCTAGAATGCTAACAGTAGTGGTTAGTCTTAAACCTCAAGTTGACTGGATTTTCAATCAGGTATGTTTCCTAATAGGAAGATTCATCTTGAGGCTCAGCAGCACCACCCATGGACTGAGGTCTTGGTCTGAATGCAAAGGAGAAAGTGAACTGAGTACCAGCACTCACTGCACCCAGCTCTCTCACTACCGAATGTGACAGCTACCTCATGCTCCTGCTGCCATGACTTCCCCCACAAAAAGCTGTATTCCTTCAAACTGTGAGCCAAACTAAACCCTTCATCCAATTGCTTTTATTGGGTACTTGATCACAACAGACAGAAAAGTCACTAACACACTAGGTGAACCCCATTCCTTTATTATGAGGAATATATTCACTCTCTTTTTGGAGCCGTCCTAAGCTACACTCTCACAATGCATGCACTTTTTGCTAAGGGTTGCATAAAAAACATTATTAAAAATACAGAAAAAAGGAACTGAGGAGGTGGATCATGGGGTAAAGTTCTTGCTGCACAACTATAAGGACCTGATATTAGATCATCTGACTCGGTGTAAAGCAATATACAGGAACACATTTCTATAATCCTGTGCTTCTAAGGCAATAAAGGAGGTAAAGACAGGAAGACCCTGAACCATTCACAGGCGAGCTACTCTGTTAGATGCAGATGTGAACAAGAGACCATGTCTCAAGATAAAGACTGATTGTCAAGTTTGTCCTCTGACAGCCATATCAAACCTTAGGACAAGTATACCTGTACTCACAAATGACTTAAAAATATATGAACAAAACAATAAAGAAAATAGCTAAGATATAAATAAATAGAAATTTAAAGTAGAAATGGGGAGGGGAAACCAAACAACTGCCAAGATAGTAAATTAATCAGAAGTGATGTGACTTTGGAGAGATGGGTGTTATGAGAACAGTACAGAGTCCACATAAGACCTGAATGAGCAGTTGATTAGCTAAGCAAGTCAGAACTCCTGAGCATTTACCCCACAACAAATACTAGCAGAAAATCCCAGGTAAGAAGGGAAAAAGAGCGGAAGAGCAGGTTTTCTGATGGGAAATGATCAAGCAGCAGAAGAACCTGCAAAGCCTCGGGTATTCATCCTGCACAAAGTTAGAGTGCCAGGCAAAGTCAGACTTATTACTACACATAAGTCAAAAACAATCTTGCCTTTGAGAGGCTGTCCCTGAGGCAGCTTGAGGTGATCCCTCTCTTGAAGGCTTTAGTTTCCTTGAACTGCAATAAGATACTGAAAAGTTGGTAGCTTAAAACCATAGAGCCTATTGTCAGTCTCCACAAGCCATCTCTAATTAGTATGTGACTCATTGGTATACAGAAACAAGGCAGTCAAAGATGACCACATCTCAGCTAAAGATATCAGAGACTATATTATTTACAAACAAGGTCAAGGTTAAGAGACTGTGGAGAAAGACTCCGAGATAACTTTGGGAGGACAAAACCCAATCCATGTCAAGCTACATACAGCAAACTAGTGGTGAAAGTTTCTCTTAGAATCAGCATCAGAGCTAGATAATTGGCTAGGGAGATAACTTACTGAGCAAAGTATTTGCTTTGGGGGTTGAGGGCTTGAGTTCGAGCCTCAGAACCCATTTTTAAAATAACTAAGTAAATAATAAACAAATAATGAGTAAGTAAGTAAGTAAGTAAATAAATAAATAAATAAATAAATGCTTTTACAGAATTGGTATGCATTTAACAGGTGCAAAGGAGACAAAGATAGGCAGGTCCCTGAAGTTCAATGGCCATCCAGCCTCGTCTACAAGTTGGGTTCCACACAAATGTATATTCACGTGCACCTCCACAAATGTACACATATATTCATGAACATAGACAGAGACACATGTGCAGACAGACATGCACACTTAAACACATACACAGATACACACATGCACACATACAGACAGATACATACACATACAAGGTAGATATGGAAAAGTTAGTTTACCAGAGCCCAGATTACTTCCTTGGCTTGCATTTCCAGGTCTCTTTAGCCCTTTATATACTCTAATATCTAAAGAGCTAAGACAAACATGACTAAGAGGGGGACCAGGAAGGCAGGTCACTTTATAACTGACTTAGTTGTAGTCCTATGATTCATTACAAGTATCATGTAACAAAACACCCCAAACCTCTATGTTGTAAAACTATTACTATTATTTTTACAAGTTCTATGCTCATGAGCTCAGACACAGTTATAGTAGGTAGTAGGTCTATTTTTACCATACAAAGGATGATGGTAGGAAAATTCAAAGGCTAGAGAAGGAACATCCTGAAACCTTAAACATTCACACTCTTGCAGATGATGCTGGGCAAGGCCTCAACTGAGACCTTTAACAGTAGCAAAGGTCTGTGGTTCTCCACACCACTACCCTCCACCTTCAGTAATCCAGGATTCCTCACAAATAAGATCTGGTCTCTAACGGAGGTGGAGAGAGAGAGAGAGAGAGGAGAGAGAGAGAGAGAGAGACAGAGACAGAGACAGAGACAGAGACAGAGACCTAGTATGAGTCACAGCTTCTGACATTTTATGACCTAAACCTAAGAGTCATGCAAGAGCAAATCCTGTTCTTATCTAAAACGTAGATATTCTTATTTATCCTCAATTTTAAATCACTTTTATTTTCAAAAACTATTACAGGATAAAAACATGTCTCTCGAGGTGGTGCTCACCTTAAAACCAAGTACTCAGGAGGTAGAAACAGGAAGAAGTCCAAGGTCATCCTACGCTACATAGCAATTCTAACACTAGCCTGTTAGAGGAGACACAGTCTCTCTCTCTCTCTCTCTCTCTCTCTCTCTCTCTCTCTCTCTCTCTCTCTTTATTTCTATCACTGAGATTTCAGCAGCTGCTTATCTGGACACTCAAGGCAAGTGCTGTTCTCATTGTCTTTGTCTCACATTCCTGGCCTATATGTCATCTCCACCACATTCTGTTTGCTGAGTTACTCACACAGTTCTGCCCAGCACCAAAGGAACAAGAAAGAGGCTCCAATCCTCTGTGGGAATGGCAAGTTTAGACCTGAACACATGACCTCAGAATATTACAAAGGGAAAATGCAATCAGCCATACCTTATAATAAAACAACTAACTGTAAAGGTTCTGACTTGTTTGACAAATGCATCAGCCATAGATAAATTGGTTCCAGAATCCCAAGGAGAAAAATGTCAAAACTAATATCCACAGTGGCAAGTTCTTCAACCTTCTAGAGACTTATCTTAGCTACATTTCTGACTGTACTGTTTCAAAAGAGCAGTCATTTCTTAGATCTCTTACAAAGAGATCAGATCTGCGAAGGCCTCAGCAAATGTTTGCTCAAGGCTTTTGAATTGAAACTCTTGTGTTTGGAGAAAAAAAATGTAGGCATAATGAAAAAATAAGTAAGAAAATCTCTTTGTTTCCTGGGAAAACATCTTAATTATTGTAATTTTTTCCAAGTAACAGGACAAATTAATATAAGTGGATATTAGCCCAGAAGCTTGGGATACCCAAAACACAATTCACATATCAAATGATGCTCGAGAAGAAGGAGAAACAAAGTATGGATACTCTGTTCCTTCTTAGAAGGGGGAACAAAATACCCACAGAAGGAGATGCAGAGACAAAGTGTGGAGCAGAGTCTGAGGGAAAGACCATCCAGAGACTGCCCCACCTAGGGATCCATCCCATATACAGCTACAAAACCCTGCCACTATTATCGATGCCTACAAGTGCTTGCTGACCAGAGTCGGATATAGCTGTCACCTGGAGGCTCTGCTAGTCCATGACAAATGGCCTAGCACTACAGAGGGGGACACTCTCAGTCAGCCATTGAACTGATCACAGGTCCCCAGTGGAGGAGCTAAAGAAAGGACCCAAGGAGCTGAAGAGGTTTGCAGCGCAATAAAAGGAACAACAATATGAGTCACCCAGTATTCCCAGAGCTCCCAGGGACAAAACCATCAACCAAAGAGTACACATGGTGTTACTCATGGTTCCAAATCCATAAGCAGCAGAGGGTGGCCTTGTTGAACATCAAAGGGAGGAGAGGCTATTCAAGTCTTTCCAGGACCAAGAGCCTCTTCTCCCTTTGCAGAAGTGTAGAGAAATACCAGGACAAGGAAGCAAGAGAGGGTTGATTGGGGAATAGGGGGAGGGGAGATGGGTTATGAGATTTGGGGGGAAGGGGAACCAAGAAAGGGGACAACATTTGAAATGTAAATAAATAATATATCTAATAAAAAATCCCAAGAGCTTATTTGCATTGGTAAATAGAAGAATGAAAAGCACCCTGGGAATTCTTCATTGAGATGCACACCTGTTGTTCCTATGTAAAATGTCTTTCTCTTTCACAGGCTCATGTGTTGAATCACTCAGTCTCCACCTGGTGGTACTGTTTGGGGGGTTGTGGAACCTTCAGCAGGTGGAGCCTTGCTGAAGAGGTAAGTCATTAAGAGATATGTCTTGAGGTTTGCAGCCCAACCCCACTTCCAACCCCAGTCTCTCTTAGCTTCCTGGTTAACTAGGTCATAAACAAACCACTTGTGCCACTGTGAAACATCATACCTCCCTATCTACTAAGAACTGTATTATCTTCAACTGTGAGCCAAAGTAAACCCTCTCTAACTCAAGTCACTTCCTGTTGGATATTTTGTCATAGTAACAAGAAAGGTAGTGAAGCAATGCCCACATGTGAGCTCATGATAACTTGACAGCCTCTCCCAATCATTAGATACAATGACAACACATTATGGTTCTTTAGACTCAAGTTCTCTCAACCACTATCCTCTGTTAACAGAAAGTCTCTTTTCAGAACATCAGTGAGTACAGAATATTCCTTAATAGTTTCAGGAAGAGAAGAAGCCAAAGAACATTCAGAACACAAACGAGCTTGAGATCTATCCTGAGCAAAATATACTTAGGAACTTGAACTTTATCTGTATATCAAGAACTGTGGAAATTTTATCATATTACAAGATAACAAGTGAACAGTCTGTAATGTTGTTGCCCCTAGTAGAGAGCTCATGAGTTCTGGGTCAAACACAAAAGAGAGTCTACAACTCCTTGTAATAGCAAGAGTTTGCCAAACCCCAGTTCCCACAAGGTGATATCATAAATAACAGCCAAGTAGCACCTGCCCAAATCATGGGTTGTGCAACTTGAGAGAAATTATGAACATAGTAAACTTTATTTTATAAAGAGCAGTAAGAATGTCCACTCTGTCCCACAGCAAGACACTATTAGTATCTTCTAAGTCTGGTCACTCACTAAACTTCATAAAAATAACCCGTAACAAAAAGTAATTATTCTCCTTGCTCAGGAAAAAATTATAATAAAACCCCGAGTCATCTCCCAATACCATGCTGACTTATAAACACAAGTACAATATAGAAATAGCTATATAAAATGCTTTTAAGTATTGTACCTCTTACCCAATTATGTATAAATTAGTTAAATGCAATAAAATGTTAAATCCAGTTAATTGCACTGGGCACATTCCAGGTGTTCAGTGGCTGTGTGTGGTTATTGGCTACAATATTGGACAGAATAATCAAGATTTGTAGACAGCTATACAATTAGCCAATCGGCCACCACAAATAAGAAAGTGTGTATATGATTCAGGTCATCAAGTATATGTAGATAACCTTGCCTTGTTCTAGGAAAACATCTTACAGCCAGCAGTGAAGACCAGACTTGTTAAACAAATAAATGCAGCAGTTAGACAAAGGCAAGTCAAAGATCCAACTCAATGTACAGAGCCCAAGAAGTAGAAGAAGGAGAAGGTAGAAGAGTAGGGATTTGGAACTCTGTCACTATGGGAGCAGAAACAGTGACATGTCTCAGAAATGAAGAACAGTAGAGCGAGCATCAGGATGAGGGGACCTAGTTCTAAAGACACTAGGAAATGCTTGAAGGGTCTATGGAAGCAAGAGACACAGTGACCCTAACTCTCCCATGAAGAGCCCTTGACAGGATTGATGGATTATAAAGAGAGCTGGCCAGACTCTTGAAGGTTCTTTCAGAGGCTTAGTCCAAGAATATGACTGATCTTAATAAGAAATTTAAAAAATAGCAATGGCAACAAATTCCTGAAAGATTAAGGCAAATGGGATACATTTTAGAGAAAAAAATCAGAATCCAAAGCAGATCAAGAAGCTTTAGATTTTTTGTCAAGGACCCAAACAGAAGAATAGGCCAGGGCCACCTTCAGGTCATATTCAGAGGACTGCAGCTAATTTTTTCCCACCTTCTCAATCTTGGGCTGCAACAAGGTCTATGTTCCTCACTTCCTGGATCCTAGGTGAGTCTGGTAAACAGTTGTCACTCAGTGATGAACAATGGGTCATCAGTAATGGTTGCTCAGTGCCTGTTGATGAATGAATGGCCATGGACAGGGGTTACAGAGATAAGCATCACTCCCCCAGAGAATCACAAATGCCCTCAAATGGCAGACCTTCCCAGTTGAACACTATTGTGGCACCATCATTCAATTACCTTACACAAGCTACAGTGCACCAAGCAGGCTGACTCCAAAAAGAGCAAGACAAGAAACCACGCTACTGAGAAAAGGAGCTAAGGTTACAAAAGAATGAAATCCTAAAACAGTAAAGCCACCAGATAAATGGAAGACTTTAAAATAATTGTGATCGTAGCTGTAAATTGTCTTGGAATGAAGGCACAGCATTAACCAAAGAGGAGGTGATACAGTCTGGCTCAAGGGTGAAGGCCAGAAAAAGAGAGGCTGGGGAATTTTTGACTACTCCGGAGGCTGAATCAATAGAACTTGGTAATTGACAAACTAAAGTGTGACAGAGGAGTAAAAAGTAAACAAGCTTCCTGATATGAGAGCTGTCGGCATCAGGGTCAAGAAGGGCATTGTACATTCATTTTGGAGAATGCACAGTAGGGAGAATGCATTTGTTGGTATCTGATGGAGATGGTGTAGAGGGGCTGGCTATGTGAATTCAAGCAGAGAGGAATTAGCTATGAACTTGGCTGTATAAGCTCCAGAGAACATTGGGTTGTCTGGGGAGTGATAGACATCACAGAAGTAAAATCATGCACAGACTGAACATGTGACAGGAGAGAGCTGAGCAGAGAGAATACAAAAAGTTCTCTAAAAACCAAACTAGCTATAAAACTTACAGCTCTCCCCTTTGTTTTGTTGGAGGCCAATACTTCACACAAAGCAACTGAGAATCGCCCATGGTTTCCTAGGCTGCACACTATAAATGAAGATAGCTTCTCTCAATATTTCAATATTTTAGCTGCATTGCATTTTTAAAAAATAAAAGTGCAGGGATGGTTTTGTGTACTTATGTAATGAAAACTGTGTGGGCATATTTTGCATTGCACAGCCTTTATGTTGAAAGGATTAAAGCCTAAATTGGATCTTCTATGAAATATGGATCACATCCCATCACATGTCACAACAATAATTGGTACAAATTGCATTATACATTACCTCTCCTCTGTCACCACAAATGCCTATTTTATCCTAGACATAATAAATCAACAAATCTCACACTAACTCAATTTACAAAACTGGTGTAACCCAATAAGAAGCAACTGGGATTTTTATGGGGATTTCTGACTGCTGTTTAGAAGATCCCTCTGTTACATACAGAATGTACATTTCTAATGCAATCAAAGTCAAGAGAAAACTTAATATGGATTTTGACTCTAAGAACAAAATAGAAGATGTCTTCACTGTTACAGTCACAGAACAGCATGACAAAGCCATTCTTCTCATTTCCTAGCACAAATCCAATAGGAAGCATTCAAAGGAAACAGTGTTGGTTTCATAGGATGTACAAACCTATACTTGTGAATTCATCTGCTGACCAAGAAGGAAGAAAAAAGGAGGGAAACCAAGTGTGTGTAAGGAGTCAACTTAGCCATATGGGGTATTGAAAGAAAAAAGCACACATAATGAAAGAATAGAAAGAAAATAACTAGATTGTGTGGAGGAGGGCCATGGGAGCACGGAGAGGTGATGCACTCATGAGCTCACAGCAGCTGTGACTGCCGGCATAGGCTTTACTTGCACTGGATTTCCTAACATTCAGTTATAAAGAAGACACTTATGAGATGCTTTTACTGGTACAGCCACTGGTGAGTTACCTGAGCACATGTGAGTGCCTCTGATTACACCTGATGAGTCACAAGGCAAAACAAGGACAAAACCAAAAAACCAAAACACAAACACACAAAACTACAAAAGCAGAATCGTAAGTATGGGGACTTGATCAGAGGACAGGGGTTGAGGGAAGAAAGAGCTAGCAGGGAAATTAGTTTAGCCAGAATATATTATATACGTGTATGAAACTGTCAAGAAAAAGTCATAAAGATTTAAAGAGAATGTCACTAAATTTGAACTCACACAGGTCCTTTCCTGTGGGTAACACTGGAATGTTCCAGTTTGTGTGTGTCTGTGTATCTGTGTCTTTGCATATACATGATTGTGAAGGGGGTATATATGTGTGGGTGTTGCTACTCAAGAACCCTCCACTTTATATTTTGAGACAAGGCCTTTCAGTAGGATCTGGGACTCAATGGTTAGGCTTCACTAGCTGGGCAGTGCACCTGAGGTATCCTCAGGTTTCCATGTTCTCAGTGCTGGAATTACAATAATGCACCACTATTCCTAGATTTTTATATGAGTGCTGGGGATCAAAATGGGATCCTCAGATCTCATAGCAATCATTTCTCCAAATGAGTTGTCTTCCCAGCCTGAGGCCAACACCTTGGAGCTGCCCTCCAACTTCCAGCCTTGTTTCTTGAGGTTATTTTCTTCAAACATTCTTTGTCCCATAAACCATAGAAATTCCCCTTGGCCTTACCACATCTAAGTGTAAATGTTGGCTATCCTCTTCATATTTATGGCCCTATTAATGAACGCAAAGCTTTGCCCTGTTGTAGCTCTTCCTGAGCTGTGTGGTGATCTGGCAAATGGATCCCTGGGTCTATTCCTAAGCTTCCTTCCTGCACCATTCAGTATATACACACTTGATGACCTTCGTACTTTCCAAATGTCTGATATCGTTCCCAAGGCTATGATTTGACAAGACTCTTTTGTATAGTGAAAACTACAGTGGCCAAATAGCATGTGCAGTATAAACTTGCTTCCTTTAAACAATACATTTGAGAAAAATATAAGATCAGATAACACACCTTTAATCCCAGCATTTAGGAGGCAAAAGCAAGAAGAACTCTGAATTCAAGGCCAGCCTCATCTACAGAGTTCCAAAATAGCCAGGGCTACTTCAATAAAGTCTGTCTTAGAAAAAAAAGTTGCAGAACTTTCCATAGCACCCATTTTATGCTTAGAAGCATAAGAAGACTTTTTTTCCCATTAGAAGACTTTTTTTCTTTTATGCATTTGTGGAGTTTTTCATCATTAATATTAAGAATGGTTATTCTAAGATTTCACCCTCATATCAAATTATTGTTTTTGATATAAACTTACTATCTTCACGTTCTAGAATATTTTTAACAAGTGAATAATTTTATCCCTGTTCACATTTGTATTTGTGTGTGTGTATATGAGTGAATCCATGTGTGTGTGTGTGTGTGTGTGTGTGTGTGTGCATTTGTGACCATGCATGAGAGCAGATGTGTGTATTCCTCCTTTATCTCTTCTCCCTTACACCAAAAGTTTCCTCAAGATTAAAATAAATTTTAGGCAGGCATTGTGGCACACACCTTTAATTCCAAGACTCAGGAGGCAGCAGCAGGTAGATTTTTGTGAGTTCTAGAACAGCAAGAACTATATAGTGAGAACTTGTCTTTAAAATACAAAAAAGAAAGAAAACAAAAAAAGATTAAGGTAAGTTTTATATCAAATGACAGATCATCCACTACCAAAGCATAGGTACCTGTGTTAACGTTCTCTAGAAGTCAGATCTTGGTGGACACCGTTTGCTGAAAAGTACAGTGTATGTTGTGGTTTGAATAAGAAATGTCTTGTATAGACATTCCTGTACAACAGGAAGAAGTACATCACTAAAGTGAGTATTGAGAAATTATAGCCTGGTTCTGTACTGTTTCCTGTGTGTGAATGAATTATGTCTTTCCCACCATGATGAACTATGCCTTTTCTGGAACTATAAATGAAACCCTTTTCCCTAACTTGCCTTTTGTCAGGATATTTCCTCACAACAGCAGAAAATCAAGTGATACAGAGTAAGTCTTGTAATAAGTAAGTCACATTTGCCCTTGGAGCCTAGACCTCTCTGTGTGATGACTTCATATGCGCTTGCTCTGTGTGATGACTTCACACACATTTGTTCTGCAGTAGTTGTCTGTTTCCTCTGAAATGCATATAAGATGTATTGCCGAGAAACACCTTAAGAGATGTTAAACATCACTAGTCATCAGGGAAATGCAAATCAAAACAACCCTGAGATTCCACCTCACACCAGTCAGAATGGCTAAGATTAAAAACTCAAGAGACAACAAGTGCTGGCAAGGATGTGGAGAAAGAGGAACACTCCTCCACTCTTGGTGGGATTGTAAAATGGTAAAACCGCTCTGGAAATCAGTTTGGAGGTTCCTCAGAAAATTGGGCATGCCACTTCGAGAGGACCCTGGCATACCACTCCTGGGGATATACCCAGAGGATTCCCCTGCATACAATAAAGACACATGCTCCACTATGTTTATAGCAGCCTTGTTTATAATAGCCAGAAGTTGGAAGGAGCCCAGATATCCCTCAAAGGAGGAATGGATACAGAAAATGTGGTATATTTATACAATGCAATACTACTCAGCAATTAAAAATAATGAATTCATGCAATTTGTAGGTAAATGGTTAGATCTGGAAAATATCATCCTAAGTGAGTTAACCCAATCACAAAAGAATACACATGAAATGCAATCACTGATAAGTGGATATTAATGAGCCCAGAATCCCTAAATACTCAAGGCACAATTAGCAAGTCAAATAATTCCCAAGAAGAAGAAAGGAGAGGACCCTGGGCCTGAAAAGATTAAATCCAGTTTTGTAGATACAGAACAGAGAAATGGGGGGGGGGGTGATTGGGGAATAGTTGGGGGAGAGAGGACTTATGGGACGTATGGTGGGGGGGGAACTGGGAAAGGGGAAAGCCTTTGGAATGTAAACAAAGAATATAGAAAATAAAATAAAAGAAATAATAATAATAAAAAAGAAAGATTAAAAAATTACACTAGCCTCCTGAAATTCATCTTTGTTTTGTTTGCAGCAGTCATTGATATTGCCAAAACCAGATTTTCTAAGATTCTGTCATTCCTAACAACTGATTGAAAACCTCAAACCCTTTTCAAAAAGCCAAAAGATACAGTGATCTATAAGTGTCAGTAGTAACCCTTAGCTTCCTCAGAGCCTCTAAGGTAAAATTATGAAGCCTTTTATGCCTCTTTATATACCCCTGTTGTCTGTCAGCATATAATTATACTTCCAATGACTAGAAACAGACTATCTTTCCCCCCAAAAAAATAAGAATTTATAGCTTTCCAGTCCATGTGTACCAAGCAAACACCAGAGGATGAATATCCTACAAGAAGTCAAAGAGAGACAAAGAAGAATAAGCCCTGCCAGGCCCAATGATGCAGCCAGCAGAAGGCCTTCCCCAATTCTAGTTGCCATGGCAAATGATCTAATGAAAAAATGCTACTACTGTGAGTTCATCATTAAAGAGTGATTAGGATGTAAATAAGGAGCAGACATGTAAGCGATGACATTTTTGTATTACAGAGTGCACCAAAAGCACATGCCTATGGGAAAAACACTAGCAATAGGAGTGGCTATGGCTTATCACAAATGAACCCTGAAGCCCTTTTCAGAATCCACTGTTTCTCATTTTGATCTCTGCAAATTTCCATTATATCACATAGAAATATGCAACAATTAAGGCAACTTAAATTTTAAATGGATTTTGGTCAAGAGGAATGATGTCTGTTATTTTTTTCACTGTAGATGGGTATGTATAGAGCATTGATTAACATCTGTTTACAACAATTCCTCCAATTCAATTATAAAACATTCAAATGCTGCAGAGATATGAAAGACTATTCTGAATCACAATTTGTCATTTCTATTTCTTTTTTTTCCCTTTTTTTCTAGCTATTCAGGATATGAATTTCCAACCCAAAATGAGGATTTTACATTTTCCATTCAGAGGTACAAGATGTGCCCATTTTTAAGAAACCACATGGCTCACTGCTCTAACAGGGGTTTCTGTCTCCTGTTGCCTCTTGGACCATGCGCATACCTAAAATGAGCATCATTCTCCCACATTCTGAAAATAGAGATGATAGATGATAAAATCTTCCCCTTTTAAATTACTTCTTGGGTATTTGTCAAAGCAACAAAAAGCTGACTTACATGGTCTAACTCTAAACACTTTGCCAAGGCCAGGCAATAAATCTCATCATGTAACTCTGTGTGAGTAGTGTAGTTAATACCATAACCCTTCCCCCTGAGACTCCAGTGACCTTGGACATCTCAGCCTTTGAAAGTTCCAGTAATATACCTCCCTAGTCAAGTAGATGATTTATTAACACAGCACATATGTGCATAGTGAATGCCTTGAATGCCTATCTAGGAAAGAAACCTGCCATCAAAGCTAGAGGGTTAGGTTCCAACTGCCTTCTACCACAACCTAAATGATACCAACGATTTACCATCAAATTCCCAGGTGACACCATAAAAAGACCTGAAGATAAAATGTGATGCTATTTCCAAAAGATCTAACTGGGACATATGTGAGGAGAAATGACATTCATCTCTCTTCCTCTCCCTCCTCTCCCTCTCCCTACCCCCATTTTTACTTTATGATGTCAGTGATTTGCTTATGACATCATCTCTATTCTCATCCTCTGTCATTGCAAGAGACAAAAGCATCAATTGAGGTCACCTGATCTTGAACTTGAGCCATTAAATAGGTAGCTAGTTAAACCTTTTCTCTTACTAAGTTAATGACCTCTGATATTTTATTGTAATGAAACTAATACATAGAGTATGTTTGTCTCTGGTTCTGCAAAATCCAAGGTGCACCTCATTCCTGCCAAGAGAAATCCAATTAGCAGTCCCTTTCTGACATCTTTTTAAACTGGAACAAATCCTGGCTGCATTGTTCCACCAATTCTAAAACAGACCAATACAACAGGGAAGAGCCCCTGGGTATGTATCCTCAGGTAAGAGGTGCCACTGGCCTTGCCTTGTTACCCAGTGAAGACTGCCATGCAGTGCAAAATTAACCTGTAGATGTTACCTTGCTGAGATCCCGGTAGAATGCAGTTTTCTCTAGGCTGGCAGAATATTATTTGTTAACTTACCTTGTATCCAACAGCAACAAAGCTTAGAATATCTCCCCAATCTGACATAGACAGTTTCCCAGAGTCTGGATACACTTTAGATGCACAGTTGTTATCCGATCCCTTGCTCCATCACAAAAATTAAAATCATCTGCCCCCAATAAAGTCCTGTTCCTCAAATAGCAAGCTTGACTGTTCTGCATCACTGCAGATTTTTCTGGGTGATTGAAAATTGATTGTGGAGTGCTGCATTCCGGTCTCCACAGGTAAATGCTCTGTCATGATTAAACTCCTCCTTTGTGCTTTTGGGATATAGCACAATAGTTATCCTCTCATGTCCAGGAAATTCTCTATCTATCCAGTGTTTTATGGCTAGTAGTTTTTGCAACGTGTTCCTTTAAAGTTTAGATAAACCCTTTCACTCTTAGAAGAATGAGCCCTGGGTCATGCTGTTCAAAGGTACAGGAAATTAAAAGGTGCACAATGATAAATTTAGGTAGCTTGTGGACAATAGAAGTGCTACACAAACCCAAGTATCTGTGATGTATGTTTGTGTTGAATCAGTCCCATTGAGTACACTGAATGAAGGCTCACAATGTTCTTGGTACAGAGAAAAACAGTCCTTCTGCTGCAGTGTTCCAAGGACTCCTTACACACACACACACACACACACACACACACACACACAAAACTTCTGTTTCTGACAGTGAGTAAAACACTGTGAAATCACTATACCAAAAAGGCAGATGGCTTGAGGATCTGCCTGGTAGTTCAGGGACCACCATCTAGCTCTTAGAACCACCAGAGAGAGACAGAGAAAAAAATTTGTGGATTTGCTTGTTAGGATTTGAATCATCAGTGTCCCTGTCCTCTGAAAAAGTTGTTATATTGAATGCTTGGTCCCCAGTACGTGTTCAGAAAGGCAGTCTTTGGAAGTGATTGAGTCATAATGACCTCAAGTAGATTGCATCCACTGATGAATTTATAACTGAATGAGTGTCTTAGTTACTATTCTTTTGCTGTGAAGAGGTAGCTTTGACCATGGAAACATTTTTAAAGCATTTAATTTGGGGCTTTTTTTTTATAGTTTCAGAGTGTGATTCCATGACCACCATGGTAAGAAGCATGGTGGCCAGCAGGCAGGTATAGCACTGAATCCATCTCTGAGAGCTTATATCTGATCCAAAAGTTGCAGGCAGAAAGAGCAAGTAATTGGACCTAGTAAGGGCTTTTGAAACCTCAAAGCTCAGCCCCAGTGACAGACTCCTTCAACCAGACCATACCTCCTAATCCTTCCCAAACAGTTCCACCAAGGGAAGACCAATCATTGAAACATGCGAACCTGTGGAGACCATTCTCATTCAAACCAACCACAATGAGTTTGGGGAGGAGCTTTCTTGTAGGATGAGCTCTCTTTTTTTCCTCATGGTCACAGTGAAGTGAAAAATTTCCCCAGCAAAAGTGATGGATGGGACCTGGCAACTATGAACCAAAACCTTAGAAAGTAGGAGTAAAGATGGTCTTCTCAGTTGATTTTTTTCAGTTGTTTTGTTACAGTGATAGAAAACTGACTGGCACACACACTGCTCCAATCTTGAAAGAAGTAGGTTACTGGGGAAGAGATTTGAGAGTGCACAGCCTCATCCCACTTCTATTTCACTCCCTGCTTCCTGTTTTCAGTTGAATATTAAATTCTTCAGCTTCTTGTTCTGGCTGCCTGCTACTGAGTCTCTCCTACCATTACAGAACCCTCTCCTTGGAATGGTAAGCCATAACTCCTTCAATGTGTTTCTTTCAGCCATGTTATTTTTCCATGGCAACCGAAAGCAACTCATCACCACCCAGTTCCAAAGGTCAGAAATAAAGTATGGTGATCTCACTCTAACAATTCACAAAGAACAAGTGTGAAGCATGATTTTCTTTTGATAATACATACACACCTTGCATACATCTATAATTCTAACATATTAACACCTAGAAGTATAGTGGACTGAATAGAAGAGGGGATGAGCTAGACTCATATCCTGAGGACTTTTTCTTCTGGACATATGGACTGTTGTCTCTAAGCATCCAATAAATTGACTCAAACAGTTATACATTCTAATGAGCTCTGTAAGAAAATACCATGGGCTAAGCAGCTTAAGTAACAGAAATGTATTTCTCATACATCTAAAGGTTATTATGATGACAAAACTTGGATGTTAACTTGACTACATCTGGAATTAACTAAAACCCAAGCATCTGGTCACACCTTTGAAGAGTTTTACTTCATTAGGTCATTTAAGATAAGAGATATACCTTATATCCATGTCATTTGAGGTCAGAATATCTATCCTAAATTTTGGCCATACCTTCTGTGGCAACTTACAAAAAAAGGACATGAAAGGAGAAACCTTTTGGGGTCTTGCCTGCCTCTTACTGGCAAGTTCATCTATCCAGATACTGAGACATTCCCCTGATGGCATTAAAACTACTTTTTCAGGATTCGAGCATTTGCTGAAGATCAGTTGAGATATCTAGCCTCCTTTACTGAACAAAAACTATCTAGTTCTTGGATTTTTCATTCAGGAGACAGCCACTGTTTAACTAGCTGGACCACAGCCTGTAAGACACTCTAATAAATCCCATTTTTAGATACAGATAGATGATAAATAGGTAGGTAGATGGTGATGGGGAAGATAGATAGATAGATAGATAGATAGATAGATAGATAGATAGTAGACAGACAGATTCAAGCATGTTGGTTCTACTACATGCAGACTAAATCAATACTATCCAGTTCATAATGTGAGAGTTAACTGAAATGTCCAGCATCTAGGCAACAGTAAGATTTCTTTACTCTGCATACCAATCAACTATAATTCTCTGTTATTACTTTATTTACTATTTCAGCGTATCCTATGTTATTGGAAAAGAGCCAGCAGCTGTCACAATATACCAATAGCCTTTAGTTCTTTGTATAATATATGTCTCACGTGCTTTTAGCTTAGGGACTTGCCATTTGCCCCAACACTGACTGGCACATGGACACTATTCTGTGGAGGGTCTTTGCTAGCACTGTTGTCTTAGCAATCATTCTCTTGGATGATAGAATTTTACGGATTCTCATCTTTCACTTCAAGTCATACCATCAGGCTAAATGAAAAAGCCAGTCAGCATTTGGTTTCCCCTAAGTCTCTAAGGCAGAAAAACATGTGTATTCTCACCTTGCATGGCTGTGCCTGCCTTTGAAGCCAGCTGGTACCCAATCCCAGGAACAACTTGAATGCCAAGGCAACCCACAGTAGCAATGGGTAACAGACC
Source organism: Apodemus agrarius (assembly GCA_964023405.1). NCBI lineage: Eukaryota > Metazoa > Chordata > Mammalia > Rodentia > Muridae > Apodemus > Apodemus agrarius. Next base: position 1,910,966 of record OZ030013.1, read on the forward strand.
TTGTTGCTCCCTACCACAGTGAAAGGTTTTTGAGACCACCCACAAAGACAACTTGGAGATGGATATCCAGCTGGGAGACAAAGGGCAGAATGTTGTCTGAGAACTCTGCCATGAAAAATGAGAATGGTTGGTTTCCTGACCTTTGCCCAGCCTCTGTCCACGGTCTTGGAGAAATTCCAAGATTTCAGCCTGTGGAGGAGAGGGAGGCACTGGCAGAATTCACACATGCTCTGCATGATTCAGAAGTTCATCAAACACTTTTTCTTCTCCAACTTCATCAGCCCCATGGCAGAGTGGGTGGGCACAGGAGTGGAACTTCAGGGAGGTGCAAATAATGAATGAGAAGACAAGGAGAGTGGGAGGAGAGGTAATAGAAACTGGAACCAGACTAAGACAGAGCACACATCATACTAGAATCACCCACAGACTGTGAGAACAAGTGACATCCAGGAGCAATGGCCTTCCAAAGAGGAAGAAGAAAGCATGGCTAATGTTGCTTATTTTAACTGAAGTCCCACCTGGGTAGCAGCCAGGACACTCACAGAAGTTTGCTGACCTGCTCTCCACATCCTACTCCAAGAGACAATTTCAATCTATATTTGGAAAAGTAACAGAGGGAAGAAGTTTCTTTCTTTCTTTTTTGTGGAAGAAATTTCCTAAAGTTGGTTTTGTGTGTTAACTTGATACAAGCTATAATTATCACAGAGAAAGGAACCTCCCTTGAGGAAATGTCTCCATGAGATCCAGCTGTAAGGCATTTTCTCAATTAGTAATCAAGGGTGGGAGGGCCCATTATGAGTAGTGCCATCCCTGGGCTGTTAGTCCTAGGTTCTATAAGATCTGAGCAAGCCAGGGGAAGCAAGCCAATAAATAGCATCCCTCCATGGCCTCTGCAACAGCTCTTGCTTCCTGACCTGCTTGAGTTCCAGTCCTGACTTCCTTTGGTGATGAACAGCCATGTGGAAGTGTAAACTGAAGAAATCCTTTCCTCCACAACTTGCTTCTTGGTCATAATATTTGTGCAGGAATAGAAACCCTCACTAAGACAATCTCTGATTGAAACAAAAATTCTAAGGCAGAGGAAGAGAAATAGGTTGCTATGGAAGCATGATTGCTTCCTATATTGCTGCAACTCAGGAGGAAAGTGTGACCATGTCTGAATAACCACATGTGCATATATATCTGTGTGCATATGTGTGTGTCTTCATGGTTATATACATATGAAATTTGATGACAGAGGAAAGGATGTTTTGAGAAGCAAAAAATCATTTTCTAATATGCCTTTCAGAGCCAAGAGGGAATTTTTGTTTCACATGTGGATAATTGTCATTCTTTCCTAATTGTGGGCTGCCTGTTGTTTGCCTGAATCATGGATTTGACTACAGCCTTTGGACTTACTACCCATGCTGTGCTTTCTTCAGCTCATTCTTCCCCTTATCCCAACAATCCTGTGATCAGGTAAACATGCTCAGCAGTATGTCTTCTTATATCACAATACTATTCTACAAGACACTCTGCATATCACAACAATTCTGTCCACAGGGACAGTTCAAGAATCTGTTATTTGTGAGGTCCCATTTGTCGATTCTTGATCTTAGTGCGTAAGCTATTGGTGTTCTGTTCAGGAACTTTTCCCCTGTGCCCAAGTCCTCCAGGGTCTTCCCAAGTTTCTTTTCTAATAGTTTCAGTGTGTCTGGTTTTATGTGGAGGTCCTTGATCCACTTGGAGTTGATCTTAGTGCAAAGAGATAAGAGTGGGTCAATTCGCATTCTTCTGCATGTTGACCTCCAGTTGAACCAGCACCATTTGTTGAAAAGGCTATCTTTATTCCATCGGATGGTTGTGGCTCCTTTATCAAAGATCAAGTGACCATAAGTCTGTAGGTTAATTTCTGGGTCTTTAATCCTGTTCCATTGATCTGCTTGCCTGTTGCTATACCAATACCATGCAGTTTTTAACACAATTGCTCTGTAGTACTGCTTGAGGTCAGGGATATTGATTCCCCCAGAAGTCCTTTTATTGTTGAGAATAGTTTTAGCTATCCTGGGTTTTTTGTTGCTCCAGATGAATTTGAGAATTGCTCTTTCTAGATCTATGAAGAATTGAGTTGGGATTTTGATGGGGATTGCATTGAATCTGTATATTGCTTTTGGCAAGATGGCCATTTTTACTATATTGATCCTGCCAATTTCTGCAAAGCAAAGGACACTGTCAGAAGGACAAAACGGCAAGCAACAAAGTGGGAAAAGATCTTCACCAACCCCACATCCGACAGAGGGCTAATATCCAATATATACAAAGAACTCAAGAAGTTAGACCGCAAAGAACCAAATAACCCTATCAAAAAATGGGGCACAGAGCTAAACAAAGAATTTTCACCAGAAGAAATTCGGATGGCCGAGAAACACCTTAAAAGATGTTCAACATCATTAGTCATCAGGGAAATGCAAATCAAAACAACCCTGAGATTCCACCTCACACCAGTCAGAATGGCTAAGATTAAAAACTCAAGAGACAACAAGTGCTGGCGAGGATGTGGAGAAAGAGGAACACTCCTCCACTGTTGGTGGGATTGCAAAATGGTAAAACCACTCTGGAAATCAGTTTGGCGGTTCCTCAGAAAATTGGGCATATCACTTCCAGAGGACCCTGGCATACCACTCCTGGGCATACACCCAGAGGATTCCCCTGCATGCAATAAAGACACATGCTCCACTATGTTTATAGCAGCCTTGTTTATAATAGCCAGAAATTGGAAGGAGCCCAAATATCCCTCAAAGGAGGAATGGATACAGAAAATGTGGTATATTTATACAATGGAATACTACTCAGCAATTAAAAATAATGAATTCATGCAATTTGTAGGTAAATGGTTAGACCTGGAAAATATCATCCTGAGTGAATTAACCCAATCACAAAAGAATGCACATGAAATGCAATCACTGATAAGTGGATATTAATGAGCCCAGAAGCCCTAAATACTCAAGACACAAATAGCAAGTCAAATGATTCCCAAGAAGAAGAAAGGAGAGGACCCTGGGCATGTAAAGATTGCATCCAGTTTAGTAAAGAAACCAAGGGGGTAGGGGGAATGATTGGGGAATAGTTGGGGGGGAGAGGAACTATGGGAACTATGGTGGGTGGGAACTGGGAAAGGGGAAAGCCTTTGGAATGTAAACATAGAATATAGAAAATAAATATAAAAAAATGATCACAGCAAAAAAAAAAAAAGAATCTGTTATTTGGCACTAGCAGTTCTGTCATGGCTTAAACTTAGAATGTTACCCAGAGACTCTAGTCCATAAAATTTGGTAATGGGGACAGTTTCTTGAAAGAAACAGAAGACCCAGCCCTTCCTCTCTCAGTTTGCAGCTGAAACACCATGAATTGAGCAACTTTGTTGCTCCATGCTGCTCTGCCTTAAACAATGAAGTCAGATGGCCACAGACTGAGGCCTCTGAATCCAGGAGCCAAAAAATCCTTTCCTCTCTGTAAATTGACTTGCCCCATGTTAAAATCTATGGCAACAAAAAGGTGACTGACAAACATGTCAATTGGTTTTAATGTTCATTCTCAGTTGTTTCTCAATAGTGCTAGGCAGAAAAATTCTGAAATCTTCATCATTTCAGAATAATGAACACCATTAGCTTACTGTTGGGTGATCCTGCTCACACATCCATATGTTGTGTGGGTCCCCCCAATGCAGCTCCAGTGACCTGTAATTCTCAGGTACAAGTGCCTGTGCAAGTCACTTCCTCCCTCTTGGCTTAAATTTACTCAACTCCATAGTGAGAGGATCACACAGAAGAGTCTGTGTAAGGTCCCAAATACTACAAAATTCTGATTTGCAACAATAATTCCAATAATTCCATTAAGTCTGGTCCATTTTACTGTGGAATTTTAACAGGTCTTGAGGTCCATTATTCTAAGAAATATTACAATGAAAGCAAACACACTTCAGGGGGGTGGGAAATTTGGAGGGGAGATTTGGAGCCAGGCTCTAAATTCACCTTATCATGAAATCATATCCTTTAATTATAGAATAGTTTTATAAGGAACTAATTGGAGAACATTGAACTGCTGACCATCTAGTCAATGACTTAACGCAGTCCAGGAAGAAAACAAAATGAAGAACGAAGAAATTAATTATGGAACACTCTTGTAGCCCACAGACTGACTGTAATTTCCTTGCTAATAGAAGAAACAGGCAAGTAAATTCCAGAACCTTTAGTTTGACAATTGGAAATGTGAAACCCATCAAAGGATTAGTCTATGGATTTGGTCTAAGCCTTTGTGATCCAGAAACTGTCTCTAGAAACAATGTACACTGAGAGAAATGTTGTACTAAGTACATAGGTGTTCCTCAACCTAATCAATCAAGGTAATAATCATGACTAACCACCACAAACCACAACCAGCCCCAGAATTCCATGAGTCTTAAGGGAGAGGATACTTTCTGCTTCTACCATCTAGTTATTTAGAGATCCAGATGACTCTTCGAAGGGTATATGGGAGTCACTCCAGCCTATAGAATCCACCTTCTTGGGCAATAGTACCCATGAGCCCTAAGCATTTTCTCTCCCCTCTTCTAAGCCCCAAGAGGCAAAGATCACATGAGTTTTGCACAGTACTGCATCCCTAAAGTTTTAAAATCACCTAGACAAGAGTGTCCAGTAAATATTTATAAAATGAAGGAATGCATGAGCATAAATCTCACAAGTCATTTATGCATTAGTCAGGGTTCTCTAGAGTAACAGAACTTATAGAATGAAAAATATTTAACATATTAATTTTATATATCTTTATATTTTAATATATTAATATATTGAAATATTTAATATACTGTCACATTGATCAATCATTTACTTATATATTAAAATAAATATAATGTACTTTGCTGTCAGTAAAAGCATGGTTTTCATAGAAAACAAAGGAATGATTTACAGGCTGTTGTCTAGCTAATCCAACAATGACTGGCTATGAACAGAAAGTCCAGTAATTCAGTAGTTGCTCAGTCCTTGAAGCTAGATATCTCAGCTTGCTTGGTCTTCAGTATATACTGGAATCCTGAAGTAGACTCTAAAGCCAGTGATGGAATGGACTTGCTAGGAAGGCAAGAGCAAGCTGGCAAAAAGCAAAACTTTTCTATTTCCATGTCTTTATATAGCTTCCCAGCAGAAGGCATGGCACATATTGAGTCTGGATTAAAGATCTGGATTAAATATGTCTTCCCACTTCAAAAATCTGGATCATAAATAGAACTTACCACTTCAAATTAGGCAGAAATCCTTCATAGGTATGTCCTCTATTTTTGAGTTTCAGTTCATTCTAGATGTAGTCAAACTGACAACCAAAAACATTCCCTTCAGTTCCTGCTTCCTAAAGTGGTTTGTTCTCAGGAACAATGTCTTCAAGTCTTGATGCTGAAATAGACAGTTCTTTCTTTTTATCCCAGGACCAGAAAAGCCTTCTCCACTGTAAGCAGGAAATGTAAGTAGGATGGGTGGATGGAAGGGAAGGATGGAGGAAGGAAAGGAAGGCAAGGAGGAAAGAAGGGAGAGAGGGAGGAAGAAGGGGAAGGAAAGGATATGGTTGAAGAAGAAAACAATGAGAGACTGATGTAGAAATAAGATGGGACCTATAATAATAGGAGGCAGGAAGTCGGATAGGTCTCACAAATGTCCTGAGGAGGATGGGTGGGATAGAAGGCTGGAATAGCATAAAATTTATCAAGTAGTTTAGCAAGTACCTCAGGTACCAACCTTCCCTCATATTCCTGTGTTAGGAACCATTGCATGTGTATCCATGCAAATTGCTGTGTCGTGTCTACACCCCTCTGTGATAAAGCACGTGGGAAGAAGTCTGCCCTGTGTACCCCTGAGCATACCTTGGGAGTGCTGAAAGAGTTCCAACTCTGGAACAACACAGGACAGATGCTTCAACAAAACCATTTAGCTGTGATGAGATGGAGGTGGTGACGAGCCAAGTGAAACTGGGTCTTGTGGATAAGTGCAGTAACCTGTTCCCTAGCCTCCTTTGTTTACTCTCACTCCACCCCCAACCCTACTCTCCTGAAGACTTCTACTCTTTGAACTTTGGAAAATGAGTATGTACATATAGGCCAACAATGTGAAAATAAAACAGTATTAGAAGCAGAAAGAGGGGAGGCAGAATGGAAAGACAGAATGAAAGACTACTGTCTGCTGCCATGTGCGTATCTCAGGGTGGGGTTTAGAAGTCTGGGTGGATGGAAGGGAAGGATGGAGGAAGGAAAGCAGCTCATGGAGCATGCTCACCCATGCCCATTCTCACATGCTAAGTATTGGAGGGTGGTCAGAGAAGACTGAGAGTGCAAAATAGACTGATACATGCATGAACAGAGCCACCTCTGCACATCTGCCTTTCAGTGACAGCAGGCTGTGTTACCAAGTCACCACTCAAATGCCACAGCTCATAGCTCTCAAGGAAACTGCAAATTCTCTTCATCAGTCCTAAGCAGATTTTTGTGCCATCTTTGTGAAGCACGGACTAAGACATAAATGTGTAAGCAGTATCTCTACTAATATGAGTAGCAGTTGGCAAAACCTTAGCACAACACTGGAAATCACAAACGGAGTTGTAAATTGTCTTCCTCCAATCTGAACAGCAGAGAATCATACATAATGTAAAAGGTAGATTGCAGCTGGTAGCCGCAGGCTGGATCACAGGAGATGATTTCAACTCATTTTTATGATCATGAAGAACTAGCTCTTAATCAGGCCGCCAAAGCAAACACTAGCCCTCAACCCTGGAGGTGTGCAGAATCTCACTATATAACAGTAAGTAATGATCTCTCTCTGAGGCCCCAAACCTGGGCTCTTTATTTAAGTTCCATGAATATCTTTAGAGTCTAGAAGGAATGCAGGCAGTGGAAACTACATAAAGCAGGTGTCACCTGACCAGATGGGAAGCTGTTGGAGAGGCTAAGAGCATGCAGCTGAGCTGGTTGTTCGTCCAGGGGTGCTATCCTAGATATGCCAGCTCTTAATCTCAAAATCGGCCAAACTCAGGAAAGACAGGTTGCCTAAAGCAACAGCTAGTCATGGTTTCAGTCACCTGGTGACAAAGCCTCATCAGCAGGTTAAGAAAAAGGGGCATGGAGCGATCCCACTGAGTCCCCATTTTAGCCTACTGCTGTTCTCCACCACCTGACTAGGCTCAGCCATAATCTGGTTTTTTTAACTATATTGAGACAGAAGTCAATGAACACATGTAGGTGTATAATTCAATAGTTCCTAGTATATTGCATTATTACTTTTTTGTGCTAAAATATATAGCACAAAATATACCAGTATATAAACTGGTCTAGGTAGATGGTCTAGGTAGACTTGAATTCACGTCCTCAGCACTGGTGTAAAAGCTGGGTGTGACAGCACACATCTGCAACTCCAATATTGGGAAGACAGAGACAGATTGAACTTGCTGGGCCCCTAGTTAGTCCAGCCAGTGAGCTCCATGTCCAGTGAGAGACTGCTTCAAGATGTAAGATGGAGAGCAACTGAGAAAGACACCCAACATCATCAATCTCAGGCCTCCATATACATGTATACATGCACACTCTCCCACCCTACCCTGTCACTCTGTGTGTGGGGGGGGAAGTGTAACATGAAATTTACCAGCTTAACTCTTTTCATGCATGCCTTTCTGTGGTATTAAGACCATTCATATGAAACAGCCAACAGCACCACATATCTCCAAGCTGAAACTGTGCAATTAAACAACTCCCATATCTTCTTCTCTGAATTTCTGGGAAATTTTGATCTATTTGCTACAAACTTGCATGTTCTAGAAAGATCATCTAAGTGAAGTTACAAAGCATTTATCTTCTGCATGGTTGATCTTAGCATCATGTCTTCAATTACATCATTCATCATGTCTTCAATGTTTTCATTACATCACTCATGGTGCAGTATATATTAGATTTCATTGTCATGTACAAAAGAGATTCATGTTTAAACTTCATATCAAGTATCTTTAAATAATGTGTCAGGAACATCAAAATAATGGACAACAAGTCAATCAAAATTAGTGGACAAGTTGAGCATGATGGTGTATGCCTACAATACCAGCTACCTGGAAAGTAAGAAAACTATAAGTTCAAGGCCTGCCAGGGCTACAAAGTGAGACCCTGACTTCAATTTTAAAATAGGTAAAAGAAGACTATAAATACATCTCAGGAGTGGGATGCCTGTTCCATTGCCTTTCCAATCCCAGGGACTGCACATATTACTTAAGTCCTAGCCCAGTCCCTTTATCTTCAAAGCCAGTGTCATTAATTCAGGTCCTTATATGACCCTTTCTGGTTTTATCTTTTCCATTCACCAAGGTTGCAATGATGACATAAATTCATTTGAACTTTACCTCAAAGTCAAATGGCTAGTAATTTATTATGTCTAAAACTTAGATTCTAAAGCTTTAATTGTTATATAACCTAACCTATACACAGGTTCTAAATATTAAGACAGGGGCAACTTTAAGGAGCTAGGGTTTTACCTACCAAAACTATTGAAAAATAGTTCAGATAGAAAAATAAAAAAATAATTCTGATAAACTTGATTTTTAAGTTCAATAATTATAATGTAATAGTTATAAAATCTTTAGTATATTGTCATACTGGTTAATTATGATCTAACTTAAGCTATAAGTAAATAGAGAACACACTTTGCTGTCAGTAAGAGCATGGTATACCTAAACATAGTAAAAGCAATCTACAGCAAACCAGTAGCCAACATCAAAATAAATGGAGAGAAACTTGAAGCATTCCCACTAAAATCAGGAACTAGACAAGGCTGCCCTCTCTCTCCATATCTTTTCAATATAGTACTTGAAGTTCTAGCAAGAGCAATTAGACAACATAAGGAAGTCAAAGAGATACAAATTGGAAAGGAAGAAGTGAAGCTATCATTATTTGCAGACGATATGATAGTTTACCTAAGCGACCCAAAAAACTCCACCAGAGAACTTCTACAGCTGATAAACAACTTCAGCAAAGTGGCAGGTTATAAAATTAACTCAAGCAAGACAGTGGCCTTCTTGTACTCAAAGGACAAGCAGGCTGAGAAAGAACTTAGGGAAATAACACCCTTCACAATAGCCACAAACAACATAAAGTATCTTGGCGTAACTCTAACCAAACAAGCGAAAGATCTGTACAGCAGGAACTTCAAGTCCTTGAAGAAAGAAATCGAAGAAGACCTCAGAAGATGGAAAAATATTTCTTGCTCCTGGATTGGCAGGATCAATATAGTAAAAATGGCCATCTTGCCAAAAGCAATATACAGATTCAATGCAATCCCCATCAAAATCCCAACTCAATTCTTCATAGATCTAGAAAGAGCAATTCTCAAATTCATCTGGAGCAACAAAAAACCCAGGATAGCTAAAACTATCCTCAACAATAAAAGGACTTCTGGGGGAATCAATATCCCTGACCTCAAGCAGTACTATAGAGCAATTGTGTTAAAAACTGCATGGTATTGGTATAGCAACAGGCAAGCAGATCAATGGAACAGGATTAAAGACCCAGAAATTATCCTACAGACTTATGGTCACTTGATCTTTGATAAAGGAGCCACAACCATCCGATGGAATAAAGATAGCCTTTTCAACAAATGGTGCTGGTTCAACTGGAGGTCAACATGCAGAAGAATGCGAATTGACCCACTCTTATCTCTTTGCACCAAGATCAACTCCAAGTGGATCAAGGACCTCCACATAAAACCAGACACACTGAAACTATTAGAAAAGAAACTTGGGAAGACCCTGGAGGACTTGGGCACAGGGGAAAAGTTCCTGAACAGAACACCAATAGCGTACGCACTAAGATCAAGAATCGACAAATGGGAACTCATAAAATTACAAAGTTTCTGCAAAGCAAAGGAAACTGTCAGAAGGACAAAACGGCAACCAACAAAGTGGGAAAAGATCTTCACCAACCCCACATCCGACAGAGGGCTAATATACAATATATACAAAGAACTCAAGAAGTTAGACCCCAAAGAACCAAATAACCCTATCAAAAAATGGGGCACAGAGCTAAACAAAGAATTTTCACCAGAAGAAATTCGGATGGCCGAGAAACACCTTAAAAGATGTTCAACATCATTAGTCATCAGGGAAATGCAAATCAAAACAACCCTGAGATTCCACCTCACACCAGTCAGAATGGCTAAGATTAAAAACTCAAGAGACAACAAGTGCTGGTGAGGATGTGGAGAAAGAGGAACACTCCTCCACTGTTGGTGGGATTGCAAAATGGTAAAACCGCTCTGGAAATCAGTTTGGCGGATCCTCAGAAAATTGGGCATGTCACTTCCAGAGGACTCTGGCATACCACTCCTGGGCATATACCCAGAGGATTCCCCTGCATGCAATAAAGACACATGCTCCACTATGTTTATAGCAGCCTTGTTTATAATAGCCAGAAATTGGAAGGAGCCCAAATATCCCTCAAAGGAGGAATGGATACAGAAAATGTGGTATATTTATACAATGGAATACTACTCAGCAATTAAAAATAACGAATTCATGCAATTTGTAGGTAAATGGTTAGACCTGGAAAATATCATCCTGAGTGAACTAACCCAATCACAAAAGAATGCACATGAAATGCAATCACTGATTAGTGGATATTAATGAGCCCAGAAGCCCTAAATACTCAAGACACAAATAGCAAGTCAAATGATTCCCAAGAAGAAGAAAGGAGAGGACCCTGGGCATGTAAAGATTGCATCCAGTTTAGTAAAGAAACCGAGGGGGGAGGGGGAATGATTGGGGAATAGTTGGGGGGGAGAGGAACTATGGGAACTATGGTGGGTGGGAACTGGGAAAGGGGAAAGCCTTTGGAATGTAAACATAGAATATAGAAAATAAAAAAAAAATAAAGAGATACAGCTGAAAAAAAAGGAAACAAAGGAAGATTTTCAATCAATGTTCATAATCTTATTAGAAGCAATTTAACAGAGGCAATAAAAGCATAAAATGTTATTGTGTTTACAGGGTAAAATTCTATAGTAGAAACAGAATAGAAATTCAAAAAAAGAAGAAAAACAAAACAAAATTTCCCAACATTTAGAAAAAGTTGTACATATACTTGTAAAAGATTAAAGAGTTTATCATCTCTTCACTTTTACGTTCTACTGAAAGTATAATTGTCAAGCTTACTTTAAAATCTTGATACCCTTGAATGTCAACAACTCATGTTAGGCAAAAAAAGCCAGACCATGTGATCCATTTCTATTTGCAAGAAAATGTTCCCAGGATGTTAGAACAACCGAACTAATCCCTTTCCTTACTAATAGAGCTCAAGAATAATGACAGGTCATGCTGGTGGTGTAGCATCCTGAGATGGCTCGCTGTTCATAACAGCCAGGTTTCCATTCTACCAAAAAAATGTCCTTCAACACTTTGGTTCATTATAAAGTCCAAGTAAGATGCCTCTACGCACCTCTGAGAGGTAGGGCAAGCTGTACATGGACAGGTGAGGTAGTTTTGATCCAACCGGGTAGTTTCCCTGTTTCTTAGGAACCAGCTAAGAAATTCATAGTCCCATGCTGTTCTTTCCTGCCTCTCTGTAAACAGAAAGCCTATTTCATATAATTTGTTGTGCAAGGAGGTTTGAATCCACACCACAGTCAAACAAATTCACAACTATAATAGTTAATCTTGTCAGTTTGGTGGGATTTAAAGTCACTATGGAAACAAACCTGCCAGTGCTCTGAAATGAATTGAAATAACAAAGTGAGGTGAGCCCCAGCACTCAGGTCTCTCTGCTTCTTGACTGTGGGATGCCATGTGATGTCATCATGCCTTCTCCATGATTAATGATTGTGGCTTTGAACATGTGATGACATAGAACCAACACACCTTTCTTAAATTGCTTTTGTCAGATATTATGTGAAAGTGATGAGGAAAGGCTCTGCTCTGGGCACAGCACACTCATTTACAATATGAAGTTCAAAACTAAGCAAGCTTATTAGTCATGCAGAATTCCAGTTGGCAGATTTTCTTTATTCTGAGAACTAGGAGGCTTCTGGGAGTCTAGTGACAGTTCATCCATATGGGTGGTTTTCTTCTAGCACTCACTTTGTAAGAACTCATGGTTTGCATACTTCTGCTGTGTTTGCTTTTTCTATGTACAAGCTGTGATTTAATGTCACAGTATTTACAACTTCAGTGTACCCTTTATGCATTATGGATATCTATGCTTATTTATCTTTCAGATGTTCTTCACTTTCTATCACTACTTTAGAAAACTGAGCAAAATTTACAACCACACAGTTCACAGAGGACATCAGATAAACAGTTATCAAACCAGAAACACTGCATTTTCAGTACTAACCAAAGAAAATGCATATAAACACAACATGTAAATCCTTTGCTCATCAAACTGGAAGAGTTTATGAAGGTTGACTATGGTGGAAAAGAGGCTATGGAGGTTTAGTTGGGGTGCCGAACGATTGATGAGCAGTATGATGCAATCTGACCAAGTACTACATCCAAGAAAACAGTGAGCATCCTTCATAACACTCTTCACTGACTAAATTGATGTATCCAGCCATGATATATAAATTCTTGTGGAAAAAAACAAACCTTTATTATTATTTCTTTTATTGCATTATATATAACCCCTACTCAAACTCATGACATTTGAACTCAGAAACACAAGAATTCCAAGCTTAGCTAAATTTCTTCTAAGGAAACTCTCTACTCAGCACATAAAACTACAAAGCAAAGCATATTATATTTACTGTTTGTATTAGTTACTTTATTTGTTGCTATAACCAAACACCTGACAAGAAGAACTTAAGGAAGGATAGGTCAATTTAGGCTCACATTGTGAGGGGGCAATCCATCATGTCAGAGAAGGCTCAGCAGCAAGAATCTGAGACAGCTAGTCACATTGTACCTGTAGTCAAGAAGCACAAAAAGGTGAATGCTCATGTTTTGCTTACTCTCTCCAGTTTATTCAGTCCAGAACCTCAGCAATAGGTTAGTAGCACTCACAGTCAGGGTAGCCACTCCCTCCTCAGCTCCTCAGCTAAATATTTCTAGAAACATACTCAAAGATACCAAGTCCTGCATGGCTGAGGAAGGGATGGGTGTGATATGGTTCCTGCCCCTGGTTGCTGTAGGCATAAGGTTTATTTGTATAATAATGTATATATTTTATGATTCTCCTTCAGGGGAATGTCCTTTCTGTCTCAGCCAGCCAGCTTATTGTTTGTGCTTACAAAGGCAGATTGATCTTTGAACTCGTTTGCTTTCTTTTTAAAAATGCACTTATTTTTTTCTAAGAATCACATCACCTTGTGGGAACTGGGGTTTCGCAAATATAGTCACTCAGACTCTTGTTATTGCAAGAAGTTGTAGACTCTCTTTTTGTTTGACCCAGAACTTGTGAGCAACAACATTATGGGCTATTCTCTTGTTATCTTGTAATAGAATAAAATTTCCATGATTCTTGATATACAAATAAAACTAAAGTTCCTGAGTATATTTTGCTCAGGATAGATCTCAAGTTCATTTGTGTTCTAAATGTTCTTTGGAGTCTTCTCTTCCTGAAACTACTAAGGAACATTCTGTACTCATGCTGTTCTGTGACTGTAATGTGAAAAGATCCTCTATGACCTAATCATAGTGTCTCCAGCTCTCAGATTCTGCCATCCAGGCCAGGAATTCAGCAGAGTTCCAAGACAGTTCCATGACTCTGTCTCCTCTATTTGTCTCCTATATGTGTTTCTTTTTTTTTTTTTTGTATTTTTTTTCTTTTTTTTATTTTCTATATTCTTTGTTTACATTCCAAAGGCTTTCCCCTTTCCCAGTTACCCCCCACCATATGTCCCATAATTCCTCTCCCCCCATGCTATTCCCCACTCTTTCCCCCCCCCCACGATTTCTCTGTTCTGGGTCTACAATACTGGATCCAATCTTTACAGGCCCAGGGTCTTCTCCTTTTTTTCTTCTTGAGAGTCATTTGACTTGCTAATTGTGCCTTGAGTATTTAGGGCTTCTGGGCTCATTAATATCCACTTTATCAGTGATTGCATTTCGTGTGTATTCTTTTGTGATTGGGTTAGCTCACTTAGGATGATAGTTTCCAGATCTAACCATTTACCTACAAATTGCATGAATTCATTATTTTTAATTGCTGAGTAGTACTCCATTGTATAAATATACCACATTTTCTGTATCCATTCCTCTTTTGAGGGATATCTGGGCTCCTTCCAATTTCTGGCTATTATAAACAAGGCTGCTATAAACATAGTGGAGCATGTGTCTTTGTTGTATGCAGAGGAATCCTCTGGGTATATGCCCAGGAGTGGTATGCAAGGGTCCTCTGGGAGTGGCATGCCCAATTTTCTGAGGAACCGCCACACTGATTTCCAGAGTGGTTTTACCATTTTGCAATCCCACCAACAGTGGAGGAGTGTTCCTCTTTCTCCACATCCTCGCCAGCACTTGTTGTCTCTCGAGTTTTTAATCTTAGCCATTCTGACTGGAGTGAGGTGGAATCTCAGGGTTGTTTTGATTTGCATTTCCCTGATGACTAATGATGTTGAACATCTCTTAAGGTGTTTCTCGGCCATCCGAATATCTTCTGGTGAAAATTCTTTGTTTAGCTTTGTACCCCATTTTTTGATAGGGTTATTTGGTTCTTTGGGGTCTAACTTCTTGAGTTCTTTGTATATATTGGATATTAGCCCTCTGTCGGATGTGGGGTTGGTGAAGATCATTTCCCACGTTGTTGGTTGCCGTTTTGTCCTTCTGACCGTGTCCTTTGCCTTACAGAAACTTTGTAATTTTATGAGGTCCCATTTGTCAATTCTTGATCTTAGAGCATAAGCTATTGGTGTTCTGTTCAGGAACTTTCCCCTGTGCCTATGTCCTCCAGGGTCTTCCCAAGTTTCTTTTCTAATAGTTTCAGTGTGTCTGGTTTTATGTGGAGGTCCTTGATCCACTTGGAGTTGATCTTAGTACAAGGAGATAAGAGTGGGTCAATTCGCATTCTTCTGCATGTTGACCTCCAGTTGAACCAGCACCATTTGTTGAAAAGGCTATCTTTTTTCCACTGGATGGTTGTGGCTCCTTTATCAAAGTCAAGTGACCATAAGTCTGTGGGTTAATTTCTGGGTCTTCAATCCTATTCCATTGATCTACCTGCCTGTTGCTTTACCAATACCATGCAGTTTTTAACACAATTGCTTTGTAGTACTGCTTGAGGTCAGGGATATTGATTCCCCCAGAAGTCCTTTTATTGTTGAGAATAGTTTTAGCTATCCTGGGTTTTTTGTTGCTCCAGATGAAAGTAGGCTTCATTCCAGTGATGCAGGGATGGTTCAATATACGGAAATCCATCAATGTAATCCACTACATAAACAAACTAAAAGAAAAAAACCACATGGTCATCTCATTAGATGCTGAAAAAGCATTTGACAAAATTCAGCATCCTTTCATGCTAAAAGTCTTGGAAAGAGCAGGAATTCAAGGCCCATACCTAAACATAGTAAAAGCAATCTACAGCAAACCAGTAGCCAACATCAAAATAAATGGAGAGAAACTTGAAGCAATCCCACTAAAATCAGGGACTAGACAAGGCTGCCCTCTCTCTCCATATCTTTTCAATATAGTACTTGAAGTCCTAGCGAGAGCAATTAGACAACATAAGGAAGTCAAAGGGATACAAATTGGAAAGGAAGAAGTCAAAGTATCATTATTTGCAGATGATATGATAGTCTACTTAAGCGATCCAAAAAACTCCACCAGAGAACTTCTACAGCTGATAAACAACTTCAGCAACGTGACTGGTTATAAAATTAACTCAAGCAAATCATTAGCCTTCTTGTACTCAAAGGACAAGCAGGCTGAGAAAGAAGTTAGGGAAATAACACCCTTCACAATAGCCATAAACAGCATAAAGTACCTTGGCGTAACTCTAACCAAACAAGTGAAAGATCTGTATGACAGGAACTTCAAGTCCCTGAAGAAAGAAATCGAAGAAGACCTCAGAAGATGGAAAAATATTCCTTGCTCCTGGATTGGCAGGATCAATATAGTAAAAATGGCCATCTTGCCAAAAGCAATCTACAGATTCAATGCAATCCCCATCAAAATCCCAAATCAATTCTATATGTGTTTCCTATTGCTGCTGTAACTAGTGAGACAACGTTATCTGTCCTCAGGTCTACAGGTCAAAACTCATAAGTGGTTCAACAATATCTCTGTTCTGGGTAAGAGAGGGATAAAATCAAGTATGTGAACTCTTTCAACAAGTCATAAAACATACTTACAAGTGTCAGGAATCAGGGTATAGATATCTTTAAGGGGCATTTCTGTCTAACCTCCTCAGCAAGTTTCCCTGGTTTCAAAGAAGAGCCATAAGAGGTGTGTGTGTCTCTCTGTGTGTGTATGTATACATGCACACATGCACATGTGTTCACGTGTGTATTTATGTGTGAGTATACACATATGCATGTACATAGGGAAGCCAGAGGTCATTGTCAGGTGTCTTCCTCAATTGCTTATCCAATGTAGTGTTTGAGACAGAGTCTCGCTTGAGCTCAGCAATTGGCGAGAGTGGCTGGTGAGCAAGCTCCAGAGATTCTCCAATATTAACTCCCCAGTGCTGGAATTAAGGCACATGGAGTAGTGCTCATCTTCTTACCTGGATGCTATGCATCCAAACTCAAGTCTTTATTTTTGCAAAGCAAGCATTTTAACAACTGTGCTCTCTCCCCAGTCCCAAAGTTATTCCCTTCTACACTGGACTAAACCATGTAATTATCCTCTAACCTGGATTCTTATTGAGAAGCCAGAAGTTTAAGGCCTCTTACAACCTGAGCATTCATCTGAAAAGCTAACTTCTGCCAGCACCATCCCCAGGGTCTTGCTACAGGCTGAAGTTTGATAGCAATCACACAATCCTCTAAGAACTGACAACCTACACCTGAAGTCCCAGCCAGGTAGACTGGCCTCCACCCATGTCACCCCCAGGAACCAGCATCAAGAATTATGAGAACCATCTCTTTGCCTTCTCTGTCCTCTGCAGCCACAAAAGACTCTGCTAGAGCTGATGGCAAAATACCAGGAGTAATGAGTGTGGGCTTTTCACCTGTTAAAGACATAAGCCAGGACCAGTTCATTTTTGCTGCTTCTGAGCCAATAAACATTACTAATCGTCACATTTTGTAACTCGTATACGTTGGCTGCATGTTCTCCCCAATCTCATTTGTTCTGCTTGAGAAGAAATATATTCTTGCTCTCTCCTTTAAAGCCAGAAACATAAACAGCAACAAGAATTTAATATAGATTTAATATTTCCTAGCCTCCTCATCATTTTAACTCCTACTCCATGTATTTCCCAAGGGGAGTCTAACTTCTTACCCGATTTACACACATAAAATCCAGACACAAAGAACAGCTACAATATCTATAATAGGAAAACAAGACAGGGAGGGTAAAGAAATTTGTTCCCAAATGTAAAATGGCTGGTTGTGTTGACACCATCATGTGGACAACTCGATAACCAGACAACTGATCTACCTCCCCTTCTGTTTCCACCTTCATGTCTTAAATATTGTCATACATGTATTCTAACATAGGTCAATCATAGTTCACAGCTCAGGTGCATGACCAAGATGCACCTGAGCTTTATTTGTGTTGATTTTGATCCCAGTGCTGGTACTGCCAGGATGGTAGGATTTCTGACCTTCACCACTGTCAGTTTCTAGATGGTTCCATAAAGATAGGGTATTATAGCAGTTACTTTATTAATGACAAAAACAATTTAAAGAAAGGTTTTGATTTTGGCTTACAGCAAGTTATTTCATGGGCTGGGGGTGGTAAAGTGTGAACTAATTGACTAGAGTTCTGTGGTGTGAAAATCAGTATCGGCTAGCCACTTTAAAGAGGAGGTAGCTTCCTTGGCTGGCTATGATAGACAGTGATATCATCAAAATTATTATCACCATCATAATGATAATTTTTGAATGAATAATTAAACTAACTAAAGTACCATTCCCTTAGTGTATTGCTCCATGTTTAACAAGTACAAGATTTGTTCCTTATGATGCTTGAATATGAAATGCCTCCTCTCCATGATCATGTTTTCAGTACTTGTTTCCCAGTCAGTGGGGCTATATGAGGAGATTATAGGAACTTTATAGGGTGGAGCCTAGCTGAAGGACGTAGTCCCTGGAGACAGGTCCTCAAGGGCATATCACTATTCCCTTTCTATAGATTTCTCTGCTTCCAGTCTGCAGTGATGTGAACAGCTCCTGCCACACATTCCAACCACCACAATACCCTACCAAGTGACAGTGAGCTGAGCTCTCTAGAACCACCCTTCCTCCCTTAAGTTATTTCTTTCATGTGTTTTATCAGAGCAGTCAATAGTTAATACTCTGTAGGCTGCTCACTGGTTGCTGCTGATATGGTAGCTCATGTCATCTGCACAAGACATGTATATCTTCAGAAAGCAATAAAACCCAGACACCCCAAGAACCACAGCAATCTGCTCCGCAACAGTACATTTAACTTGTTTTTAAATTAAGTGAATGCCTTTGAATGTGTCTCTGTTCCGAACACAAAGGCTTATTATCTCAAACAAAATACAACCTCAGATAACACTGGCGGGTAAAAGCAGAGTGCCGTGTCTGCAGGAGAGTGATCTGAGTGATACATGGGTTATATTGTGTCTCCGTTATTCAGAATTCCTAGGCCTGAAACTCTCCCAGGCTGCTTCTGTGGAATGATTAGCGCATCTCAGAATAGTAAAGGAGGGCACGGTTGATGTCTGAAGTGACAGTGAGCTCAGCTCTCCTGTCAAATGCTGTATATCCTTCAGTGGCAAGAACCTCACAGCTCAGGGCTTTGTTGGCGGCAGGTATTATCTAAATGCAGTGCCGTGCCACTAAGAACCTGTGTACAAAGGGACTCAGTGTGCCGCTCTGGGGGCCTCAGTGTCACTGAGCTGAGGAAATCTCTTTTTTCTTCCTGTAAATTCGCCCTTGATGTTCAAGGGCTGAGACTGAACATGATCAAATAGCAATTAAGCCACAATGATCTAAGAATTATGTGACATGATGACTTGGGAAGGCTGGTCTGCTCCTGAAAGATAAATTGAGAAGAAGCAGGGAAGGGAGGGATGTGCATTCGGGGCAGAACAGATGCTGTGGTGTGGCAGATTGCAACCAGAAATCGAAGGCTCTCTTCCCTTTTAAACCAGCCTCCTCTCTGTACCTCCAGCTTTTACTTGGAGATCTGGGACCAGTGAGAGCAGGTTCTTCTCTCCCATACTCAGTGTAATGGTTTCCCATGCACAAGCACAACCTCACAAATGTGCTCCTCTCTTCAGCTGACATTTTCTAAATCCACCTATTCAAGATTATTGAATAGGGTTCAGAGCTAAACAAAGACTTTTCACCTGAAGAACTTCGGATGGCTGAGAAGCACCTTAAGAAATGTTCAACATCATTAGTCATTGGGGAAATGCAAATCAAAACAACCCTGAGATTTCACCTCACACCAGTCAGAATGGCTAAGATTAAAAACTCAGGAAACAGCAGGTGTTGGTGAGGATGTAGAGAAAGAGGAACACTCCTCCACTGCTGGTGGGATTGCAAGCTGGTACAAGCACTCTGGAAATCAGTCTGGCGGTTCCTCAGAAAACTGGACATGATACTTCTGGAGGACCCTGCCATACCACTCCTGGGCATATACCCAGAAGATTCCCCAGCATGCAATAAGGATACCTGCTCCACTATGTTCATAGCAGCCTTAATTATAATAGCCAGAAGCTGGAAAGAACCCAGATGTCCCTCAATGGAGGAATGGATACAAAAAATGTGGTATATATACACAACGGATTACTATTCATCCATTAGAAACAATGAGTTCATGAAATTCTTAGACAAATGGATGGAGCTGGAGAACATCATACTAAGTGAGGTGACCCAGTCTCAAAAAAATACCCATGGTATGCACTCACTGATAAGGGGATATTAGTCTAGAATCTTGGAACACCAAAGACACAATCCACATACCAAATGATGTCAGAGAAGAAGGAAGGAATGGAACCTGGTTCTGGAAAGGCTCAATGCATCAGTGTAGGGGAATACCAGAACAGGGAAGTGGGAAGTGGTGGATGGGGGAACAGGCGGAGGGAAAAGGGCATATGGGACCTTTGGGGGGGCGGGGAGACAGGAAAAGGGAAATGAAATGTAAATAAAGTATATATCCAATAAAAAAAACCTCAAACAACAACAACAACAAAAGATTATTGAAATGGTTTCCTAGCTAGATGGCTTAGTGCCTCCATTTCCCATTCCATTTAATCTATGCATCAATCTCCTCACTCATAGGCTAATGATCAGCTCAGAAACTGCCAAGAGCATCCCTTCAGATTTTTCCACAAACATCTTGCCTGCTGGTATTCAAAACTGACTATGACATAATACATTTACCTTTCTTTGCTACAGTTAAAATGAACCCTTAAGGATCTCCATTTGTATCCGTTACCTTTCTCATTACTGTGGCCAAATACACATGAAGCTAATGAATGGAGTAGCTAATATGGACTCACAGTTTGAGTAATTAGAGTCCTTCATTTCATGGAGAGTATGGACTGTGTGACATCTCAACAAAGCTGGAACTAGAGGATGAAAACAGAGCATGCTAATAACCTCAAGACTCACCCTCCCACACAATGACCCACTTCTTCCAGCTAGGCCCTATCTCTTAAAAGTGTCACAACCTCTTCTCCAGGCAGAGCTGCCAGCTATAAACTATACACTCAAATATATGAGCTGTGGAGGACACTTCATATTCAACACACACTCCTGCGACTTCAAGCGAGTCTCCAGAGACCCTGAGATGAAGATGTGTTGGTAGACAATTCACTGAGGAAACTGAACCCAGAGGAAAAGTCAATACAGATTTTAGCTTCCCATA
Organism: Apodemus agrarius; assembly: GCA_964023405.1. Taxonomy (NCBI): domain Eukaryota; kingdom Metazoa; phylum Chordata; class Mammalia; order Rodentia; family Muridae; genus Apodemus; species Apodemus agrarius. The sequence continues at coordinate 1,931,954 of OZ030013.1, forward strand.
TAGGTAGAGACAGAAGGATCAGTGGCATTGAAGGGCAGAGAAGCTCTGCAGCTTGTCCTGACCCAAGGAACACAGAGGTGATCCTACAGACTGCCCATCAGCTAATTACTGGTTAAGGCTGGAGTGGGTTTGTGGCAGGGAAGGAAAAATGTAACAGTCTGGGGTCTGACTCTGGAGTTCCAGGGAATCCTGAACCACTCCAAGGTCTAGAGCTATCAGAGACAAAGCACAAAGTGTGTGAAGAGGATAGCTGGGTAGGTATAAGTGCAAAGGAAAGGGCCCTGAGGCTTTAGGAGAACGTGGTGGGGCCTGGTGCACCCCATTTTGGTCTTGAAAGGTGAATGCTGAGGAAAGGACAGCTCTCCATAGCTGTTTCCCATGGACTGAAATATTCCCTTAGCTCACAAGACTCATTAAACTCAGACTCAGGAAGTTTACAAGGCTCACTAAGCCCCTCTTCACTGTCACATAAGAAATAATCTCAGGGGGCAAAGGGGAATCTTTGGTAGATTTGCCTGCAAGTTGTGTAGGAAACTCCAATGATGTGGGTTTTTTGTGAGTCATCACCTCTGCTGTGTAGAGGAGATACAGTTGCCAAGAGTTCCTATGTTCCCATCAGTAACCCCAAGAAACCCATTGTCTCACCAACCCAGACTTGGGTGGAGCTATTTCCTTCTGTCATCGGGGCTCTGTCTGGTGCATATAGATGTCTACTCCTGACTCCTCATGAAAAGTTAGAGGAACTCTTCACCAATTGCTCAAATATTAAACATCTTTCACAGCCCAGCTCAGAATCTTCTACAAACTTTTGCTAACCAACATATACTCACACACAAAGACATGGGATCACAGAGACAGGACAAGACACTTTATACCAGGCCCAGCTCATTACTAGTCTCAAACAAGGAAAACTCGTCTTGAAGAATGGTTGGGCCAGGAAAGCAGAGTACATGGCAACTTGGATCATGGTACGTATCATTGGAGGTCCAGGAGTCTGAATGAAAATGACTTAGGCCTCTTCATAAAGGATAGAATTTTAGCACCTACATTTCTAGTGAAAATTTCCAATTTCTTAGAAAGCATTGTAACTATATATGAGGCAGAAGCAAAACTAGAAACAGAAACTGTACCAGGAATTCAATCCAATGAATTAGTACCAACAGAGACATGAAAGGACAAGTGGTCTCAAACTGCATCCTGAGAGCTGACCAGGACCCAGCAATGAATTACAGCCTAAGACAGACTAGTCCAGCAAATAGTCAACATTGACATCCATCCAAGGTGGGGATCAAGGAGACTGATCTTGAGGTAGTCACATGCTGTAAGCCTGAAGAATGTGTTAAAGGCCTTGCTAAGAATCTCCTGTCTATTCTCCATTGTTCTGACTAGAATGCAGATGCTGCTGCCTGGTGCCCAGAGAATAAAAGTCGTGAGGTCAAAGGCAACAAAGAATAAAGAACACCTGATACAGCATAGAAAGGCTGCTAGTTACAAACCAGAAGAAATCAAGCTGTCTGACACCTTGATGTCAGGGCATCTAGCACATAAGGAAGAGTATTTCTGGCACTGAGCCTCTGCTTTGTGCCATTTTTTCCAGAGAAGCCTCAGGAAGCTAATGACAAGAAGCAGCAATTCTAACCTGCCTCAGAGATAGATGCTTGCAGTCTGCAGGGGGTGACTTAAAATGCATCACCACAATATGGAATCCTTCATTTTCCACCTAGGATGCAAGGAATCAGGGCTGGGACACGCACTGGTGCTCTCTTAGGAATAATTAGCAGGCAGAGAGACCTGGGGAATGGCCCATCAACAACTAAGATGATACAGTTTGTGCAATTAAGATCCAACCAAAATCCCACACTAGAGTAAGAAGAGAATGGGCCTGCATGGTCTCAGCTCTTAGACATGCGAAGATGGCTCAGCTTGATAACATAGATTCCTCAGCAGGAATAGGTGGCATCCCTCATGACTGACTTCATTAAGATTCTTCAAGTATTCCATATGGCATACAGGCTAGTGAGAAAACCTATTGGAAGGTGCAGTTGATGGATTTATTGAAAGGTTTATTGCCAAAGTTAAGAGCCATAATCCTTTTCTACTTATTTAGAAATATACTGATGCACTTGAGCCAAATCTGACAACATTCTGGCAGGCACTGAGAAAGTAGTTAAAAGACCTGATCTTAATTGGGTTAACTGCCAGCTGTCTGGAGACCTACCCAACCATGATCCCCTTTTCCTCTCACACCCAACCTCTATGTTTTACCTGTAGATGATATAGCTAAGACTTCAGGACATTTAGAGAGTGGGAAAAGAAAACAATTGCTCAGACCTTTGTCACTCTGAAGACTTTGACCCAAAGGAAACTGGTGAATGGAGGATAGAGGTATCTGTAAGTGGAGAAGTCAGGGACAAATTGGAGACTAAGGAGTAAAGAAGAAACTTTAATCAGGGAGGAAAGCTTCACATTTTGAAAGGGGTGAAAAGGGTTAGGAAGGAAGTAGGGAGGAGAAGAGAAGGGGAGGGGAGATGAGTGTGCGTCCTCTCAAAAATACACTAAAGACTTTACCCCTAGTGCCTGTGAGTATAACACTATTTGGAGATCAAGTCTTTATAGATATAATCAAGCAGAAATGAAGTCATTTTAGCTAAGCTACAACCAGTACAACTGGTATCTCTTAAGGCAAGGCAAAGTTGGACACAGACACAGAGGTAAGATCTTAGAGTGATAATTTCCATTAGCCAAAGAATACCAAAGGCTACATGAATCTGGAGGTGAGGAACGATTCCTAGGGATTTCAGAATGTGGATGCTCTTTTCCAGCATCTCCAGCCTGAACTCCCAGAGTCCAGAACCCAGAAAGAATAAGTTACGGTTAAGACTCATGGTACTTCTTATGGCAGCCCAAGAAACAAATAGAAGGAAAGTGATAAAGGATTGAACCAAGCTTCCCCACGCCCACTCCTTCACCATACTTCCATTCCATCTGCATCACAGGAAGTACTAGGAAAACATACAGAAATGTATAGACTAGATTGACAGTTGATGCCCTGTCTATAAGGAGCTGAGACCAAGTGGAGGGAAATAAAGTGTGAAGCAACATCACAACATCTTATTGGCTAGCTCATTGATGAATCAATCAGTTGGTAAACTGATTAATTCATGCCCATAATCTCTAACACTTACATATACACTCAGGGTACACACATCTCTGGTGAGAGCATTTCCGTTTTGGAATTGGAACAGCTATTGATCAGAAAATATAAACTAGGCATTGGATCACTGACAAAGCAAGATGCAAATGGAGAATATAGGAATGGAGAAAGAAAAAGAAAGACACACAAGGAAGAGTACTGTAGTGGTTTGAATAAGAATAGCCCTTGACCTGAGACTGCAGGAATAAGGGTCCTGAGTGGTGAGGAATGGGTATGAGAAATAATGAACACAAAAGCAATGGATCCTGTATAAGCTGATGACTTATGCCAAGTGTCTTAGGGTTTACCTGCTGTCAACAGACACCATGACCAAGGCAAGTCTTATAAAGGACAACATTTAATTGGGGCTGGCTTATAGGTTCAGAGATTCAGTCCAGTATCATCAAGATGGGAACATGGCAGCATCCAGGCAGGCATGGTACAGGAGGAGCTGAGAGTTCTACATCTTCATCTAAAGGCTGCTAAAAGAATATTGGCTTCCAGGCAGCTAGGGTGAGGGACTTAAAGCCCACACCCACAGTGACACACCTATCCCAACAAGGCCACACCTACTCCAACAGGGCCACACCTTCTAATAGTGTCATTCCTGGGTCAAGTACATACAAACCATCACACCAGGAAAGTTTATTAAGAAATACAATGGCCTCTATACTATTTGCAAGAGGGGAAATCGCCAAGGTTGGTAGAGTTAGACAATGTTGGCACAGAGAACACAGGATATCTCAGACTTAACTCCCTAAGGACTCCCTAAGGACTAATAACCACAGCCCAGGGAAAGAGTCATGTTCCCCAAACCCACAACCTTGACTCCTCTGACCCACTGGCTCCAGCATGAGACCAACTTTGTCAAGTTTATTCCTGATCCCAGATCTAAAGTTCTCTTTTCCCTTTCATCAGGGCCTGTGAGAAAGTTGTGGGTTGGTGTGGCTCCTCAGAGGCTCCAATGGACCTGTGTGTTTGGATATTTGGTCCCCAGTTGGTAGAACTGTTTGAGAAGGAGTAGGAGGCCTGGCCTTGTTGGAGAAGCTGTGTCACTGAGGGTGCACTTTTAGGTTTCTCACAGCCATGGAAAAGGAACTAAGACAAGTTCTGTGGGATAGCAGGAGCAGAGCTCTGCGTGACATAGCAACAAGCTGAGGGGTTGATGCAGTCTAGAAACTCCCAATGCAGAGAAAGCACAGGACTCTGAAGAGCTCTGGAAGAATTGTCTGTGCTGCCCCTTTGATTTTGGATGTCTACACTCTTCTGAGAATACATTTCTGGTGCTTTAAGCTCCCTGACTTGTGGCAATTTCATTCAGCCCCTCTTAAAACACCAACACGTGAAAACAGTTTAACAGGCCCACTTAAGTATCAGGTCTGTTTTTTTTTCTCCTTGGTACTTGAGGTATGAGCTCAGTCCTAGGAGATTACATACAATTGTAGACCTTGTCTAGTAGAGATGCAGATAATTCTTATCTAATAAAAAGACAAGCCTAAAAGATTTCGATTTTTTTTTTTTTTTTGGTTTTTTGAGACAGAGTTTCTCTGTGTAGCCCTGGCTGTCCTGGGACTCACTCTGTAGACCAGGCTGGCCTCAAACTCAGAAATCTGCCTGCCTCTGCCTCCCAAGTGCTGGGATTAAAGGCGTGCGCAACCACCGTCCAGCAGATTTTGATTTTTTTTTTTTTTTTGGCCTCATAGGACACTAATACATTTTGTTCCAAACTAATAAGCAAAATTTTTTTTCTGGTAGAAATAATTCCTCTCATTTCTCATTCGAATTGTTTCCCACTTTTCTGTTTCTTTAGTAGAAATCTGGATTAAGCTTTTACACTGCTTCATTCTATATGAGAGTCACTTTTTACGTTTTTGAGAATCACAACTTTACCAACACCCTGATCTTCAAGTCTGCACATGATCATGAGCTGGTCTACATCAATGTTCCTCTAAAAATAGGAAAGTCTTTCCTTCAAAAATCTTTCTTCCTGTCAGGGGCCTATACATCCCATACTTGTTGGGGGCAGCTCATAACTGCTTTCAGGCTATCTGCTCTCTTATTGGATATATACCATCAAGAAGTTTCTCTGGCTAACACAAAATCCCCTCCTATCACTTGTTTAGTGATTTGACTTGTGATTTCTTGACAAACACAAAAGTCTTACTGACAGCTCTTAGGGCATGTCTAGTTTTATGTTATGAGTCTCAGCATGGACTCGTGAGTTCTGGATGAATTTAAACACACTACTGCACATTCCTAATACTCCACTTTACTGTCTGCGTGACTGATATTGATAACAAACTTCATCATCGTAGACCATGGGCCACTGAGCAAAGTGGCCAACTTCTTAATCAGACTGGCTATGCCACCTTGCAAAAGAATCCATCATGAAGAGCCTGTTGATATTTCTTTATAGAAAGATGTGAGGGAGGTCAGTGGACCCCTACTGAGGTTCCAGATGCTCCTGCTAGCCATTTGCATGCAATTTTGCACTAAGTTTGTGTAGCCTAGAGTAACAGAAGGTGCTACAGTTTATAGAATAGGAGCTCCATTTGTATAGTTATATGGAAGTCATTAATTACTCTGGGTGAAAACTTTCTAGAGTGGATGCTTTGGGGTCACCTACACTCTTTTAGGGAAACCCCTAACTACTGCTCCACAAGTAAACCAATAAACTCACTGGTTTCCCAGTGTGAACTGTACCTTGGTTTGTTACTAGGACCTTACTGGGGTGGGGGAAGGATAGACATTGTTTGCATCTCCCCAGGAAAGGAATTCTTACAACTTGATTTGAGATTCCTGTAAATAGCATGTAAATGTACAATTCCTGTAACACATGCTGCACAATTGGCAAAGATAAACTGTTATTGTTAATGGCCATGCAGAAAATAAAGAGACACACAATTACACAGCTCTCACCTCAAAGGGAGTAAGTAATAATTTACTCTGGAGACAAAATCAAGTATGGCCATATATTAATCTGGGTTCTCTAGAGTAACAGAACTTATAGAATGAATCGTGTGTGTGTGTGTGTGTGTGTGTGTGTGTGTGTGTATGTGTGTGTGTGTGTGTGAGAGAGAGAGAGAGAGAGAGAGAGAGAGAGAGAGAGAGAGAGAGAGAGAGAGGATTTATTAGTATGAATTACAGGCTGTGGTCTAGCTAATCCAGCAATGGCTGCCTATGAATAAAAGGTCCAATAATCCAGTGAACATTCAGCCCACAAGGCTGGATGACTCAGTTGGTCTTCAAGTAAATGCCAGAATCCCAAAGACCTAAACTCTAATGCCAGAGAAGGAATGGACTTGCTATTGAGGTGAGAGCAAACAGACAAAGAGAAAAACTTCCTTCTTCCATGTCCTTATCTGGGCTTCCAGTAGGGGCATGTCCCAGATTAGAGGAATGTCTTCCCTTCTCAAAAGTCCAGATTAGAAGTGGATCCTCCAAGTTCACATTAAGCAAAAATCCTTCACAGGTGTGCCCTTCCAGTTTTGGGTTATAGTAAATTTCAGATGTAGTCATGTTGACAACCAAGAATAGTCATCCCATCCTAGAGTCACGGATGTAGTTTACCTCAAAATCCATGTTCCAAAGTGGAAGCAGTTCATAAAGTTGTATAGCTTTATACAACAAAGAAAGTCATAAATTCAGGCAAGTTTAAAATAGAATGGTTGGTACATCAAAGAAGCATTTACAGCAGGATGGAGAAAGTCTTGCTACAGGCTCAGAGACAGGGTTTTGGGTTAATGGAAGCTAGTGGTCTGTTAAGTTGATAGATTTTTTATAGGGTTTTATCTATCAGTCACAGGATGTTAGTTTCCTACACACGAGACGGGCAAGAAATGGCTGTTCAGGGAGCAATAGTTAGCCCAAAATAATTAGTCTCTGGATCTGCAACACTCCACTCTCTCTCTCTCTCCACACCACTGCAGTTGAAATCAGCCAGTCTTTGCAGACGCAGCTCCATTCCAAGGATTCTCATTGGCACTTTTGTTATTATCAAACTATTTATTTTAAATAATGATTCAAGGTGTGTGTGTGTGTGTGTGTGTGTGAGAGAGAGAGAGAGAGAGAGAGAGAGAGAGAGAGAGAGAGAGAGAGAGAGAGAACCAGAAGTTAGATGAGAAGAAAATCCTTCTGGGGATGTAAAGAAATAGAGAGTCACACACACACACACACACACACACACACACAGAGAGAGAGAGAGAGAGAGAGAGAGAGAGAGAGAGAGAGAGAGAGAGAGAGAGAGAACCTGAAGTTAGATGAGAAGAAAATCCTGGGGATGAAAAGAAATAGATTGTAAGAAAAACTCATTATAATTCTTGACTGATATGCAGGATGTTTGTAGGAATAAGAGAGGTGAACTGTCTGAAGACACTCTTTCCCAGCTGGGCCTCCTGGACTAGAACCCTTTTTTACCTGAGTACAAGATAATAATTACTTATTAATATGTTGCAAATTGTTAGTTATTAATATGTTACAAATCACAAGGAACAATCTCTATTGTGGCTTTCCCCTCTTAGATCACACTGTTTTCAACACTCATTTCAGATCTTAGAGCTTAAATTCTAACACAGCTACCTACACTGCACAGCTTGCTTCGTAATTATTATTATACACCTCATGTTGAAAACACACATTCAACATGAAAATTTATGGAAATATAATGCAAAATAGGATGCTTTAAGATTAGGCAGATAGAGAACATTGTTAAGTATTTCTCTCCAAAGCATTTTTTATTATTTATACACTCCTCCCAGAAACTTAACTTGGTAAATATTGATTGAACTACAAATGTTCTCACCAACTCTTTTGAAAGTTGAGAATTCTAAAAATAGGATAGTGGCATTCTGAGGAAAAGAAAAGAAACATTTTAAAGAAATTAAAGAAACTTAAAAAAACAAAAACAAAAACAAAAAACTTCCACCAGACATGGTGGGTCACCCCTTTATTTCCAGCACTCGTGAGGCAGAAGCAAGCAGATTCGTGTCTGTTTGAGGCCAGCCTGGTCTACAAAGTGAGTTCTAGGACAGCCAGGGCAGTTACAGAGAAACCTTGTCTTGAAAAAAAAAATCCAGCCAGGCGGTGGTGGCGCATGCCTGTAATCCCAGCACTCTGGGAGGCAGAGGCAGGCAGATTTCTGAGTTCGAGGCCAGCCTGGTCTACAGAGTGAGTTCCAGGACAGCCAAGGCTATACAGAGAAACCCTGTCTCAAAAAAGTCAAATCAAAAAATAACAAAAAAAAAAAGAAAGAAAGAAAGAAAGAAAGGAAGAAAGGAAAGAAGGAAGGAAGGAAGGAAGGAAGAAAGAAAGAAAGAAAGAAAGAAAGAAGAAAGAAAAAGAAATCCAACAACCATTACCATCACAACAAGAACTTTAAAACTTGGATATGGGTGGAAAATACAAGAAGCTTCAAAAATATATGATACCAGTGAGAGGTTCCTCATACATACCACCATGAAATGTCCTTTAGCTAGGGGGAGAGGATAATGCATTCCAACTTCTGCTATGAATATAATTTTCTTAGTGGCTTCAAAGACAACAACCTTCCAAAACTTTTTAAAAATCCTTCATCTCCCATATCTGTTTCTCTACAACACCTCCTCCCTTTGCCTTATGTTTCTTTTGTTACTGCTGATGTATTGTATTTATTGTATCTGCCCTTCCCCCAAAATAAAACACACACACAAACCACAACAAAATAAAGCATAGAAAAGCATCTTGTCATCAAAGCTGTAATGTGTCCCAGTGTGTCCCACAGTATACTACACTCTGTTCGCACACCTTCAATGTGCATTGCAATGAGTCTCTGGTCTGGTTGGAGATCTCTGGATTCTGCCACACCATCAATATTAGATCCTCATCAGGACTCCTCCCAGCTATCCTATGCTTGCCCTGTGTCAGAGAGATCCCACAGCTTTGGATCAGCAGACTGGTCCTTTCATGCATCCCAGGCATTCACAGATGATACCGATTTTTGATAGGCCAATTCAGAACCCTAGATCTGGGCCTGGGTGGTAGCTGAGCTGGTCAAGTCTTAGGCTCCCCCTTATCTACACTACCAGGGCAAGCTCTCCAGCACTGCCCCAGCACAGTCATCCAATGCCACCATCGGCAGAAGGCAGTGTCAGCTCTCCTAGTACCATGCCATTTGAGCTGGCTTACCTGCACCCATGCCTTCAGAGCCAGCTCCACTGTGGTGCCTACTCCCAGGTTTGGGGCCCGCTCTCCCAAATGCTATAGGCTGTGAGGGACTGGGCCAGTTCTGCTCTCACACCTTTGGGGCTAGCTATGCTTTTGCCATCAGGGGCAGCTCTACTGTATTACCAAGGTGAGGCTCAGAGCCCTGATCTTCAGTTCTCATGACCCCAGGGTCAGCTCTCCCAGTTACAGGTGAAGTAGGAAGGAGGACGGCAACACCCCTGACCCTCTATACCTCATGCCAGATAAGTGGTGGGGCCAGAATTCCCACATTTTTACCCTGGGGGTTGGCTCACCTATACATCCCCTCCACCAAGGCCAGCACTACTGTGTTGCCCAGAAGAGGGACAGGACCAGATCATCTACTGTCATGATCCCAGGGCCAGTCCTCTAGAATGCAGCAGGTGAGGGGTGAGTTGGGGGAAGGCACCATACACACACTCACACCACCTCGCAGCAAACAAGTGGCAATGTCAGCTCTCCTAAGCTCTAGTCCTCAGGGCTGGGTCACCTGTCTCCCCCCGCCCCCCAACTCCTGCCACAAGGATCCACTCTGCTGTGCTGTTTAGGTGAGGTGCAGGGTCCTTCTCCCAAGTGCTGCAGCTGGTGGGGGGAAGGGTTAGCTTTCTCAGGCTCAGGACCCTGTGGTCAGCTTTCCCCGACTGCTAGAGGTGGCCACCTCTGAGTCCGTGTCACCCCATGGCAGATATGTGGCAGCGTCAGCTTTTCCACATTCATGTCCTAGGGACTGGCTCACCCACACCCCAGCTTCCAGGGCCAGCTCTATTGTGCTATCTGGGCAACGCTCTCCTGAGTGCTGCGACAAATTGGAGACAGCTCTCCAGAGCATCAAATTCAGCGAGGGGTGGGGCTAGCTAGGTACAGCCCCTGGACATCCATGTGGTCCCTGGTGGCTGCCCTTACCAGGGACATCCTCATATTCTCTAGTGGTAACAAGAGCTACAGACATTGACATCAATCCCTGCCCCTCTGTAGTCACAGACTCAGTCATGGCCCTCAATGGCAACTCCAGCTGGGACCTCACTATGGCCTCAGACATTGGGCCTGGGCACTCTTAATAAGATACTCCTCTCTACTGTCAAGTCTCCAGTTCCATCTCTTTTCATAATGCTCAAGTGACTCCACTTCTCTTTCTCCCCCATCTGACCATACAATTGCATACTTGCATATTGTAGTGGCTACCACCGCGGGCTGGCCATGCAGCAGGCAGGTGCCTGGGTGACATCCTCCATCCGTGCTGCATGGTATGGCAGCAAGCTGGTGTCTATGGCCCAAATGTGCCATGAACTAGAGGGCAGGTCTGTGGGTGGCATGACATTCTATAGTTATCTGTCTTCCTCATCCTGGGCTGCATTGCCTGGATTTGATTTGATTTGATGAGTTCTAGGTATAAAATTCCTCTGTCTGTCTTCTCCGGGTGTTCTCTAGCAAGGACACTGACAGTTTCTTCCCCAGTGCTTCTCACAGTAGAACAAAAAAAAAAAAAAAAAAAAAAAAACCACCAATAGTCCAGCAGCCCAACCTTGTGAGGTTGGGGAACAGAACATTTTATTGTGCTAAGTCCTGACTGGCAAACTAGTCAATAAGGAGAGACATTTGTTTATGAATAGGTTATTTCTGACCTGACACAGTTTAATAGTACTGTTAGGATCAAAAGAAAGAAAGAATAGTCCACACTAATTCTTTTCCCTCTTGACTGTGATTGGCTGAGGGTGATCATGTATCAAGCACCATGCCAGATAATTTATAAACAAAATTTTTCTGCCCTCTAAGTATAAACCATCACAAGAAAAGACTCATTCCTGTTTTGAGCCATGTCATTATAGGTAAAATGTCAGCGACTGAGCCAACTTATCCTATCCCAAGGATGGCCAAAACCCAGGGCCTGAAGGAGGGACCTTGAGGTAGCCAGCCTATCCTTAGGAAGCATGTAAATAGTGCTTGTGCCCATTCCAGCTGCAATTTTGTGTTGGTTGTTATAGAAGCTGTCTTATTTAATCCACACCATTCTTGCCAGTATATCTACTCTTCTCAGGAAGTAATGACTGTTAACTCTTTTTCCTTCTCTACTGGGATCCACTTCAGATCCTTATGCTGATACCTACTCTGCTTCCAGTGACGGTTTTAGGAGCTGAGGCTTAGAGGAGGTGGTGACTGGATCATGAAGGTAGAGTCTTTATGACCCAAATGAGTAGTCAGGGAAAGTTGCCTTGACCCTTTTACCACATGAAAACACAGCAAAAAGTCACCATCTGTGAGTCAGTAAATAGTCCTTCAGCAGATATAAATTCTGCTAGGAATAATAATAATAATAATAATAATAATAATAATAATAATAATAAATAAACATAATTAATCCTCTCAGTCTCCATGATGTGGAAAATAAACCTCTCCTGTTCATAAGGTACCAAGTTTGTCGAGTTTACTATAGAGGTCAGCATGGACTATGACATTTTAATCTATGGCCCTCAAATCATGCTCTTTTTTTTCTTTTGATCCTATCAGGCCTATTAAATTATGTCAGGACAGAAATAACCTATTCATGAACAAATGTCTCTCCTTATTGACTAGTTTGCCATTCTATACTCTGCTCCTTGAAAGCCACTGCTCTTAAATTCAATGGTCATAAGTTGTCTTAGACACAGTTTTCAGTGAATTATTACCTTTGTTGCTAAAATTTCTCCCCTTAAGGAACCAATGTAAAAAATACCTACCCTTCCTTCTAGGGTACCAACTTCAAACCAAGGCACTATCCCACCAAAGTTCACCCAGGAGAACTAATGAGTTTATTAGGATTACTTATCAAGTAATGGATAAGTCTGGGTCCAGGGCAAGAACATAGTTGTCCTTAAAGCAGCCACACTGGAAGGTGTGAATCCAGCTGGGATGATGGTTCTGCCCATGGCTGTATAGATGAAAGCCCGGCTTCATCCTTCCTCACTTATACCCTTTAGCACACCTTCCACCCACAGAGACCCCAAGGCCATGTGCAATCAAGATAGAATTGTGTACAAGTGTATACTCACTCGGGTAAGGGCCCCATGATCCTTCTATAGCCACCTTCTAGGGTGACATCAACAAGCCTAGCAATGATCTTTGGTAAGGAAGCCCTGCTGAATTTCTGAAGATGAAAACAGCTTGGTTTATACTGTAAGCGTTAGAGGATAGTCTTGTACAAAAGCTTTCTATTGTGGAATCTTTTCTCAACCGATCTCAAAAAAATGTTAGCTTCATTGACAGTAAAAGATTAACCTTGCACACTTCAAAGAGAGGCTTGGCCCTCTCTCTGTCACTGGAAGATAACCTCTAAACCTCTGGAATATGCTGTCTGATAAGCATGTATTTATTTGTTTAGTTGGGTCAGGCTAGATCATGCTAACATTGACATTGATGGTAGAGGCTTCAGCTTTTATCAGCTTGGCCTCTGGTGGGCAGCTGGAGCTGTCAATCTTGTCTGTGTGACTAACTCTTTATACCGTCCTTGGCACTGATGACTGGGGAGCTTCCTAAGCCTGTTGAAAATTATTTTATGGCTCTTGCCATGCCCTTGCTGGGAGAATCAAGTATTGTCTACATAAGTAGACAAGATGGTGGCAGCTGAAAAGTCTGTGCTTGGTGTCTCCCCGTCCACTATCCTATGCATCATGTTCCCTATGGATTTTAATCTGCATCTTCAACTCTAATAGGCTGCATCTAGGAACAGGAGCTATGCTCACTTTAGTGGGCACTTCTAGCATGTCACTGAGCCTAGGATAGTCTTGGCAATGGCCAAGTGCATTCCCTTGGGGTTCCAGATTAAATGTCCTATCTAAGAGGCCCTCCTAGAGTTAATCTCACACAGCTGCGGCTTCCCTTGTCTGCTCTCAGATCTGTAACAGCAGTTCATATTTCTCTCCTAAGATCCCTGGACCAGAGTTACCTCATTCCTTGTTTGTCTCCTGTCTGTCTCATGGGATCTTCAAACTGCCAAACTGGCAAGTTGTCTGGTCCCCAGGTTTCTTCTTCCTTCTCTATTCTTTGTCTTCTACTCTTTAATCAGTTGAAAACCTATTACTTCCCTGAGGGTATGAACTCTTCCAGCTCTGAAACCCAAGCATCCAGCAGAGGGACTCACAAATATCTAGCTTTCAGTACATTTTGGTAAAAAGATTAGAAGGCTCTGTACATAGTCTCCCATGTAAGTAAATTTCACTTTGAATTGACAAGAACACAGCTATTTTTTGAATATGAAAACAAGAATTTTCGTTTAAAATTTTAAAATAAAGGTGAGTCATTAAACAATACAGCTACTTTATATGCAGAAGAGATACACTTTGTCACAAATGGAGTTTAAATTGCAGTTTATTCAAAGGAAATGACCGTTGTACCTACTTCAGTTTACTGAAATATATGCAGAGGCTAACATAAAAACAAAACAAAAGCAAGAAGAAACCACTGTTGTTCAAATGAGGTTAGTATACTAAATGTCTAAGTACCTGCGAATTCCAAGCTGTGATGCCCCAGGAGTCAATCCCATGATTACCAGGCTGTGAGAAGACTTTACTTGCTGAGAAGTCCTTTCCCTGCCCACCTGTCAGGGGGTCATCTGTTTCACTTACCTTAAAATTTCATCATTGAGCTGACTTTGTTAAGGGTATGGATAGAACCACAGAGAGGTGGACAGCTGGCTGTACTGTATAAGAAATCAAGGCATTCTAATGTAGAAATGTGGTCAGAAGTGACATGGACCAAGAAGGCTACATACTGATGTTCATGACGACAACAACAACAACAACATCTATCTAGGTACTAAAGCATTATTCTACCATGGAATAAACACCTCTAGGCACTGCTCTGCCCATGCACACCCCAACCCAGTGTGCCCTCCCCAACCCATACACACTAATTTCTTAGGTGATAAAGATCATTGGTTTCTTGCCTCTAGTTCACTTCCAGAAGTTGCCACACAATATACATCTACTATTTGTGACCACCTCTAAGAGGACCTATGTAAATGTTGCTTTTATTTCCTCACATGGAGGAATGAGATAAGAGCCTCTGAGGGCCCAGAGCTCTTTGTTCTAACTAGCCCTAGGCCTAGGCCTAGAAGCTTCTAGCCTCTGTACAATCCAGTCTTCCAAGCTGACTAATTCAATGCTTTCTCTTGGCTTCTGCCTGAATTGCTCTGCCTGGCTTCATCCTAACTTTGTCAATATGTTCTAATTTTCTGGTTCCTTGTCATTCTGTCTTGTTCAGTCTTTGCCCACATCTTTAAAAGTGTTTAACAACATGTCTCTTTAGAACTATCCCAATAAAACTGCCACACACAAACACAGTCATATACACATACATTTCTCTCTCTCTCTCTCTCTCTCTCTCTCTCTCTCTCTCTCTCTCTCTCTCTCTCCTCTTAAGTTGCTTATATTTCCAGTGCTGTGAGCTGCATGTATCCTATCTGTGATTCATTCTGTCAAATCTTTCTATGATTTTATGATTCGTCCCTTTGTCTGTCTCTGAGTTAAAATATGGCTACTTCCTTCTACAAACTAACCTTACCTCCATTGTTAGGGATTAAAGGTGTATACTAAGGGTATGTTTATATTCCAGCCAGATCATACTATAATCCAGGGCATATCTGCATTCCGGCAGGATCATATTTGGATGTCATCCTTTGCCAAATCAGCCATATTGCTAGATTAAAATTCCTCTGTTGAGCTATTGTGCTTGGGATCAGATGCACTGGGTTCAGCCTATCTCCCTATCATTTTAAGTGAGTGTGAGTGTGTGTGTGTGTGTGTGTGTGTGTGTGTGTGTGTGTGTTTAAGCCAGAGGCCAATGTTGCGTGTCTCTCTCCACCTTAGTTTGAAACATGCTCTCATGCTCTCACTGAACCTGGAGTGTGCTCTTTCGGCTACACTGGTTGAGTAAAAAGCGCCAGGGGTCTTCTGTCTCCTACCCATTCCCCAGCCTCATTTTGACTCCATATGTATCTGTGGGACCTTAGACAAGTGACTTAAGGACATCAGCCTCAGCCTTCTGGTCTGTGAGAGGACTCACAGTGGTAGCTAGCTCATTCATTGTTGTGAGGGCTTAACGGAGTTGTGTGAAGTATATATGAAGACAGGTGGACCTACATAAACAGCTTCAGAGAGGCCACTGTTCTCATCACTCACTTCTACTTGCTTCCCTTTGGTGGATCTTCAGCTTGTGACTCAGTTTCTTTATTAAGCCCTCTAACTCATCGGCATTCATTTTAGTTAAAATGGCAGATACATAGTTTCCAGTGTTCTAGTTTCTCTGTTCCTGTGACAAAATACTAAGCAAAAGAACTGAAGGGAGAAAAGGTTTCTTTGGCTTACAGTTTACAGTCTGTCTTAGTTGCTGTTTCATTGCTGTGAAGAGACACTATGATTAAAGCAACTGTTATAAAAGAAAGCATTTAATTGGAGGCCTGCTTACAGTCTCAGAGGTATCATCATGCCAGGGAGTAGAGGTGGAGTTTGAAAAGTAGCTGAGAGTTCTCCATCCT
Source organism: Apodemus agrarius (assembly GCA_964023405.1). Taxonomy (NCBI): domain Eukaryota; kingdom Metazoa; phylum Chordata; class Mammalia; order Rodentia; family Muridae; genus Apodemus; species Apodemus agrarius. Next base: position 1,947,874 of record OZ030013.1, read on the forward strand.
GATCTGAGAGGGAGGGAGAGAGGCAAAAAGGGAGAGAGGGAAACTGAGAGAGAAAGAGAGAAGACGAGGCTTGGTGTAGGCTTTCAAAGTCCACCCCCAGGAACATACTTCCTCCCAAAAGGCCAAACCTTCTAAAATAGTGCCATTCCACAATGAGAAAGCATTCAAACATATGAGCCTATGGGGTCCATTCTTGCTCAAACCCCCAAACAGGTCAGTATCTAAACAAGCCAGCAGGACTTCCAGAAAGGCTCTGAGGTTAGAGAGCCTCATTCTGCTTCCAGTTCATTCTCTCTGTTTCATGCTTGCCTTTGAAGATCTGAGTTCTCACTCTCCACTCCCACTGCCATGTCTGCCCGCCATGCTGAGCTCTTACCAACTCTTGAGAATTAACCATAAATAGTTTCTTTCTTCTGTAAGTTGCCTCAGTTATGGTATTTTATCACAGTAACAGAGAAGTGACTAATATAGGAGAACAGTCAGCTCACCACTTAAGGGCATACATATTTTATCATGGAGAGGAAACCATAGCAATGGCTGGTTTATATCTAAGCAAACAGAAACAGGGAAAGGAGATTCCTGGACTCATCTGACTTTCTCTTTTCTCCCATTTTATTCACTTTGAGGTTCCAGTACATAGGATGATGCACACTCAGGGTGGATCTCTTTAGTTACCAGTGCAAACACCTTCAAAGACATGCCTAGAAGTGTCTCTCAAAGGTGATTCCAAATCTAGTCAAAGTGACATGAAGATTGACTTTCACACAAGGCAATCTAATGACTGGATTTTCCGTGTACTGTAATCAGTGGCTCCTAGAATCTTCTACCTTACCTGTGTATATTTACTTGTATACGGCCTGCTGGGCCCTGGATGCCATCCTGCTCATCTGGACCATGAACAAAAAAAAAGTCACAAGCCCAAGCTGAGACTGTGCTCATTCTCAAGGCTGGGCCACCCTGGCTACTCACCTTCTATGATTCTGCTCAGTTACCCAACAGGAAAAATAGGGCAAGAGGAGGGGAATGAATATAAAATGTATGCCAGAGGTACTCTGATATGTACAGTGTTCCTTGCCTGGTACAAATAACATTTTCTGTTACATTTATCTTAATCAAAGTTTCTTCATCTAAACAGAAGTAAAGCTACTTAAGTTAGCTTAAGAATAAATAAAAATGCATTGGAAGGAAATAGGGGTGTTAGAGCTTTAATATGATTTGATTTGAGACAGTTTGAAATTTGATTACTATGCGGTCGTGGTGTTGGGAGGCAAAGGCTTTAAGAGATGAAAGGTTCACTAAGGGATCGGGCTAATTCTTGCAGGACTAAAGCTATTAGGAGTAGGTTGCTAAGAGGAGATTGCATCTTCTTGCCTTTTAGGCACCTCCCTGGTCTCTGGAACAAAGTCTTTCTAAATTTTCCAGCAAATATTCTGCTTATTTGAGAAAAACAAATCTACAGCCTCATCTTTATTTTCTCTCACTCTGATGGGTCTGATGGTTATTCTCTATAAGCTCTGTAAATATGGCTTGATCAACTCTTTCCCCATAGGAAATTTCAGGGACCATCTACTGGTTAAAATGTCTAATTTCTCATTATAACATTCCTGATGCTTCAATTTAGAAGCTTCCAGCCTTTCCAGCCCATTTTCTGTATGTGTCTAAGCTGTCCTACTTTTTCTAAACAGTCAGAGCTTTCTAAAAGTCCATGCCAGGTTTTTTGAATGTGTAGCTTTGGCTACACTGTTGCCCCTACCAGTTTCTCCAGTTAGATCACTTACCTCTGACTTCTGCTGTTTCTGCTCACAGGACTAAACTGCATCTCCTGCCTTTGCTGCATGGCTGGTTTGCTCCGATGGATTGGGAAAGTATGTCACTTTCAAGCACCTCCTATCTTCACCACATAGTGTGAAGAAACTGGAAAGCCATGGCTTGAAGGCAAAGACTGGAGCCACACATAGAAGGCCCTGAGTCCATGAGTGACTGTGTGGAGCATGCTACACATCTATGACATGAAAGAGAGGGTAAGTTTTGTTGGACAAAGTCCCCGAGTACGCGGTTCATAAGAACATTTCACTTTCTTTAAAAAGCACTTCTGAGACTGCTCCATTTTATGACACTTTTAGACAATGACCCCTCTGTTGTCGACACTTCCTTTCTAGCACTGTTGGTGGTACTCACCATTTAATTGTTTAGCCTTATGAGTACAAGTTAGTGTGTTTTGTCTCTCTTTCTGGAATGTAAATGTTTGATAACAGGTGTGGAGGTCTCTTACTGCACTTTCATCTTTGCTAGGTGAATTTCAGGGGTGGGTGCTGCTACCCACTATACACTCTTAAGTGGAACTTTTGTCTAGTGAGCTAGGGTGAAAAGCAAGAAGGGTACTTGTAAGGTTGAAGAGGTGGCTTAGAGGTTAAGAGCCTGTATTGCATTTGCAGTGGGTTCAAATGTCCAGAACTCCAGCTCTAGGAGATCCGAAGCCTTCTTCAGTGGGGCTCTACACCTACACAATTAGAAATAATCTTTGTTTTGTTTGGATTTTTATTTGTTTTTGTTTTTAAGTCAAAGAGGTTCTGAATTTCTTATCTTCTCCTTTAGGTCAAGGGAATCTCATCAAGAGTCAATAAGACTTGAAAAACCCCTAGTCACACTAACAGAAATCCACCTAAAATGTAAACATTTCAGAGCTCAACAACATGTTAAATGCCAAATACCATAAGCACTCCATAAACTATAACCAATCAGCATCATTCCAAAATGTCACTCCCCAAACTATGACCAAATCAGCATCGGTCTAAAATGTCCTAAATCCCAAAATTGATGACTACTCCCCAAGCTATAAATAAATCAGCTTCAGTTCAAGACATAAAAATGGATGGTTTATAAGGTTTTAGAGTATTTTAAATTCTAGATTTTCAAATCTAATGTTTTACTGACTTGTACACGTAGCAGTGTGGAGGGTTATGGCCTACGGGCTAAAAGGCACTTGGCAATTAGAATGCCTACACAAGATTTGTCTTTCAAATATGGTTTATTTACATAAACATTCGGGAGCAGGGAAGGGTTGTTTGGGCAGAAACACTGCTGTGCAGGGAGTGATCCACTGGGAAATCTTCTCATAGGTTTGATCTTCATCTACCATGAAGTCCTTCAGCTATGGCCCTTGTGAGCATGGGCCAGGAGCCATCCCAGATGGGCCTGTGTGGGCCCAGTGACAGTGCCGAAGTTCAGCGGTCACTGAGGCCAGGGCCATACAGTGTCAAGTCTTCTTGCTGATGGGTATCTACAGAGGCTAGAGAAGCCTTGTCTCTGGAGTATGACATTTTGATCCTAGAGACAATTCCCATTAGATGGTAGTTTTGTACTATCAGGGTTCACAGCTTGTGCCTAGTTGACCAGCATAGGAAGTGACTCCCATGGGGAGTATTTCATAGGTATAGTAAAACCTGTCCTGGGCTTGACTTGCCAAGCTGCCAGCTGGCCTGGCTCCCACCCGAGCTGCCTGGTGGCTAATTTCTATCTCATGTGCATTACATTATTGCAAGTCACACAAAATGGTTACTCAGTTACACAATTTCTTTAAACTTATATTCCTAACAATCAGTCAGTTGGAGCAGGCACCTATAAATCAGGACTCTGACCATTCATTAGATGCCAGGACTGAGGCTGACTTTGGCTTGTGATACTTTGGGTATCACAGGCCACCAGAAGGAAGGCAGAGAAAGCATGATGGATGTCTTACCATTTGAGGTGTGATGGTATATACATGGGGAGAATCTAAATGGGGAACTAGATAAATAGGTTTAAACTCAGAGAAAGCAAGGAAAGGAAGTATAAATCTGAAATGTATTGACTGGAGCACTGGCAGCAGATTAAATCATACAGGGAAATTTGTGGAGTAAAAGAAAAGGATGAGATCTTTAAAACTCTTAGTGACCATTCAGGGCAGGCAAGCCAGTCAAACAGACTGGGGGCGAAACACGAGTGGAAAGGCAATAGGCCTAAAGAAGAGGGCATTTTCAACAAGTAATTAGAAATCTTGAGAGAGGTAGCATTGGGAAGCAAAATGTTCCCTGGCCTTAGTAAGGGCAGAAGACAGCAGAGGTGACTGGCAAATGCAGTTTCCCTGAATGAAAGCAAAGTGAACGTTGGAAACAGCAGGGGTCGGGAGAGGAGGTGGGGGGGGGGGTTGGGGTGGGAGGGAAGAAGCACTCTGCTTCAGTGATGAAGGACAGCAAAAGGCAGGGTGACACACAGAGCAAAGGAAAGCTTGGAAGTGACTTGGTGCTGAGGATGTGGACTCCCATCCAGAGAGGGAGACAGATCAGAGACTGACGCTTTTAAGGAGGGTCGCAGAAGAAGGGCGTTGGAGGTCATTGAGGTTTGAAGTCTTGTTTGGCAGTGTAAAGTACAAAGGTTTTTTTTTTTTTTTTCTCGGAGATGGCAGCACAAATAAGTACTGAGAACGGAAATTGAGTGGGTGGCCTCCCCATCAGGAGGGAGGTGTAGCATATAGTGGTCGTGACCTTATGGCTCTGCTCCAAAGAGTCCTGAGGTTGCAGGGCCTTAGGAGGAGGAACTTACTTCACGTTTCAAAGGGAGAAAGTGGGGACATTTCTTCAACAACTCTAGACAGAAAGAAGCGTGGAGCTGAGGTTTTCTGCAGGGATTCCACAGCCCACGGCGGAACGCGAGAGACCAGCCAGGAATAGGCTCAGAACGCGCGGATCCCCAGGGAGCAGCGGCAAGGCCCGGGTACCGCGGCTGCTTCGAGTCCCAGCTGCGCTTCCTCTTTCCCAGTGAAGCCCGTCTGCCCCTGCGCCTCCTTCGCCGCGAGGGCTTGTTCGACGTCACCCCGACATGAACCAATGAGCGGAAGAGGAGCGAGTGAATGATGGAAAGGGCAACCGATGGTCGCGCTGTAGGAGGCGGAACTAGGCGGGAGCGGGCAGCGGCGAGTGGGAAGCGGCGCGGCGGGGGGCGGGACCCGGCGGGGTGGGAGGGGGAGGGCAGCCCCTCCCCTGGCGGCTGCGGGCAGGGGAGCCGCCGGAGTTTAAGCACGCGGGAGGGAGATGAGATCGTGGCTCGTGCTCCTTGCAGGTAACGCGCGGGGCGGCCCGCTGAGAGCCGAGCGCAGCTGCGGGGCGCTCGGAGTTGGGCGCGGGCTCTCGAGCTCTCAGCTGAGCCGCTAGCCCTGCGCGGGGCCCCGGGGGCGGCGCCCGAGCCCTGCACCTCTACTAGAGTTAGCTCCAAGACCAGAGCTGCCTCCCGCGGACGCCGCCCCGGGTGGTATGCGCCTGGGTAGAAGCCGCACCTCGGACAAAGAGCGCGCGGTAAGGGTGCGCGCCCCGGCCTCAAGCTCCCGCACTGCCCTTCTATGGCCGAGGTCGCCGCGACAGCCCCTTGCCTACTACTCTCTGACCCAGCCGTGCAACAGCTTCGTAGCCCGGGAGTGCACCCGGTGCAGCGGCCACCTGGCCGCGGGGTCCCTGCGCCTGGTCGCCAGCTGGCCAAGGCACGGGCGACGGCTGGACACAGCCGGGTAGCTTGGCCGCTCGCCCAGGGTTACACGGAGAGCCACCCAGCAGCGCCAGGAGTGCCAGTTACTCTACACTAAGCTGCAGAGCAAAGCTGGTATCACTGGCCTGGGAGCCTGGAGAGGCTGCCAGGAGTTGGGGGAGCTGAGCAGGTGGTGCAGCAACCGCCTCACCTCCTGCGAACTCCACGGGGAGTCTGGGTTGTTGATGTTGTGACTGTGGGCTGTTTGTGTTTTCTTTCTTTTTATAACTACACACAAAAGAAAGGAGTTAGAGGAAAGATCTCGCCACTGAGCCATCCACACTTTGCTCTCTCCCCGGGAACAGATGGATGGGGAGACTTACGGTAAAGATAGACTGGAGCCCCTATTGCCCCCTATACCTGCATCCCCCAAAAGCTATGCAGCACCATAAGTGGGAACTGGGCAAAGTGAGGTATGCTTGCCCACCAAGGTGGGAAAATGGCAACATGCTAGCAAAGTGGAAACTTTCTGAGGCAGGAATTCTGAGTGTGAAACCTCCAACGGGCAGCCACTTGGATGTTCTTGAGTTAGGAAGATGGGTCACAACAGGATTCACCTTACTCTGCTTTTGGCCCAACACTACAGAGGATGGCTGGCTCCTTTTCCTCTGGCACAATGTGTGCTAGCTCTCCCTGCATTGTGCCAGAATACCTGTCAGAAACTATCACATTCTTTAACCTGATTTCTAGAGGCAAGGTCATGCTCCATCCTGAAGGACAGCTGGCCCTGGATGCATTGCCCTTAATGTAGAGGACACGAGCCTCTCCATGCCTGTGGAAGAGTCTCCAGTTAAGTGGCTGCTGCCGTTTTCCCAGGGTGAATCAACTAGTTTGGGTCACTCTGCTTCATTGCAGCCTGGGCTGCTATGTCCATTGTTACCAGAAGCTCACCGTTCACAGTTCAGTGCCATTTAGATTTTGAGGAGATATTGTTTGAGGGTTTTGTTTTGTTTTTGTTTTTGTTTTTTGACCTTTTGATTGACAGATGAATATATTTTAACCCCCTAAAAACTGAGGCTTAATATTAGGGATGGAGACTACTGGTTGTTCCACATTGAACCTCTCTCTAAGGAGCCAGTTCAGAGAGCTCAGGAGCTACCAGAACACTAGCTTTACTGTGATACTGTAGAAGATTCTGTGTAGATGGGTCATTGCTGGAACTGGAGCCATAGTGAGTATCCTGTTTAGCCCCTCCCTACAGTGAGCTACCATCCAAGCTGTGACTTTGCTGGATGTTAAGGTGTCACCATGAGCTTTAAGGCAGGTGATCAGGAACTATGAATTGGTCAAAACAGTGGAGACTGACTAACTGCTTGTATCGCCTCACTCAGTCCTTACCACTGCATGAAGAACACAGGGGTACCTTATTCTACTGATGAAAAAACTGTTCCTTAGGGAAACAACGTAGCTCAAGGAAATGTAGTCACCAGTTCATGTACATCTATCTCCAGAATTTGCTATGGACTGCTAGAGTGGATTCTGAGAACTTCACAGGGGTTTCTTATGTATTCTAAGTTTTTTGCATTCTCTGGTAAAAAGTATATTCTGGACTGTTCGGCTATGTGTGCAAAGACAAGTCTGTTAAACAAAAGGGAGCATTTGAATATTTGAACAAAGCAGCAAAGGCATTGAGCTAAGTAAGGGGTTGTCCCTGACAGAGCAGAGATGCTTCCATGAGATGGCAAGAGCCAGTGAAGAGGATAGGACGCCTGCACTGTAGGTCCCCACAGGGGAAGAGATCAATTTGACATCAACTCATGTATTCAATTGACATCTCAAAAATGAGAGCCTGGTCCACCAGGGCACCACAGATGTTGGGGATCCATAGTCCATTCTACATATATGTGGGTTGTTGCTTAAATTCCAAAATGATTGGCTTGGGCTGTGAATATGAGTAGTCAGGAAAGGATAGTGGCTAATTCAGGAACACAGATTGTTTCATCAATCAGTAATCATACAGCCATTTGAACTTCATAACAAACTGATTTCATATGCAAATGTTTAGGGCTCATCCCGAGAATATCAGGACCAGTGTTATATGCCCTTTTGTATATCCCACATACTCTGTTAATACATTTAAAATTGGTATAAACCCATTTGTTTTCCTGAACATTAATTTTCTAAATCAAAGAACACATTTAGTCCTTCACTTTTTAAAGTCATGGTGTCTTCTTTTAATTTTGAAGTAGCAGGATTACTTTCTTTAGCTAGAATATAAAATAGCAATCAAGGTGTTCTTGGTGACCTAACTACAGTTAGGATTTAAACAGTGGTTTACATTTTTCAGTGGAAAGAAGAAAGCTACAGAGTGTAGGTGGATTATTCCCCCAGCGCTTGCTAAGAGCAAGCCTTACATCAGGCAGTGATGCTCAGGGGACCAGCAGAGCAAGAGTCGCAGGCTTTTGTGTCTGGATTGTAAATGGACTCTGCCATTGAAAAGCGTTCCCTGCTGCCCACCACCCTATAAAAGGTGATTATTCAGACAAAAGCCCTTTTAAAAAATGTCTGCGGCCTGAGATTCCTATTTGGTTGACTTGTTGATCTATGTATTTACTTGAGGATCTAGAACCAGATAATACCCAAGCTGTATCCCAGTCAAAAGGCTGGGATTTTCTTTCGCTAGCATGAAGGATGAATGGAGGGCTGTCTTCTTAATAGGGGCAACCAGAACTTTTACACCAAAAGCCGGTACTAAAGGAGATATTCCAAAGACTGTTCAACCCCATGGAAAGTATAGTGATGGCCAGCCTTCTCTGAACATCCATTAAACCCCAGGGACTCAGTTCAGAAAATGTCTCCATCACATTGGCCTATAGGCAAGCTATGGGGCATTTTCTTGATTAATGGTTGGTGTGGTAGGGCCCAGACCACTGGGCAGTGCCACCCCTGGCAGATAACCCTGAACTCTAAGAAAGCAGGCTGAGCAAGCCAGTAAGCAGCGCTCCTCTGCAAATAGGTTCCTGCTTTGACTTGCTTCCACAACTTCCTTTATGGATGGACCTGTAAGCCAAACAACACCTCCCCACTCCCACCCCCAAATTCAGTGAAAACTCTAAGGTAGGCAGTCCTCTTACCATCTAATAATGAGGAAGTAGTTTCAAAGAGTGTAACTCTCCAAACTTATAAAGATTGGAACTAAGCAACCTAACCGGAAGGAAGCACAGGTGGAGGGTGTGGTGGTAGTAGGGACAGATAACTGACTTGCAGATAATTTTGTGCTTGAGTCTTGGAATTGGCCCAGGCTGTTATGCAACTCTGATAGCTAGAAAGGTCTTATGTTTTGCTATGTTCCACAGGAAATAGAGAGATAGAGACTCTTACAAAGCTACACAACAAATAAAATGGCAAAGTTGCGGTAGAACTACTTTATCTGTTTGAAGGTTCTGAAGAAGTACATATTCCTAACTTGACTCTTTGTGCAGAATTACCCTCCCCCCTACTTTTGAGACAGCTCATTTCTTTTTGGGGCCTTCCAAAGAAATCAGTTCCTCTATCTCTCTGTAAACCCCAGATCAATCAATCATTGCCATGTGCTCTAGCCCTATGAGTCCCCTCTCTTATGATTTTCAGCTAACTGGCATATGCACTTGAGTTGTACACACAGACTGTAAGGTCTGTCAGAGTCATGTTTCATACAGTATACTCTCATTCCTCACGCCACAGTGTGCCAACAATGAACAGTTACTGATTTTTCTGGATCAGTGAATCTGATTGTTACTTTTTCAAAGCTTTGTAAATTGGCTCTGAGAATTAAAAATAACTCGCTTTATGGGGTTGATGAATACGTGATTCTATTACGTTAGAATTCCCAAAAGGAAAAATCAGAAAGCCAAGCACTTCAGAGTCCACTGGTAAGGTCTGGAAGTCTGCTTGAGTTCCAGGTCACTTCTCTGCCTTCTCAATTTTAAAAGCCGCAATTTAACACACAGGGAGCACATTGTATAAAGTCACAGCATACCTATTGATGTAGCTCTTGGCTTGCTTTAGGTAATGAAGTCCACTGCAGAAGCGTACTTAAGGATATTTACATGATGCTGTTTCCCTTGCAGATTTCTAGCCAGCATAATGCTGGAGCAGGAGGCTGGAGGCCTGCAGTTTTCAAGATGGCTGAGCTGGATACTGACTTGGAACACATCATCCCATCCGTCCTTCCCCGTTTCTGGGCTAAGTTAGTAGTGGGACTTGTTTCCCTTCTGTGTTTTGCCAGGAGCTATGATGGAGATTTTGTCTTTGATGACTCTGAAGCTATTGTTAACAATAAGGTTCGTGTCTTAATCCTCTAGGAAACTTAAGCATGCCCATTTCCTTCTGTCTCAATAATCATCCAAGTGGGTGTTAATTCTCTTGTCACGCTTGCGTTGACTCTCAGTCTGGGTCTCATGAGCTATAGATTTCCCATTTTACTTTATGTATTATCCCCTAAATGCATTGCCTCAGGTCTGCAGCACCTACCTATGCTCTGGAGACCCCATGCATACTTCTGCTAAGATTACAAGTCTGGGGCTGTTGCAGAGTGTCACAGATTGAGTACTTCGGGTTTTATGAAACTTTCCAGAACCATGAGAGGAAAGAGAGACTCATGCATTTGCTCTAGTGATGGATGGATCTAATCACTCACTGAAAGGTGTGTGGTCTGTAGCAGGCAGCAACTGGCTATGACTCAGTCCTTCACTGTGTGAGTGCAGTGTGCTGACAGCTGCTGTAAAAAAGCATTCTGCTGCTGAGGGATACAACGTTCCTGTTCATTTCGTATTTGGAGACTTAGGTTTGCTGACCTTGCAAACTCCTAGTCAATTTTGTTCACCAGTTACAGCTATGTGAGGCCAGGAAAATAGCCATCTTTTTATTGTAAAACGGGAAGGGAAAGATTCAAATAAGCCAAAAGGCAACAGGGAGGCAAGCAGAACCAGTGCTCAGAAGCGGCACGAGGTACAGTCTTTGTGATGGCCTGTTATTCAGCGCACAGGCTGTGTTATTTAACTGTGGCCAGAGCTTGAAGGAATGCACCTGCCTGTCTCTCTGGGGCATACCATTGAAGGTGCTTTTGTAGCACCATTGTTGCATTCTCATAAGATGTGAAAGTCCATCAAGATGGCTCAGAAGGGTAAGGCATCCACCAGCAAGCCTAATGATGTGAGTTCAGTCCCCAGGACTCATATTGTGGAAGGAGAAAACACTACACCCCACCCCACTCCCATGCATGGTATGTCTCTTTATGTGTATTTGAGCATGCACACATATAAAACAATAAAGGCTATAAATTTGATAGATAGATTTTTTTTTTAATCACTGATGTCACCAAATCAGGAAAAGTCCTTCTTACATAGAAAATGTCAGAGAAAACTCCACATGGCAAGACTGTATGTTTTGAAGTTGGAGAAAACCATGTTTGACTTGCAGGTGTTTTGTTTGCAGCATGATACTGTAATTACATTTTTTTCTTTTTTTTTTTTTTTTAGCCAGGGTCTCATTATGCTCTGGCTGACCTGGAACTTGGTGTGTAGGCCAGACTGGCTACAAACTCACAGAGATCCATCTGCCTATGTCTCTTGGGCATCCATCACTGTGCCTGGATCTATTGATCCTCACTCTTAAAACGTGTTTTCTACTTGTGTCTTCCCTTCTGGTCACCTGCCACCTATATATAATAGGCAACTTCTTTGCAGTTCTTTCCTAACTGTTCTTAAAGGAAACATGTAGCTCAGGACAACTGTAATGTTTGATGGCTTGCTAGCCACAATAAGGATTTTCCTTTATTTTCCAATAAGAATTCACCTTTACTTTTTAACTTCTGTCATTTCCTATGGATTTCTTCACACCTCTGCCTGGGTACATAAAGGGTTAATTCAGAACCCGTGTTGAAAATTTCTGTTGATCTGGGAGCATGGACGCATGGGCTCTGGTGTGTGGAGAGTTCTGGTGCTTGCTCTCGTCCTTCCATGTGAGAGGAAGTGGACAGGCATCTTGTATCTCTGCCAAGAATGGATTGAGCAGTATTTTCTGGAATGTCACCTCCAGCCCCTTGTATTAACTTTCCAGTCCCACTTTCCTCCTTCCCTGTTTGAATGGAGTGCACAGCTCCACTCTTGAGGCTGTCTTCATGATATAAGCAGGTGGTTTCTGGGTCTGGGGGGTGTTGGATACTGTTGCTAGGTGCTTCCTTGTGCTGCATTGCTATTTCTTGCTCCCTAAGATGATCTCTGAGTAGTGTTAGGAGGAATTTGCAATCTAATGTTCCCATAAATCATGAAGGGAAAAAAGACCTTTCTCTCACACACTGTGCTTCATGTAGGCTGTGCCTAATTAAATATTTAGAGTTTCTTTGGTGTTCAGTTTCTGTTCAGAGGGAGGATAGGATGCTACTCCAGCTACCTCAACTGAAGAGGCACTTTCGTGGCAGAACACAAAGACTTGGACTTCCACTGTTGTTGCTGAGTTAGCAGATGGATCCTGCGATCTTTGTAAAAAATCCAGCTGGCTCCTCGGATCTTTAAAGCCGCTGAAGCTGGTAGAAGTGAAAGTCACAGTGAGAATCAAGTGATCAACCTTACTTCTGTTCCTCCTCTTGAGTTAGCAAACAGCTCATTCTGTAGCAAGTACTAAAGACCGAAATCTAATTGCAACGTAGATATTTGTTCTTCTCAGCCATCTGTCATTTAACCATCTCTTGTTGGGAACATTTTTTAAAGGGTCTCTGTGTGTGTGGGGTGTGTGTGTGTGTGTGTGTGTGTAAAAGTACATGTATATAGGTACATGATGGGGTGGGAGAGGCTACTGAATATCCTTGAGCTTTGGTTGCAGGTGGTTGTGAGCCGAAGGTGGATGCTGGGAACCAAACTCATATCCTCTGGGAGAGCAGTATGCAGTTTTAACCCACTTAGCCATTTCTTCAGCATTTAAGCATCCATCTGTGTGCAAAAGACCATTATTAGAAAGCTGGCAATAGAGCTCAATTGGTAGTTTCTCCTCTTAGGTACACCTACCTGCTGGAGTCAGGAGCTAATAGGAAGATATGAAGCAAGAATTAGAAGGAGTTGTGAGCTGCCTAACATTGGTGCTTGGAACTCAGAGCAGATCTTCCTTTAACTTCTGGGCCATCTCCAGTCCCCTCCTTTAACTTTTATAGCATTTAGTTTCATATTTTAAATATAAAGGAAAATATATTTAGATATGTTTGGTATAAATTTAAATTATCTCAGCAGAAAATGGTTTTGTTTAATATTTAGTAATTTTATATTTTAAAATTGTATAGAAAGTTTCCCCCTAGTTTCATAATCTGCTTAATTCATGATCACAAGAAGAAACTTTAAAAATAATATTTGCCCATGCTTGTTTAAATTGGATATTGTTTCAAAACCTTATCTTATTTAATTGGCTATGAAGGGATCATGGTAACCTTACACAGTGGAGTAGTCTATTTATTCAGCATGGTTATTTTGTTTGTTTGTTTGGTTGGTTGGTTGTTTGGTTCATTTGTTTTTTTTTTTTTATTTTGATGGTTTTTTGTTTTGTTTTAGTTTTTTGAGACAGAGTTTCTCTGTGTAGCCTTGGCTGTCCTGGAACTTGCTCCATAGACCAGGCTGGTCTTGAGCTCATAGAAATCCACCTGCCTCTACCTCCCAAGAGCTATATCTAGTGATAGAGATAATTAAACCATAGCTGTGAGTAACCAGTGTATCAGGTGCTATGGGGAGAGATCAGAGATGTCCTAGAATCCACAGAAATGGATTGAGATCCCCTCAGGATGTTAGAGGGTTGAAGATGACTGTCCAGGTCAGACTTGTCAATGCAAAGCCTCTGCAGAGAACTTATGAAAGGGGGCAGGGATATGGCATCAGACAGAAGCAGTGATTCTGACTGTTATGAGGACATCAGCTCTGACACAGAAAGGTAGGAAGCTACTAAAAGGCTGCAACTAGCTAGATAGGATAAGCTCATGTGCATTTTGAAGTACTTTGTGTAGAAAATGTGAGGATACAGCGGTCCTTCTAAAACGTCTGGACATATCCTGCAGAAGAGATGTTGGGGGTTGGGCCTAGGGCTAGCAGAAAGGGTGAAGGGGTAGAGTTGACAGTTTGGGAGAGCTTTTAAGGCTGTGGTGCAAGATCATGACTCCTTGCCCAGAGTGTCCCATCGTGTTTCTGCAGGACCTCCAGTCAGACACGCCTCTTGGGGACCTGTGGCATCATGACTTCTGGGGCAGTAGACTGAGCAGTAACACCAGTCACAAGTCCTACAGACCACTTACTGTCCTGACTTTCAGGTAAGGTGTAACAGTAGGAACAGGTGCATCCTTTGAGGTTTCCCCATGACATCATATGTTGGGGTGGGGGCGGGCAGTGTTCAGCATTAGTTCTTACATAGGTGGAGTATGTATGTATTCTAAAATGTTGGTGTTCATATTAAGTCTTAGGAAGTGTGCCACAGGGAGGCTGAGAGGTTGTGCCTAAGGAATCTCCATTTCAGCTGCACAAACTAAAACTGAAATTATACAGAGGTTATCCTGACCCCTGGGCAGGGATGATGCTTGTATACCTGTCTCTCTGGTTCTCAGAGAGCCCACCCTTCACTGTTTGGTCAGCAAAGCACTAAGGGAATATATAATACATACCAAAGCAATGCAGGCATCCAATAAAACTGTTCTTTTTTTTCCCTCCATGACAAAATTAAGCTTTGAATCTTCCTATCATTACCAATTCAATATGTAATAAATATGAAATTTAAAGATTACTTCTCTGGCCCTCAGTAACCAAAACTACTGGTTACATGACAGAGCTCTTATACCAGTTTCTGGGATACACTTAAATACTTGTGTATAGATCTTACAGAGAAACATTTAAAAACAATTAGGACCACTAGCAATTGAGATGTAGTCAGAAGGAAGAATCACAGTAACAGCAGGAAGGTATCCTGTGGGAGAAGGCTAGGGATACACATTTGTTACACTTTGCTGTGTGATGTGTGGGTTATGAGTAACAACCTTGAGGAAAATGTGGTTTAACTTGTCCTTAGAAAATAATTCCTTTGGGGCCCTGAAAACATCATTTAGCTCTCCTTTTGACTTTGGACTCTGTTAGTGCCCTTTTCTCCTGCTTTCGTCAGTGGCTCACTTTTTGTTCAGTTTCTTTAGACTTCTCAGCTGGGCAGACCTTATTACCTTGGTAATGTTTGTTGTGTGTCCTTTGTGCATCCACTGTGAATAACCCCCATTTGTTGCAGGGTTAACTACTACCTGTCTGGAGGCTTTCACCCCGTGGGTTTCCATGTGGTCAACATCCTCCTGCATGGCGGCATCTCCATCCTCATGCTAGATGTCTACTCAGTACTGTTTGGTGGCCTACAATATACCAGTAAAGGCCGGAGGGTACACCTGGCCCCCAGGGCTTCCCTGCTGGCAGCATTGCTCTTTGCTGTCCATCCAGTGCACACCGAGTGTGTAAGTATCACACACATGTGACAGTCTGCATGAGTGTAAGAAGACATCTCTGTGCTGTCTGGTTTTCTGAAACGAGTTCATTATGCGTTCCTCTTGTTTGCAGAGTTAGAGTAAACACCACACTGTCTTTAGGAAGTACAATGCTCTCCCTCTCAAGACATTTGAAATAATGGGTTTTAGGTCAGAGATATCTTTTTATGAATAAATAATAGCTGCCATACTGGTAGACGTTCTCCTCAGAGTATGCTGGCAACTTGGGTGGCATTGTCTGTTTAGCTGGTGTGATCACACCAGCTTCAAGGGCATAAATGCCTGACGTTGTATCCTAAAGTGCAGCAGTTAAGAACCCTTCCTCAGTGCAGAGTCTACAGTAGTTTTTATTTATTTTATTCATTTTTGGAGGGAAGATAGGACCTAGCTAGCATTGAACTCCCTATGTAGACCATACTGGACTCTAAATCACAAGAGATTCACCTGCCTTACCTCCCAAGTGCTGGGATTAAAAGCATGCACCACCATATCTGGCCAGGGGCAGTTTTTCTGTAATAGCTGACTTCATGATTTACAAGAATTTTCTCAATAAAATAGCATAAAAGCCCTATGACATCAGATGGCCTGGTACTACTTTATAGGAAGTAAGTATCCCAAGCTGGTAAAGAAAAGAGAGTGTAGCATATTCCATGGCCCATATAGGTGCAAACAAACTGCTCTTGAAATCTCTGTACCTTCTTCCTCCTCCCTTCCTGGAGATCTTCCCCAAACAGGCTTGGCCACATTATAGACAACAATGACAGGAGCTTTACTTGTTGTCTTATGGCCATGTCTCTGTGCCTTAGACACAAAGGAGAATACACTCTAGACATAGACTCTTGAGATTTAACTGGAAATTTTCCAGGCTGTCAGAAAACCCCTCTACATGCTTGAACCCTTGCAAGATGTGAGGCGGCATGATGCTGAAGAGATTGGATTTAGTCCTTCTGGTCCCATAAAGCACTGAATTAGAATGTGCCATGTTCTGTTTCCGCTCACTGTGAACTTTGACCTTTAATACACATTTAAATGCCTACCATCAGTTGATTGTCCTGTTGAGGGTCTTAAAGTCAATTATAAACTGTTTTTATAATTTAATATTTTAATGTATAATTTATGTTTTAATAATTCTTGTTTCTGTCTATCTGATAGAATACCATGGAGGTTTTACTGTTGCCTTCTATATTGTCAATGAAAGGCTATGGGCTCATGCTGTAGGAGTCCACTTAAAACCCTTATTCTCTCACTTGTGCACAACTGTGACCAAGTTACAGTTGGTTTCAGACTCACTTTCCAGGGCTAAGTGTTTGTTGCATCTCAGATACAGTGTTGCATCAGACACAAATAGGACTTTCTGGGAAAATCCTGAGTAGATTGAGTGTTTACTTCTTGTCTAATTGGACACAATCATAAAACCAAAGTAAAATATTGCATTAGCCAAAGATTTCCCAAAATTATGATTCTAAGTATTAAAAAATTGATCTTGTGAAGAGATTCCAAGGCCTGGGTATGCTTCAAGTGTGTGCATGCACACGAAACATACAGACATTGCAGTTAAATGCAGCTTATCTGCTAATCTTAAAAGGCCATATTTTGGAACTTTAAAAGGAATTGAGGAGAACGGAGAGATAACTAAGCTAGTAAATACTTGCTGTGCAAGCATGGGGACCTGAGTTTGATCACCAGCACCCGCATAGAATTCCTGGCAGAGGGGCATGTGCCTATATCCCAATGATAGGGAAGCAGGGACAGACGTTCTTAGGGTTTCCTGGCCAGCTACTCTAGTCTCATTATCTAGTTCTGGGCCAATGAGAGACTAAGTAATAGCCAGGGATGAGAGAGAGGGAGAAAGGGAGTGGGGGACTACCTGTAGGGAGAAAGCAGTATTTGAAAATTCTATTTATCTCTCTGCCATGATAGCCGTTTAAACTTGGATTTCAGGGAATAGGAAATAATTAAAAATTAGCATTCACACCGACATACTTTGTATGTTTACCTTTCATTATTTTGACACACTATCCAATTTCCTCTTATCGCCTTTCCCCTGTTATCTCCCACTCTACATTTTTAATGCCACCTTTAAACATGTGCAAAGAGCAAGGCACCTGGAGCTTATCTTCAGGTGGCAGAGGGATGCTGCACAGGTATCCTGCCAGGATGGGAGAGACAACCCTTTCCTGGCTGCGGTATGGTCATGGTGGCCCCACCCTGCTTGTGGCTTCTGGTGGCATGGGGACAGTGCAGACTGCAGTAAATATATGTCTGTGTATATGTGTTAAGAAGGTAGAGTAGCAGCATGAGCCCTACCAGTTTTTAATGACATGCATTTCTTTGTAATATTAATGCACATTACTATTAATATGTTTTGTGCTACCCCTACCCCCATATTAATACTGAAGGTATTTTTGCCAGGTGTAAATCAGCACTTACATTTTCTCTTTGTTATTATTGGATTTTTTTGTTTTGTTTTATTTTGGTTTTTTTTTTTGGGGGGGGGTGAGCAGGACAGGATATCATGTAGCCATGGCTGGCCATGAATGCCTGATCCTCTTGCCTCAGCTTCCCAAGAGCTGGAATTATAGAG
This sequence comes from Apodemus agrarius, assembly GCA_964023405.1. Taxonomy (NCBI): domain Eukaryota; kingdom Metazoa; phylum Chordata; class Mammalia; order Rodentia; family Muridae; genus Apodemus; species Apodemus agrarius. The sequence goes on from OZ030013.1 coordinate 1,965,480, forward strand.
ATGAGCCACCTAACATTTCCTAGCCATCCAGTGTGCTTGAGATACAGGGTCCTGGCCAAAGCCAAGATGGTGGAATTAGACACCTTTCAGACTGGTCACCTTCTGGCTCTGATTGGGAAGGAAATCTTTACAGCCAGATTGATTTGTTCCTCAGCTGATAGAAATCAAAATCCACCCCACCCCCATGCCCTGTATGCCATCCCGGATCATTCTGAATTGTTGTTAGACACATGAAGCTTCTGGCAGGGTACTGGTCCCTAAGGGAGGAGAGACATGAGCAGTTATTGCTTGTTGTCCAAATTTTTAATCTTGATTCAGGGTTTCTACCCAGTCTTTGACCATTCAGTTCCTGGATAAAAGACATACAACTTGTATTATTTCTAATAAGCCTTAAACAGCACAAGAGCTGGGCAGATATCTACCCTCTATGCTATTAGAATCTATTTACCTATAGATAATGTCAAGTTATTACTTACCTCTTACTGTGTTTCATCTGGGCTGTTCTTAACTAATTGGCTAGCCTATAGGGCCCTGTTTTCATGATTCACCTAATACATGGCAACTTCCCATTCTCCTCTTCACCTTCTTCACTCCCTCACTGCCTTCCCCTCCCCCATCAAGCCTGAGAACCTTAAACCCCTTCTATGTCTCTTCTGCCCAGCTATTAGCTGTCAGCATCTTTATTCACCAATCATAAATAACTTGGGGGGTGAGGTCGCATAGCTCCCTTGGGTCTACAGGCTGACTCTCTTGTCTCTGGAGCCCTTAAGAGATCAGACTTAGCATTACAATACACAGCAAAAGACCAAACCTCAACTTTGCTTAGGTCTTGATCTGGTTTGACTCAGCCATCAGCATGAGATACACCCAGGGCCTCCTTGAGGATGTAACATTGCGCTCCAAGTGTGGCTAAAGATGACAAGTTACCTGGGTTCTAGTATCAAAAGCTCAGTCTTCTTCAAGATGTCTACCCACCCATCTACTGAATCCAGATGTTTTTCCAGGGAGGGAGCAAGATATAGTCTTTGCATTCCAGGCTGGTCTCAAATTCACTTGTAGCTTTTAGATGTGGATGGCTTTGAACTCTTGTTCTTCTGCCTCTACCTTTCAAGTTCTGGGATTGTAGGCATGCACCATCCATCATATACCTAGCTTTGAACACCTAGATGTCAACACATAAGGAATTTATAGGGAACACCCCCCCCCGCCCACCTCCTTTTGTCCCTAAATTCTTATTTCTTGTCTCCAACTCACATGCTACCTGTTTATCGGTTGAGGAAGGATGCATTGATTTTTTTTTTCCAGAAAAGACCGGCAAGGTGTTTGATGTAATCTGAGAAAAATACAGCTTTTGGAGAGAAATTTACCTGAAAATACATATTTTGCAAATATCACAAAGAAAGAAAGAAAGAAAGAAAGAAAGAAAGAAAGAAAGAAAGAAAGAAAGAAAGAAAAGAAAGGGAGGGACGGAAGGGAGGGAGGGAAGGAGGGAGGAAATAAAAGCCTTGTCTTCCTTATGACCATTCTCCAATGGTTAGAAATAGCCTGTTCTTGGATAGCCTTTTACATTTTATGCTTTGAGCTCTCCTTAAGTACTCGACAAATATTCAGTGAAATGCTAAATGCTTTCTTACTTGAAAACACTTGATAGATTTATCTTTTGTCTGTTTTTATGTCTGGCAGTATAACCTTCATCATTTACAGACTTGAGATTGTCTTTAGTAGTTCACCAAAACAGAGATGAGAGATGGCTCAGCTATTAAAAATGAAGCCCACAACCAGGGCAACAGTGCTTTTCCAAAAGGAAAGTTTTCCTTTAGAAGATACGCTTATTTGCTTAAACTTCATTTCTTGGCAGCACTGGACATGCACCTTAATCACCTGATGGAAGGGGTTTCCACAACCTGGTCCTTCTGGCTTTGTCTCCAGTTCTTGTACAATCTATTCCATCCCTTCATTCACTTCAAGAAGCCCTAGTTCCCCTGCCCTGCCCTCCTCTTAGCTTGTTTCTCTGTGACTCCTTGGACAGTGACTCTGCATTGGCTTCAACTCTGCATTAATTGCTTCAGTCCTGAGAGGGTTTGGGGTCTGGTTTATCCTAAGCCACTGCTCTAAAAAGCTCTTCTCCCTGTATCCTGGCTGGAGGCCTACAAAGCCTGGATATCCCAATCACTTCCTTACTTGCCACTGTGTCACAGAAGAAGCAAATAGCCCCTACCACCAATGAACATTAATGACCTTGGTCCTTTCTCCTTCCCCCCCCCCAAGAACATTAGTGTCCTTGGTCCTTTCTCCTAACCGACTTGCCATGAATATAAGTGTCCTTGGTCCTTTCACCCCTCCCTTTTCCCCCTCCCCATAAGCATCATTCTTCATTCTGCCTACCTAGCACATTGTCCTGTTTCAAGAAGCACTCTATTTATTTTGTCCTTGACTAAATAAGCTTACCTCTGAGTTCTATCCAGAACTCTCATTATGTATTCATTTAAACCTCCAGTGAGCTGCCATGTTTTCTTCAGGTCCATTAAGCTTGGTTTGCCCCTTGCTTCCTATACTGGTTGATTGTTAGCATTTTTGTGACAAGATACCAGACAGAAGCAACCATAGGAAGGAAGGCTTGTGGCTCACAGTTTGAGGCGCAGTGGGTTTGGTCATGGAGGGGAAGGCATGTCAGCAAAGTATGAGTGTAGGCTCTCTGAGCATATCCAATCAGGGAGCAGAGAGCAGTGGATGCTGATGCCAAGCTAACTTCCTCCTTTTTATTTAGTTAAAGACTGCAACCCCTGGAATTGTCAGTTAGTAAAGGACACCTTATGAGCTAGAGCAGTACTCATGAGAAGAATTCTGTTTTTCCTTGCTATGAAATATTTGGGGGACAATTATTGAGGTAATGATATTGGAAAAAAATGGACACAAACTTTATACAGCTTCATTGTCAGTAGGGGAAAGGAGGGAAGGAAGAGAGAAAGGATGGGAATGTTCTTTGTTTTATCTCATTGGCTACTTTGGCATCATCCTGGCTTGGCAGGTTAACCCTCTAAACCAGTTCGAGTTGGAAGGGAGAAGATGGCAGAGGCAGCCCGGGAGGCCTGGAACCTATCTCTCTCTCTGCCTGGAACCTATCTCTCTCTCTGCCTGGAACCTATCTCTCTCTCTGCCTGGAACCTATCTCTCTCTCTCTGCCTGGAACCTATCTCTCTCTCTCTGCCTGGAACCTATCTCTCTCTCTGCCTGGAACCTATCTCTCTCTCTCTGCCTGGAACCTATCTCTCTCTCTGCCTGGAACCTATCTCTCTCTCTGCCTGGAACCTATCTCTCTCTCTGCCTGGAACCTATCTCTCTCTCTGCCTGGAACCTATCTCTCTCTCTGCCTGGAACCTATCTCTCTCTCTCTCTGCCTAAATGGCTTTTTAATACATATTTCTATGTATTTCTACTTTTATGTTCTTTGTGTTTCCAGACAGCTTTAAAATTCTCAGTTTATTACTGTTGTATATGTGTGTGTGCATGCCTGATATTGGGGCATGTGTGTCATGGTACATAAGGTAAAAGCTGGAGGACTCTGAAGTTTGTTCTCTTCACCCCTTCATGTGAGTTCTGCAGGTCAGCTCCATGTCTCCCGGCTTAGCCGCTCCACTTCTACCCACTCACTGTTCCATCTTAGCAGTCCCAGGACTATTTTGTTTGAATACTGTGCCCTCCAAGCTGGTAACATTTTCAGTTGAAAATCTCCTGTGGGACATGAGAAACCTGGGTTGCTGGTGTTCTTGGGTGTAAGGTATGGAATAACACCACTTTTGCTAGACATGTGTTGTGCCCAGAACAGTTGTCTCAAATAACCTGGAATCCCTTAAAGCAATGAGATGAAATCCTGTACCAGAGAGGTTAAAGGGAATGAACCTGTTAAGATAATACCCCTGGGTTGTACAGCACTACCGATATGCTGTCATAAGGGGTGGGAGCTGGTAAGTTGCTTGTTTCATGTCCGAGGTACGTTTTGAATATCCAGAATTTAGGAATGCTTAATTTTTTTAATGTAAATCTTTCTCCCCCCTCTTTCTCTTAAGGTTGCTGGTGTTGTTGGCCGTGCAGACCTCCTGTGTGCCCTGTTCTTCTTGTTGTCTTTCCTTGGCTACTGTCAAGCATTTAAAGAAAGTAAGCACTGTGTTTACCTTTCTCGTTTACCACCATCTTCATTATTTCATCTTATGGAGCAGTGTTTTTACAGAGAGTGAATCAGTCTGTTCATATAAGCTTATCATTTGAGGTGCAGTAGGTCAAAGGTTTGGTGGTTTATTTCATTACCCTCTTCATAATTACCATATTCTAGATCAATAATACAGCAAAGCCCTGAGCAGAATTACTAAAGCACTTGGGTTGGGGATGGGGTACTATTTTATTTTCAGCAAAATTGCTGGATCGCACACCAGCCTGGGGCTCTAGAGATCATATGTATTACTGGCCAAGCTGCCCTTTCCTAATTTTCAAGGGTGGATTGGACTGACCCTGTGAGAGTCTTCACTCGCTTTCCCTTCCCCTTCCTTGCACGTAGGCAAGACCCCAGTTCTGCTTGCTTCTCTGTTTCTCCCAGATATGCAGCTCCATTGTGACACAGCAAAAGGGGGACTCTGCCCCCATATTGGTGATGTCTACCTGAGTAGGCATGACTGTATCTCACATCCTTATATCATTTTTTAGCGTGGTGAGAGAAAAAAATCCTGCACATCAGTTGGTCTGAGTCTGGGGACACATGAGTGGAATAGCTTTAGGGGCAGAGAAGAGCAAGGGGCAACTTCTTTTCCTGAGACCAAAGGTCAACACAACAGGAAGGCACACCTCCATCACTTCCTTGGGCAGGGTCTCCCCACTAACAACAACTCATGATTAGAGCTCTGTAGAGCTTGTACCTGCCTCAGTCTCACAACAGCTGAGCAAGATTCCAGCGCCATCCTGTTTTCCATAAAACTGTGAATCAGAACTGGGAGGGGCTCTCCCCTCACAGACATGTTTATTACAGTATAATGGCACTACATGTCCTAACATTGGCAGTTCAGCTGGAATCTGTAGGTTCATAGGGAGACACTTCTCAGCATTCACACCAAGGAAATGAAAACTTCAGACTTAAGAGATCTTTTTTTTTTTCAGAAATGTCTCATCAGTCATCATTTATTAATCTTAACATAACATCCTTAAAGCAATTAGTTGGAATTATGAATGAATTTCATAGTCATCAGAAGTACTTTTTGAAGAAAGTGTATTAAGTATTAAATATCAATAGGTTTAATAGGTAAGGTGTGTCATATAGAACCTCCCACTGCTTTTAAAGATTGCCCTTGTGAAATCATAAGGAAAATCATTACAACACCAGAACTCCTTCCATTGAGTGAGCTGATAAATTTGCTAGGCTTTCTGAATAGACTGTTCTTTCAGAGTGTTAAAAAAAACTGAAGCTACTTGGTATTCCTCCCTGGATTCTTTTTACTTTCTGTGTTCCAGTTCATGAATTTGTGCATTAATATTTATGTAGTCTATGTGTATTTGTTTTGAGTTCTTTTACGATCATAAAATTGTTTCTAAGGGCCATCCATACAAAAAGTAATTGGTTTAGGAAGCCTTTGGGGCTGGGAGTTTAGCTTGGTAGTGGATTACTTCCCAGGCATAGGTGAAGCCTCAGGTTCTATGCCTAGTGTTGAAAAGACAAATTAAATACATGTGAAGTCTTAAGAAACTGATAGTGAGGGTGAAGGTACTTCATTGTTGATGGGTGCTCAGTTAATTCGTACTTGGATTCCTGGGAAGCTGGTAAGAACTGCTCACCATCTTACCTTTCGTTTTGAGTCCAGTGACACTAGCATGTATGTAGACTGTGTTAGCATGAGAAAGAGATGGTTAGGTCTGAGTTATCAAGTTTTTTCAATAACGTAAATCTGGACATGATTGGTGTTTACAGATCAGTAGCAGTGGTGGCACCGGCTTGTGTGGAAGCCCACTAGGATTATGAATAGATGTTGATTTGTTTGACGTTCCGGAGACAGTAAGAAGACAGGATAATGACTGTGGGAGCCTGAACAGAAATGCTCTTGTCTACATCTTGCCTATAGCCACTATTTACTAATTAACTTGACCTCATTTTAGGACAGGAAAGAGTAGACCAAATGGAGCCACAGAGTCACCTCCAGCATAGCCTCTGATGCTGTGGTTATTTGGTCTTTAAAGTATGAAACTGTAATGGTTGGTAAACTCATTCCAGGCCTCATTGCCTTGAGCTTGAAACTTACCCTCAACCTTGCATCTTTGCATCGCTACTGCCTTTAACTGTTCACTTGCCCTGGCAGGCTTGAGTTGGAGATGCCACAGTTACTGCAGGGTTTAAAGTGGGTGATTGAAATCCTCAGCTCTTGAGTCTTCATTGATGTGAGGTTGCAATCTAGAGGTTCCAGCTGGCCTGAGAAGGCCTTAGATGCACTATGACTAGTATTATTATTTTTTTAAATAGGGAAGCTCCTCTATCACTTTAGCAAGGTCCTAGCCTGACCTCCACTGCGGACACCTAAGGACTTTGCGTCCTGATGAGTAACCTGCCTTGTTCCTCTAGACCAATGGCATAACCCCACTGAACCAGCCACTTGGTCTTCTCCTTATCACAACTCCCACCCTATCCCTTGTCTCTTGACAAAGGTAAATTCAGTAATTTCAGTAACTTTTTTATATTTTTGATTTTCTTTTTATTCTTTTCCAAACATGTCAAAAGTAGAATGTTCTCTGTTAGAGTAAACACCAGCTCCTCAGAAACATCCTTAAGCACAATGCTGTTGTTCAGCCTAGCATGTGTATTACCTAAGACCTGTCTCCTCTCAGAGGGGTTCAGGGTCCACAAGCCTTCACAGAGTAAGAACAAAATTCCCTAGTTCTGGTCTCTGATGCTGTTTGAAAGCATTACAGGGGCTTATCAATTTAGATCATCCATTCCCTCACCAATCAGCCTTATATTAAAAGTATTTCTTATACTAGGCCCTGTGTCTAATCCTGGATTGCAAAACCTAGAAACAAAGTCCATACAGCCCCATGGTGGGTGGGGATTTCTAGACCCGTGTATATTATATGAATATAGATGTCATACTTATGCATGTAAAAATACGAGTTTTTTTTTTTTTTTTTACATGTTAGACATTATATCCAGGGATTCGCATGTTCTAATCAAGTTCTCTATCACTGGGTTACACATCCCTAGCCTCAGTCTGATTTGTTCTGGTTAAAATACAGCTTGAATTATTTAGCATGCCCAAGGAGCTGAGAAAGGTCCCCTTCTCCACTATCCCTCCTGAACTGTGTGGTCTTTCTAGCTCTCTGCATGTACTGCAGTGTTTGCAGAGTGGATGGGCGGTGGCCTTTGTTACTGCCGTCACCTCTGACATCCCGACACATTTCTGTTGGTCCAGCCTTTCATATTTAGGAGCATCTTAATGTCTGCATCTCCGTGTCTTGAATCACCAGTTTCCTCTCCCCTAGCTCGTCAGTGCAGTGAACACAGGCCAAGAAGTCCTCACAGACTCAGGCCGTAGTATGGTGTTTGCCTGTGTCTGTAAGTGCAGCAGAGAATTAAAACTTTTGTAGCAGAAACACAGTCCTTATTGGAATGAAAATGGCCATGCTGTTTAATGCATAGGCTTAATGTTTAAAGCACCCAACTTAAAGACCTGGTCTTTGTACTTCAAGAATCTGAATATATAAAGTCAATAAAAAAAGGAGGTCCGGTTTTAGGTACATATAAACTTGGTATTTAAGAGTTGGAACTGAGTTAATACTATTTTATAAGGGAACAGAAATTAAGCCCTCTGAATTATGATTTAACTAGTTAGAAGGCTCTCTGAGAGACTATAGTTCCTTTTGGGTAACCTCATTAGCTTTCTTTATAGGCACAGTCTGTATTATTATAAAGGTTGAACAATCCTTAACTGCCTGAGTTTATTAGGAGGGAGCTCTGCTAAGCTCTGGTATCCTGAAATTTCAGAAAATGGAGGGAAATCTACTCACTGTCGTTTCCAGGGCTCTGGGTTTTTTTTTTTTGTTTTTTGTTTTTTGTTGTTGTTGTTGTTGTTGTTTTGTTTTGTTTTGTTTTTCTTTTCTTTACTCTCTTTAAGCTCTTTTAGAACAGAATCTTTTTAAAAATAAAAATGCCATCAGACACTTACTTCAAAACAAAAAAGTATCATTAAATACATGAGTTGAAGGTACATGTTTTTGTTGTTGTTGTTGCTGTTTGATGCCCAAACCAAAAATTTTGCTGTCTTCATGAGAACTTTTGTCAATACTGAAAGCTCTTTCAAAGTCTGCTGTTTCAGACTAGAGACAGGTAAGCCCTGAACAGTAAACTTGCTAAAATAGCTAATACAATTCCATTCTTCGACTAGTGCCTTATGCTAGGACTGAGTGAGTGTCTTGCTCATGTGGGAGGAAGGATCTTCCAGAGAGGGATGGTCTTGCTACATTGTACCATATACACTCTTAAGTTCTCAGCTCTGCCAAATGTCAACAAGATCTCAAAGCCCTTTGTTTTTAATTCTCAAACCTTTATCTTGTTACTGCCCTTCCTGGTCCAGCCAAGAAATCAAGAGTTTTCATTCCCTTACATTTTGCTTAAGATATATTTTTTTCTTTGACTTAGAATCATAATGCTTAAAAAGTAAGCCTAGTCAATTGGGTGACACACCTGTCATCCAAATACTCTAGAAGCAGAGGCAAGGGGAATTGCAAGTTTGAGGCCAGCTTAAACTGCAGTGTAAGCACTTACTTTATAAATAAATGAATACATTGGCAATAAATAAATAAATAAATAAATAAATATGCTGTGCCATACAGACATCAGTTTTTAGGTCTGGGAGTCATTGCTGATAGATTGTCTCTTTCTTCTCTGCTTTTATTTTCCTTGGTTCCTCCTTTGAATTTCTTTACATGGGCCCCTGTCTGAGGACAGCAAGTCTGAGACTCATTCTGTGCATGGAAGCAGGCTCCGTTGGTTCCAGTGCTTGGAACACGAGTCTGATGCTCATTGTGTAGCTTTGGCAGCTACAGAGCTGTGACCACCTGTCGTGATGGCGCGGTTCCCACACACTCCATGATGTGCCAGTTTCGCTCCACAGAGCTGCCAGGCAGAGGGTGGTGAAGAGGGCTAGCTTGTACAATGTGCTGCTTTTGCTGAAAGGAGGGCTTCCCTCTGGAAGGAGTGCCAAGTCAGAGACGAATGCTTCATTAAATTGGTCACATCTGTTGGCACTTGTGGGTGTCAGTGCTGACAAGTGTCTTTCTGCTGGTTGGAGTTCTTCCCTTCACTCCTTCATCCTTTGCCTCCATTGGCCCAAGGGACTGTGTCATCGTGGATAATAGAGACATGGAGTGGGACAGATCTCCCATCTTCCGAGTCTTATGCCATCGGTGCTTGTTGTATTAGGTAATTGCCCTGGAAAGTGGTCTTCCTCCAGGTAAAAGATATAGGATAGCTACAGATGGTTTTGTCATACCCCCCCCCCATCCTCTGAGCTTAAATCTAGCAGTATGGACAAAGTTAGGGCCATGAATTCCAGTAAAGATGCTTGAATAGAGAGCTGCGTTCAAGTTAGAATTACCTGTCTTAGGGAGACTGTGTTTCTACACAAAGATTATTCATAAATGTAATTGTACTGGAGGCAACATTTGTTTAAGGTTTATTTTTACTGTTTCTCACAGTTGCTTTAGGGTAAATTATTACATTTTTATATCCATTTTATATTACACATTTAAAAAAAATAGCCTCTTACCATCTTACCTCTTACTTCCATCCTGAAGAGGTTTGAAGGCTAAATTAAAAATGAAAGGACTTGCTTCTAACTGTATTGGTATTATAGCATAATTGTATAATAAATGTGAGAATATAAAAGACTTCTAGTAAACATGGAGCTAAAAGAAACCGTTAATTTGGTTCTACGTGCAAGGTGGCCTAGTGTTTTTGTCACTGCAATGAAATATTCATACTTGGAATGGGAGTTGCTAGCATTGGTTTCCTGGTTAAAAACAGCCACAAAAACATGAAATCCAAATTCACCTAGGTTATGTTGCATATTGACCTCTTTAGTTGCTTAGATGAATCAAGATTAAAAGTAAGTCTTAACTTAGGGGAATTACATGGATAAAACTATAGTAGATGGGGTTGTCCCAGAACTCAGAATGTGTTTCTCAGTTTAAGTTCCTACCCACTCCTGTAATATAAGCATTTTTACCAATGCTTTGTACATTAGTTGACTCTGGTTTATAATGTACAGGCATACTACACATTTGGGAAGGAGAACCCCTTGATTTAAATGACATGATTTTAGAGATTTATTCATTTATTATTTTGTGGGTATGTGTATGTGCCCGAGCGTATGTGTGTGCATCACGTGCCGACAGGCAGACACTTGTGTGCAAGAGTGTAGGGTCCTCTGGAACCGGAGTTATGGGTGGTTGTGAGATGCCTCACATTGGTGCTGGAAATGAAACCTGGATCTTCTAGAAGAGCATTGAGTGTTCTTAACTGGTGAGCCATCTTTCCAGCCCCAGATGATATGGTTTTAAAAGGTAAAGTTTTCCAGTTTGGATTCTGGAAGACACCCTAGTACCTATTCATGTTTAGTCATAAGGCTTCTGATAAAATTCTGATAGCTCGTTGGCAAAGAGCAGATGAGAGAAAATGTTGGATTTAAATCAGCAGATTCATTTCATATTTTGCAAGATCTCAGAGGTGCATTTGGAATACAGACAGCTGCGAGGTGTTTCACTTGTGAGCTGAGGCTGATCCGGAGTCTACAAACACTGCCACATATAGAAATATAACGGGGCATACTTGTTTTTTTGGTTTTGTTTTGGTTTTGTTTTGTTTTTCTCAGTTTCTACTGTTTAAGTTTCAGAAACAAGTGGGCTGGGAATTTATCTTAGTTGCTAGGGTATATGCAAACCATGTGTAAAGCCCTGGGTTCAAGCCCCAGATCCACAATAACTAGGGCTGTAATCTCAGCACTCAAGAGATGGAAACAAGAGGATCAGACAGAAATCAAGATTCATCGTCTACTACATAGTGAGTCTGAGGCTAGGTTGGGATGTAAGTGTCCCTATCTCAAAAGAGAGGGGGGAGGATTTTAGCCTATCAGAAATACAATTTTATATGGAATCAGTATAAAAATGTACAATTCATCTGATTTTTTTCACACAAAAGTCTTTAGACTCTTGTGTGGCAGTGCAGCACATCTCAGCTGGGACTAGATAAAGTCCAAGTGCTCGTTAGCTTTAATGACTTGCTTTTATATAGTAGCATGTCTGGAGTGTAGCTCTCTGCAGGTGAAGCTGTCAACTGGGTTAATAACTGACCATTGAAGTATTGGCTTTGATATGAAATTGCCACTGATTTTGGTTACTGAAGCTGAAGTAACTTCGGCAGAGAAGTGTCTTCACCAGGCAGGTTTTTGTCTTGGGTGTCTGATGTCAGAAGCCTAAGGGAGGATTGCAAGGAGATTTAAGTGCTTCTATTGCTGTGATAAAGCATGGCCAAAAGCAATGTGGAGAGGAGGGAGTTTGTTTCAGTTTGCACTTCCACATCACAGTCTGTGGTGATCAAAAACCATCAGGGTAAGATAAGAATGAAACTCAGCCCAGCTGGATTTTATTGTAACCGGTGCTGGACCAGGAAGGACTTCTAGCGTTTGACCCAGGTCATTTTACTTTAGCTTTGTTTAAGCACAGTACAGTTTTGGAAAAAAAGAATTTCAGTAAGAACTGAGTCCCAAATATACAGTAGTTTAAGACGTTCATATTGAGATTCTATACAAAGTACATCTGGCTGTTTTTCACAGGAATGGGTGCTGTTGACTAGGAGAGAGTGCCCAAGAAGTTAGGTTCTAGGGAACTTACCTGAGGGTGTCAGGATTGGCCTGGCCCTAAGATAACATAGAAGACACTTAGGCTGTTGTAAAGCACATGGCACATCACTCATAAGAATGCTTTAGGGTTTAAATGCAGTACTCAAGACTTAGGGGGAAAAGGTCTGGGATAAGTCAAAAAAAAAATTCTGGAAGTTATGGGCAGAGTCTGTCTCATCAGATAGCAAAGGATCGCCAGGTTGTAAAAACTACATCGTTCCTCGAATTCCAGGAAGAGCAGCTAAGCACCTTATTCCACTGAAGAGGTAAGCTGTGTGTTCATTCAGCTTTCCCGGCTTCTTCAGCACCCATTCATGTGTACTAGACCTTTTAGCCCTCTGTAACCATCCATCCTTGAAGGACGTCAGGGCAGGAGCTCAAGGCAGGAACCTGGAGGCAGGAGCAGAAGCAGAGATGGTAAGAGATAATATTCAGCCTGTTTGTTCATGCAAGCCATGACCACCAGCCTAGGAACAACACTGCTCACAGTGAGCTGGCCCTCCTGCATCAATCATCAATCAAGACAATATTCAAAAGACTTGCCGTCTGACCAGTCTGATGGAGACATCTCTCAAATAAGATTCCCTCTTCCCAGATATGTTAGTATTGTGCCAAGTTGACAAACACCAACCAGCACGAGAGGTGTATAGTACTCTCCAAAGTGACCCTGGGCCCTAGGGGAAAGGCTTGATGAAGTCAGAGGCTACACTTTCTGCCTTGTTTTCCTGCAGCCCACTGAGTATGTTAGCCATCTCTGAAGGAGGCTGTTTTGAATTCTAGACAAGACTGGTGAAATGTAAGCTCCTCGTTTTCACATGTGCTTTGTGTTGACAGGGTGCCTTCGAGAGTTATCTTTACATGTTTTAACAGAGGAACTGGGAATTTGTTCCACTTACACCCCTGTGGGGGGAAATTTCTTCCACATATTTAAGTAAAACACAAAGTAATTCCATTTTTCTAAGAAGATTTAAAATGATCTGGAGATGTGCTTTTGAAATTAAGAATTCAGGAGAACTTCTTATGTTTAGGTGAGAAGTATGAAGGGACAATGATTTACAAGTCAAATCCATAAAAAATGTAGGTTAAATAGAATTGGTGCTGAAAGTAAAATCCAGGGCAAGATTCCACAGCTTCAGGACAGCTGTGCTAACCATAGAAGCTCATCGAGAAACATAGACTTTGGACTCAGCTAATCTCACCGTGTAATGTTTTATATTTGCAATTTCTTTACATAAGGTTTTAATAATTAAAAAATAAATAAAATCCAGGTATCCAGGTAACACGTTGAGGTAGAATAGAGCAGAATAAGTTTTAGGCTCTGTGCTTAGTAGACACAAGTATGACGGGAATGAAGTTGGATGGAGTTCCTCACCCTGGGCCTGGAACACACAAAACCTCAAATCGGACGGAATCCCGCTTAGTGTAGAGGCTTCTGGTAATAGTGGTGGTTTTACTTGTAATCATTTAGTGTTACCTACATATGACATTTTTTAAAAAAAATTAAACCATTCTTCATTTGTTTGATAGAACTAGATAAATATGAAATGGATCTTAGTGGAGAAACACTGACTTCCAGGCCCTCTGCCACCTGAACAGCTTGGAGCTAAGCCATGAAATTTAAGGCAAGCTTTTACACAGCCTAAGGAATAATATTCCTGATGGACCAGAGCTTAAGAGTGAAATGGGTTATTATGAGATGTTCAGCCCTGTGGTGGAGTTATTCAAGTCAAGGCCAGGTGGCCCCCTGCTGGAAGCATCCTGGAAAAGTTCTTTTTTTATTCACCCAGCATGTGTTACCACTCCAGATAGTGGGTACTGCCACTGTTCGGTCAGGACAATTCTCAGTTGCTTGTCCAAGCCAAGCAGGGTGCCAGCAATGTAGCTAAATGCAAGCTTGCTGCCCAGGGTGATAGTGTAGGTATATAGAGTGTCCAAAAGGCCTGGGAAACATGTTAAAAGGGCAGGGCCCATGGCTTGCTGTTTGCTGTCCTCAGGATTCCTGACTCAAGAGGCCTAGGTAGGTTTAATTCTGCATTTCTAGCAAGATCTAAGCTCAGGCTCCAGGGCTGAACCCTGAGTAGCACTGGTTTAGAGCTGTGGTCTACCAGTTGGCGTAATTCCCCTCACAAACGTCATTTGACAATATCTGTGACTCACTTAGATAGAGGTGCCACCATCGTCTAATGAGTAGGAGTGCACATTTCCTGTGATATGTAGCATTGTCTCCATAACAAAGCTTCAAACAACCAAATTTTTTTTTTTAATTTTTTTGGATTTGGTTTTTTCGAAACAGTATAGCCCTGGTTGTCCTGGAACTCACTCTGTAGACCAGGCTGGCCCCGAACTCAGAAATCCACCTACCTCTGCCTCCCAGAGTGCTGGGATTACAGATGTGCGCCACCACCGCCCGGCAACAACCAAATATTTAATGTTGAGAAGTTCTCCTCAGGGGCAGTAACAGAAAATCCAGTATCGGTAATACACTGAAGAACATCCTGGAGGATTGTGAGTTATGATTACCACAGTTCATTCATAGGCTACGGCTCCTCCTAACTTAATCTGAGGGTTCAGTTAGGGACACTTACCCATAGGCAATCAGACAGGCAGGCCACTTGCTGTTGTAACTGGAGTAAAGCAAGTGGATTTGGAAGGAAGACTGCCTGGGCGAGTGGGGGTGTGGCTTCACAGCTTAAGTGACATTTGACAGCTTTATAAGAAGGGTAGGATTTTGCCAGTGGCATGCTAGCCCAAGGGAACAGGCAAGCAAAGAAAAGTGGGAATCTGTTGAGTTGGCTACATTGCCTGGGATGGAATATAGACCATGAAACCTAGAGGGGTGCCAGGTGGTCACAGTGGCAAGGCCACTAATGAAAGCCATACTCACAAGGGTTACCCTTAGCCTGAAGGCAACAGCAGGTGTCCATCCTGGCAGAAAATGGTGCTGCTCAGGATTTTTTGAGCTTCCAAGGGGTTCAGCTGTGTCTTCAGACTTCATCACTTTGACAGGTATCTCAGCCCACATCCAGGGAGCATGAGGTTGAGATCACCTCCAGTGCGCTCGAGGTACCAGTGGTTATTGGCAAGACATAAAAGACTTCCATCCTGGGTCTTTGCCAGTCAGTCCTTAATAAATTACAACACTTATATCCAGCTAGGGTGATACACACACACACACACACACACACACACACACACACACACATATTGCTGGCTTCTAAATGTTGGCTTCTGGAGTGAGCAATTTAATAAGAATCACAGTGCACCTTAGGAACTGCACTGCATGCTTGGCACATTTATGCCAGAATGATTTACCAGCCAACCCCCTGGGCTGTTACAGAGAAGCTCCACAAAACTCTCATCATCTGACCTGAAGAAGTTGCAGTGATTTGCATGCGACATTTATCGACTGACCTCTGTGGTTTCCACACCACACTGGGTGATTTTCTTTTAAAGTGTTGAGTTTTTGATGTGGTCTTTATATGTACATATGGCTAAGAACTTGGGTCTACAGTAAAAAAAAAAAAAATGCAGCTTTCTCACCTGCTCTATTTTTTCTTCACTCATCAATTACTACAGTTACTTTCAGATTTTTCTAAGGTACATTTTTGCTCTGGTGGAAATTATACCATAGTGGCACGTCATTCTACTCTAGTTCTTCCCTCTTATTTCCTATGATAGGTTTATTACCCCCCCTCTTATATATTGAGGGGAGTAAATGGAAGTAACTTGCTGGATGCTGTGTGTTAGTAGTGAATAGCAGAGCAGAAGTTAGATTTAAAGTTCTTGTAGTGGTACCCAGACACACTAACGATTGCTTCTCCTAGGAAGATGCAGTGTCTGCTCACTTAGTTGAGGGCTGAGGGCTTCAAAGAGCTACCAGGAATGAGGCCTACTGTGACACTGTCTCCTTCCAGCTATTTGGCTTTGGCCACTAGATTATATTTTTTACTGACCACAGTCAGCAATGGAAGTACACCAGTCTCCTCAGAAAGCAGCTTAGTGACCATCAGGTGCCACACCTGACCTCCAGGTTTCTTGTCAGTATATATGTTGAGTGGCATTTTGACTTGCTGTTGATGCTGAGTCCCTATAACAGTTGCAGCCCAGAGTCATGGCCTCTATTTGTCCCTGATGTAGGTAAGATGAGCTGTTCAGCAGTAGCTGTGCACCCTCTGGTGGTAGGGTCAGAGCCAGCCTAAGTGCTCTGGTGTATAGGGCCCAGTCCTTATCCCTGGCATAATGGATCAGAAGATGTGCAAGCATTCTGAGCTCCTTTTCGGGGGGGGTGTGGGGGGAGCGGGTAGCAGTGGGGACCATTGGGGTCATTCTGCAATCATATGGATTGTTCACAGCGTCAGAGTTCTCAGCCCCACTTGTTAGAATGGTCCAGCAGTGGTGGACAAGTAGGGAAGAAGGAACTTGTTCCATGGAGACTCTGGGTTGTAGCATTTGTGAGCAGAGCTTACTTACAACACTTCTCAACAGCTTGAAATGGGACGTGTGTCCTTTATCGAGGGAGTTGTCCAGCTGAAGTACAGAAATGCACATTGACCTACTAGAGACCAACAGTTTGGTTCAAACTCAGGTTTGAGATAGTGATTCTGTGAGGTGCATGCTTGGAATTTTAGTTTTTGGTGCTGGCAAGATGGAACATATAACATGACTTGTATTTGCTACTTACCAGCAGGTAACAAGGAGGGAGCACATTCCTCCACCTTCTGGGTGTTGCTGAGTATCTTTCTGGGAGCGGTGGCCATGCTGTGCAAAGAGCAAGGAATCACTGTGCTGGTAAGACCTCAAACACAGATAGGGCCTGTCTTTTGTGCTCATCCACTCCCTCCAAGAGAGACACTGTGGGCCATCCCACTCGCATGGCCTCCTCTGCTTCTGTGTGCCATCGCCAGCCTAAGGGTTTAGCCTTTGGGAGGTCAATGGTCTTGGCTGCCCAGCATTTCAGATCGAGAATTGATGGGTTCTTCTGACCACAGTAGTGAATTGTGTAAATTTATCTGTGGGAATTACTTAGGGAGAGGGGCATGTTTTCTCCTTGTGGGTTGGTTCCTTAAAAACAGATAAAAGAATGGTTCAGTTTCCTGGTACACTGTCACAGTTAGCAGTCCTGCATACAACAAGGAACTTTTCCAGCCACTGCACGCCCTTGACACTTTTTCTCACCCAAATATGAGACTGGAGATACTTCGACCCAATTAAGAGTGCTAGTTCAGGGCTCGATTTGCTTTTGTGGTTTCAGCAAACAACCCCATAGCCTCGTGCCTGCCAGGCAAGCATCGCACCACTGATCTGACTCCTCAGTCCCGGCCTCTTCAACCTTGTGCATTCAGAGCCATTTCTACCCAAGACATTTTTACACAACCCAGGGCGTATAATATAGGAAGATAAGATAGGCTTACAAACCAATCACTTACTGATGGTGAATCATAAATATACTTTAAAGCATTTTGGTATACCATATTTTTTATTATCTTTAAATCTGCATGCCATGAGATGGATATGCATATTTGCCTAAAAGAAATCCAATCCAACAAAAACACTAATTTGATACTTAAATACTTTTGAATGATAGTAGGGAAAGATTAAAAGCGTTAATTTTCCCGTAATCAAACCATTATGATTATTCAAGAGCAGAGAACTTGGTATGTAAAGAAACTGTAATTCTTAGTGCTCAGTAAGTGTTTCAGGCATTGTGTGGTGTGGTAGTGTGCAGAGTGTGCCAGGAATGCATGTTGTGTGTTTGGAACCCAGGCTTCAGTGAGGTTGCAGCGGACCCCAGGTGAGGACCACCACAAACACCTTGGACTCATGATGTGTTTCAATTTTGAATTAATTTTTGCTTATTGTGTATTTGGAAACTTTTTTTAAATTTTTATTTTCTATATTCTTTGTTTACATTCCAAAGGCTTTCCCCTTTCCCAGTTCCCCCCCACCATACGTCCCATAATTCCTCTCCCCCCCAACTATTCCCCAATCATCCCCCCTCCCCCCACGATTTCTCTGTTCTGGGTCTACAAAACTGGATCCAATCTTTTCAGGCCCAGCGTCCTCTCCTTTCTTCTTCTTGGGAATCATTTGACTTGCTAATTGTGCCTTGAGTATTTAGGGCTTCTGGGCTCATTAATATCCACTTATCAGTGATTGCATTTCATGTGTATTCTTTTGTGATTGGGTTAACTCATTTAGGACGATACTTTTATGTTGCCAGGTTTTTACAGTTAATTATGCAGTCTCACATGGGGTCATGACCCACAGTTTAAGAAGTCTTGGCCTAGTTTAGTATTTAATAAGGTGTAATAGGAGCCAGTGAGATAGATAACAGGTAAAGGTGACTGCTACCAAGTCTGATGATCTGAGTTTGATCCATGGGACCCACATGGTGAAATGATGGGCCTGACTAACTAGTTGACCTCTGACCTCCATACACACACCAAGGACTGCGTGCTTGTCCACCCAAATACATTTCTTAGAAGGCTTTTTTTATGTCTCATACATTTTACAGTTCTGAGAATTGAAACCTCTGTTTGTATATATAGGACTTGTATCATCTTCACTAGTTTTAAATCGTGGGGTACATTCTATTTAGTAAAATATAAGTGAAACCATGTTTACGGAGCCAATTCTCCTGAATCTACTAATGGGGATGAGAACCAGTCATTAAATGACACCTCCTGTGAGTACCTGTTGAGTGTGTTATGCTGTGTGTGGCCTCTGCGGCTAGTGCTAAAGCAATCAGGAGAGGTCTCCCTAAGCGGGCGTGCACACCACTTCTAGGCCTGCTCTGAACAGAGGCTGGGATTGAGTCTGAGGAACAGACTCAACTTTAACTGAGTTCCTCAACTGAGGAACTTTAAAAAGCCCTCTTCGCTCCACCTCCCATATAACTTTCGTTGGCCTTGTATCATTACAGGAAAACATTGAAGGGTATGAGCCCCCCCACCCCAAAGGAAAGAAATGTGGTAGTTGACTAAAATTGGAAGAGAGGAGCAATCAGAATGCTGGCTTTGACACAACTCAAAGCAAAGATTACTGATTTTCTTGAGTTCTGTCTGTAAGAAAGTCAGCAAGCAAGAATATGAAAAAGAATTACTGTGTAAAGCTGCTTAAGTCTTAAGCTAGAGATGGCTCAGTGATTAAAACCACTTGCTGCTCTGCTCAGGTTCAGTTCCCAGCATCTGTGTCTGGAACTTCCAAGGGCCAGACGTGTGAGTGAGGTATATATACAAATACATACATACATACGCATACATATATATGCGTACATGTAGGCAAATTCTCATACACATAAAACAAGTCAAAATTAAGATACTTAAGTTTCCTGAATTAGTTTTTTTAAAGATTTATTTATTTATTATATGTAAATACACTGACACTGTCTTCAGACACACCAGAAGAGGGCGTCAGATCCCATTAAAGATGGTTGTGAGTCACCGTGTGGTTGCTGGGAATTGAACTCAGGACCTTTGGAAGAGCAGTCAGTGCTCTTAACCACTAAGCCATCTCTCCAGCCCCCTGAGTTTGTTTTCTAATACTTTAGAATTAGATGTGGTGGCTCAAATCTATAATCCCTGTCCTCAGTAGACTGGGTTGGGATGATTGCATGTCTAGGGTTAGCCTGGTCTACAAACAAGCTCCTGATCAGCCTGGCTACAACATGAGTTTCTGACTCCAGTTGTTTTCTCTTAACCTTGTCACAATGAGTGTTTTAATAAGCAGGCTGATTCTTGTGGCAGGCCAGGACTGTATACTGTGGGCACTTAGCAGCGGATCCCCACCTGGAACCAGAAGAAGCCGACAGGAATCCCTTAGCTGCCCTACAATGCCTGTGGAGAATATCTTTGTCACAGATTTTCTAGTGAGGACCACTGCTCTGAACCCTGATACTATTACGAAGTGTGGCTTACAGACCAGTAGCATCCCAGAGCTTAATTCAGGGTCTCTGCCCCCTCCCCAGTCTACTGAGTAGAAATCCCACTTAGCCAGCTCTGCGGGCTGCTCCAGATCTTATTAACATATGAGAAGCACTGAGGATTAGGTTGGATTTAAATAAACCATGAACTTTTTGATGCTGCCTACAACTTAGATGGAGAAATGAGTACCAATCTTGCATTTGCCTTCAGTCCCCCTGATCACATGACTGTACCACCCTCAGTGGCCGCCCCGCCCCGCCCCACCGCTCCAGGCAGAGAAGTAAACAGCATGAGAAGGTTGGAACAGCAGACAAGAGAGTTCCTGCCTTCTGGAAAACAGTTTACAGTTGAGCAGAGATGGTCTTCCGTGACCCATGTATGATGTGTGTTGCATTAGTGAATAAAATCAGGATTCTTTGAAACGTTTAACCCAGCAGTGGCCTGTGAATTGGATAATTAGTGACTCCTAGCATGTGTGGGAGAGAGTTAAGCAGGGGTGTCGTCCTTGCTCTGAAAACCACAAATTACCACTGGCTTCTGATGTTTTCTGATCTTCTTTGCTACAGAACCCCATATTAAAAGAGCCCAGTCACATAGGGGCAGCTTTCACCAGATACACTGTGGATATTCAGACTCTTTTATGCAGACTGGGCAGGGATTCCAGTAGATGACAGTGCCTACCAAAGTGACATTAACAGAAAGTCATCCACAAAGTAAAGACTAGATCCAACTATACCTTGAAAAGCTGTCAAAGCAGCCTGACCATTATGGTGGTCATAGGCGCTGTCAGTGTAGTTGGGGCTACGGTTTACCTCAGGTCATTGTTGTTCACCTAACAGGAGTCAGTAGTTCTGCATAGTATCTGAGGAGGCTTGCTTGTACAACAGGAGCATCTTTTATGTGCTATGTCCAGAGTTACTCTAGACAGCTGTGTCACAGCTGGCAGTGAGGGGGCACAAAGAGAAGAGAGTCCGGCTATTAAACTAAAGCTCCAGAAGAGTCTTCACTTCTCCCCATGTTCTGTAAGCTGCCCACCTGATCTGACCTGACCTGACCCCACCTGACCTAACCCCGCCTGACCTGACCTCACCTCACCTGACCTCACCTGACCTTGGAATCTCTCCTTAGCGCACACCTGAGGATAGAGTCCAGCTGTGTGCCCAGGGAGCAGAAAACACTAGTGAACAGTTAGGGCTCTGAGAGAACCAGGGCTCTTTTAGAGAGAGATGTGTGTCTGCCCTGTTCACCAGGCCTCAGTCAACCCACTGAACTTTATGTCAAGGCTGGGTTGGTGGTATTGATGGCTGTCTTTCTCTTGTCATGCTTAATCATTGTATCACAATGTATTTGACCGCTCTGTTTCAGTTATAGACAAGGAGGTGAGAGAAACGAAGACTTCTGGGGAATTTTCCCTAAGAACCCGAGTTTAGCAGTCTTACTCCTAAATGTAGTGATTCTAAATGTAGGCTATGGGATCATTACTGCCAGGGACTCAGTAGGTTCTCCGTAGTGGGGTCCCCACTGTGGGTTCATCTAAACATGTGGCTGTTCTTCCTAAATACCTGGGAGTTTGTCCATGGTCTTCAAATTCCTGGTCTAGGTCAAATAGTGAAAATGTGAGTAGTTTCTGTCCTATCAGAGCCAGGC
Organism: Apodemus agrarius; assembly: GCA_964023405.1. Taxonomy (NCBI): domain Eukaryota; kingdom Metazoa; phylum Chordata; class Mammalia; order Rodentia; family Muridae; genus Apodemus; species Apodemus agrarius. The sequence goes on from OZ030013.1 coordinate 1,986,973, forward strand.
TCCTCCGGACTAACTGAGACTTTGATTCTTAGGGCTTGAATGCTGTGTTCGATGTCCTGGTGATAGGCAAACTCGACATTCTGGTAACTGTCCGGAAGGTCCTACATAAAGACAAGTCACTAGAGGTGAGTCGCATACTTCATCTAGCCTAGATATGGAAAACGTCAGGTACCAGCCAATTTAAAATGCTGTTTTCCAAGTATTTCTTATGATTTGAATTGTTAGGTTGGCAACTTTTTAGTACATTGTGTCAGTGGTTTAGGTAGATACTCATACTTGGGCTTGGTATATTTATTTATTTTGCAGTGCTGAGGAGTAAACGCAGGGTCTCCTTCTAGGCAAGTGATTAACCTGTACCCACCCTTTTTTCTACTTTTTATTTTGAACCAGTCTTATAAAGTTGCCCAGGCTGGACTGAAACTCTGCATAGCCCCCGAGCAGACTGTATGGACAGGGGTGGGGGTGGGGCATACCCTCTTGTCTCAGCCTCCTAAATACTTAGAGTACATACTGTGCTTAAGTTGAAATCTTCAACAACAGGAACTCTGTGGTGTCTTTTCAGAACACTGGCATGTTCAAGAATGGAGGCCTCCTCTTCCGAATGGCCCTGCTCACCATTGGTGGTACCAGCGTGCTTTATATACGTTGGAAAATCATGGGCACTGGCCCACCAGCATTTACTGAGGTGGACAACCCAGCATCCTTTGCTGACAGCGTGTTGGTTAGGGTAAGTATTGAGCCTGGACTTCTTTTCAATTATTTTCTTTACCCATTAGCAGTTCTCAACCTGTGAGTCATGATCCTTTTTTGTGGTCAAATGATGCTTTCATAGGGGTAGCTATTCTAGGACAGTTGGTAAACAGATATTTACATTATGATTCATGACTAGCAACATTTATGAATTAGCAATGAAGATAATTTTAAGGTTGGGGGTCACCACAACCTAAGGAACTGTATCAAAGGGTCGTAGCGTTAGGAAGTTTGAGACCCACTTTCATCTTCTCCATCTTCTGCATCTTCATCCCCACCTACCACCACATTCACAAGTCCCTAGTAAGTGGATACATCCATGTTTTGCTGTTGTTAAGGTTATTCTATAATAAAGCCAACTTTTATGCTGTTAGGAAGGATGTATGATGGTTCTTTATATAGTTATTTTTCATGTTCATGGGAATTAGTTCCAAGAGCCCCTCACCTCAATTCTAAACTCCAGAGGTGCTGGAGTCTCATTGATAAGGTAAGAGTGTTTACATATAACATGTTCACATCTCCCCTGTGCTCAAAACTGTCTCCAGCTTCTGTCCTGCACCTAACACAGTGCCTGCTCTTTGTTCTTATGTGATTAAGGGAAGTAAGTGCTCAGCGCTCAGCAAGTTTTAAGCTTTGGTTTTCGGAACTTTCTGAAATTTTTTTCTTACAAACATCTTCAACATATGGTTAAATTCTAGGTTTGTTGAATCTGTGGATTCAGGACCACAGAGAGGTCCAACATAATTCCTTTCAAGAAAAGAAGGAAAAGAGGCCCTTCTCTTATGATGCCCATCTGACTCATCCTTGCTGCTGCAGGGGGACCGAGCATGGCTGAATGAAGATAAATGTAGTAGCACAGTGCTGTTGTTAAAGAGTCTGTTTTTCTAAGGATAAGAATCTCAAGCCACAGATTCTTGGCTGTGCACTTTACAGAGACAATCAAGAGGATACTCAGAGCCGAGCTTCATTTTTAAAGCATTAGGGCCCTTCATTGACCATGTCAGAGGCATTAAGTAATACTATGTAAATGAGCCATATCCTGGCCAGAAATATAACCAACACCTGCATTGCCTGGCCCACTGGCTTGGCTGTATTTTTAATGTATTAAAATCTGGATGCTTTTTAATAAATTACAGATTACAGCCCTATGCTCAGACTACAAATGGGCAGTATTTTATTTTTACACAACTGCTTCCTGGAACAGAAGCTTATGAATGCCTCGGAAGTGAAGTTAGGATATGTGTGTTCTTTCAAGTGCAGCATCAAGTAAGTGTTTGTTTTTCTTTTGACTGACAGGCCATAAACTATAATTACTACTATTCATTGAATGCCTGGCTGCTGCTGTGTCCCTGGTGGCTGTGTTTTGATTGGTCAATGGGCTGCATCCCCCTCATTAAGTCAGTTGGTGACTGGAGGGTAATTGCTCTAGCAGCACTTTGGCTCTGCCTAATTGGCCTAATATTCCAAGCCCTGTGCTCTGAGGATAGCTGCAAGAGAAGGTAAGAGGCAGCATGGAGTTTTAACTTCTACACAGAAGCATTTTGCTAAACTCAGCGCCTATCACTTCGTAACAACTCTGTATACAGGATATCTAAGGATATTTGTTCTGAATTTATGGCAGCAACAAGGTGGGATTCTATGGCTTCAGCTTGTGCAGAGGGAAGTCGAGTAGCAGTAGGCATGACTACCATGGGCCACTCCCACCCTTCTAAGTAGCACTTGGAGGCCTCGCTGTAGGAGGTAAAATGTAATTTATGGTCAGAACAGGGAGTATAATTGACAAATGTTGGGCCTATTATTTCACAGTTCCCCTTCAAAGAAGTCCTCTCTATTGTCCTGCACAAAATATGTTGCTATCCCCAAAAGATACTACACTTTTTCAACAGATAAAAAGATCTTTTGCAAAGGGTTATTGAGGAAATAATTGGAAAAGACAAACATTCTATGAAAATGAAAACTGCTTAAGACATTTCACAAAGCCTGAGTGCACATGATGTTAAGTAATTTCTCAAAATAAATGAATGTTTTCTGCTTACCTGTGTGCTTAAATTAGTTGATGCTAAAGAGTGAAAAACTTCAGTCCTAATCAGTTCATTTATACATGTGAAATAGAATTTAAAAAAAAATTGTGAGGCATAGGGTCCCAGAAGGAACCACCAAATGTGACCTCACTGCTTCATTTACGCCATCTCATCATTAGAGACTTAGAGATGTGGATGTTATATGTGTTTTACTGCAAAGTGTGTTTGTGCTTGACTGGTTGAGACATAGTAACAAAAAATAGTTTCTTTTAAATTTACAAAGCTTAATCTGTTTCAGTACTGTCCTTGTTAGACAAGTGGGGGGATGTCTATTAAAAACTACTGGAAACTAAAAACTATGGAGTTGGGAAAAGTATTCACTAATCAAGGAATAGATTAAATATAATCTTTTGACTTTATTGATACAAACATGATTTAGATGATTTTTCTATGTGCTGCCTGCTAAGTAGTGGTCTGTGCTGCCAGCTAACTCCACTCTGCTGATGACTTTATCCTTGCTAAATGTCAATTTTCTAAATTGATGGCAAGAAACAAAGAACAGTCTTTATTGATATGTCAAGTAAGGTACTTTTCTTGGAAAATCTAAAAATAGCCAACTGTGTAAATACTTTTTGTCTTCCAGAATCCTCACTCTGGGTTTGGGATTTCTTGTGATCCCCTTTCTTCCTGCAAGCAACTTGTTTTTCCGTGTGGGCTTTGTGGTCGCAGAGCGTGTCCTCTACCTCCCCAGTGCTGGGTACTGCATGCTGCTGACCTTTGGATTTGGAGCTCTGAGCAGACACACTAAGAAAAAGGTACCATAGGGCTGGGGCAGTGATTCCGTGGGTAAGAGAGCTTGCTGTGTGGGTGAAGACTGAGTTCGAGCCATAGCACTGATGTAAACCACCTGGCGTGGCTTTGCATGCCTATAATCCCCAAGCTTGAGAGCTCCAAGCTAGGGAGATCCTGCCAGCATGGCAGAAATAGCCAGCTTCAAGTTCAAGAAGTAAGGTCAGGAGTGATGCTAGAGGACACGTGACATCCTCCTGTGGGTCTACATGTGCACAGGTGAGTGCTTACATCTGTGCACCCATGTGTGTACACCACACATATGTACATTCAAAAAAGAGAAACCCAAAATGCTTCCTCAGAACCATAAGCACCGCATGTAGCTTACTAATGGCCTCTGCCAACTGTATTCAGAAACCTGTTGCCGCTGTCATCCTGGGCATCCTTCTCATCAACGCACTGAGATGTGTGATTCGCAGTGGCGAGTGGCGGAGTGAAGACCGGCTCTTTCGAAGCGCCCTGTCTGTGTGTCCCCTCAATGCTAAGGTACTTTGCCCACCAGATTTCCTCTCCAAAGCACTTCACTGGAGGACATTTTCAGTCCTCCAGTGAATAAGAACATGCACCATGGATCAGTAACCAGTGTTAAGACTATTATCAAATACTTGGTGGTGGAGGATTATTGTTTTATTTTTCCAGTGAGTTAGTTAAGATTCATTACACTTAGCTAAAAGAAATTAATAAATTAAAAAAGAAATCATTAAAACCAAACAGTGTCAACAGATAGATTTATTTAAATGTGTGCCATCCTCTAGTTGCTAGTATCACTCTACTTTGAAGATACTGGGAGTTCATCTCCAGGCTGGGGCTGGGTATAGATTCCATCCTAATCTTTTAGAGCATACCTTTCAGAATCTACACTCTGGTGATAGGAGGAACTGGCCTCATTCAGGCTATAATGTGAAGGTGGCAATACCTATGAATAGGCTTGGGAATTTAAAGTTGACTGCTGCACAGAAGTATACATGTATAGCACCCTTAGTTCTGTGCTGGGTGATGCCCCTTGCAGATTAGATAAGCATGGGTGTATGTGCTTTAAAATAGTGTTTTTGTTGGAGAGATCTAGCAGGGATTTATCTCACTTGTATTTTTGGTTAAATCTAAGCTTTCCACATACCCAGATATGCAAACTCTCAGTGTTCTTTTTTGTGAGAAATAATGCTTGCCTGCTAGGTTTCTTGACCATAGTAGATGCTTGGGAAATGCTAACATTTTAGATTTTGGGTTTATTTGGATTCACTAAACAGTAAGAGGAGAATTCCATTTGCTGAGGTTGGGCCAGAACTTTAGAGAAGTCTCTTGTTAGTATACAGATTATTGTGTTAAACTGACAACTGTCTTAGCACATTTCATTGGAATTGCTTAGAATATTTAAACATGATCCTTTTCTTAGTTCTACATTCTATATTTATAGAAAACAACAATTTCAGATAAAGTTATATAAATAAAACTGATGAGCGTGCCACATCTTACTGTGACCGCAAAGTGAAGACAAGTCTATAAAAGCTGTGACTCCATGCCTATCCTGTGTTTGTATGTTTGTTCGTTTTGGTCGAAACATTTCATTCATGTTTTATAGTTAAGGTGTCTTAGGAAAAGTAATTTACTTTAAGCTTTTGGTTTTGCTAACCAATCACTAGTATCTTTTGTAAGTTAACTATAGTAGCAGTGTAACTTTATAGATAAAAATTTCCTTTACATTTACTTTCCTGCCTAGATAGGACTAATTACTCATTCTGTTTATATAGTTCCTCACCATGGGGAACTCCAGTCTGTATACAGAGTGTTATAATTAAACCTATTATCCTTCTGCTAAGGGCTTAGATAAAGGACATTGCTTTCTTTATTTTTACCAGACAGGAGAAACTGGGACATAGAAAGAGGAAGCTGGTACTATTTAAGTTAGTCATTTGGGTGGCTTGGTAGAGATCCAACATGGTGTTTTGTGGTGCCCAGGTGACCATAGGAACATGGAGTATATTTGCTGTCTTAGCCTGAAAATCTTCTCAGCATGTGAATTCAGCCCTAATAGACTGGGCAGCTGAGGGTACACACATGGGAACCACTCGGTCATGAGCATGTATGTTTTTCTTTTTAACTTGGGGTACACATAAACTCCTCAAGTACCATGATAATCACTCTTTCTTCAGAGCTGTTTTCAATGATGCCATTTAATGTAAGCATGGTAGAGTTTCTTTTTGCCTTAAATGGTTCTCGGTACACTGAAGTGCCGAATTGTCTTCCTCTTCTTTTCAAAGAGCTGTGTTGGTCTCAGTTTCTTCCTTTGGAAACCTCTGTGTCCTTTTGATCCCTTTGCATGGGATTCATTTTCTGTCCTGGCCTTCACTCAGAAGCCTCTGAATATTACAGTTGGGATCTAACTATTGTTCAGACCCAGATATATAAACTGAGACTCACTTTTTTTTTTTTTTTTGAAAGACTGAGGTATCAGGGTAGATAGTCCTTGGCCTGCATTGATATTACCCACAGTGCCTTGCATGTGGTAAGTGCCTAATATTGGTTATTGAATTGGGCCAAATGGAAATTGTGCTCATCAAGCCTACAATGTAAGAGATTCCAAGTACTGAATTTATTGGCAGTTACTTTAGTTTTTAAGGCTTAGACATATGTTGTATTTAATGTCAACCCCATGATACAGTTCTAAGTTAACAAAGAAAGGATCATGTAGCACTCCAAGGTATTTCCTTAAAGATGAACATGAACCTGTATGTGTTTAAACATTTTAGCTTTAGCAGTCTTCAGCCTCAGCAGAATATTTTGGACTTTTAATGGTATTAAAAGTGCCTTTCATTGTGGGTACTTCTACTTGTTTCCTACATGTTTGTCATTTGGTGGCAGTGGCTCTTTTAATGTGGCTTCATTGTCTTAGCATATGATGTGCAAAGACTAGAGGGAAAGTTGGGTAAATAGGTTCTTTCTGTCTTTCATTCCGTGGAACAAAAATCCCCCATTTTCTAACCACCACTAGAAGTAGCTTGTTTGTCAGATTTTTGGTTGTTTTTTTTTTTTCTTTTTCTGAATTATTTGGCCCAATCTAGGCAGCTGTTTTCTTTTTACAGAACTCTCTGTCCAATCTATAGAGAAAGAATGTCTTCTTAAATTTGGAATGCCTTCTAAGCCTGAATCATATTTCTAACTCATTCTATCTAAATAACTGCTGCCCGGCTTTTCACAGTGGCCTGTCCTCTCTTCTGGGATTCTGGCCTGGCATTCTGAGTATCTGGCAGAACCCTGGTCATGCTGCAGAGGGCAGCTGAACTCTTTCTAGTTTACAAAGAGAACAAAATTGTCCTAAACAAAGGAAAACAGCAGGAGCCTGTGGGCTGAAGAGCTGGAGTCCTTACTGACATCTGGGTAGAAACTGTATTTGTATTCTGGGGGCACAGAGAACATCCTTCTCCATAGTACCCTCTAGCTTTTCATGCTTTTGTGTGTGGAATGGGATGATCTTCACGAATACTGTGGGCTGCTTTGGCAGTAGTATATACCTAACCACATCCAAGCTGTGTAAGAATGAAAATACCTATGAATGGATAGTATTCTGGTCCAAGAAGTTTCTAAGTTTCTGTACCATTGTACATAAGTGTATGCATGTGTGTGGGATGTGTGTATGCGTGTTTCTGAGTTTCTGTTCTGTCACACTGTGTGTGTGTGTGTGTGTGTGTGTGTGTGTGTGTGTGTTTGTGTGTGTGTTTGTGTGTGCATGTTCACAATGACTGTCTTCTCACTATGTCCTTGTGTGGTCATTCCTGTCTACAGACTTCATTTCTGTCTGATTCTAGTCAGATTGGCCCCCTGTGTGACCTCAGTTCTTTATTGCCACTTTAAAGGCCCAGTCTTCTAGTCACACTTTCTAGTGTTTGCTGTATGAATAGTCTGTCCATGATGCATAACAGAAGACAGTGGTTCAAAGGCAGCTTTGAGTAGAAAAGCAGGCAGTGTGGTGAGGTATCTCTAGATGGCCTAGAGAAGACAAGCCTGTCTTCACCAGCTCCTGGGAAGCAGGTATACTCTGGTGAGAAAAAGATGGGCTTAGAAACTCTGGGGTTTAGACTCAGACTCTCAGTTTCCAATAAGATGTTGAATACCAAAGCAGTTTATCAGCTCAGAAGGAAAGGCAACTCCCTCAGCTCAGAGCCACTGTGGTGAGAGAATACTGGGAAGGACTATATCAAGTCTTGGCCCTCAGTATGAGGTGATGAGGTCCATTATTTGCCTTGAGCATACCCAACAAAGACCTGTGGTTTCCCCTTCTGGAATTACTATTAGCGTGTATGCCTCATGATTCTGGGAAGAGCTTTTGATCATCAATAGAGACCTTTGATGACCTTCCTCAGGGTTATGGCGTCCTGCTTTTTTGATCTTAGTCCAGATCCCTGCTGCTGCTGTTTCCTCCTCTTTCTACCGTCCCCTTCCTTCTTCCTCCTTCTTCTTCCTTTCTCCTTCTTCCTCCTTTTTCTTCTTCCTTCTCTTTTTCTTCCTACTTCTCTTCCTCCTCTTTCTTCCTCTATTTTAATGGTGTTTTTGAGATGAGGTCTCAAGTATCCCTGACTGGCTTTGAACTTTCTATGTAACTAAGGATGGCCTTATCTGATTCTTCTGTCTCTACTTGCCAAGTGCTAGGACTTTGGGCAAGTACTATCACACCTGACATGTCTCTGTAATACATCCTGAGCCCCTGTGTAACCGTGAGAGGCTAGGCATCAGCCTCCCTGGCGTCCTCACTCTAAGGTGGTTGAAAGTTTCTCATTGATTTACAACCATGAGTCATCTTCTTTGCAAATGGTTTGTTTACTCATTTCATATTTTCTTTCATACTTAATAGACATAAAACTCCCATCATGTAAGTTAACCTTTTTAAGACCAACAAGGTGAGTCAGTTTGTCAAGGCATTTGCTGCCAGGACTCAACTGAGGTTTGATGAAGACATGAGTATGTAGCTTCATAAGGAGAGAGACTTGAGCTGGACATTCGTGTAATAAACCAGCAGTGACCTTCTCTGCAGGACATGCCAGGACACACAGCATACCCCAGGACATACCAGGATATGCAACACACCCCAGGACATGCCAACACACAACGCCCCACCATCTTGTCAGTTGATGCCTTCCACTGTATTCTGAGTTCTCAGCAGGGACAGCTTCCTCTGACCCCTGACCCAAGACTTTACAACCTCTCTCCTACTGTGAGCAAAATACCGTACTAAAAATTAAGTCTGATGGAGGCAGAAGAGATGGCTCAGCAGTTGAAAGCACTGACTATATGACAGCTCACAGTTGTCTATAACTCCAGAAACTCTGGGGTTTAGACTCAGACTCTCAGTTTCCAATAAGATGTTGAATACCAAAACAGTTTATCAGCTCAGAAGGAAAGGCAACTCCCTCAGCTCAGAGCCACTGTGGTGAGAGAATACTGGGAAGGACTATATCAAGTCTTGGCCCTCAGTATGAGGTGATGAGGTCCATCATTTGCCTTGAGCCTACCCAACAAAGACCTGTGGTTTCCCCTTCTGGAATTACTATTAGCGTGTATGCCTCATGATTCTGGGAAGAGCTTTTGATCATCAATAGAGACCTCTGATGACCTCCCTCAGGGTCATGGCGTCCTGCTTTTTTGATCTTAGTCCAGATCCCTGCTGCTGCTATTTCCTCCTCTTTCTACTTTCCCCTTCCTCCTTCCTCCTTCCTCCTTCTTCTTCCTTTCTCCTTCTTCCTCCTTTTTCTTCTCTTTTTCTTCCTACTTCTCTTCCTCCTCTTTCTTCCTCTATTTTAATGGTGTTTTTGAGATGAGGTCTCAAATATCCCTGACTGGCTTTGAACTTTCTATGTAACTAAGGATGGCCTTATCTGATTCTTCTGTCTCTACTTGCCAAGTGCTAGGACTTTGGGCAAGTACTATCACACCTGACATGTCTCTGTAATACATCCTGAGCCCCTGTGTAACCGAGAAAGGGGGATCCAACACCCTCACAAGACATACATGCAAGGATAACACCAGTGTACTTTTTTTGTGTGTGTGGCATTCTTGTCATACCAAAAGAAAACAGAGTAAGACTGCTTATATCAGGTCAGAGAAGGGACATGGAGACAGGGAAGTTGGGTGCTGTGTGAAGACAGCAGTAAAGAGGTGTCTGGTCACCAACAAACACCTACAAGACAAGCCAGGCTGGAAGAGTCTCTCTGGCTAGAACTTTAGAACTCAGACTGGCAGTGCTATGTGGAGCTCTGGTTTGTGGCACCTTGTCATGACAGCCTGTTGCTTTCAAGCTGTGCCTTCACCAACCTGCTGTTCCCTGGCTAACCATAGTAGTTCCTGCCCTCAGCACCCCAGGACCTTGAACCTCTTGCCCAATGCCAGCTTCCTCCCACCCCTGAACTCTGCCTGGGCTAATTCCTCTTCCCAGGACAGGTTTTCATGGCAAACCTTTCCTAGGAGTTAACTTCAGATCCCAGCCAGAAAAACCACCCTACGAAACTTTTTCTTAGGCGCTTTGAAATCAGGACATAACCTCTCCTGCACAGCCCTTAAAGCCTGTGGGGTGACACAGGTTTAGACACGGGTACTGTGAGGTACAACTTTGGGCTTTGGCTGCCATGATGTCCCCAGCTGCTGGCCCAGTGCCTTATCAGTTGCTCATCAGTTGCTGCCTGGAGAATGAGGGATGGTCGATGTTATTTGGTACTCTCTAGTTTAGGCTGCCATAAGAGAATAGTGTGGACTGGGGTTTAAACAGCAAATATTTGCATCTCAACTTTCTGGAGACAAGAGTACCCACAGTGAAGGTACTTGTGCATAGTGGTGCTCTTTAGTTCAGGGGTGGGAGGAAGCTGGCATTGGGCAAGAGGTTCAAGGTCCTGGGGTACTGAGGGCAGGAACTCCGGGGTGCCTACTACTATGGTTAGCCAGGAAACAGCAGGTTGGTGAAGGCACAGCTTGAAAGCAACAGGCTGTCATGACAAGGTGCCACAAAACAGAGCTCCACATAGCACTGCCAGTCTGAGTTCTAAAGTTCTAGCCAGAGAGACTCTTTCAGTCTGGCTTGTCTTGTAGGTGTTTGTTGGTGACCAGACACTTCTTTACTGCTGTCTTCACACAACACCCAACTGTTCCTCAGAAAGGACCCTCTTCTCGGTCAGGGACAGCCATCTTTCAGTGAAACCCTTGCATAACAAAGGAAGTGAGGTGACCACCTTTAAGACCTATTCACCTTCTAAGGTCCTTACCCTCTAACTCCTTAGGTTAGGAGTTAGAATGCCATTGTATGAATTTGGGGAGGGGGAAAAACATCCCTCTCTTGACTCAGGATGCAGAATGCATGCAGTGGTACCAGAGGAATATGCTGATCAGCAAGGACTGGATTTAGGGAAAGTGTTAGAGTTACTTTTGTCTTGGGTCTGTAGGTGACTGACTTGTGATCTCAGCTCTGAGGTGCCTGGGAGAGGAGAGCTTGGCGCTTTCCAGAACAGCGTACTTTTGTGGGTTTCTGGTTTTGTGTGGGGTGATGTAGTCATCTTCCTTCCTGTCATATCAAAGCTATCCACTTATGACCTCTCCCTGACTTGTAGGTCATTCTCAGAACTTCTTATATAAGCCTGTAATCCTTCCATCTACCCGCAGTAGGGCTTTTTAATTCCAGTCAGTGATATATTTATATTTTAATCCCTTCCCCTTCTGTCTTCAGTTAGACGATGCAATAGATGCCTGGCTTTGAACAAAGAAGTCTATGTGCTGATGGCCAAATTGTCACCTATGTTTTCAGGTTCACTACAATATCGGCAAAAACCTGGCTGATCAAGGCAACCAAACAGCAGCCATCAAATATTACCGGGAAGCAGTCAGGTACACAGTTGTATGCATGGACCTTCACTTTCTGAAATACCTGCCGGTCTTGACTGATTTCTAATTGTTAACTAAAAACAACCGAACAGTGACAGACTGTATGACTTTCCTCTCCATTTCCAGACTGAATCCCAAGTACGTTCATGCCATGAATAACCTCGGAAATATCTTAAAAGAAAGGAATGAGCTACAGGAAGCTGAAGAGCTGCTGTCGTTGGCTGTCCAAATACAGTAGGCATTTTTCTTAAACATTCTGCCAGGAACAAAGAGTGAAATCTCTGGGTTTGGACAGTCATCTAATCCCCTCGTTTTCTTGTTTATCTTTTGTTTAAAAAAAAAAATTGTTTTTCCAGGCCAGACTTTGCAGCCGCATGGATGAATTTGGGCATAGTTCAGAACAGCCTGAAACGGTTTGCGGAGGCAGAGCAAAGCTACCGAACAGCAATTAAACACAGGCGGAAATACCCAGACTGCTACTACAACCTCGGGCGGCTGGTAAGGGCAGGTGGCCCCAGTTTCCCATCACCTAAGACCTTCTTAAACCCATTCAGCACTCTCCACATTATAAAAGTCCTCATATGCATTTATCTCATTTGAAAGTAGTGTTTGATTTCCTTGTATTCATTGCTGACATTCTAATTAATGAGCCATCCAAACTAAATGAGTCCAATTTGTAAAAATTTATAAAAAGGCAATAGATTGAATGAAATTTTGTACATCCCTTCTACCCTGGAAAATGTGTTCTAAGGATCCACTTCCTGATAAACATTGGTTTTTTGTTTGGTTTGGTTTTGTTTTTAAAACATGAATTCAATAGAAACTAAGATTAAAAAACAAACCTGTAACTGATTTTTCTGAGCTTCCTTGTTCTCTTTCCCTAAGGGAGCAGATCTCTTCCCTTGCAAGGAGACGTCCTCCCCAAAAGGATTGCTTCCAGAGTTAGAGTGTTTATCTGAAAGGGACTTACAGTTACTTAAGGGACATAGAAACTAAGGTGTTTGAATTGCTCTGTATTTCTGGTTCTTGATAAAATATTTAAGGAATCTGATTGCTCTTAATTTTCTTGGCAAAGAAACAGCATAATTCTTTAAATAGAAGTCACTAGATTTACTAGGTGAAATTGGTGAGGGCAATACTTTTGACCTCTCTGAGCCAAAGTTGATTGTCCACATAGTGAGGGAACACCTCTAAAGAGTGTACAGCTTCCGCAAGTAGGTAGCATGCACAGGGCATTTGAAATCCCTGCATCATCTTTGCTTTGTGTACTCTGTGTTAACACTAGTAGTTCCTCACATCAGTTATTCGTCCAAATAACCACCTCATGTCCTATTTGATAATTCAGAAACTCCATACAGCACTTGTATTTTTATAAAAAATAACAAATGTCCCCCAGCATGGCCCTGCATTTGGTAATCATCCCTGTCTACACTTTGATGACCATGTCAAAGCAGAAGGGAAACCAAGAAAACATTGTGTTTTTGGGGAATTTTAATAGAAAGAATAGGCTTCCATTTTTACTGTGGCATGAATAATTTTGGCCTTTAGCGTGCTTGTTTCTAGGATGATGAGCCATGATGTTGTTGACTGGTACAGGTAGAATGACCAGAGGAAACAAAATGGCCAGGCACACGGAGGCAAAGAGAAAGACAACTTGCGAATGCTGGACAAGTCACTTTGGGTGGACATACAATGCTTGTATTATAAGTTTTAGAATGAAGTAGTTCTCATGTTTTCATTTAAAAAACACAAACCTTGTTTTAGTTATGATATGTGTATGATGAGTATGATAGGAAGACACCATCTCTAGGAATCTACTCTAGTGCCAAAAAGAGGTGTCACTTCCTGCAGGGCACAGCAGAGCAGAGACATCAATACCTCTGACCCCTGGGAGCAGAGTTTTGAACAAAGGACAGAAGCTCGAGATTCACTTGTCTCTATCAGCTGTCTGTAGGTCTACTGGGCCCTGGGTGGTTTTACATTCCAAAATGCATATTATATAATCTGTTTCATACTTCTGTGCTGAAGCAGGTTTCTCCCAGAAACCAGAAGACTAAGTACTAAAGCTCTTCTAAGATTAAGCTGGGGTTGTGGGGCACTTGAAAACCCCACGATAGTGTGAGTAGAGACCAAAATCTCAGTCACATACAAAGCAGGGTGAGTCCTCAAAATTAACAAAGGGAGGATGTGCTGGCTGGTGGGAGCAGATGAGTTAACCTGAATTTATGCATGGCAGTGGAGTGACTGTCTCTGTTTCATGAGCCAGTTAAACTAGCAGTTAAATGACATTAGACTGATCCCTGTGAAGTCTTTGGTGTTTCCCCTTTTCTAGAGGTAGCTCCTTTCAGGTCACTGCCTGCGAAGCAAGTATGCCCACCTGCAGCTTCCACATTAAAGCTCAATTCTACAGTCATGGCTCTCTCACTACTCACTGCCCGTCACTTCTGTTGCTTGGGATTTGGAAAACAGAATCTATGGTAAATGAACCCAATAGGATTGAGTAGCTTCCAAGAAAAGAATGCAGAACATAAAATACAAGCTTGGATGGTGAGCTCTAGTCCTTGGGCTGCATGATGTTTCTTTGACTGTGACAATCATTCACAGCCACAAAATGTTGGAGACCACGGTATTGTTTACCCATTGTGCTACCCAGATGTGGTGTTACCACAGGGCCTGTTGTTATGGTTGTCACTCTCTGTTGTGGTTTAATTATCCAGCTTTTGTCCTTGACAACTTAAAAGCATTAAGGCTTAATCTCTAACACCTCAACCGGCCTGTTTACAAAAGGACCCACAAGTAAAAGGAACTTGATAGCTTCAAGATGTCTATTTTAGAAGTTGCATTTTTATATTGGGAGATTAATATTTGCTCTGATTTGTGGACTCCGGTAAGAAGGGCATATAATGCCCTTCTTATTCCTCTATATTATAATTCCTCTACAGTGATAGAAGAAATGGGAAGAAATGGATTATTTGGAAAGTGGTGCTGATCCTTGAGGGTGGTGGTGTCAGTGACTTGGAGTAGTGCTGGTGACTGCTGACTGTGAAGTCATTATACCAGTCATGATGGGCTTCAGAAAAGAAGAAGCTTGCTAAATATTTTAAATAGGGAAGGCTAAGCACAAGGAATTGGTCAGACAGTTGTAGAAATAACAAAAATATAAATATTAGTGCAGAGATCAGTAGGTTTGGGGGATGCATTGGACAGAGAACTGATATCAGACGAAGCTACCTTTTAGAGGAAGATGACTGCTTCCAGCTTTGGGACAGTAGAAGAGGGGATGGAGCTATTTTGAGACAGCCAGTAGGAGAATGAGAGGTGGGGGAGAAGCATGGTGCCCTGCCCTGTCCTGTCCTTCTGAGGCTGGGAGAAAGAGTCAGAGGATAAAGGATCCATGAAGGACTGGTAGGTTACTAACACCTCTACTCCCTGCTGAGTATTAAATCACCATCACCATGTTTCTCTGCTTCCTTAAAGTGTTTTTATAGGAAGAGTAGACATGGAGACAAAATGAAAACTTGACCTGGTTCACCTTCAACAAAACAACAGTCGGAGTAATAGTGGGAACATCCAGATGACTTGTGTTGTATAACAAATATACAGTGTCATCACTGACTCCATTAATAATGCTGGAGCGAACTGACTTAGACATCCAATGCAGGAACCAAGTTTAATGTTTGATATATTTAAACAACTATTTATTTTAATTTTTATACCATTTTCTAATGGTTCTAAAGGATAAAACATTGCAACCTGACAGTCTAAGCCTCATGAAAAATTTGAGAAATTCTATTTAACAAAAAGATGTTTGTAAATGTTTTCATAATTCATTTGACCTTATATCGCCTACTTGTTGTGTGGGACATAGGACAAGTCAAATATTTCTGTCATCCAGTGGGAAATGTACTTAGTAAGCAGAAGGGAATAGTAAGCTAAAGCTGCCATAGGTTCCTGTCATAGGGACTTCATGCAGAGTTTAGGGATGGAGTATATTCAGATGAAATGTACCTTTGACCTGAGTTTAAGAGGGTTGGATCACCTGCTAAGGAATCCATTACAAGGTAGGGAAATTAAAGCATTTTCTATACAAGTATGAGGACCTGAGTTCAGGTCCCCAGAACTCCATGTGAATACTAGGTGGGCATGATGACCAGTGGAGTTGGGGTTTCCCTGAGAAAGCTGGCTAGTGAGAGTAGCCATTTTAGTGAGCACTGGGGTTGAGAGACCACGCCTCAATGAAGAAAGTAAAAAGGCCATGGAACCATGGAAGGTGATTCCTAGCATCAGCCTTGAGCCCCCACGTGTAGGTGCTCACATATGCACATGTACCCTTACACATGCAAACACATACACATAAGCACATGAACATACCACACACACTCAGAGAGAGAGAGAGAGAGAGAGAGAGAGAGAGAGAGAGAGAGAGAGAGAAATGGAAAAAGAAAAGAATTCATCACTTTGTCCCTCTGACTTTTGCTGACTGTGCAGATTAAAGCTATCTGTTTTATATTGTTAGGAAGTTAAATGAAATCTCCTGTCCAGAGAAAGCAAAGATACTGCTCTTCTTCCCAAACATACAGAGAGGATCCAGACTGCTGAGGGATTTCATGTGACTATATGGGTCTCCAAGAAGTTTGCAAAAATATATCTGAATAGCTTGTATTTGTATTTAGAGTTTAGATAGTCATAAGAGGTTTCTAAACCATTCTTCACAAGCAGATGAGGCATATGGAGCGCATGTGTGCTCTCGATTTCCCCCCACCCCAGTCACTTCTGTGGGGGGAAGGGAACCTGTGTGTACATGTAGAGGTATCTTCCTCTGTGGCTCTCCTAATGTTTTGAGGCAGGGTCTCACTGTTTCAGACCTTGCCGTTTCAACTAGGCTCGCTGGCCAGTGAGCTCCAGGGGTCCACCTGCCTCTGTCCCCCCACCCAGTTCTAGGGTTGCATGTGTATGCCAACAGTCTTGGCTTTATGTGGATGCTGGGAATGTGGAAGCACTACTCACTGAGCCATTTCCTAAGCCTACTACACCTTTCTGATTATATCAAATACTCATTTACTGGTCGAAATAATACTTTATCAAAGATAAACTATAGGGGCCTTTCTGAAACATAATCATCATTATTAGTGTTTTTCAGTAGCTTGAGGTGTAACGTCATACTTGTGATCAGCACATAACAGGACTCAAGACCCAGGCTACCTAGCTCTGCCCCTGTCCTTCCATCTCTAGATGTGTGGCCAGCGAGTCACTCGTTTCCCTCTTGTCTTGGTTTCTGTATCGGTAAAGCTCCGGTTGCGATGGTGTCTGCTCATTGAGGTTGTGCTTTTAAGTAGACGGGTTGATAGGAAGTAAGGTGGTAGTTTTTGTTTGTTCTGAGGGCTTTTGTGTGTCTTTGTGATAATGTCATAGAGAGGGAACAAGGAAGAAGAGTTGGAATATTGACACCGGGGGGCGGGTTTTTATTTTCAGTATGCAGATCTAAATCGCCATGTGGATGCATTGAACGCTTGGAGAAATGCCACCGTACTGAAGCCGGAGCACAGCCTGGCGTGGAACAACATGATTATTCTTCTGGACAACACAGGTGCAGAGGAGAAGGAGATGATGAGAAGGTGTTGCACCATCCATCCTGTTCTGTGGACTAACAGAGGCGTGCAGACCAGTGTCACTCCCACAGGCTAGTCAGGGCACACTGCTGACCAGTATTAGCCCTATAGTTTAAAAGATAAACAAGCTATGTGTGGTGCCCAGCTTTAATCCCAGCACTTGGCAGGGAGAGGCAGGCAGATCTCTGAGTTGGAAGCCAGCGGGATGACACAGCAAGATTCCAGGAAAAGAAAGTAGGGAAGGAAGGGAGGGAGGGAGAATGAAAATCAATCTGGGTTCATTGGTGTTAACAAAAATAACTTTTTCTAAGGCTGGGGAGATGGTCCAATCAGTAAAATGTTCACAGTGCAGGCATGAGGCCCCAAGTCCGACCCTCATCACCCACATAAAAGCCTAGGCATACTGGTAGATACCATGTAACCCCAACACCGGGGAAATAGAGACAGGAGATCCCTGGAGGATCACTAGCCAGCTAGATTAACCTAATTTAGTGAGTTCTCCAAGGTCAGTGAGAACCCTGTCCCTGTCTTAAAAACTAAAGGGGATAGCAATTGAAGAAGACATCTAATACCGACTTCTAATGACAAGAGCACATGCAGCACCCCAGCACACGCAATAATGCTAATGTCTTTCTAGAAAATGAAGTTTCCTCTAACATGCCTGAACATAATGTGGTGAAAATCATAATGTACTGAAAATTAGTGTAGCGTCAGGGAGGAGGGGGCGTGATCAGGTCTCATTTATTCTGAGGCCCATCATTGAGCCACACTACCCTCCAGCACACTGGAGACAGCTAGGTACACATAGGATCTGCTTTCAAGTCTACTGAGAGGTATACTGAGAGGAATGGATTCTTAGTTAAAATATAATGCTGATGATTAGATCTGATTTCTCAGCCCATTGTAGACCAGATTCAACCAGTTTGGAGTGGGGAGGGGAGGCTCTGCTCCCCTTGTTTTGCTGTCTTACAATACTGGAGATCAGTCTCGGGGCCTTGGATGTGGTTCTCTACCAAGTAGCCCTCTCCTATCTTCTTTATAAAAACCCAACCATCCCTTAAAAAAACTTGGTGGTGCTTTGAAAGAACTGAAAACGAGTAAACCATCTAAGCTGTGTAGACGGGAGATAGATGCTTGTTTTTCAAGACAATACAAGACATGTAACTTGGCTGTGAGAATATTCAGAAGTTAGTGCTGCTTTGCTGTGTTTTATGTCCCAGTTTGGATATAACTAATATCTGGGAGAGAATTTAAACATGGTCTAAAATGTCTGTTAGTAGTGTACTGACCACCTACTAGGTTGTGGGCACATCTTCTCATGTTCTCCTTGGGTTTTCTCAAGTAGTATTTTCAATGCTGTGTATCATGCATTCACGTCTCAATCTTGAGAGATGAAGACACAAGCACAGTATTGATTAGTTTTCATTTCTCCTCCCAGGTAACTTAGCCCAGGCTGAAGCTGTTGGAAGAGAGGCGCTGCAGTTAATTCCTAATGATCACTCCCTTATGTTCTCATTGGCAAATGTGCTGGGAAAATCCCAGAAATATAAGGTGGGTAAGCCAGAGGCCTTGATGCCCTGCAGTCAGTTGAGCAGCTGACAGGAGCCACAGTGTTTATGCGCAGTTCAGTGGAGGGTTAGGCCAGAGCAAGCAGGAGCACCAGGAGACCCAGTGTCCTCTCATGAGAAACCAGCTTGTTCCTGTGGTGAGGGAAGAGAAGCCCAGGGAAAGTAATGAGGATGAACTGCTGGGCTCCTGTGCTGGTGTCAGGATGACTTAGCGCAGTGCCATCCTCCCAGAGCGCGCTCCTCTTCCTTTGCATGCGTTCTGACCTTGCCCTGCAGTAGGGCAGGAGTACTAGGTTTGTCTGTAGGTTCTATCTTTTGCATTTTGTAAACCCCAGTTTCTCCTCTGAATTACATGTCATCATCAAGGCCCTAGAGGCTTTTGACCAGTGAAAATCATAAGATCTTAACTCTGGTAGTAAGATGTAGCTCAGTGATAGAAGGCTTACCTAGAATGTATGACTTTCTGGACTCGTGTGTGTGTGTGTGTGTGTGTGTGTGTGCGCGCGCGCACGCGCGCACGCGCACAGACACACTTCTTCCACTGAGGATTTCAGAAGTAATAAGTTGTCTAGGCCTTACTCCCTATAGGTCCATGGAGCCGGTCACCCCACACTTTATATATTCTGTATTCAGGTTAATGCAGATTCCTTCCCAGGAGAATCAGCCTGGAGTAGGGCAAATCAGGGGTATTTATTTCTAAATGACATCCTAACACAGACATACTTTGGAAACACTTGGAGAAGTAGTCCCACAGCCTTTGGAGGAATAAATAGTTCAGGATTGTTGTCTGATAGATATTTGAGGTATTTCTTAAAATATTAATTTTTATTAATATTTCATATTAATATTTTCTGAATAATTTTATTTCAGAATTATAACAGCTATGTTTTAGTTTGACACTCTGAGGCCATGATGGATATGATTGATTCAAGGCTTAACAGTAGCAATTAATTATTATTCTCCTTTAGAGAACCCGACTACTACATTAATCAATACCTCTCTAGTACCATTTCCTTATATTCATTAGACCTCATTATTGGTTTAATTTTCTATAAACTGTTTTATGCATTTCTATCATTTTTGAATACTGGTGAATTTAGGTTTTACTATACATTTTTAGTTCTAGCTTTTGTCCTAAAAGAATGGCTTTTTGAGAGTTTGATTTTATTTTTGTATACCTCTACAAGGGGGAAAGGTGGGTCAGCAAGAATGAATCAGGAGACTCAGTCCTCCATTGACCCAGCAACCTACAGCAAGTCTTCAAGATGCTGATGCCGTGATCATTGTATTGATTTTTCTATCAGCCTGCAGTCTATAAAGTGCAATTTCTATTATGGGAATTGAGCCCAGGGTTCATTTGGCTTCTTGTTCACATTGCCCACCCCCCACACACCCCATAAGTAGAAAATGCGCCATGTAACATAATGGGACAATAGGTTGCCCATCTGTACACATTTTTATCCTAATGGGCAAGGCCAGGGTGCTGAGCCTATGATAAGGAAACAAAAATGAAATCTGAAATAAGGAGCTCATTTTGAGCTTTTAGGCAGCTGCCAGCAGGGAGCATGATCGGACTTTTCCAGCCAGGGACTTTTCGGCCAGCCTAGTCCAGCCTTGGAACCATACCTTTTTTTTTTTTTTTTTTTTTTTTAAAGGGTTTAGAATGTAAACATTTGTGTAGCTTTTCTATCACAATAGGAGGAGGATATCTTTTGTTCTTAGCCTGCAGAGTACCCTGTCCTGCATGTTGACAGAGCCCTGAGCAGGTCAGAAGGGAGAGAGGAAAATGGAGGAAATAGTGTTTTACAGGATTGGTAGGCTTATCTTCTAGCCCAGGGATTGGCAGGGGGAGGGGAGGGAGAGAGAATTTATGTGTATGGGTGTCTGTCTGTCTGGAGCCAGAGGCTGATGTAAGGTATCTTTCTCAGTTACTGGCTATCTTACTTTTTGAGAGTCTGAGCTGAATCTGGAGCTCAGTGATTCAGCCAAATTGATTGTTGAGAGAAATCCAGTGATCCTCCTGTCTCTGCCTCTCCAACACTACACCATTGTTTTCATGGGGGCTGGGATACAGATTCAGAGTCTCATGCTTACAGTCATGAAATGACCAAATGAATCTCATCAATATCAGGATGCAGGCTTCAGCAGCCTGCTAGCAGCTTGAGTCTACTATATTGAGTGGTTCTAGTACTGAGTCAAGAGCCCTAGAACCCAACTGCAGTCACTAACCTGTCCATCATTCAGTTTGTTCTTTTATAAAGTGAAGATAGCAGCCTGCCTGACTTTCTGGAGGCATGATAGGAGAGCACGCATGAGGGTGGAATTTGCATCTATTGGATGGTAAATACATGCATAGAAAATGATGTTAGCTTAATGATCATTAAATGAACCTCTGTTGATCACTTTTAAACCCATTAAAATCTATGTTGCTTTCTAGTTACGGGCTAATGTGGGAGAGCCAAGGTGATGTTCGCAGCTGTCTGTTTCTGCATTGCTCATCCGCTGCTTTGGAGTTAAGAGCAGTGAGAGAGTAGTTTCCCAAACTCTGGTCATGTGTGCCCCACTGTTAAGAACTCTTTGGTCTTTCTCATATAGGTTCTACCCAATTTGTTTGTTTGTTTGTTTGTTTTATTTGCTATATTTGCTTTATTTGTTTATTCATTTTTATGTTTATTTAAGAGACTGAGTCCTGCTCTATTTTGTTACATAACCCAGTCTGGCACTCTTCCATCCTCTTGCCTCAGCCTCCCAAGTCCCTGGGAGCATTTCACATCCAGTTGATGCTTCTCTTTAAATAAACATTTATTAAATGTCTTAAGCTTTTCATTTTATGTCTGTGTACCACATGTGCACATTGCCAAGGGAGGCCAGAAAAAGACATCATATCCCTTGAGGCTGAAGAAACACATGGTTGTTTGAAGCCATGTGAGTATTGGGACACCAACCTGTGTCCCAACTGATATGTTCGACTGCTGATCCATCTCTCCAGCCCTTTGAATATATTTTAAACACAGATAAATGTGTTTTGAAAGGTAATATCATGTCATTATTAGAAAAAAATATGGTAGCTAAGAAGTGAAAGTTTTACTCAGTCTCAGCTACTTAACTATCCCAGGCGCAGGCTCTTAACCTGGGGTTACCCTCTATTAACTTTAAAGGGAGATGGCCCCGTGGTAGATGGTGTGAGCCACAAGCTACCAGTTGCACAGACTTTTGCCTGAGTGAATCAAAAGGAAAGTGATCTTCCTGCACTTGGTTTCAAATGTACTTTAGACTGTCCCTTTTCTCTTCTCTGGGTCATGGCCCTTAGGACACCCCATCAGAGGGCACAGGCTTAGTCTTAATGATCCACTGCTGCTGTGACATTTTGTCTTCCAGGTCCTCTCTACCCAGAGCTCCACTTATTCTAAAGACCCAGATTGCAAGACCATTTCCAGCTCTAAACCTTGGTTAAATGCTGTGTTTAATATACTTCAGATCAGAGTGTGTTAACTTTTCCTTTGTGCTGATAAACAAAATCTCCAATTTTTAATGAAGGTCATATCAATTCATTACCTGGGCCTACAACCATCCAGAGTTCTCCATGGACCAGTTGATAAAGAGTTCTCTGCTTTCTTGAATGGGGCCGTTAAAGACTAATGGGACTGATGAGCATGCCGTGGGCTTCCAACACCTTTATGCCAAGGCTCAGATGCAGTCCAGGGCTGCTGAAGCATGCAGTCAGGCAGCCCTGCGCTCCTGAAGCAGCAGAGCCTGCCCACACTCACTTGTTCCCAGACCTGCCTTTTCTGGGACCCCTTTGTTCACACGCTCTAGTGTTTCTATTTCTAGCTTTGGAAACCTGATTGAAGCTTCCTCTTTGGTCTTCTGGTGCCCCTGCTGAGTTCAGCCTTTCTATTAGGAGTAGCCATTCCATACAGATGGGTGAACCTCAAGCCCCTGCCCACAGTCAGTGTCACTATCTACTCTGGTCTTACCAACTCTTCATTACTCAGGGATAGCCATGGCCTTAGCATTTGAGCAGTGAAGGAAATGAGAATTTCTAGGAACTGCTAGAGCATGTCATCCATCCCTACAGCCACTCCCTTCAGCAAGCTCCTGTGCATGCAGTAGAGCATCTTAACGTGAGTCTCATCATCTGGCTCTCTTATTTTCCATAGTTTTAGGTGTTAGTTGAGAATGTTCAAAAAACCACCAGAAAACAATCACACCTCTATAAAAACTTTCGGTTTGGGTTGGTTGTTCTGAAGCTTATCTAAAATGTTGAACAAACCTGAGGCTCTCTAAAGGCAGTTCATCTACATCCTGCTGGAACTGGGATGTAGAACTGGCTCATCATTAGCATCTTGTATGTCAGATTGGTGGCTTTATTCAGACCCTTTTAAATAATACTTCTGCATGACCAGCTTTTCTCTGAGCTCTCTGGGTTCAGAGTTGTCCACCTAGACACCCAGCCTACTTCCCAGGATACCCATGGGCTATCCCATGTCAAAGAAGCTGCTGTCCTTGCATTTTAGAAAATACAGAAAGCCCACTCAGGGAAGCCAAAATTTTCCCCAGCCTAACAGCATGGGTTGTATAAACTCAGCATGTGGTGCCAGTTGCAGTGAGCCTGGCTCCACACGTGGGAGACTTGCATTATGCCCTGGGCTTATGCTAGTAGAGAGATTGGACATCTTATCTTGGGCATCATGGTAGGAAGTGGCATCTAGGCTCAGTCTGGTTGAAATCCATGCCACCCTGCTTCATGGTGACCCCACTGCAACTAAGGACAACTTAGAGGAAATGAAAGTCTGTACAAAAATAATTGCATGCTTACCAGGGGCATTTGGTCACAGTCATGCACAGTATTAGACGGCTCCCATGATAGGAGGCCATTTCTTCCTCATTCTCTTTGCTAATTGGCTGGTGAATGCGGGAGGGATCCAGCCTCATCTGGGATGCAAGGGTGTTGTGGGTTTCTGAGGAGGTTGACCCTCTTACCTGAGAGTCTGCAGTGAGGCCTTCACTTCAGGTCGGGCTTGCTGCCCTTGTGGATGCCCTTCCTTGGCTGTGCCCTTCCCTCATTGCGCCCTGAATCCAGTCATCTGACGTAGATTGTGAAATCCCAGCTACTTGTGAGGTGCAGTTCAAAGGCTTTGCCATCCCCTCTCTCTGGTTACCACTGTGTTCTGCAACCCCTTGTCACCTTCCCTGTTAGCTTCTCTATCCTCTTCTGAGCAGGGCTGTTTCTGAAAGGTTACGGTGATACAAAACAATGATGCTAGAAGGTAAGAGGACTTTTTGTTTCGTGCATAATACCTTCTGTGTGTATTTTGTTTCATAGGAGTCTGAAGCTTTATTCCTCAAGGCAATTAAAGCAAATCCAAACGTTGCAAGTTACCATGGTAATTTGGGTAAGAGAATTTTCCATTTGAATTGTATTGAGATTTTAATATTATACACACACACACACACACACACACACACACACATTTTATACATCATATACATATACATCATCTTTTGCAAAAATAATTTTTAAAAGGTAACCTATTCTGACCCTGTCTCAAAATGATCTTTTTAATGGGCTGGTGATACAGCTCAGTGTAGAGTGCTTGCCTAGCACACATTCCTGCTCCTGTACCTCATGAAAAACATTCCTTATACAAATCAGGCTTAGGATGCTGAAGACTCACACTATTTTAACTATCATTTTACAGTCTGATTCTTAAGTTAGAGCCCCTATTTTAGCCTAGAAACACAGCTATTATTTCACCAAAAGATCTATGGACATTTTCATTTAAAATAAAATGGTTGTGGTTATAGAAACAGCTCAGCAGTTAAGAACACTGTATGCTCCTGCAGATGACCCAGAATTGGTTCCTAGCACCTACATGGAGGCTCACAACCATCTGTAACTTCAGTTCCAGAGCATCTGACATCTAGTCTCCACGCGTACCAGGCACTGTATGCAGGTGGTACATATATATACATGCAGGCAAAATATTCATAAAATAAAAATAAATAAATCTTTAACAAAATAAAGTAAGTTGTGGGCTTTTTAAAATAAGGAATAAAATAATAAAGGACTGGACTTTGGCATAGCTCAGTACACTGCTGACTTTCTAGAAGTTTCACAGCAGCACTGAAACAGTCTTGTGCCCTTTTTTGTAATAACATTTCTGGAAGCACGTGAATCCCATCTAATGATAAGAAGAAACTCATGAGTAATAGACAGGGCCCAGGGTACACTCCCCAGGGTGTGCAATTACAATAAATAAAGTTTTCAGTACAAACAATATTTTTTTAAACAGTGATTTCTGTAAAGGCTCTGCAATGGTTCTTTTGTGTGTGTGTTTGAGAATCCTGCAAGTCAGTCAGAAGCGCTTCCAACCAAATTCATCTCCTGCTATTTCAGCTGTGCTTTATCATCGCTGGGGACATCTCGACTCAGCCAAGAAACACTATGAGATCTCCTTGCAGCTTGACCCCGTGGCAGTAGGCACCAAGGAGAATTACAGCCTTCTGAGAAGAAAGCTAGAACAAATGCAGAAGAAAGATGTCTGATCTTCCCCTCATGTTTTGAGTTTGTGAGTGTGTGCATGAGGCCTCTCTTTAGATTGTGTGCTTATGTTCAGTCATTTAAAAGGCTCAGACATTTATTTTATTTCACTTTTATTTTTTTCTATGAAAACAAATACATGTAAAAAGATTATAGCACCAGCAATACTCTTGAATGCTTGATAGGATTTTTGCATTGAGATTTATTTTTTCACACAACCCAAATGTAATCCTAAAATCTCAAAAAAATGAAAACTTTTTTTAAAAAAACTAAGCAGAAAAAATATTATTTTGAGTGAATTTTGCTTGTGTTAAAGTGCATTTGGGATGTGATTGTAATGATGAGGTAGAGTGACTTAGACATGCTGCCTCTTAGGACTTACATAGCCATCTACCGTATCTGGATATTAGCATGTTTATTTAATGACAAGAAAGAGTAAATCAAGATTTGGGGTTTTTTTAAGTCTCTTTGCAACAGTGTAACTTGAAATTTGTAAGAAAATTATTTATTCACATTTTTGTGTTGAATAGGATCAATAATTGAAGAAGGGAAAATTTTAATGTCTGTATATTTATCTATATATTTTTTTTCTTTCATAGGAAGGTATAGACTCCCATGCTTTTTTGGTGGGTGTATGTATTCTCCAGTGTGTGTGATGTTAGTACACAGGATAATATTCCACTGTTGGTAGAGTACCCCTGCCATACTTTAGGCAACCTAACATCCTGGTCTCTGTTCTATCCATTGTTCAGAGGGCTACCTGTGTGTATACGCTCTGTTTTCATGTTTTAGCTGTAAAGTGGGTTTCCATATCACATAATGTAATTACAGACATTACTCTATCCAGAAAATGCAAAAAAGGTAAATTCTCTTTCAAAAGAGTTCATAGCTCTGGATTACGTGCTGTTCTTACAAACTGGTTTTGTTTTTCCTTGTCACAATAGATCTCAACAATTTGTTTACTTAGTTTACTGTTGACCTAATAATTTATGCAATCTCTGTCATTTCTTACGCAGTAAAATTATCACACAAACTGGCACAAAACTGTCTTGTTTCTTCTTAGTTGAATTTTTTATTCCCCCACCCCTCCCTTATATAGAGTCTGTTCTTTTCTAGTATATTAATAAAACTGGTTTACAGTTTCAGGGCCCACTGTCCATTCCTTTCCCACTGCTGTAGAAGAGTAACAGTGTAAAGATGGAGGGGCTTATTTTAGCTCAGATTCGGGGTATAGGCTGTTGTAGCAGGGAAGGCATGGCGGCAGGAGCATGAGGCAGCTGCTGTGATGCATCCACAGTCAGGACACAGCGCAATGCATGCTGCCACTCTGCTTCCTGTCTCCTATTCTCTGCAATCTCCTGCCCGTGGGGACAACTCACATCTATGCTGGCTCTTACCAACTCTAAGCCTCTGAAAACACCCTTCCTGATGTATAGGGAGGTCTAAAACCATTCAAGTTTACAACAACAACAACAACAACAACAAAAACATTATGAAGTTATTGATGTTCAAATAATGAAATCAATGGCAGATTCATACTGATAGATTTGGTTCTGTATACTAAATCTTAAGAGTACGACTTTCACTTTTAATTAAAAGCAAGTGGAAGAATCAGTGTGCAGACAGAGCCCGGCCTGGTGGTGTGTATATAATCCTATCTACTTGGGAGGATCACCAATTCAAGGCCTGTTTAGGCTATAGAATGAATTCAAGACCACATTGGGCCGCTTAGTGAGACCTTGTCTCAAAGTTAGTCAAGGGGTTTCTAGAGAAACAAAACAGAAAGTGAGAGTTTATAATGAAAAGGTTCTTGTATTGATTTACACTGTACTTTCTAGTTGTCCAGCAATGACTGTCTTCACAATACAGATAGTGAGAAATATTACTGTTTGGTCCACAAAGCTGGTTCTCAGTAATCCCAATCTAACTCTGAAGACCAGGAGAATTCCTGCAGATAGCCACTAGTCTAAAGCCCACATCATAAAGCTAAAGAAACTGAAAGGAAAGCAACAGCAGTATCAGCCACATACATAGTAGATGGACCCAACAACCAGATGCAAAGGCAAGCAAGTGGGAAAAACAAAAAACGTTAACCGTTGCAGTTCCTTGCACCTGGGCTGTGGCAGGACTGCGAGACCCACGTTTAAGACGGGTCTTCTCTCTTCAGGTGGCCTGGTCAAGACAACCCCTCACAGTTGTCCTCACAGGTTTGCGTTTTGGTTGGTTCTAGAGCCAGTCAAGTTGATGACCAAGCAGGAATCCTGAGGTTATAGTGATGTCTGTATATTGTAGACCCCAACCTGACAGTACAGACCAGAAGAAATTGAAATGCCCACACTCACTCTCTGGGGACAGAGCTGTACAGACTTGTAGACCAGTGGTTGTAGTTTGTAGTAGTTGAAATATATCATCAAAGAAACTGTTCGTTACATTTCAAACACTTCTTTGAATGTCCCCAAACCAATACTTAACAGTTTATATGGGGGTGTATTATTAAACCTCCTGTACAGCCTAGCTTGGCAGAAATAGATGAATGCTACATAGTTTTTGTTGCTTTGTTTTGATGCTACTTGATTTTTTGAGAGTAAAGAAAAATATTTCTTCTAAAAGCTCCTTTTTTTTTTCCTTCCTACTGATAAACTCTGGAGTCCAAGAAAGATGTGTGCATCTGGTCCCCCTAAACTCTAGCCACTGTGTCTGTCAGGCTTCCCTCTGCAGGTATTTTCTTTTCAGAGAAAATGGTCATTTGGTTGTATAATACTTCGGGAAGCATTTCATGGCTGCAGATTTTAGGAGTCCATCATGTAAGCTTTTTTTCCTTTCTTCCTGAGCTTTGGTATGTTTCGTAGTTATCCTAAGACTGAAATTGAAGGCTTGCTTCCACTAACTAGTCTTACTGGTGTGTGTGTGTGTGTGTGTGTGTGTGTGTGTGTGTGTGTGTCATGTGTGCACTCCAGCTGGCTTCAAACTCATGAACCTCTGCCTCAGCTTCCAAAGAAGATGTGCCACCACACCTGGCTAATAGCTTTTTTGGTTTAATGTTTTGATTGTTAATGACAGACAGGGCAGCATTTAAACATGGGGAAGTCTGATCACAGTCCTTCACTTCCTTGGATTTGTTTCTCAGTTCTGCTGTGTTGCTGTAGATTTTCTATGTGGTCACTCAGATTTGTTTGAGCTTACATGCATGCTTAAGTTCTTTTAGGTTTCATCCCATTAGCCACACATCCCCTCATAGGGCCTTCTGGTCTTGAGTCTCATATTACCTAGTGTGTTCATTGCATGTGGTTTCAATTTACTGACTTGAAGGTCATATAGAAGGTTGAGCTCAGCATCAAAACTTTGGATATCTGTATCTGTATTCTTGATCAACCTGCTTGGACCCATAGTTAACAGACACATCTTGATACTCCTGCTGTAACATCCTAGGTAATTTGTTTACATTATTCCCCCCCCCCATTTTTCAAGTTTAAAGTGGGCTATATGATTTGTTTTATAAGATGAGAACTTCAGTGGACACTGAAATAAATTATATATGTCAGAGTGTGTTTTAAAAAGAGTATTTGCAACAAAGGAGAGCTAGCATTAGTAAATACACCTGTTTCCTCATTCATTCAGTAAAAAGTAAGTGCTTGCTATCTTAGTCACTTATATATCACTGTGATAAGAACTCTATGGCCAAGGAAGCTTTCCCAGATTTATGGTTCCAGATGGAGTCTATTATGGCAGAGCAGACATTTGGTGGCAGAGCAGAAGCTGGGGGCTCATTTCTCCAATGGCAAGCACAAAGCAGAGAAAGCCACTGGGCCTGGTGAAAGGCTTGACACTGCAGCCACCTGTCAGCAATATACCTCCTTGAGCAAGTCCAAACTTCTTAAATTTACCCAAACAGTGCTCCCAGCTAGGGACCAAATATTCACGTTTGTGCCTATGGGTAACATTGAAACTGCCATACCTACTATGTGTTAGAGTAACTAATTTCCCATTTTTACTTTTTAGTCGTGGCTTCTAAATTGAGAGTTGTATCTGTGTAGATTGGCTATACCTCAGTGGCAGAGTGGGTAACCTAACATCCACAAGGTCCTAGGACTGAGCCCCAACTCCATAAGAACTAACATTAAAAAATTGTAGCTGAGTTCATTGTACATTTCTTTTGGGGACTGTGCCTCTAGAGTATAGTAAGACACAAATATATGTGCCAGCCTATATATTTTGCTTGTTTCTTTTAATTATTTATTGCATCTAATTATTGAAGTCAGGTTAATTTTTAACATTATTGGAGACCCACAAAGGCTGTAGTCTCACTGCTTTCACTGAGGCTTTCTGGGGTGGACAACTCAGACACCTATCAGAATATTGGACTCAGCATGCCTCTCAAGATCACAAGATTAGCAAGCAGCCAGAGCAGATGAGTCTTCTTGATGGATTAATCAGAGCTACTCATAATAAATGTTGAAAGAATGTTGATTAGAAAATCATCCTTTGTTTGGATTTTTGTCCCAAATGAATTAATTGATTCAGGCAAAGATCAGCAATGAATAAAACCATTAGCTGGGAGGCAAGTCCAGAAAGCTGAGCTCGCTGCTGACTAGGATCAATACGTGACTCCTACTGTGAGACCATGTGAGTTACATAATCACCTAGAAGAATTTTAAAATAAATAGTTCCACCTGAATCTAAGCAAGAATTGCATGAGTCCTGAGTTTAAATGAAAAAAAAAAACTACAGATGATGTTATATTTGTTATATTATGTAAGAACTTTAGATTTTTAAGGAAGATATACAAAGCTGGATGTGGAGATACAAGACAGGAGGATGGTGAATTTCAGGTCATACTGGACTATATAGCAAGTTCCAAGTCAACCTAAGCTACTTAGTGACATCCTGTCAAAAGAGAGAGAGGAAGGGGGATAGAACTCATGGTGGCAGGCATGGAGATATCCCAACATCTCTGCACCTAGCCCAATTCAAGGCTGACCTAGACATCCTTGGGAACTTAGCCAGGTCTGTGGGTCTGTCCAGCCTGGTTCCTGCCCTCCTGTTCCATCACCCCTACCTAAGTGGGGATGAGAAGACAAAGTCTGGCAGTGGAGAGAAATGAGAATGCTTGTCAGGTCTACCTTTGGAAATGTAATTTGCCATACACATCTGCAATAGTGTTTACCCACTTCTGGACTTCCCTTTGGTAACCGAAATGGTCAGAATCATAACAAAGGCTATGTCAGATACCCTGCCTAGGAAGTGTCATGCCGTTGACGCATTCACTCACTGCTACACTTGCACCAGCTGATTGACATCAGGAAACATGACATCCCTTTCCCCACTTGGTCCCACACACAGCACTGAACTTCCAATGATATCACAGTCCTCCATTTATATGTTCTGGTTACCTCCAACTTTAAAGTTCTTAATATCTAACCCATTTGTGGTAACTTGTGACAGCAGCTCTACAAAGGAAACTCAGTAACAATCTCTCATTAACTCCACTGTGAGATTAGCCAATCATATCAGAGTGTGAGGCTTCCCTCCCATCAATGGGATGAGGCTGAGTCATCACCTATGTCTGGAATAATCACTGGGAGCCATCTTGGCCCTGGTATGCTTACCAGCTCAGTTTGGGTGTTGGTGTACCCTTTTTACAAAAAGAATTGCCTTGCTGAGATTCTTGAACTTCATTAAGGTGAGAGTTTTTGTTTTTTATGAGATCCTGAAATTATTTTTTGTGTCTACCAGGTGTTCATCAGTAAAATGGGAAAGAAAACTTTTCACAGAAGTATGAGGAAATTTAAGTAATATATAGACATAAGAGCAAAACACATTTTCACATGCATAGACATATGAGCATACACATTTTTAAGAATTCTAAAAACATTCTGATAAAGTATGTATATAGAAGGCTGGAGAGATGGCTCAGTAGTTAAGAGCTCTCGTTGCCCTTCAGAGGACCTGAGTTCAAGTCCCTGCAACCACATGGTAGCTCACAACTATCTATAATGGGATCTGATGGCCCTCTCGTGATGTGCCTGAAGATAGTGACAGTATACTCATGTACATTAGATACATAGATAGATAGATAGATAGATAGATAGATAGATAAAAGTATTTGCATGGTAGAATTTATTCTTCAGCAAACAAGGTGATAAGGTTGGAAGAATTTTGGGACAAGACCATGAATCTCGGGATCAGCCTTCTTGCCTGTGTGGTAGTTTGAATGAAAATGCCCTACATAGAGTCAGAAAGTGGCATTGTTGGTAGTGTAGCCTTGTTGGAGGATATATGTCACAGGGGCTGGGCTCTCAGTATCTCACTGTCTTCCTGCTGTCTGCTTATGTAGAACTCTCAGCTACCTAACATCATGTTTGCTTGCATTCTGTCATGCTTCCCACCATGACAATAATGGACTAAACTGAAATATAAGCCAGCCCCAGGAGTTGCTATGGTCATAGTGTCTCTTCACAGCAATAGAAACCCTAACTAAGACATCATAAGTCATTATTCTTAAGGTTCAGTGACTATCAGACAGATGAATCTAATCTCACCATATTTACCTGGAACCTGGGCTTAGTTGCTTATTTACTTTGTGCCCCAATTGCTTCCAAAATACAATGTGATGATTACTGATTTTATTAAATACAATGTGATTGTTACTGATGTTATTAATTTCTCCACTGTGAAATGAGATTGCAGTAAAGGTGTAACTTCAAGCATACTTAGACCCTCACCTTTCTCCATCAACGTTTTAATTTTGTAAGTTAGCATGCTGCATTATGAGTCGCTCTATGTACTGTTTTGATTGTTCTTCTTCTCCACTCTGCCTTTCCACATCCCTATCTTTGATGTCATATATACTATTACTCACCATTTCTCCCCTTCCTAGGTTCTCCTTTAAGACACCATTTTCCTTCTCATGGTCCTCTTTCTATGAAGTTGGTGGTTTATAAATATGATGATTGGTCAGATTTCTTCTAGACTTGGACATCTATTTAAAGTACAACCACTTCAGCATCATCTGATGCTACATAAAAGCCAAGAATATAAAACGATTTCAAGTACTCCACATGCAAAAAAAAGTCAAAGGGATGGGAAATGATGAAAGGAAAAGCAGTATTTATATACTTAATTTGTGTCTCTAGGAGGAGACAATGGGCCTTTCATCTCACCATGTCTGTGACATTGCTTTCACCTCCTGATTGGGACATAGAACTCTCCGCTACCTCTTCAGCATCATGCCTGCCTGCATTCTGCCACAGGAACATCCTTCCATGATAAAAATCTCTATTGCCCTCAGCTTTTGTTTCTCATACTTCATATCTGGCTCTTAGTCCTAAGGGTAGGGTATGGGGGATAGCTAATTCTTCCATTAGCTCCTAAATAAGTTTTATTTTAAAAAGAGTTGCTAAGTAGGCAGAATTGCTAGTTACCTGTATCCAATAGAGATGTGTAGGAGCAGATATGATGCCTTGGTGATCCATGAATCTGTCCTATGGAGCCTTCCTCAGACCTGAGTTTAGCATCCCCTCATGTGAAGGGAGTTGTCTCCAATTTTGTGTTTGTGAGTCTCTCTGAAGTAGTTAATCTTGGGGCTAACATGGAGTCAAAGCGTGTGTAAATGTAGAGCTAAACCCGGTGGGAGCGGTTGTCCCTGTGTCTGGTGGTGGGAGTGGTGGTGGGGAGCTTGTGTTTATTTCAGAGGAAGTTCGTCTCGGGATAGGTGTCTGCGCGGTTCCAGCGCGTGGGAAGAAGTGAGTGCTCGGTCAGGTGTGCGCGCGCACGGCCAGGTGTGCGTGGTCTAGGCTCGGGCGCCGCCGCAGGGCGTGGCGGAGCGGCGTGCGGCCTGAAGGGGGCGCCGCCCGGGGCGGTTTGGTTGCGACACCCGCCCAGCTGGGTATTTCCGCTCCGCGTCCTGGCATGCTTCTTGTGATCCACCTGACTGGTGCAGGTGAGGCTCGAGACCGGCTGGGATTGGGAGCCTGGGGAGGATTAGGGACTCTGTCACCAGCCAGCGGAGTGTCTGCCGTTAGCCTCCTAGCAGATGCGGGGCCTGCCGGGCGGAACCCGCGGGGCGGAGCGCGCATTTGACCCCGGAAAGCTGCGAGGACGGCCCACGCTGTGATTGCTGGCCGGTGCGGAGCCGATACTTGCTCTCGCGGGACAAATGGCTCCAACAGGTAGCTTAAGATCCTAAGGGAATGAGGCTAGCGGTTTCCAAAAGTATGTTTTTATTATCATCATTATTATTATTTTAGGAGTTACTTATGTGTGAAGAGACCAAAACCTGAAAACGAATCCAAAAACCAACTTTTGTTGGTCAGTTTCTGATCTGGATTTCCTTTGGAGTCAGTAGTAAAACACCGGGATCTTAGGCGATCCTTGCCTTTGATTCTATCCGTGGTTATTATTGCTGTTTAACTCTAATCAGCGAATTAATCAACGTTACAGCCTCACTTAAAACCCATCAGAGGTGTGCGTGTATTTTAACTTAGCTTAATTCCAAGCTCATTTGTTTATGTTAAAAGAATAAGGAAACACAATAGAGTAGGAGCCATTTTTTTAAGAGTGGTAGATTGAAGGACCCAGGAAGAAATCATAAGTTAAAAATAAAGGCTATCTTTCAATCGATTGGAATGACCTCCGAGGTGGGGTAAGTGTTGCGCACAAGTGTGCTTTTTTTTTTTTTTTTCCCTTCCAATTGAAGGCTTTCTCCTGGGCTGTTTCCTGTAACTGAAGTGCTAAGTGGGGAACTGCAGTGTGGCCTCATTTTCCCGACCTTCTCCAAGAAGTCCCTGAGTAAGCTGGCCAGACTTCACCAATAGAGGACATTTGTCTTTAAAAGTTAGTTTGCAAAGTTAATTGGTGGATTTATTTTTTGTATTGAACCTTTTATTTAAACTAGTGAACTTACAAACCATGTCCTTAACGTGCAAAAGGTTGGCTCTCCAGCACTGGAAAACAAGCAAACCAAGTTGGGATTAGGAATGTAGCTCAGTGTTAGAATTCAGCCTTCTGTGTGAAGTGGTATGCTAGAATCCTACTAATGTCGTTTGTGGTGAGTAGTGGATGGCAGTGTGTGGTACAGAACCAAAATAAAAATCCTGCAAAGGTTAATTTTTTAAAGTATAGGGTCAAGCCAGGTGTGGTGGCTTATGTCTGTAATCCCAGCACTCAGAATGCTAAAGCAGGCCATACTGGGATATGCAAGATCTTACATCAAAAAAAAAAATAATAATAACAAAACCAAAACCAAGTTTTTTCTTTATCTAGTAAGAGCTTTTGAAAGCTCCCGTTCTGCCTGTCAAAGCTTGGAAAGGAGTCATGGGATGACTCTTTATTGGCCTTGGCCAGCATCTTGTTAGGGGAGAGGGCCCTCTGCTCTATAGACTGTCATGTGTGAAGAGGAGCATGGCCCGTGGGAAGGTGGCAATAGGAAGACAATATCAAATGATCTTAGAAGCCTTCTCTAGAACATTCCCCATCTGGAGCCAGTAAATACTAGGAATTTTATCCAGGGAGTCTGAGCCAACGATTACCACCCAGCATCTTAACTAACATATTTATCCTTCAGTCAAAGTCTTCCCTGTATTGTTGATGAAACTGCTCTGGGCTGGGCAGCCTTCCCTGGTCTGCAGGCCCAACACCTAGAACCAAGACCTATGTGGTCACTGGCTACTTTGTGAGGTTACAGAAAAGGCCAGTTGTTCAGTCTCTGGGTTTATATGGCAGGTGTGTTGAGACTAAGTCACCTCTCTGGGTTCTTCCTCTCAACACTCTTATATTGGGGATTAACTTTCTAACACGTGAATGAAGGGGACACTACCATAGGAGAGGGAACAATTGAATGACAGCAATCTGGATTCACCTATATACCTTCTTAGAGTTCTACAAAACAGGTGGACACTGTTGATTCTGTCCCGTCCCCATAGCTGTGGGTATCTCCCCTCTTTGTCCTGGTGGTATGCTTGCTGGGTGTCTGTTTCACTTGTTTACATTCCACATTGGCCATTTTTATGTACTGTTGACCCTTTGCTGGACTTCAGACTCCAGCTAGATAACTACTGTGTGTTGCTCATTCCTTTTGGCCCTAGAGCCTGCCACAGAGCACAGAGTAGGGAAAAGTAACATTTTGAGATAGGCTAAGTGAGAGCTGAAAAGGAATCAGACATTGTGCATTTGTTAATCATTACATCTGCCTTATAAGAATAGAAAATGGTTTGTCCACATTTCTAGGGTATACTTAACAAAGAACACCCAGCCATTATGACAGTGAGTCCTGAACATCGACTTCCTAAGGCAAGAAGCTAGTAGATGGGCTCGGTGTGCCACTCTGGTTGGCTGTGACACACTGTGGATGAGTTGTCTGCCATCCCTTACTAGAATCTCTGGTCACTTTCCTCCTGTGCTAACTGGCAAATGTCTCAAGCAAATTCAAGACATTCTGAACTCCAGTGGCCCTAGTGTCAGTATATAGGTTGAGCATTACTAATACAGAAATTTGGTATGCTCTGAAATCCAAAACTTTTCTAAGTGACAAAAGTGTTGGATTTCACTGTATTTCAGGTTTTTGTATTAGATATGCTTGACATTAAGTCTGCGCAATTAAGTCATCCCAAAATCTGAAAAGTTCCAGCATCTAAAACATTTCTGGTTCCGTGAGTTTCAGATAAGGGCTACTCAACCTGTTTTTTATTGTGTGGTCTTTGACTATAACAAAATCACTAGTGACAAATGGGCAGATACTAGTCATGGTGTTCTCCAAAGAGTGGCTTCTGTCATGTGGCTATTGTGAAGGAATGGGGGACAGGGTGCCACATCACTTACAGTACCTTTATTAATGCCAAAAGTAGTTTATAGAATTTGTTTTATGTGCACAAAAAGTTAAATTATCAAGAACATCAGTTACAAGCCAGGCATTATTAACACACACCCGTAACCCCAACACTTGGGAGGTGGGGGCAGGGGGATCAGGAGTTCAAGCCCATTCTTAGCTAAATAGTGAGTTTGAGGTCAGCCAGCTACATAAGACCGTGACTGATAAAAAAACAAAAAGTACAGCTATAAAACTGTCAAGTAGATAACCAATATATGGATTTCTTGAGTTGATGAATAAATTAGAAAGGAATTAGCATTTACTAGAGTCAGCTATATGCCAGATGTGATTATATCTGAGATGCATTCTGTTACTTGGTTCATTTGATTCTGTGGTTTACCCTTCTTTCAGATGGAGATGAACTTTTGTGGGCCAGAGTCTCATTTATTTTCTTCACATGAAGAAAATATTCTTTGCCTTCTTTATTATTATTTGCCTTCTTTTTTCAGTACTACAACTGAAGTTCAGAAAGATGAGATACCTGAAACATGGACTGGTACTCAAACAGTTGGCTTTCCTTGACTGAATTGCAGTGCAGCTAGTTCAAAGATCTGTGTTCTTCTGTTTTCTTTAGTTATTTTGAGGCAGGGTCTTTAACATGTTTTCTAGGCTGGCCTAGACCATTCAATTCTGACTTGGGTTCTCAAGTGCTGTGACTCAGGCATGCCTTGCCACACCAGGTATGTGTTCTTGTGTCTACCTAACACTGACTCCTGCTGCCAGCATAACCCTAAGCAAATATGATCTGAAAGACATTGGTACACTCCTGGAAAATTGTGTTGCCATAATGAATTACAAGTAGAAGACCTTGTATTAAGTAGTAGCTCTTGTCATGTTTCTTGCAGAGACATGGGTGATTTATCTGAGTCACATTGCAAGGCTTGCTCAAAATATATCTACCCACTCCCACAGGTGGTTTGTCTATGCAGACTCCTGTGCCTCTCTGTATTGTGATTCCCTATATTGCATTTTTTTTCTTCTTCCTAACTGCCTGTTGGATCAGCATAGAATTATAACCATTGCTGGACTTTGCTGTCTCTAATTGAACTGAAGCTGGGAGCTGCTCCCAGCTTTCACACAGGCAAAGGGGAAAACTTTTGGAGGCTGAAAACTGTTGGAGGGAGTGGCCTTTAGGGAAGAGAGCCTAGGCAGTATTTCTCACATTTGGGACTTTGAGATACATAAAGAAGCAATAGTATACCATCCAAGCAATGACTTAGGCCCCTAAGAAGTTTGGATGCTTAGAGTGACATTTCTCCAGACTTAAAAACCTAGAGATAGGTGAAAAGCTAAACAACTTCTAGAAATTTATGTAAAGTCTTCAATACTACCTGAATGCAGAATATTGGTTAGAAAAATATAAAAAGTTGTAGTAGCAAAAATGGACAGCTGCCACCAAGTACCCATTCTTTCCTGTTTAGTTTTTGGTCTTGCTTGATTCAGTGACCCATGTGCCTGGGTGTGGGGAGCGAAAGGAGAGCAGAGGAGTGTGGGGCTCCAAGAAGATACCTAAGGACCTGGTTCAACCAGAAACACTTTTGCTTTCTCATTCCTCCTCCTTTGAATGTAACAATACGGCAGGATGTCAACAGCCTTTTTCTCATGAGGGAATATTGAGGATGGAAGCTCTGAGCAAGTGAGACACACAACACAGACCTGCTGTGCTGGATTGAAGGGATGACCACATGATCTCCCTCTGCCTTGCTCAAGAGCCCATGCAACGCCATTATGCAGCCTGACCAATAAGGAGAGGCAATTGTATTCCTCTCCCCTGCCTTGCCTTGCATGGAGAGTCCTCAAAGGGTATGCCCTGTTACGGGCAGTCAGGACCTGTACTGGAGAGATGGAGGTGGCAGACAGTGGAAATTAGTACATCTGGGAAGATCAGTCATACAAGTTTAATATAGTCAGGCTTGTCAGTGTTAGAGAAGAGGTGTTAATACAGAAGCCCAGGAAGCTGTAGTGACTCCTATAGTACACATAGGTTGGAGAGTATTGATGTAAATTCATGGTTTTCAATAAATATTAATGCAAAAGTAAATATACACAAACATGAGCACATGTAAGAATAGATACAGACATGGACTTGTGGTGGTTTGAGTGAGAATGGCTCCCATAGGCTCATATATTTGAATATTTGATGCCTAGTTGATTTAGGAAAAAATTTAGGAAAGATTAGGAGCTATGGTTTTGTTGGAGGGAGTGTGTCACTGGGAGGCAAGGGCAGATGGCTTGAGGTTTCAAAAGCCCACACCAGGCCCAGTCTCTCTCTGGGTCTGCTGCCTATAGATCAGGATGTAAGCTCTCAGCTGCTGTTCAAGTGTAATATCTGCCTGCCTGCCTGCCTGCCTGCTGCCATGCTTCCTGCCATGATGGTCATGGATTAATCATCTGAAACTGTAAGCAAGCCCCAGTTAAATGTTTTGTTTTGTTTTTTATAAGCTGCCTTGATCATGGTGTCTCTTCACAGCAATAGAACAGTAACTAAAACAGTGAGTGCCTCATCAATAGAGGCAGGATGAGTGCACTTCAATAGCAGTGAGTATGCTTCAGTCTAAATTCTGGCTTCTAAATACCATTTTCTAGTAAGGAATTTAGGTTCCTTGGAGAAATGGCTGATGCCAGGACTGGGACATAACATCCCAGGAATATGCACTGTCTTGATCCAGAAAGCAAGGGAAGTACTCAGAAAATGAGCCAAAGAGACAGAGAAAATTGCTAAAATGGACTCTATCTGTCCAAATCAGAGACAGTTTGATGATCCAGAGAAATAATAATAGCATTTTTTTGTAATGGGAGGCATAAGTCTGCAGACATACACATAAGCAAACAAATGAGCAAGGATGGTAAGTGGGGTGTGTACATAGTTTTGAAGTGCTTCCTCACAAAATTCTTGTCAGCTCTCAAGGAAAGGATGAAACTTCATGAGGGAAGCCTGGCAGTCACCACATAGATGAGGTGATTGGAATGAACACCATCAAATCGACACAAATTGAAGTCAAGTGCCATGTGATAGATGGCAGGGAGAACATTTTTAATGGTTACTGAGCATCTAACCTGGAGGCAACACCAGGCAAAATCAAATTGAAGGACATTCAGTGAAATGTCCTGAGAGTCTGTTCATGATCATAGCAGTCCAAGACTGAGGAATTGTTTAAAAACTGAGGAGACCTAAGAACACAAAATTCCCATGCAAGGCTCTGCACATATTAAGATTGTGGCCAGAGTTGGAAAGGGTTGTAATGTTGGGAAAGGGTGTGGGTACCTGATGTTGAGGATTGCCAGCCATGTAACTTGTGGGAATAGTCTGTGTATTGAGGGCTGGGGGACGTGAGGCTAGCAACTTATACATGCACTTACTGTGTGCACACATTTGCTGCACGCCCATCACACGCCAGACTGTTGAACAAAGTTGCTGGTGCCTGAGCAAATGCTGGGTCAGAACACAGGTCTACAATGCTCTTTTGTCAGGTGTGTGTGTGTGTGTGTGTGTGTGTGTGTGTGCGCGCGCCTGTGCTTGTAGCCAGGGGGATCACACAGGAGAGGTGGTGGTGCTTAAAAGTGACAAGAAACCCTGTAGTTTTCCCAGGCAGGATGTTGAGGAATAAAGAGTTTTTTCTAAAGGGAGTAGCAACCTTCTGAGCAGAGAGGAGGATATATGGTGTAACTTTTGTGATCCACATAAAATTTAGATACCTCCTAATCCTTCCTAAACAGTTCCACCTGGAGTCTAAGTATTTAAACATATGAGCCTCTGAGGGCCATTGTCATTCAAACAATGTAGGGAAGGGGAGTTTGTATAACTCTAGCTCCAGGGAATCTGATACCCTCTTCTTGCTTCTGAGAGCACCTGTACCTGTGCCCATGGACTGCCCCTGAAGCCTCCATGCACATAAATCTTTAAAAAAAGGAAGTGTAGGTCACCAACTCTCATTATTATTTAAGAAAATTTGTTTATGCCAGGCGGTGGTGGCGCACGCTTGTAATCCCAGCACTTGGGAGGCAGAGGCAGGTGGATTTCTGAGTTCAAGGCCAGCCTGGTCTACAGAGTGAGTTCCAGGACAGCCAGGGCTATACAGAGAAACCCTGTCTTGAAAAAACCAAAAGAAAAAAATTGTTTATAAGGCCAGTGTGGTGGTGCATTCCTCCAGTCCCAGCACTCAGGGGGAGCTGTGAGTTCCATATATATGCCATCCTAGTTTGATGGCCTTGATTTGTCTTGAGGGGCTGGGGGTTATGGGCTTGTGTCCATAGACACTAGCTTTGGCAGAGGGTTTTGTAGGGCCCTTTTCCTGCCTAGAAAGCAATAAAAAGCACGTTTCAAACACTGTTAAATTGTAAAATGGCAGGTTCTTTTTCCAGCCTTATAGGCAGTACAACATGGTAACTAAATATATTAATGAAACTGTT
Source organism: Apodemus agrarius (assembly GCA_964023405.1). NCBI lineage: Eukaryota > Metazoa > Chordata > Mammalia > Rodentia > Muridae > Apodemus > Apodemus agrarius. Next base: position 2,027,445 of record OZ030013.1, read on the forward strand.
ATCGTTGCTGGTTGACTGAGACTTCCCTTTAGAAGTCAATGCTCTGATCTTAAATCATGATACTCACAGACTATTCCTTATGATATCACCCCTTTTCCTCAAGTCTGGCCTGAGAACAAATTATTTTAAAAAATGTTCTTTTCATTGGGATTTGGGGTTTTTAATTTTCTTAAAATTTCTGTTCAATATTATTGTTTGAATGATCTTGTGATAAAAACAATGATATTTTAAAGGGCAAATACATACTGAAAATCCTCTTTTGTGATTTGAGTTTTTATCTCTCAGCTGTTCTAGTTGAATTCAACTTGAGGTAGTACAAGCACTGATAGATGAATGCTTTGGGGAAAGTAGAAAAAAACAGACTTAATTTTGAGTTTGGTGCTTTTAGTTTAGTTTCTTTTTTTGTTTTTCTTTTTTCCCATTTATTGAAAATATTTTTTTTCTCTTACAATAAATCTTGGTTACAATTTTTCCTCCCTCCTCCCAGTTCCTCCCAGCTTCCCTTCCTCTTTGGATCCACTCCCTTTCTGTCTCTCATTAGGAAAACAAAAATAAAACAAACAGAAAACCAGGCTTCTATGAGATAGCAACCAAGCATAACAAAATAAAAATAAGATAAAGTAAAAGCCAACACACTGAGACTGGACAGGGCAACCCAACAGAAGGAAAAGAGCCCCGAGAACAGACTGAAGAATCATAGACCCACTCATTCACATACTCAAAGAGTCCCATAAAAGTACTAAACTGGAAGCTATAATTTATACTCAGAGGGCCTGTGCAGATCCATGTAGGTCCCGTGCTTGCTGCTTCAGTCTCTGTGAGTTCATGAGTCCTGCTTAGTTGACTCTCGTCAAGAGCCCCGTCCTCCTGGTGTCCTCCATCCCCTCTGGTTCTTAACACTCTTTTTGCCCCTATTCTCTGGTTCCTGAGCTCTAAGGGAAGAATTTTGATGAGGACATCTCATTTAGACTCTCTCTCCTTATAATGTCTGGCTCTGCATCTGTTCCCATCTGCTGCTGGAGAGAGCCTCTCTGATGATGACTGAATGAGGCATTGATCTATGTATGAGTATAACAGAATATCATTAGGAGTCGCTTTGTTGGTACTAGTGTTTGATTTTCTGCTAGGTCTCTGGGCTATCTAGTCTTGGTTCTTGGTCACACACCATCTCACGGAGTGGACTTTTAGTCAGATCACACATCGGTTGGCTACTCCTGCAAGTTCTGTGCCACATTGCCCTAGCATATCTTTCAGGCAGATCAAAGGTTCTGTGGCTGGGTGGATGCTTTTGGTAGCCTACCGAGTACTTCCCGCACCAAAGACACTAGAACATAAAGGCTAAGACTCCATGTAGGCATCAGCTCTACTTCTCCCTGTTCAATGAGTTGTGTGGGTATTGTCCTCAGCAGTGGGGTCCCATTGTCAGTTTGTAGAGAGAAATCTATTGTCTTATCAGCAGCCTGGGTTGTTTGGGGTTTTCTTTGAGATCCTTTGGCCAACAATTCAATTGAATGCAAGCCAGTCCCAGCAGTGGAAGCCTCATTTGGAGACAAGAGTTGACCAGTTGGGACTCCATATCCCCCATTATTAGGAGACCTTATTAGGATCACATTCATATATTTTAGGAAGTGTCTACTGTACTAGGTTTTCATATCATCCCTCAAATGCCCCTCAGTTCCAGCTGTTTCTCCCCAAATTCTCCCCCTCAACCCACCTCCCCTCCTCTTCCCCATGTGTTCTTCCTATTTCTGACCCCACCCACATCTACTCCTAATTCACCTGTAAAGTCTTTTTTTGAAACATTCTTTATGTAGTCCTGGCTGGTGTGGAACTTGCTCTGTAGACCAGGCTGGCCTCAAATTCAGATCCACTTGCCTCTGCCTCTTCAGTGCTAAGATTAAAGGCATTACCACCAGTGCCCAGCTTTGCAAAATCTATTCTATTTCCTGTTCTCATAAAGATCCATGTGTCCCCTTTAGATCCTTTCTCTATACCTAACCTCAAATAGTAGCTTGGCTAATATCCACATATAAGTGAAATCATACCATTTTCTGTCTCTGGATCTGGTTTTTCACTCAGGATGATGTTTTTCTAGTTCTATTCATTTACCTACAAATATTGATGTCTTTTTTTTAAACAGTTGAATAGAATAATATTCCATTGTGTAAATGTATCACATTTTCTTTATCCATTCTTCTGTAGGTTGTTTGCAGTTTCTGGGTATTATATATAGAACAGCAATGAACATAGTTGAACAAAACTCCTTGTGGTAGGATAGAGTGTCCTTTGGGTATTTGTTCAAGAATGGCATAGATGAATCTTGAGGTAGATCAATTCTCAACTTTCTGGTGATCCCCCATATTAATTTCCATAGTGGTTATACAACTTTGCACTTCCACCAGTATAAGGAGTATTCCGCTTATTCCAAATCCTCACTGGTACAACCTGATACTTTTGTTATTGATGTTAGACATTCTGACAGGTGTAAGATAGAATTTCCCTGATGGCTAAAGATGTTGAACATTTCTTTCTTGGCCATTTGAATTTTCTTTATTGAGAGATCTCTGTTTAGATCTGTACTCCATTTTTAATTGCATTATTTGGTTTTCAAATACCCAGTTTCCTGAGTTCTTTATATATTTTGTATATTTAGCTATCTAGGTTTTTGTTTGTTCTTGTGAGGTTGAGTATTATCATTTCAAGGTCTGTGAATTATATTGGAATGTTGATGGGGATTGCATTGAATTTGTTGACTGCTTTTGGTAGGATGGCTATTTTACTGTTAATCCTACCGATCCATGGGCATAGGGGATCTTTCCATCTTCCGGTATCTTCTTAAGTTTCTTTCTTCAAAGACTTGAAGTTTTTTCAACAAGTCATTTACTTGTTTGGTTAGAGTTACCCCAAGATATTTTTTTTTTTATTATTTGTGGCTATTGTCAAAGATGTTTCACTGATTTTTTTCTCAGTCCATTTTTCATTTGAATATAGGAGACCTACTAATTTTTTTTTTTTAGTTAAATTTTTATCCAGCCATTTTGCTGAAAGGTTTTATTGGTTGTAAAGCTTCCCCAGTGAAATTTCTAGGGTCACTTACGTATACTATCATATCATTTGCAAATAATGATACTTTGACTTCTTCCTTTCCAGTGTGTATCCCCATGATCTCCTTCAGCTGTCTTATTGCTCTAAGACTTCAGGTACTATATTGAATAATTGAGAAGAAAGTGGACCACCTTGTCTTGTTCCTAATTTTAGTGCCATTGCTTTGAGTCTCTCTCCATTTAATTTGATGTTGGCTATTGACTTGTCATAAACTCTCCTTATTATGTTTATGTGTGTTCCTTGTATCCCTAATCTCTCCAGGACTTTTATCATGAAGGGGTGTTGAATTTTGTCAAAGGACTTTTCTGCATCTGATGAAATGATCATGTCATTTTTGTCTTTCAGTCTGTTTATATGATGAATTACATTTATTGATTTTTGCATATTTATTGATATTTTGCATCCTTGCATCTCTAGAATGAAGCCTACCTGATCATGATGGATGATCTTTTTGATGTGTTCTTGGATTTGGTTTGTATTTTATTTAGTATTTTTGCATTTGTTTTCATAAGGGAAATTGGTCTTTTTTTGTTGTGTTTTTATATGGTTTGGGTATCAGGGTGATTGTGGCCTCATAAATGAACTTCTGTTTCCAATTTGTGAAATAATTTTAGGAATATTGTTTCTCACTCTTCTTTGAGTATCTGGTAGAATTTGCACTAAAACCATTTGGCCATGGGCTTTTTTTGGATGGAGATTTTACTTAATGCATATATTTCACTAAGTATTATAGGTCTATTTAAATTGTACATTTGATTTTTATTTAACTTTGGTAAATGGTACCTATTGAGAGAATTATCCATTTATTTTAGATTTTCCAGTTTGGTGCTGTACAGGTTTTTAAAGTATGTGCATAATGGATCTCTCGATTTCTACACTCTGTTGTTATGTACCCATTTTTATTTCTCACTTTGTTAATTTCAGTATTCTCTCTCTCTCTCTCTCTCTCTCTCTCTCTCTCTCTTTTTAGTTAGTTTGGATAAGGATCTTTTCTATCTCACTGATTTCCTCAAAGAGCCAGCTATTTGTTTAATTGATTCTTTGTATTGTTCTCTGTTTGATAAAATAAAAACAACCCAAGTTTATTTCTTGTTGGTCTATCAGCCCCGAGTTTGATTATTTCTGGCTGGTCTACTCCTCTTGGATATGATTACTTCTTTTTGTTATAGAACATTCAAGTGTGCTGTTAAATTGCTAGTATGAGATTACCTCCAGTATTTTTTCCCCATGTAAGTACTTAGTACTGTGAACTTGCCTCTTTGAATCCCTTTCATTGTGTCTCTTAAGTTTGGATATGTTATGTATTAATTTTAATTGAATTCTAGAAAATCTTTCTTTCTTGCTTGCTTGCTTTCTTGCTTTCTGCCTTGATTTATTTTTCACTAAGTAGAGAGTTGTTCAATTTCCATGAGTTTTTAAGCTTTCTGTTGTTTTTGTTGTTGATATCTAGATATGTTGATATGTTTAATCTGTGGTGGTCTGATAGGATACAGAGAGTTATTTCAATTTTCTTTACTCTGTTGAGACTTGGCTTTATATCCAAGTATGTGGGCAGTTTTGGAGAAAGTTCCATGAGGTACAGAGAAGAAAGTTGATTATTTGTGTTTGGGGTAAATGTTCTGAAATATGTTAGGTCTATTTGGTTTCTAACACCTGTTAACTTCAGTATTTATCTATTAGTTTTTGTCTAGATATCCATGCATTGGTGAGAGTGAGGTACTGAAGTCTCCCACTATCAGTGCATGAAGGCCAACATGTGATCCAAGCTGTAGTAGCATTTCTTTTACAAACATGGGTACCCTTATGTTTGGGGCATAGGTGATAAGAATAGAAATGCCATCTTGATGGATTCTTTTTCCTTTGGTGAGTATGCAGCATCTTTCCCTATCTCTTCTGATCAGTTTTGGATTGAGGCCTATTTTCTTAGATGTTAAAATGTCTACACCAGCTCTCCACCATCTTGGCTCCCGGACACGGGACAGATCTGACAGGCAGAGCCAGGTATAGAGACATATTCTGAGTCTAACATTGCTTGGGTCTCAGCTTCTCAGGCTTCTGCCTGCACCCAGGGCCTCGGCAACTCTGCGGGCCGTCTGTGTGCCAACCCTGTTGGGGGGGCGTTTACCCTGGAGACTGATCTGCATTTGGAGGGGCTCTCCACCATCTTGGCTCCCAGACTCTGGACAGATCTGACAGGCAGCGCCAGGTTCACAGACATAGCCCGAGTCTAACATCACTTGGGTCTCAGCCTGTCAGGCTTCTGCCTGCACCCAGGGCCTGGGCAGCTCTGCGGGCCGTCTGTATGCCAGCCATATCAGGGGACCCGGAGAGTGATCAGTGCTTGGAAAAGGTCCTCGTATCATCTGGCATCTTCCCTCCCTGATGGAGCAGACAGGCAGCACTAGGTTCACAGAGACAACCCAAGTATAACATTGCTTGGGGCAAGACATACCAGGGCTCCAACGGCACCCAAGAGGAAGGCAGCACATCAGCAATCTGTGCCAGGGGAAAACCAGTCATCCAGTGGTTGACTTAGCCTTACAGGTTTACAGGAGGTTCAGGTACCAGCCAGTAACAACAAGACCAACTAACGCCAGAAATAACCAGATGGCAAAAGGCAAATGTAGGAACATTACTAACAGAAATCAAGGCAATATGGCAGCATCTGAACCCAATTCTCCAATAACAGCAAGTCCTGGATACCCCCAACACACAAGAAAAACATTTGGATTTGAAATCATTGCTCATGATGCTGTTAGAGGAACACAAGAAGGACATAAATAAATCTCTTAAAGAAATATAGGAGAAAATGGATCAAAAGGTAGAAGCCCTTACAAGGGAAACACAAATATCACTTAAAGAAATTCAGGAGAATATGGGTCAAAAGATAATAAAGAGGAAGCCAATAAAGAGGAAATGCAAAAATCACTTAAAGAAATACAGGGGAACTTGAGTCAATAGGCAGAAGTTATGAAAGAGGAAATACAAAAATCTCTTAAAGAATTACAGGAAAACACAAACAAGTGAAGGAACTGAACAAAACCATCCAGTAGAAACAACTAAGAAATTGCAAAGGGAGACAACTTTGGAGATGGAAAACCTTAGGAAGAAATCAGGGGCCATAGATGCAAATATCAACAACAGAATACAACAGATAGAAGAAAGAATCTCAGATGCCAAAGATACCATAGAAACCATTGACTCAACAGTCAAAGAAAATGCAAAATGCAAAAATCTTGTAACCCAAGACATCCAGGAAATCCAGGACACAATGAGAAGACCAAACCTAAGGATTATAGGTATAGATGAGAGTGAAAATTTACAACTTCAGCAAATATCTTCAACAAAATTATGGAAGAAAACCTCCCTAACCTAAAGAGAGAGATGCTTGCAGAACTCCAAACAGACTGGACCAGAACAGAAATATCTCTCGCCATATAATAATCAAAACCCCAAATGTACTAAACAAAGAAAGGATATTAAAGACAGTAAGAGAAAAAGGCTAAGTAACATATAAAGGAAGACCTATCAGAATTATACAGGATTTCTCACCAGAGACCAATAAAACTAGAAGATCCTGGGCAGATCTCATGCAGACTCTAAAAGAACACAAATGTCAGTCAAGACTACTATACCCAGCAAAACGCTCAATCACCATAGATGGAGAAACCAAGATATTCCATGACAAAACCAGATTTACACAATATCTTTCCACAAACACAGCCCTACAAAGGATAATAGGCAGAAAACTCCAATACAAGGAGGGAGAGTACACCCTGGAAAAAGCATGATAGTAACCTTCTTTCATCAAACCCAAAAGAAGATAAAAACTCAAATATAAAAATAACATCAAAAATGACAGGAAGTAATAATCAATATTCCTTAATATCTCTTAACATCAATGGACTCAATTCCCCAATAAAAAGGCATAGACTAACGGACTGGATAAGTAAACAGGACCCTACATATTGCTGCATACAGGAAACACACCTCAGGGTCAAAGACAAACACTACTTTAGAGTAAAAGGCTGGAAGACAGTTTTACAAGCAAATGGTCTCAGGAAACAAGCCAGAGTAGCCATTCTAATATCAAATAAAATTGACTTTCAACCTAAAGTCATCAAAAGAGACACAGGTCAAAGGAAAAATCCACCAAGAAGAACTCTCAATTCTGAACATCTGTGCTCCAACTGCAAGGGTACCTTCATTCATAAAAGAAACTTTACTGATGCTCAAAGCACTCATTACACCTAACACAATAATTGTGGGTGACTTCAACACTCCACTCTCCTCAGTGGACAGATCAGGAAAACAAATAAACAGGGACACAGTGAAACTAATTGACGCTCTGGACCAAATGGATTTAACATATATATATATATATATATATATATATATATATATATATATAGAGAGAGAGAGAGAGAGAGAGAGAGAGAGAGAGAGAACATTTCATCCTAAAGCAAAAGACTATACTTTTTTCTCAGCACCTCATGGTACCTTCTACAAAATCAATCATATAATTGGTCATAATACAGACTACAACAAATATATTATCGAACATCCCATGCCTCCTATCAGATCACTATGGAGGAAGAGTGGTCTTCAATAGCAACAGAAACAACACAAAGCCCACATACACATGGAAGCTGTACAATACTCAATGATACCTTAGTCAATGAAGAAATAAAGAAATCAAAGACTTTTTAGAATCTAATGAAAATGAAGGTACAACATACCCAAATTTATGGGACACAATGAAAGCACTGCTAAGAGGAAAACTCATAGCCCTGAGTGCCTCCAAAAAGAAACTGGAGAGAGCATACACTAGCAGCTTAATGGTACACTTGACAGCCTTGGGGGGAAAAAAGAAGCTAATTCACCCAGGAGGAGTAGAAGACAGGAAATCATCAAACTCAGGGATGAAATCAATCAAGTAGAAACAAAGAATCAACAAAACCAGGAGCTGGTTCTTTGAGAAAATCAACTAGATAAACCCTTAGCCAGACTAATCAGAGGGCACAGAGACAGTATCCAAATTAAGAAAATTAGAAATGAAAAGGGAACTATAACAACAGAAACTGAGGAAATTCAAAAAATCATCAGATTCTATTACAAAAACGTATACTCAGCACAACTGGAGAATCTGGAGGAAATGGACAATTTCCTAGACAGATACCAAATACCAAAATTAAATCAGGATCAAATACATCTTCCACACAGTCCCATAATCCCTAAAGAAATAGAAGGGGTCATAGAAAGTCTTTCATCCAAAAAAAGCACAGGACCAGATAGTTTTAGTGCAGAATTCTATCAGACCTTCAAAGAAGACCTAACGCCAATACCCTTCAAACTATTCCACAAAATAGAAGCAGAAGGAATACTACCCAACTCATTCTATGAAGCCACAATTACCCTGATACCAAAATCACACAAAGATCCAACTAAGAAAGAGAACTACAGGCCAATTTCCCTTATGAATATCGATGCAAAAATACTCAATAAAATTCTTGCCAACCAAATCCAAGAACACATCAAAGCAATCATTCACCATGATCAAGTAGGCTTCATCCCAGGGATGCAGGGATGGTTCAATATATGGAAATCCATCAATGTAATCCACTACATAAACAAACTCAAAGAAAACCACATGGTCATCTCATTGGATGCTGAAAAAGCATTTGACAAAATTCAGCATCCTTTCATGCTAAAAGTCTTGGAAAGAACAGGAATAAAAGGCCCATAGCTAAACATAGTTAAAGCAATTTACAGCAGACCGGTAGCCAACATCAAAGTAAATGGAGAGAAACTTGAAGCAATCCCACTAAAATCAGGGACTAGACAAGGCTGCCCCCTCTCACCATATCTTTTCAATATGTACTTGAGGTACTAGCTAGAGCAATTCGACAACATAAGGAAGTCAAAGGGATACAAATTGGAAAGGAAGATGTCAAACTATCACTATTCGCAGATGATATGATAGTATACTTAAGTGACCCAAAAAACTTCAACAGAGAACTCCTACAGCTGATAAACAACGTCAGCAAGGTGGCTGGTTATAAAATCAACTCAAGCAAATCAGTAGCCTTCCTATACTCAAAGGATAAGCAGGCTGAGAAAGAAATTAGGGAAATGACACCCTTCACAATAGCCACAAACAATATAAAGTATTTTGAAGTGACTCTAACCAAACAAGTGAAAGATCTGTATAACAAAAACTTCAGGTCTCTGAAGAAGGAAATGGAAGACCTCAGAAAATGGAAAAAATCTTCCATGCTCGTGGGTTGGCAGGATTAATATAGCTAAAATGGCAATCTTGGCAAAAAGCAATATACAGATTCAACGCAATCCCCATCAAAATCCCAACTCAGTTCTTCATAGAGTTAGAAAGAGCATTTCTCAAATTCATCTGGAATAACAAAAAAAAAACAGGATAGCGAAAGCTATTATCAACAGTAAAAGAACTTCTGGGGGAATCGGTGTCCGAGACCTCAAGCAATACTACAGAGCAGTAGTGTTAAAAACTGCATGGTATTGGTAGAGTGACAGGGAGGTGGATCAATGGAATAGGATTGAAGATCCAGAATTGAACCCACACTTCTATGGCCACTTGATCTTCGACAAAGGAGCTGAAAACATCCAGTAGAAAGAAGACAGCCTTTTCAACAAATGGTGCTGGTTCAACTGGAGATCAACATGCAGAAGAATGAGAATTGATCCACTCTTATCTCCTTGTACTAAGCTCAAGTCCAAGTGGATCAAGGACCTCCACATAAAACCAGACACACTGAAACTAATAGAAAAGAAACTGGGGAAGACCCTTGAGGACGTTGACTCAGGGGGAAAGTTCCTGAACAGAACACCAATAGCTTATGCTCTAAGATCAAGAATAGACAAATGGGACCTCATAAAAGTACAAAGTTTCTGTAAGGCAAAAGGCACTGTCAAAAGGACAAATCGGCAACCAACAAATTGGGAAAAGATCTTCACCAACCCTACATTTGACAGAGGGCTAATATCCAGTATATACAAAGAGCTTAAGAAGTTCGACCCCAGAAAGCCAAATAACCCTATCCAAAAATGGGGTACAGAGCTAAACAAAGACTTTTCACCTGAAGAACTTCAGATGGCTGAGAAGCACCTTAAGAAATGTTCAACATCATTAGTCATTAGGGAAATGCAAATCAAAACAACCCTGAGATTCCACCTCACACCAGCCAGAATGGCTAAGATTAAACAGCAGGTGTTGGAAAGGATGTGGAGAAAGAGGAACACTCCTCCACTGCTGGTGGGATTGCAAGCTGGTACAACCACTCTGGAAATCAATCTGGTGGTTCCTCAGAAAATTGGACACGATACTTCTGGAGGACCCTGCTATACCACTCCTGGGCATATACCCAGAAGATTCCCCAGCACGTAAGAAGAATACATGCTCTATTATGTTCATAGCAGCCTTATTTATAATAGCCAGAAGCTGGAAAGAATCTAGATGTCCTTCAGTGGAGGAATGGATACAAAAAAATGTGGTATATATACACAATGGAGTACTATTCAGCCATTAGAAGCAATGAAATCATGAAATTCTTAAGCAAATGGATGGAGCTGGAGAACATCATACTAAGTGAAGTAACCCAGTCTCAAAAGAATACCCATGGTATGCACTCACTGATAAGTGGATATTAGGCTAGAATCTTGGAACACCAAAGACACAATCCACATACCAAATGATGTCTGAGAAAAAGGAAGGAGTGGACCCTGGATCTGGAAAGGCCAATGTATCAGTGTAGGGGAATACCATAACAGGGAAGTGGGAAGGGGAGGGTGGGGGACAGGGGGAGGGAAAAGGGCATGTGGGACCTTTGGGGGCGGGGAGCCAGGAAAGGGAAAATGAAATGTAAATAAAGAATATATCCAAAAAAAAAACAAGAATGTGATTGACCTACATGGGTCTACCTACTTAAAGAAAACTGACTCCTCCTCTCACAGAAGCCATTAATTATCAATACCTCCTCAGTCAGTAGTAGCTGATGATGACCCCCTCTACACTAACAATCAGCTGTTGATTGACTTCTTCTTGTGTATGTGTTATGCACACAACCATGGGCGCTGTCAGATTTTTTTTTTTTTTTTTTTTGGTTTTTCGAGACAGGGTTTCTCTATGTAGTCCTGGCTGTCCTTGAACTTGCTCTGTAGACCAGGCTGGCCTCGAACTCAGAAATCTGCCTGCCTCTGCCTCCCAAGTGCTAGGATTACAGGAGTGCGCCACCACGCCCGGCTGTGCTGTCAGATCTTAACTGCAACTGTGCTGTCAGGTCCAGAAGACATGGTTGCCCTCTGGGCCTCCCTGACCTCTGTTTCCTAAAATAATTCCACCTATTTCAGGGGCATCTAATTTTAAAATTATTTGTTATGTATATATGTCACAGTTTTACAACCTTTAACATCTCAATAAAATCCCTACAAAATAAAAAAATCAGCATTGTTAAATTTATTAAATCATATTTGTCATATAATAATTCAATTAAACAGTGTGTAAAAAAATCAACTCAAGCAAATCAGTAGGCTTCCTATAGTTAAAGGATAAGCAGGCTGAGAATGAAATTTCACAATAGCCACAAACAATATAAAGTATTTTGAAGTGACTCTAACCAAACAAGTGAAAGATCTGTATAACGAGAACCTCAGGTCTCTGAAGAAGGAAATTAAAGAAGACATCAGAAAATGGAAAAAATCTTCCATGCCTGTGGATTGGCAGGATTAATATAGTTAAAATGTCCATCTTGCCAAAAGCAATCTACAGATTCAATGCAATGCCCATCAAAATCCCAACTCAGTTCTTCATAGAGTTAGAAGGAGCAATTCTAAAATGCATCTGGAATAACAAAAGCCAGGATAGCTAAAACTATTATCAACAGTAAAAGAACTTCTGGGGGAATCAGTATTCTGGACCTCAAGCAGTACTACAGAGCAATAGTGTTAAAAAAAACTGCATGGTATTAGTACGGTGACAGGCAGGTAGATCAATGGAATAGAATTGAACACCCAGAAATGAACCCACACATTATGGCCAATTGATCTTTGACAAAGGAGCTGAAAACATCCAGTGGAAAAAAGATAGCCTTTTCAACAAATGGTGCTGGTTCAACTGGAGGTCAGCATGCAGAAGAATGCAAATCGATCCAGTCTTATCTCCTTGTACTAAGCTCAAGTCCAAGTGGATCAAGGACCTCCACATAAAACCAGACACACTGAAACTAATAGAAAAGAAACTGGGGAAGACCCTTGAGGACGTTGACTCAGGGGGAAAGGTCCTGAACAGAACACCAATAGCTTATGCTCCAAGATCAAGAATTGACAAATGGGACCTCATAAAAGTACAAAGTTTCTCTAAGGCAAAGGACACTGTCAGTCAGACAAAATGGCAACCAACAAATTGGGAAAATATCTTCACCAACCCTACATTTGACAGAGGGCTAATACCCAATGTATACAAAGAACTCAAGAAGGTAGACAAACTCCAGAGAGCCAAATAACCCTATTAAAAAATGGTACAGAGCTAAACAAAGAATTTTTCACCTGAAGAGCTTCGAATGGCTGAGAAGCACCTTAAGAAATGTTCAACATCATTAATCATTAGGGAAATGCAAATCAAAACAACCCTTAGATTTCACCTCACACCAGCCAGAATGGCTAAGATTAAAAACTCAGGAGACAGCAGGTGTTGATGAGGATGTGGAGAAAGAGGAACACTCCTCCACTGCTGGTGGGATTGCAAGCTGGCACAACCACTCTGGAAATCAGTCCGGTGGTTCCTCAGAAAACTGGACACGATACTTCTGGAGGACCCATCCATACCACTCCTGGGCATATACCCAGAGGATTCCCTGGCATGCAATAAGGACACATGCTCCACTATGTTCATAGCAGCCTTATTTATAATAGCCAGAAGCTGGAAAGAACCTAGATGTCCCTCAAAGGAGGAATGGATACAAAAAATGTGGTATATATACACAATGAAGTACTATTCAGCCATTAGAAGCAAAGAATTCATGAAATACTTAGGCAAATGGTTGGAACTGGAAATATCATCCTAAGTGAGGTAACTCATTTACAAAAGAACACACATGGAATGTAGTCACTGATAAGTGGATATTAGTCCAGAAGCTCTGAATACCCAAGGCACAACCCACATATCAAATCATTCCCAAGAAGAAGGAAGGAGAGAGCCCTGATCCTAGAAAGGCTTGATGCAGCATTGTAGGGGATTACCAGGACAGAGAAGTGGGAGGGGGTTGACTGGGGAACTGGAGGAGGGAAGAGGGCTTATCGGACCTAGGGGGAGGGGGAACCAGGAAAGGGAAAATCATTTGGAATGTAAAAGAATATAGAAAATAATTATATACATATAATTATATATTTATATATATAAAAGATAAAACCACATGTGAAGATAAGCGGAAAAAATAGTTTTTATTGATTGTTCCATCATCTTAAATGGCTTTTCAGATTGCTAACCATGACTTGAGGATGAACTTTTGATAAACAGCTTCTATCCTGTGGGCATGCAAAAAGATACCTCAGCATTATAATCATTCTGAGATAAATTAAATATATATATATATATATATTTAATATATATATATTAATATATATCTCTGCATATATATATATATATATATATAGAGAGAGAGAGAGAGAGAGAGAGAGAGACTATTAAAAATGGTTATACAGAGTTTTTCTCCTAAAATATCTTTTTTATTAAATGCAGGAGCAGAAAAATAAAATATAAAATAAAATGTCTACACCAGCTTGTTTCTTGGAATAGCTTTTATAACCCTTTACCCTGAGGTAATTCTATCCTTAATGTTGAGATGTGTTCTTGGATGTAACAGCAGGATAAATACTGTTTTTGTAGCCATTCTGTTAGTCTATGTCTTATTTTGGGGAATTGAGACCATTGATTGAGAGATATCAATGAGTAATAATTGTTGGTTCCTGTTATGTTATTGGTGGTGGTGGTGGGTTGATTATTGCCAGTCTGAGAGTATTTATTCCTGGTCAGTATTTTCCTTCTAGCACCTGTAGCACTAAATTTGTAGATAGATACTGTTTAAATTTGGCTTTATAGTAAAATATCTTATTTTCTTCATCTGTGGTTATTGAAAGTTTGCTAGGCTTGAGCTGGTATCTGTGGTTGCTTTAAGACAGCAGTACATCTGTTTAGGCCCTTCTGGCTTTTAGCATTTCCATTGAGAAGTCAGGTGTGATTCTAATAGGTTTGCTCTTTTGTTATTTGCCTTTTTCCCTTGTAGCTTTTAATATTTTTTCTTTGTTCCGTATGTTTAGTGTTTTGATTATTATATGCCAAGGGGACTTTTTTTCTGGTCCAGTCTATTTGGTGTTCTGTATGCTTCTTGTACCTTTATAGGCATTGCCTTCTATAGGTTAGTAAATTTTTCTTCTATGATTTTGTTGAAAATATTTTCCAAGCCTTTGACCTGGCATTCTTCTCCTTTTTTATTCTTGTCATTCTTAGATTTGGTCTTCTCATAGTGTTCCAGCCTTAACATTTTCTTGGACCACTGTGTCCATTTCTTCAGTAATATCTTTAATGCCTGACATTCTTTCTTCCATCTCTATTCTGTTGATGAAGCTTGCTTACTTTTGTAGTTCTTGTTTGCATTCCTAAATTTTTCATTTAGAGAATTCCATCAGTTTGTGTTGTCTTTATTGATTCTATTTCCATTTTCAGGTCTTAAAAAGATTTTATTCACTCCCTTCTACTGTTTGTGTTTTCTTGGGTTTCTTTAATATTTCTTTTATTCTTGGGTTTCTTTTATTCATTTCCTCTAATGGTTTGTTTTTATTTTCCTGTCTGTTTAAACAAATTCCTCTTTAAGGACCTCTATCAAATTCATATAGTCAGTTTTAACATCTTTTTCTGGTGCTTCAACTGTGTTGTAATATTTGGGGTCTGCTGTAGTAGGACAGCTGGGCTCTAATGAAGACAGATTGTTCTGGCTGTTTTGATTGTGTTCTTATGCTGTAGAATAGGCATGTGATTCTGAATTTGTCTTTTTGGGAGGGTGTTTTGTCCTTTGGTTTTTTTCCTCTCTAGATTTGCAGAGTGTGATGGCTGTGTTCACTGGTAGGGTGACTCCAGGCTCAGACCTGGAAATGACAACCAGCAGCAGGCCTGAGGCAGGGTAACTTGGTGGTTTATACTTAGATGGACTGACAGACATAGCTATTCAGTATGAGTCTGTAGGTTGTATCAGGGCAACTTTATAGTGTGAGTGGTTTTCAAGTTGGATATGTTTTCATTGTATTTGGTGCTGTTAGGCTTCAGATGTGACTTTCTTAGGTTTGTGTGATTGAATACTTTGTCCTCGTTACTGTTTGCAGAGGTTGCAGAGCCTTTAAAAAGTGGGCATGAGAGAAATCCATCCTGAAAGGAGGACTTCCAAGCTCTTTACCTAGAGTAAGATAAATTAGATCTCCTTAGGAAACTTGAGGATGCAGAGAGGAGGCTTTCTCATTGAGCTGGGGTGGTATAGTGACACACATCTAAAATACTTTCAAGGACAGCCTGAATATCTCACTGAATGCTGGAAAGCAGTGGTCTACAAACTGTAGCTTGGAGCCTTGTTTTAGGAAATACAGCCTGCAAACTAAGAAGACATTTTACTTTTCTAAAGGGTGATGATGATAAAAAGAAAGTGGTAGCTGCAGCAACTGTGTTGCAGCAACCATGTCATACCTTTAATTCTAGCACTTGAGAGGCAGAGGCAGGCAGAGCTGAGTTCAAGGCCAGCCATGTCTACAGGACAGTCAGGGCTACACAGAGAAACCATATCTCAAAAAGACCAAAAAAGAGAAATGGCCTTGGGGTATGGATAAGCTTTAAGGCTTATAGCTAGATATAACCAAGCAGCCTCATATTCTTGCCGAAGTCAAATCCTTCTCTGCCTTCCTCTGTGATGGACTGTATCCCACTCAAATCATGAACGAAAATGTTTCCTACTTTAATACGCTGTCAGGGGTTTGGTCAGTGCAGTGGGTTACCAACAGTGGTTACCTTCTAACTATTCCTGCTAATTGCCCTGTGTTGAGCCTTGTTAACTACCATAGATTCCTTGTCCCCTCCCACTGGGCCTTGCTTTTTCTTGGCCAGGAACTTGTACACACCCACAGTAACCAGGAGCTTGGCCTTAACCTTGAACTTCATCTAGTCATTTGGCTCTCTGTCCTAAAGAAATTGACTGGTGGTGTGTGCCTTTAGTCCTAGTACTTGGGAAGCAGAGGCAGGCAGATCTCTGAGTTTGAGACCAGCCCAGTTTACAGAGAGAATTCCAGGACTCAGATCTACACAGAGAAACCCTGACTTGGAAGAGGAAAAAAAAAGGTAGAAAAGAAATCTGACTGGGAGCTTGTAAACAGCACGTTGGGCAGTCTGCCAGGGAGCCTCACTTGTGCTTTTATTCTTTTCATTTTGAGTAGGTCAGCTCTTCTGAAGGAGGAGAGTTGTTTAAATGGGTTAAATTCTCATCTTTCTGGAGTATTGTTTTAATAAACTAAACTACATAGAAGTATAGAGAACAGCTTTGTGCAGTATTTTAAATTGCTTTCTCTGACTTCCTCTTAGTTTTTAAATTAGGAATATAAAGTTTGTTAAATTGAGCTGGAAATTTGGCTCACTTGTAGAGTATATGCCTACAGTTGAGGCACCAGAACACACACACACACACACACACACACACACACACACACACACAGACAGAGAGAGAGAGAGAGAGAGAGAGAGAGAGAGAGAGAGAGAGTTATTAAAGCTTGAGTTGTCCTTGAAAAACAAAGCAGTGTTGTAGTATAGACATTCCTGTTTCAAACAGCCATAGCTCTTGTAACAAAAAGTTCTAGAATACCTCAAAGTTATGCTGTAGGAACATGAAGGAAAGGGAGCATAATCTTCAGGCAAGGGGTGGTTTTCTGCCCAAGTTGACTCAGAGTCAAACAATGAAGCCTTTGGAGCACAAGGCAGACTAGAAATTAACCGCCTTCAGCCAGACCCAGATGCCCCATTGCTCTGTATCTCCCACTAACAGAGGATGAGTTAGAACAAGACCTGGATTC
This sequence comes from Apodemus agrarius, assembly GCA_964023405.1. Taxonomy (NCBI): domain Eukaryota; kingdom Metazoa; phylum Chordata; class Mammalia; order Rodentia; family Muridae; genus Apodemus; species Apodemus agrarius. The sequence continues at coordinate 2,044,680 of OZ030013.1, forward strand.
TTAGCTCTTTCCTCCTTGACCAGAGCATACTTGCTCCCGGAATAGTAAACACATTCTCAGAAGTTGCCCAATGTGAGTTAAAAGCAGGCTATTCTCCAGGAGCCTGGAAAATATTTCAAAAGCCAGATCATTTGCTGTGTTTCTTAGCCAAGTGTGGGCAGACACTGCTTAGTTAACAGTTAACGTAGATGGGGCCCTGGGTAGGTAAAACAAAACAAAACAAAACAAAAACTCTCTGGCTATATGTCCTAACGTCTGGGCATGGGATACACTACATACCCCACATTCTTACCTTCTGTGCTTACTGACCCAAACTCAGCTTCCTTTCCTTGAACCTATAACTGCAGAGGAACATGTCTTACTCTGTTTCATTGCGAGTCAGGTTCCAGAATGTGATTGAATTTAACAGGGCAGCATAAGTCCATTTCAGAAAGACTGCAGAAGCTTCGCTGCTGTGGAAACCCTGAAGGTGAGAGGAGGAACTTCTATTTCTGATCAGGGATTAGAAGGCATGTTGAATCCCTGATAAACTGGCAAAGACAGGAGGCTCAGTGGCCTGAGCACTGCCTCTCTCTTGTGCTCATTAGCTTTTATTTTTGAAACAGGGTTGTTGTAGTTCATGATGGCTTTGAATTTGCCATCTTTCTTTATGAGCCAGAATGCTAGAATTATAGCTAGAATTATACTATGGTCAACTCACTAGTATTTTCTATATCAACTCTTTATTTGCACATAAAATGTTTTTGTTTGTTTACAAATGGCTACTGTAGAACCACCTGGATCAACTTGGAGAGTATCATCCTCCCACTGGGCCCCTTCCCACTTTGCTGAGATGGAGCTTGCAAACTCTAGATCTTATTTCAGGCCTACAGCTGTCTGTAGTGCCTCCCTGAGTCACTGGCTTCCACCTGAGTCACCTCCCATGATCTGCAGCACCTGACTCTCCTTTGCTTGGCTCTCATGGGGTGTTGACCAGCAATGATGGCAGAGACTAGCACTGACTGAGATGCCTGTAGGTCTGCACCCAGACTGTGTTGCAAACTGGGGGCTTAAAACTGGATGGTGAACTTGAGAGTGGAACTGAAGCCTGGAACCTGGCCAAGACCAGCAGTCTGGCGGCGGCCACCCTGTTGGATTCAGCTTGAGCTGCAGGTGGCACCAGTGGGTTATTGGCACCTTTTGAGGCCTGTCACTGCCTGCCCAGTCTGTTGACAGGTGTCTGGCTACTCAGCCACCTGTAACAGCAGGGGCCAACATGTCTTCGTCCCAGTGTACCTGGCCTGTGTTTCCAAGGCTCCTTCCAGGCCAGTGGGGATTTTCCAGGCACTTATATACTCAGAATGAGCAGAAGTAAAGGCTGTGTCTGCACTGTTGGTCACTGTATCTTGAAGATAGGAATGTAACTGCCTTAAGTTTTTAAAATTACACTTATGTATATCTACTTGGAGGGGGCATGTGTGCCACAGCATGCATGTGGAGGTCAGAATTTGGTTCTCTCCTTCCACCACATGGTTCCCAGGCATCAAACTTAGGTCATCAGATTTGGTGGCAAGGAACTTTCTTTACCTTTTACTTGCTGGATCTTTGACAAAGCATGAAAAACACTTCCAGCATGACAAAAGCATTAAAAACTCACAGAATGGTTGCCAAGGCCAGATTTTTTTTAACCCATTGAGGTAGCAGGGCCATGAAGGTTTGTTTTCTAAAACCCTTGAAAGTCTGGAACTTTGAACACACCAGCAGGTCGTACCTGATTTCAAAGGCAGCCAGCGCTACACATTCGAGTACAGTGTTTGGCTGTCTCCTTTCCGGGGTATTGGTGCAGTTGGTGAGGCTGGCTTCAGCAGGAAGGTCTTGTCTTTACTATAAAGATCCAAGCAGGCAACCAAATGAGAGCATCAAAGCATCTGCAGGATGTGACCAGCCCTCCCTGGCAAGATGCCCAGGACCTCAGCTCCTGCTCCTGCTCACAGGCCAGGGCCAGGTTTAAAGTTCACAGCATCTTGTTTTTCCACCTGTTTCCTACAGTTCTAAGAAACTTCTGAAGAATAAATCAGTAATATATCAGATACTCAGCCTTTGCTCCAAGGAAAATAAGGGTTACTGTAGGGGAGGGGGAAGTTACTTCTTGTTCAGATGCAAGGAGGCTTCTAGAAAATAAGAAATTTCCCAGTAAACATGGCCCACACCCTATCTTCCATACCTAAGATCCTTACTCAGTTTCCCCACAGTTGGGTGTGTTTGTTTCTCCGGCAGATGCCCTGTGAATAGGTATTTGGCAATGTTGGTAAAGACAAGGGTATTGGTTGGCATTGTATAACCAGCTTTGACATAGCTGGTGGATGATGAAAAGGAGTAAAGATACCATTTATAAGTGCTGTGCTGTGGGACTATAGCACAGGAGTTCTTTGTTCCAGAATGATTCCTCTGCAGTCAGTGGAGAGTGATAGGCACACTGACCAGAGGCAGAGCTCCGGGCCTCCTGTACATGGTCACTTGTTTCCATCAAGTCTTGACAACTGGGAGATTGCTAGTAGTTTGACTTATGTGGAGAAATCAAAGTGATGATATTCAGAGCTTTCTCACACTTCTTGTACCACTAAATTTTAATACAAACAGGATAGAGACTTTATTGAGGTTCCTTTCAGAAGGTTGTTCTTATGCTAAGGGATAACATCCATTTAAATCCTTTAGCAGTTAATGTTGGAAGAATTTAATCCTTAGCCCTTTTCTTGTTTGGCTCACCTGATCTGTGTTCTAAGTATGGACTGAACATGTTCAATAGTTGTGATTTAGACTACCTTATTAAAGTCCAAAATCCTGCCTTTTACACTCTTGCCACCAGGTGGCTATGGGAAAAAAAAATCAATGAGGACCAGTCCAGCAAAGAACTTGGAATCATTTTCAGTTCTGCTTCAGTGATGAAATATGAAACTAGATGGATTGTCCTACAGGAAAGCAAACTGCTGTGTAACAGCATTTCAGGCAGTGTGCTGCCAGATGGACATTTCTATTGTGTTTTGTTTTTAAAATATTGACAATGTTAACTAGCCAGCTTTTGCTGAGCTAAAGTGTTTGGAGACGGTGAGCATGCTCTATCTTTAGGGCTGACTTCTGGATAGACGTATTGTTCCAGGCTATAGCAAAGTTTGACATAAAAGTTCTGCTTTGGGATCTTCTATTCTAATCAGGAGCACCTCAGTCCTGACACTGTAAGCCTCCCATCTGCTCCTCACTATATCTGTGATATCATCCACACCAACACTGCATAAATCTACTACTCCGCACAGGCTCTGAAGCTCACAGCAAACCTGAGCTGAGCGACCATGTGTGGCTGTCTAGACTGTTCATGTGTGGTAAGGTGAGGGAATTGGGCTTATTTCTACAGGACACATCTGTTATGAGTGAAGACAGCCAGCATATGGCACTGACCCCACTTCCCTCAGTGTTTGGAGAGAAAAAGGCAGTACTTCCACAGGCATGAAACCTTACCCAGCCCCTGGCTCATATCTTGTGCTTACCCAGCCCCACTTGTGCATCTAGCTGCTCTTTGGGCCTTTAATTTATTCACTTTGACAAGTAACCTCTTGGTCATACAACAGTTCACTCTCAACTTGCTTTCCTGATTCAAAGCAAACATGAGTGCCTTAATCCTCTAATGGGAATTAATTGCTTATTTCAGTGCTTAACTCTGATCCTTTCTCAATCCCCACAGGGACAAGTTGCTTCCAGAAGGATCCATGTGTATTGTTCAAAACACAAGCAGAAAAAGGTAATGATGTTTTTCTTATGAAAGAAGCCAGAAACAACATTCATTTTGAACTGCATAAGTAGTATTCTCAAACTGATTTTATATTATAAAGGAATCACTTACCAAATGCTTCTGAGAAAAAGCCTAGTTTTCTTTTATAGAAATAAGCTATTATTTTCTTTAGAAGAAAGTTGCTGATTCTCTACAGTTTAAAGTAGAAAACCACCTTCCCCTTCCTGAGACTGCTTCTTGGTTCTGAAACTACCACTTGATAAGGCTTGAATCCTCTTCCGTCAACACATTTACTGTAATACTCTCAGGGGCTTAGTTGAGAACCCTCCAGTAAGCACTTGGGGAAGGAGGAGCTGGGGTGGAGACCTGAGAAATGGGAGGGAAGGGTCAGTGGAAAGAGGAATCCAAAGTATGGCACTGGGTGCTTCTGACTGGCCACTAGTGGTCAGTAGAAAGTAGCCCATTGGGAAATATGATAAACCCAATTTTTAAGTGGAGAACTTTGATTTAGGTCTGTTACCATGCCATCCTGCACATCACGTTACCTGGCTCTGTATATGAAATGTAGACCTATGGGTACTATGTCTGATGCTCAATAAGGAGACTGGGTCCACCTTGTATCAGCTGCAGGAGAACATTCATCCTTCAGTGTTGTGGTTCAGGCTTACTTGGTGCTATCATCATTTACCAAGATAAATGGCCATCTTTGTTTTATGTTATCTGCCCCTTATTAAACTAAGTTCTTACATTTTTATACAATACTAACTTAATCCAGTGCAATGGAAAGAATTAGCATTGCACAGTGTAGGTAGGCAGGAGCAAATTGAAGACATAATTAGGCATGACTCTCAGAAAGCAACTGCCTTTGTCACAGTGGCCATCCCTAAGGGCCAGAAACATCAGAGCAAGGTTCTCCTCCTATCCCTGCTAGACACCACAAACTTCTTCTTCTAAGAATTCTGTGCTCAGATCCCAGGCCTATTTTTTTAATTGATCATTTGTTTTAAATTCTTTTCTTTCTGATTTCTGTATATATTATGGATTTTAATCCTGTCAGATGTATACCTGGCAAAGATCCTCTCCCATTCTGGGGGCTTCCCCTGTTGATTGTTTCTTTAGCTGTACGAAATATTTTGGTTTCATGAAGTGTCACTTGTCAGTTATTGGCCTTAGTTCTTGGGCAAAAAGAATTGCATTCAGAAAGTCCTTCCCTACACCTGCCGTATAGGTGCTGTGTGTGTGTTCTAGCAGTTTCACACTTAGGCAGGGGTGACACAGGGTCTCTACACAGCCCTGGTTATTTTGCAACTCAATACATAGGTCATGCTGACCACCTGCCTTTGCTTCCAGAGTACTTGGACTAAAGTTATGTTCCACCATGCCTTTAATTTTAGTGTAGGCACTTAAAAAAGAGCTAAACATTTCCTTGTAGGAAAGCTGCTAGAGGTGGGCTTTGAACTTTCAAAAGCCCATGTCAGACTTTTTCTATCTCCAACTTGTGGAAAAGATGTAAACTCTGAGTTATTGCTCCAGCCAGTGCCATGCCTACCTGCCTGCCACCATGCTCCCCACAATGATGATTTTGAACTAACCCCCCTAAAACTGTACGTAGATCACCAAATGTTTTAATTTATAAACTGTCTTGGTCATGCTGTCCCTTCACAGCTATAGAACAGTAACTTAGACATACGTCTATTGGGAAAAGTGCCAAAATGAAATCACCTCTTAGTGGGTTCATTTTAATTTGTGTCTTAAATCCCACTAGTAGATTTTTTTTTAATGAAATTGGGCACCCCCTGAATTTGGTTCATACATGTTTAGTTTGGTAATGTCATCTTAGTTAACTGTTCCTTGATAAAAATGAAGTGTCCCTCTTTATCTCTTCTGATTAGTCTATTTTGTCAGATATTAGGATAGAGATACCTGCTTGCTTTCTGGTCCAGTCTGATTGGAGTACTACTCTAAATCAGTGCCTATCTCTAAATCTAAGATACGTTTCTTATAGACAATAAATAGATTTTGTTTCTGAACCATTCAGTCAGCTTGTCTTTTGATTAGAAATTGAGATATTGATATTTAAAGTTATTACTAAAATGTGTGTGTGTGTGTGTGTGTGTGTGTGTGTGTGTGTGTTAGCTGCAGTTAGTGTTATTAATGTTTGGTGTTGTGGTGGTCTCAGTGATACTATGTGTTTTAATAATTATAGTTTTTTTTATTTCTCTCCACATTCTATTATGTGTATTCCTCTCTTCAGCCCAAAGTAATGCTTCATTTTTTTTAAGTTTTGGTTTGTTGGATATGAATTATTTTTATGATGCTTATATTATGAAAAGTTTGTCTTTCTTTTTATTATGGCAGATAATTTTGCTAGATACATCAATCGAGGCTGCTAGTCATGGTCTTTATTTTATGTATATGAGTGCTCTCTCTGCATGTACACCTGCATGCCAGAAGAGGGCATCAGATCCCATTATGTATGGTTGTGAACCACCATGTAGTTACTGGGAATTGAACTCAGGACTCTAGAGGAGCAGTCAGTACTTTTGACTGCTGAGCCATCTCTCCAACACACCTCACCCCCACCCTTCTACCCACTTCATGGTCTTTTCGGACTTTGAATGCATTGCTTCAGGCCCTTCTGGCTTCTAGACTTTCCATTGAGAAATCAGCTGTTACCCTAATGGCTTTTCTGTATATGTAATTTATACTTCTTTTTTTCTCTTGCAGCTTTCAATATACTTTCCTGGTATGTGTGTTTAGTGTTTTAACTATGGTATACTATAGGGATTTTCTTTTCTGATCTTGTCTATTTGGTGTTCTGTATGCTTCTTTTATCTGTATGGATGTGTCTTTGTTTAGTTTGGGGCAGATTTTTCTATGATCTTCTTGAAGGTCTGGTCTGTGTCCTTAACTTGGAATTCTCCCTCATCTGAGCTTATAATTCAAAAGTTTGTTTCTTTCATGGTGCCTGCCTTAGCCAGGGTTTCTACTTCTGCACATAACATCATAACCAAGAAGCAAGTTGGGGAAGAAAGGGTTTATTCAGCTTACACTTCCACATTGATGTTCATCACCAAAGGAAGTCAGGAAACAGGAGCTGATGCAGAGGCCATGGAGTGATGTTACTTACTGGCTTGCTTTCCTTGGCTTGCTCAGATTGCTTTCTTATAGAACCCAAGACTACCAACCCAGGGATGATACCACCTACAAGAGGCCCTCCTCTCTTGATCACTAATTGAGAAAATGTCCCACAACTGGATCTCATGGAGGCACTTCCCCAACTGAAGCTCCTTTCTTTGTGATAACTCAAATTGACACAAAACCAGCCTGTACAGTGCCCTACATTTCCTGTATGTTCCTTTCTTGTAATTTTAATTTTTTCTATATTTTGTTTAGATCCTTTATCTTTGTGTCCAAATATATGTTTTCTGCTTGCTTTTTGAGTTTTCTAGTTGAGTTACTGGGTTTTACAATTCCATCTTCATTTCAGCTTCAGTGTTTATATCTCCTTATTGGATTCCATTCTCAAGCCCTTCATGGTTTCTCTCACCCTAATGTTTATGTTTTCTTGAGCTTCACTAACCTTATCTTCCTTAATTTCACTAGGCTGTTTCTTTGTATCTTTGAATTCCTTGATGAAGTATATGATTATCCTTTTAAAGTCTGTGTCCTGGGTTCATCTAAGTAATTCTTACAGGCAGTCATTGGCAGACATTTCTGTAAGTCTGGTTCGATCTTTTATATTGTTTGTAGTTTGACACATATGAACTTCTTTTGTTAGTTCAGAGTCTAATATGGACAGCAGAGGTTGAGGCAGAAGAGAGACTGTGTGGATGGATTGGACAGAGGAGACTAAGCTGGTATATGAAATGTGCCTCTTTGACCTAACCTAGAATCTGGGGAGTATATCTGGCTGGGTAGAAAGTTGGATGTGATATGGGAGGGACCTGTGGGTTGGTTGTGTGATATGAAGATGTAGGTAGGGTAGTTCCAGGCAGAACCCTAGAGATTGACTGTAGTGCAGAAGAGGTGGCTAGACAAAGCCTGGGTACTGGTAGATGTGGCACGTGGGCTAGATCTGGCAGGTTGGGGAGGATCAGGGTGACTCACCTGGCTAGACCCTAGAGAAGGATGTGGGAGATCTAGCTGGATGGAAGGGTTGGAGGCAGAGATGGAAATGGAGGGACCTGTGGTTGATGGCAAGTAGGGTAGTTCCTGACTGGGGAGATAGGTTGCAGTGTAGGCAAGGATCACAAGACTAGACCAGGAGCATAGATGTGGGACCTAGGCTAGATCTGGTGAGTTGTAGTGAGGTTCATGATGGGGAGGGCCAGGGAAAGTCACAGGGCTAGATTCTGGAAAAGACTGTGAGAGATTTGGCCGAGTAGGAAGGTTGGACTTGTCATAGAAGGGATCTGTGGGTCACAACAGGTAGGGTGGGTCTGGGCTAGACACTCAACACTGTCTTTAGAAAATATATATCACACAGAAAATCTACAAAGTTGTGACAATCAAAATAGTGTGTTAGTAGCCTAAAAACAAACATAATAGTCAAATGGACTAGGAGAAAGGGCCTAGAAAGTAGATCTAGCATGTATAGTTAACAAATGCTGCAGGAAATTCTAAGACCGTTTTATTCAGACAGACAGGTACAAATGGTATCATATATCCATATGCAACTTAGACTTTTACATAAAAACAAATGGATCAAAGGCTTAAAAGAGCTTAAGTTGGAAAAAAAACCACATGGCATTGGATTTGAAAATGATTTCTTGGATATGACATCAAAATTATAGGTAACAAAATTAAAATATATTGGACTACATAAAAATTTATGTCTATTACTGGACATAATTAACAGAATGAAAAGGTAACCTAAATATAAGGTAAGCTGCACCTAAGTGTGGCTCATGAATCCAAAGAGGATTATCTATGCTATAAAGTATGACACAAACAGCTTGGATGAAATACTGGGCAAAGACCTTGAAAAGATAATCCTCAGAGATACACAAATGTCCAATAAAGTACATGCAAAGATGCTGTATGTCATCCTGTTGCTGAATGGTAACCATTGAGAACACCAAATCAGAGCCACAGTAAAATATTACTTCATACTCATGGAGATGGCCACCATCCAGAAACAACCACTTGGAGGTAATGTAACAGGTATTACAGGCACAGAAAACAGTACTCAGAACAAAGAAAATAATTACTGTGTGAACCTCCTGCCTCTGGGTATGTGTATACTCAAACTTAATGGAAGTGTAATATCAGGTAACTGTATATCCGTGCTCACAGAAGCATTATTGACAGCAGCCAAGCCATACCCATCAACAGATAAGGATAAGAAAACTAGGTAGTCTGTATGGTAGAATATTATGTAGCTTTAAACAGAATAAAAAGGACACACACACAATATGATTGGACCTTGAAAACACTACAAGAAGTGAAATAAGCCAGCTATAAAAGACAAGAGTTGTTGGCCTTCATGTATGCAAAGCAGATAAGGTAACAAACCTCCAGGAGAGGAACAGAAGAATAGTGATTAAGGGGAACTTATTAATGAATAGTGTTTTGGTTCTATAAATGAAACTTTCTTCTAGAGATCTGTTTCTCAATGGTGTGCATTCATGATAACCCCACTACACATGTAAAAATAGTGAGGAGGAAATTAAGTTTAAGAAATAGTGTATTTCTGGTAGGTGGATTTTATAACAGTTGCTTAAAATTCAATTTGTTTTTTTATCAAAATACATTCAAAATAAATGGGGTGGGGTACAGGGAAGTAGGAGACTTAGAGCAAATTGTTCCAGGCCATATGCTAGTCATATTCCTACCCCTGTGCTCCTGTGAGTAACAGAGCTGTAGTCAGGCAGCCCTAGTTTCAGCTCCTATTGCTGCCCTGGAACCTTCCTCTCAGACCCCTGACTTGGCTTCTAACATGTTAAGTGAGGAAATGCCTCCTACCTTATAGATCTCTGAGGTGACTGATATATAGCAGTACTGTGATCAGTGCCCAACGTGACCCAAAGCCAAACTAGGCTGGAAACTGGGCTCTCAGTCTCTTGTCCTGCCTCTCTCCTGAGTCTGCCTGGATGAAACGTTTCTTTTCCTCCTCTATGTTGGCTCTCTTAGTGATAGCTGTGGGCACTGCCCTCTATTCATTGAAGACTGTGCTTCCAAGCTACTCAGAAGACTGGGGAAGGTGGATCACTTGAGCCCAGAGCTACATGATCTTACAAATACATGGGAGATCGTCTCACCATACAGGTATCATGGTGCTTACCATGCTAGGGAGTGTTCTTCCTCTAAGATTATAGAGATCCACTTTCCTGAGCCTCCCAAGTGCTGGGATTAAAGGTGTATGTCACCACACCTTGCTCCCCTATCCCAGATTTCTAAAGTCACTAACATATGCTCCTATCTCTAGGCTTGAGATTTCAAAATTCAAGGCAGGCTGGACTAGCACCATTTCAGGTTTTTAAATAGCTGGAGAAAGCATTTCATGATGTGAAAACCACATGAACTTCTGGGTACCACAGCAGAGTTTAACCAGAGCATTTTGACTTCTTTTCTTTTTGAGCTTGGCCAGCAGAGTGGAAGGACTGTGATGGCATTACCCTCAGTCCAGAGGCTTCCCCCAAGGAGACTCCACCTGCTCATGTGCCTACCTGCTTTCTCTTCCATAGTGTCTGCAGACAGATGGCCCACATCTTCGTGTATGGCACCCTGAAGCGGGGCCAACCCAACCACAAAGTCATGCTGGACCACTCACATGGCTTAGCAGTCTTCCGAGGCCGAGGCTGCACAGTCGAGTCCTTCCCACTGGTGATTGCGGGCGAGCACAACATACCTTGGCTGTTGTACCTGCCAGGCAAGGGCCACTGCGTGGCAGGTGAGATCTATGAAGTGGATGAGCAGATGTTGCGCTTCCTGGATGACTTCGAAGGCTGCCCCAGCACGTACCAGCGCATAGCCCTGCAGGTGCGGGTGCTGGAATGGGAGGGTGCCAGTGACCCTGGGGAGAGTGTTCAGTGCTTCGTGTACAGTACAGCCACCTATGCACCCGAGTGGCTGTTTCTTCCCTACCATGAAAGCTATGATTCAGAGGGCCCACATGGGCTGCGCTACAACCCCCGGGAAAACAGATGAAGGGCACCTGGTAGCTGCCTGGCATAAGCAGAACTTTCCAAGTTCAACTATAAAACATGTTGACAAAACATGCTTTGTTATATACTCTAATCTGATGTTACTTAATATTGCTTTAGTCTTAAGGAGCACCTGGACTTGCAGGTACTAGATAGGAAACACTCTAGGCTGAGGTTCCCAAAATGGCAGTTTCAGGATACCTGGTACTCCTCACTGCTTTTTTTTTTTTTTTTAATTTACTTTGCTCTAACCTGAAGATAGCATCTGGCTGCAGTTGTATCTCAGAAGTTGAATCTAGAAAGAAGTGGTAGGAAATGCTGATTTGGGTCGGGTCAAAGTAAAAACATCAAGAAAAGCATGTTGTACCTAAACTGTGTGCTCCATCTACCCCACCCCCACTTGCAATTTCCAAATCACACATAAACTATTAAAATGGCCATTAAAATACAAGTTTTCTGCTGCTGTTTGGTCCTTCTTTTGGTGTACTTATTTGGTAGAAGGGGTTTTTCATTCTAATTCAGCAAAGTCAGGAGCACCGACTTGCTGGGAGACACAGCTGAGCCCTCAGACTTTATGTCGTTGATAGGTGCCCAGCTCTCTGCAGTCTAGCCCATTTCTGCCACCTGAAGGTGCAGCCCTTGGGGAAGAGCTTTTCAGAAGAACCAACACATTAGTAATTTGTTCCTCAGGCCTGACAGAAGGCTTTGCTTCCAAATACAAACAGCACTTAAAATAATGTTAGGAAGACACGAAGTACCAATTACCATCTACCTCCATCTGATAGTCTGTCAGCCTAGATGCAAGTTGCACATGACTCTGTGTCTCCCTCCCAATGTCTTCCAAGACTTCAGAGCCAAATGCAGCTGCTGGCTGAGCATCCTGGCCCTCCACTACGAGCTCACTCACCCTCAGTGTCATGGCGGACTGATCACTGACTGCAGGGGGCACAGAAGCATCACTTATTTTTAGTCCCTTTTTCTTAATTGAAAATTTCACAAAATTGAGGGGCAAATATGGGTATCATCTGATTGGCTGGCAGCCCCACACACAACAGTGAGGGCTGGGCATCCTGATCAGAGAGGGAAAGGGACTGGGACAGCATGCTTGTCCTTGGACCAGCACAGGCAGCACCCTGTCTGCAGACCCCAAAGTGGTGATCTGACTCTTCAGTCATCCATGTGACATCGCTGTAGACCCACACCAAAGGGGGTTTCCATAACCTTCATCTGTGCTACCTGGCCTAAGGAAGTCATGAATAATGAGCCCCGGGAGTCCTGAATGATGGAAGGAAGGTAGGTAATCAGATTATAAAATGGCAAAAGCTAATAAAATTGGAAACAGAGAACTGGAATTTATATAAATTTTTAAAGAATCACAATGAAATGCTAATATTTACAGTTAATTGGCACAGCCTGTTGCCTCTGTGTATATTGTCTTCATTCAGAAAAAAAAGGCAAACTAATATTTAGAGAAATGCTTGGTTTTATTGATTTAATTTTGACACTAGGGATTCTCAGCAAAAAGTATAAATCATATGTACAAGTATTTATATTAATAAAAATTTCCATTGGTGATTTTTTTTTTTTGGCAGAATGTCGGTTTTGCCTCTTCTGAGGAATAAATATGATGCTGTAGAACCTGCTGCACAGGAGTGCTCCTGTAAATGCTTGAGCAAATTGAGGGTTAGAGAATAATGGAAATGCTAATTAGAGAAGTGAGCGGTGCTGACTGAAAGGCTAGAAATACTTCATTCCAGCTCCACAAGCAGGTCTCCTTCACCAACTGTGTCTCCAGCTTTGCAGTGCACCAGTTTCACCTTGAATTAAAATAGTTGGGTAAGAGCAGGAAAGAGAAATGGGAACCAAGAGAGGCAGTCATCTCAGTCTCTCATGAGAAATAAGTGGTCTTCAGCCCAAAAACCTAGGTCAGACCCATCTGCTCACATCTGTCTGTGTAAGGGACCTGAGTGCAGAGGTGTCCTTGCAGGATCCGTGCCTCACTTCACTTCTCAATTGAGGCTTTGGATTGCTCATAGGCCTCTGATACTGGGCCACAATGTCCTGAGACCTAATATGTCCATGCTAGTGATTGATGCATCCCATCCCTGCCTCCACCTATGGTTTTGAGACTAGAATATGTACTTAGTGTCATGGTAAAAATCAAACATCTACACAACAATCCAAACAGGTACCAACTGAAAGGAGAATCTCCTAGCCTGACCTTGTTGTCCTCCTCCTCCTCTGATTTCTCCTGAACATAGCCCTGTCTTCTCCAGGTTTGTGTGCAGGTTTAAAAGGAGCAGGCAGAAGACTAAAGGACATAGGACGTCATCACTTCTCTTTGTGGAAATAGTTGCTTAAGCCCATGAACAGTGGGTTTGACCTTACTGGCCATGTGGGTATTAAGCAAATAAAAATGCCAGGAATTGTCCAGGTTGCTGTTACAAGTTCCCCTACTATAAGCAGAAGGAACAGACTTTTGCCTTAAACTTATCCCAGAGTTCCTAAGAGCAGTGTAAAGCTATGCGAGTAATGCTCAAAGGCTCTGATGGGTGGGTGCTCCCTAGAGTGACGTGGATGATGATATGTGGTAGGTGTTTAATGATGGCACACTGACTAGGTCTGTGGATCTGTTTCCATCCTGAGCACCTTCTCTGAGAGGAAAAATGTTCCTTCTAAGAAAGAACTACTAGCTCCAGACACAGGGCCACTCCCTTGTCTTACTGTGTTAAAATCCAGAGGCCTGTAGTTTGGGACTGGAATAAATGGACAGAAGGGATTGAGTGAGCTGGGGTCTGGCTAAAGCAGACTTGCCCCAACAGCAGTTCTGGGCTCAGGATGAGGGAGCAGCTAGGCTGCTCCTATGGTGGACCAACAGAAAGCAAATAAGGCATCCAGCTTATTGGGCCCCATGCTGCCTCAGAAATTAATGGTGTGCTAAGTCACCACCTTAGCCCAGCCACACAGAGCCTTTGGCCTGACTACACACCTATTCTTGGTCCCCATGAGGCAGGGAAGTTCTCACCCTGACACTAGGGCAGTGCTCGCAAAAGCAAGTAAAAAGAGTTTTAAATAAACTAAAGATCACCTTTTTGTGTCCATATTTTTGGGGAGCTAATTATTATTTGACTGCCTCCACCTCCTAGGACATGAGACTGCAAATTCATCTTCGAAAGGGTTAAGACCCTGCACCCTGTTCTACTCTGTCAAAGCCCTCAGACAGTGCATGGCTATCTTAATTTGCTCCAGCCTGGCAGCCAGACTGAGGCCATTCAATCTACAGGAGGACCTGTAATTTTCCCATGGGTAGGATGACTCTAGGCCTTCTAAAAGTCCATCTTGTTGGTGTTGGCCAACAAGGCCACAAGACAGACTGAAGCTGACTTGATTGTAACTGATCCCTCCTTCTCTCCCTCCCTTCCTCCCTCCCCCCACCTCTGAACTCAGTGTCCCCAAAGTGTGGCCATGGTGCAGGACACAGCATAGGACACAGCCAGCCTCTGCTGTTGTCCTCACCTCCCAGTCACATTCTACTATGTAGATACTTCCCAAACCCAAACAATCCTTTGGGAGTGGGATATAGTTTTTAATGATGGCATCTCTCTAGTCATAGGAAAAATAGCAAAGTAGCTTTTCTGTTTTCTTTAATAAGTTTCACTCTGAACAAATTCTGGTCCTGATACCCTTTCTCTCTTTCTCCCTGAATCAAGTCCCCTGCATGTATGTGGGGCTTCAGCTCCTCCATCTACAACTGAATTGTTCCCTTCAAGGGGAAATTATCTTGAAGAGTTACATTAATTTTTGCAATCTGTAAAAACCATTTCCTGCTGTGTCACCTAAGTCTCAGATAACTAAGTGCCATGGAGACAAATGTAAACATTAAAAATTAAAGACCCCTTCATCTGAAAGACATTAATGTGGAGAACAAATATGCTTTGACTACCCGAATATAACATGGCGACCCCTTTCTGGAAGGCCTGCTTTCCAGAAGGCAGAGACACACTGACAGAGTGAACTTCCCAGGCCCAGTGTCCTCCCCAGGAAAAGGACATGGGGCAAGCATCACTTCTACATTCATTTTCAGGACACACACCCATGTCTCAAAGGTGGAGGTCCTACGTCCATCACAGGCTGGAATAGGCTAGCAGCAACTTGGGGACATACCTTGCCCGTTTTCGCAGCTGTCATACTGTTCTGCATTTTCATAGCTTCAATCACACAGATTTCCTGACCTTCTGCTACCTGGAAAATAGGTTGAAAATAGATGTTTTAAGAACATTCTAATTTTATAATGTCCAGAAGTGAAGTCATTAAGTTCTTTGTCAAATGTGCTGATTGGTCATGGAAACACCAGCAATCTGAGGGCTTCCACTCCAGTGCATCTGAGGAGCCAGCAGAGAAAAGCCATTCACTCTGTTGCCAGGTTCTCAATAGAAAAGCCTGTATTGGAAGATCTCAAGAGTAGTGTATGGGGCCTCTCCTGGCCCCTAGGAATCAGTAGAGGTGATACAAAACCAATGCTTCTATGTCTCTACCATGTCCCCAACAGGCAGATACCTAAGAACCAAAGTACTCACTAGCGCGTGTGGGTTTCCAGAGCAAGGGGTGTGGCTACCAAAGGGTAAAGATTTCTTTATGGTGTGATTTAAAATGTGCAGTTGACTGTGGAAATCACACAGCTATGAGCAGACACCACCAGCAACTAGTCTGCTTTAAAGGGACAAAGTATACCACATGGGAATTAGAATTCAGTAATTTCTTACTAAAAGAAGGCACATGTCTGCCTTTATCTTGGAAGCATCAGGGCCAAATCTGTAGGACCTGTAAGTGCTAATGCTGAAGTGGCTTCTGGGCGTAACTCCCTACACAGGAATGGCTTCTCCAGTTATACCTAGTCCTGTATGCCACAGGCCCCTACTCAAGCCTGTGCTCTGATGCTTGCCTTGCTCTGGCTATGGGAGAGAACCAGGCTGGCCAGGTGCATACCCACAGGGCTAATGTGGGGCTTCCATTCTGGAGCCAGCTGTGACTAAAAGCCACACTTGCTATTTTTTTCTTTCTCTGGCATTAAGGAGCTAGGCCAGGATTTTTTTCTCTGTTTTGTGGGAAAGGTCTCTGGCTCTATGAAGTGGTAGGCTAAAGGCTCCACGGGGTGCTGCTGGTATGGTGGCTGGGGCTCCTGGACAGTTGCACTACTATGGCTGTGCTGGCCAATGCCACAGAAGGGCCTGGAGAATGTTCTTTCCTGCCATCCCCAAATGATCTCCGAGTCCCCTCCCGGCTCCCCGTGTGGCACAAGCTGCCTTGCTGGCAGTGTGAGTACTGCAGCCCTGTGCATTCTCTCCTCTGCTGTTCAGGTGGTGGGCTGTGTTTTTCTGGCACGGGAATATAGGAAGAGAGGAGATGCCAAGGCTTCTGGTTCTGGCACGGAGGAGAGGCACTGCTGACAAGCAGGCTTGGAGCTCAGTGCTCACAGCCGCTCCTGACTCATTTCACCTGGCATCTGCAATACAGGCACAGAGAAGAGACACCTCAAAAGGACTGCTCTTCAAACTGCAGGACAGGAAAGGGCAGTGCCAAGATGATGCGCATGCTTTGGCCGGAGGTGTCAGAACTGTCATCCCTTCATGCCATCATATTAGAGCCACTTCTTTCTCTTCAAACCCAGTTAGGAGGTCAAGAAAATGAGGAGAAGGGGTGTCAGTGAGCCACACAGGGAAGGCCTATGGCCTGGCCATAGCCAGAACAGAGCTGAGAGCCTATCCAGCAGCTGGGCTAATGGCCTTGACCCTGGCCTGCAGGCAACAGCACAGATGGCTCCTCAGGATGCCTTGAAACTATCCAAAAATTAGGGATCAAATGTCTACCTCTGGACTCTGGTCACTATTTCCTGTCAGATGGACAAGTCTTCACCATGGGTATTTATGTGGTTGCCTTCCGCATACCCACCTAGCCCGCCTCCCTTTGAATACTTGAGCGCTGGGGTTGGCTCTGAGTCCCCTCACTTCCTGCCATCAGCTTCCTTGTAGATGGGCTCACTGCCCTCTGCCAGCAGCTGTGTCTCCTGTCATTGCTCATCTCTTATCACACTGCTTAAGACCTGCTGGGCAGACTGCAGAGCCCCTGACCCTTCCTCAACATACACACACACAAGTGTCCTTACAGTCCTCTGTAAGAAGCTTGGAGGCTTCTAGTGGTCATGCCAACACCACCCATGGCTGAACACTAAAGGACAGCTTCACCAGGCCACTTCCTCCTAGGCCCTGCTAGAGCCCGGGGGGGGGGGGGCAGAAAGATGTGAGCCTGTTTGGGGTGCCTTGCCACCACAACCATCCTCCCTGGATGGTTCTGGATGCTTGTAACAGTGAGTGCAAGCACCAGCTCCCAAATTATTAATCCAATCAGAAACAAGAATCTCAAAGCTGATACAGCCCCTCCCACACTTCTGATTGCAAAGCTAGTAATTTGGTGAAAAGCAAGCTTCTTTTGCCTATTATCCCAAGCAACTCATAGAATTAGACCTGTGCCCTCCATATGCCTTTCCCTCCCTCACTCCTCTTGTGCTTCCTAGCTCCCCTCACCACCTTCTAGTCTCCTCCCATCATTCAGCTGGGTGGAGACCCATGTCTCCTGCCTCTAGCTTTCTTTCTCATTTAGACGCCATTTCCTTGAGGCAGCTTCCCTCCGTGCCTTACAACTCCAACTGGATCATGCCACACACATGCATGCAAAACCAAATAAAGAAAAGTATGCAGACAGGCTTGATCTAATTTCTACTTATTTCATCCCTTGGAAATCAATACAGTACAAGCTTATGTTTTTAAAAAAAAAAAAAATCTCTGGGCAGGCTCTCATTCCCACCAAGAGGCATTTGGGGACTTAGCTCCTGTCTGCTGCAGCCTTCCTGCCTGTGGTGCCTACACCCGCAGAACATGAGGCATGCACCCGCTACAGCAATGTCTGGACTGCTGGCAGGCCCGGGAAGCCTGAGCACAGCTGGGCCACCCTGACCATACCCCATGGCAGAGCCAGCCCTGTAGCATGGCTGCACGCAGACTTCTCTAACACTTGTGAGTCATCTGATGAAGACTCACTGACTGTGACAGGATGTATCCAGAAGTGGGCTTACTAAATGGTCACAAGCCTTGTAAGTCTGTCTGATAAACGCAGTCGGCCTGATGTGCTTCTCTGCTGTCTAATTGGTGCAAAGTTTGGAGACCTGAATCCTGTGTCTTTCATCCGGCTTATTGCATCCTCTTCCCTGACACAGGGTCAAGGTTCACATTCGAATCAGATTATTAGAGCAGCCCTCATTAAGTGGGAGCTGGGCTTGCCCCCAACGAGTAGGCTTGTGAGAGAACTCGGCCCATTTACTCAGCAGATTTTCACATGTTTAGGGGCCTGAATGTCACCCAGCATCACTCTGTGCTGAGGAGTTTCAGACATCTCCAGCTGATGACTAATTGTGAGTGATGGGAAATGAAACCCAGCGAAGCCAGCTGCTTGCCATGGTCGGCAAAATGACTCTAATGGAGAGAGGCTGCCAATTTTCCAGTTTTACTGGCAAGTCTTCCAAGTGTAATTAAGGGAAGTTATAAATGATATGGAAATCTATCAAGTTCCATTTATTTTCAGAGGACTCCTTTCCCAGGGGACTTTTATCTTGAAGCTTATAGTATGCTTTGTTGTGCTAATGATTTAAGCCACATCTTGGTTCTGATTAAAGCCCCCAATCTCCTTCTACCAAGGCCCCTTCGCTCCTTCCACAAAGATTAAAAGATACAGAACATTCTCTAGCACATGCCCCCTCTCAGAAAACATGCTCTGACTGGGACCCGTGAGGCAGTGTGTATCGTTCGAACTGCAAACTGCCATCGCCCCTAAGAAAGCTCAAAGAAAAGTACAGGGTGGAGAAGAGGAGGAGGGGGTCTCTGCCAGACATAAAAGCAAGACCCTCAAAGTGGAGCCTCGAAAGCTATGCTTGAGACGAGACATTCATCAGAAGGTGCTGTCGCCCACTAATGTTATTTGATTTGGAATAAAAGCATGAAAATGATGGCGAAGGCCTAAAATTGGAGACGTAAAGGATGACTGCACAGTGCTCCATTTCTCAATTTCATCCTTCAGAGCCACAAAATGGGGGTGATACAGTGACTGGATGAGCTTTACAGTAACAGCTGTGCTCTTCCCACACAAGGGAGGCCCTTCTAATGGGCTGAGGTCTGTCCGCAACAGACGGGGAGGAACAAAACAAGGATTCCTATTAAGAGTGCACAGTCATATTTCTGATGGAGAAAAATCATTGTGGGAGTCAGGTTTCCTTTATACTGGTACATACCCTCTTTTGTCATCCAAACCCAGGGCTGTGGGCTACTGCTTAAAATACAGGCTGGAGGATGCAAAGGCACCGGATTTGTGCTCCCCTCCCCCTAGAAGCCTACTCTAGCAACTGTAAAGAATGTAGAGGAAACCGTGCCAGTGGCATATGGCTTTCTACTGTGCTAAACATTCATACAAAAGACAGGTTCATCAGTCATTGGAGTATCTGGATAAAAAATTAGCTCCTGATGGATGGTATTTTGAGCTTACCTGCTGCTAGTACATTACCAGAGAAACACCGGCTTAGAAACCCACATGACATCAGAAACTGCAGACCATGAACCACAACACATGCAGGAGCACATAATGCACGGCAGATTATACAAAATAATAAATACGCTATTTAAACCCTCGGCCTAAAATTGGGCCCGCTGCAAGGAACCCCGGGTCACTTCTACGCAGGCCAATTAATGCACAGCATCTGCTGTATAGAAGCAGGGCACGAAGCACTTCCGAATGATTCCAGCAATTAAAAGAAAACTGTTTCCTGCCTGTTCAGACAGCAACTGTTTCCCTGCAAGAGTGAGCACCAAATCGGTGCGCAGCTGAAAAATTCAGGCCCCTTTTGGGGAAGAGGCATGGAGGAGGGGAGGGGTGAACCTTTATGGAAAAGGAGCCTTCTTTTGTTGTTCTGTGTTCTGTGTTTTCCTGCCAAGTGAGACAGAAGGCTCGGAGGGCTTATGGGCCCACTGCAGTCTCCCCTTCTGCTGCACTGGTCCCCCGAAAACTAGGGATCCACATCAACCCTCCTGACTATATTACCCAAGTGAAAATCGCTCCATTTCACATTGAAAGGTTTGTCACTTAGAACATAGTTATCTAGCATATTTTAAGTCTCTGAGATCTAAAGGAGGTGGCCTCCATTTGCTAAAAGGCAGGATAGAATCCGATTATTCCTACTTCCTTTTCCTGAGCTATTAACACAGGCTGCTAAACATGCCCTGATCTTCCTTGAAGAAAAAAATGTGTGTCATGGAAAACCCACAGGGAGATGGGACCCCAGGAGATTGCCCTATGTGAGCAAGGATGGGACTGGCATCAAATTACAAAGAGGACAGGCAGTGGACAGAACGGCTGACCCCTCATCTGGAGGCGCTCCAGCCCAGCACACTCAATCTGAAGGGCAATGGGGAGAAGAGACCACATGTTTAGCATGCCTGGGGGCTCTGAGACTCAAGCCTGTGGTATCTGCCGGGCGTTGCCCTCGGCTCTGCCCTCAGACCTCCTAGAATTGTGCAGTGGGAATTGGGGTTGCTCAGAAAGGAATCCAGATTGAGGCCAATATAAATGAAGTCCAGGTTTTGTAAAAAAAAAATTCCTTAAAATGAAGAAAAACATGACTCCCTACTGCCCTCTAACTTAGCTCTCACTGACAGCCTACGCCTAGAGTTACAAAGGGAAAAAGTTGAAATCTGAATGTTTTCCAGCCATAAGAGGCCAATCTGACATGCTACCTTTGTGCATTCAGTAGGCTGTTTTAAAGGACTCAATGACACATGATGACTTCTCTTTTAGCATATATAAATATATATGTATACCCATACATATAATGACAAAATACAAAAGGTATTTTGAATCTTGGTAAGGTTGAGAATAAGCCTTAAAAACACACTATAAAGGTAACAGGCTTTCTCATCCCAGGAAGACCATTCTTGAAAAATAAACCCATTGCCAAGCCTGCACAAGACTTTACACAGATTGACCATCAAAACATTTTTTTATCTTATGTTGATAATATGTACTAAATTATAAAAATTAAAAAACCCAAATGTTGGTCACGACAAAACTACCCTTAAACATTTCAAAAGAAATGTTATATGGAAAAAAATGATTAAAGGGCCAGGCTGAGGACAGTCCTTACTCCTGAAAGAATATGAGGCAGGAATGAGATCGGAGAGGGGTCACTGGGTGACTTCATGGCATGTATGTTTTACTGCCAGGAAAATCCAAAGCGATCATAGTTAAGGGGATCAGAGAATACACAAATGCTTGGGAGATGATTCTCCTAACTTTCTATAGGCTTCCTGATTTAGAAACTTAAAAGTGTTTTTTGAGTGTGTGATTCTGTTTCTGTCCTGGGAAATACAGTTTGCAGTATGGGTTCAAAACTGGCTTCTCCTGAAACTGTTTAAACAGTCACTGCTATAAAATATGTAAATTAATTATTGCCATCATTTTCTGATTGTGAATCAGGGCATCCATAAATTGAAAAATCTATCCAACAGTCAGCCTGGCTCCTCTGCAGGAGAGAGGCAGACGTGAACGTTGGACCACAAAGAAGCACCAGAGCACAGGTTCCCGAGGCCCAACCTATCCCTTCGGCTAGCATGCCTAAATGCCTCGGAGGTTTCAAAGCTGGTTCTCAGAGCATCTGCCAAGTTCATGTGTGCCTTCCCCAGATTGGCTGAGACTCCGCTGTATGAGCTTTGGAGACAACAGGAGGCAGCAACGGAAGCTCTGCAGCAGACACCCGTGTCTTTTGTCTCTTGGTCCATGGTCACTCACCTGCCTGGGAGCTCTCCCTAAGAGAACCACAGACAGTGAAGAACAGACCCTGGTGAAGCCTGGTGGTGTTATTGTTGCTGCTTGCGTTTTGTGCCTAAGGCACTGTCCAAAAGAGCAATGGTCACAAACCCCAACTGCCCTTCTGCGGGATGCCAGCCCCAGGCTAGGTGGAGCAGCCTCATCTTGAAGCCCGCAAAAAGTAGCTAACTTGCAGATGTGAACAGGTCGAGGGGGAAAGAAAACAGCAATGAAAGCAGCAATGGCCACTTACGTATAAGACAGAGATGTAAAGAGTCTTCTGGGTTGTGTTTCCCTAATTTTCCAACGCACTAAGTGGAATTATTTCTGATGCAAAATTTAGATGAACACATAATCTGAATATATATAGTTTGAAAGAACCTTAACTAAAAGCAATGTTAAAAAAAAAAAAAAAACCTTATCTTGGGTTGGCTCTTTTTTATTAGATTTTATTGTTTTCTGTCTAATATCAAAAGGTTAAGGAAACAAATATGCTCATAACAGCTTTATTTTATTCTTTAAAGACAAAGGGAAAAATCTTGCAACAAATGTAACAACTTAGTCTAATGTTAACCCACAGCACACATGTATGGCACCAACATGCTCTAGGAATTTATTTTAAGTATTTTTGTTAAAGATGAAAGTTTTTTTAAAAACTCGTTATAACATTTTATGAAAGAAGTATGTATTATAGTATGTGCTTAGCATTATATCAATAGAAAAATAATGTTTTCTGTATGAAAATGATGATCACTGTGAAAGTATATCCAGAAGGCAAATAGAAAGGGCTTGAAAAAAACTGTTCTATCAATTGTCTTCTAAATTAAATTTGTGATTTGTTTGCAATTTACTGTTTTCTAGCATCCCTTCCTTATACACTGAAGACCCCACTGTACCACCTTGAAGAAAGTGATTGCTGCTGTACCTAATATTACACAGTAGGCTGAACCATTGGGAACTCTTGCTGTGTATATCCTAAAGGAGTATTTTGAATAAATCCTTCATTTATTTTTAATAAAACACTTCAACTCCAGTGTTTAGAGAAGGGGAAGTGTTTCAAATAAAGCAGTTCTTAGTCCTTAGTCCATAGCAAGCTCTATGAAGGCATTTATCTCTCCTATGCAATCACCCAAATTCTTTTGCTTAGGTTTTTAAAATTGTTTAAAATGTTTTGAAATTGTTAAGCATTTGAAAGGCAGCTGAGATTTGTTACTTAGAATTTTAGGCAAAGGAGATCCACTATTCTGTATCAGTTTTCTTAAAAGATCAGTACGAAGCTACAGGTTGCGGGAATTTAAACTGTGAACAAAACTGCAAAGAAAACCAAGAGTCTTTTCATGGCCTCTGTTGTTTTTCCTGAGAACACACAGAAATGATTGACTTTCACTGGTAAAGTGGAGCTTTCCTTAGCTCTTACCCTCTTCTGGCCCTCAGCCATTTTTACTGCAGAACTGCAGTTACAAGCAGCATTAGCATTTCTTCTGACAGCTTCACTAAATTCTCTACCGTGAGTCCAAGGAGAGGTCCTTGCATTGTGACTGCAGATTTCAAGCAGAGATTCTGGGGGGAGCTGGACACTCCTCACCCTGTGTCCAGCTTCAGTATTTGTGTTCCAGACACTAATTGCAAATGTTAGTAACTCAAGAAAAAACAGTTTTACCACAGTATAACAGCATAGAATATGAAAGGAAGTTCTTCCAGGAATAAAAAGATGTGTGCTGCACTGGACCAGCCAGCCACATGCACAGACACAGGGCATTTATAAAGAAGGGAAGTGTGAACCCCAGGAACTCTGGCTTCAGGAGCACATACAGCAGGCCCTGTTCTCTGAGCACATTCTGCAGCCATTCTCCAATACCCACACTGAATTTCTGATGGGTGCTTTTAATCTGAGAGCTCCCTGCCAAGCAAGACTGGGTTTAGACTCTTGCTGATCACTGCCCTTTCCCAAGCAAACTTGCTAACCACAGAATGAGAAGTAGGAAGGACAACAGTAATGCCAGAAGGCTGAATTTATTAAGAGGCAAGAAGGCTGCGCTGGTACGGCCTTGCTTACCCGCTAAGCAGTCATAAGTGGTTAAACAGAGCAGCATGCAGCAAATGGGGGCAGCTTCCCAGGCAACAGCTGACCCACACCTATCTTGATCTTAGATGTCAGAAAACTAGGATTGAAGGTAAATACAATATAAGGACAAAAAAGCACAAATGTGATATTTTAATTATAGCCACAATTAGAACTGGCAAGCTGGGGCTGGCAGTATATAGACTGGGTGGCTTCCAGAAAAACAAAACAAACAAACAAACAAACAAAAAGATAGAAAACCCCAAGGGGTAGAGGGAACAACAACAACAAGAAGAAAAAGGGAAAAAAAAACAAGAAAAAAAAAAGCCACAGCTCACTAGCCTGCACATTTAGACATAAGATTTCACTGAATGCTCTGATAATATATGATAATACAGTGTGTGCACATTTGTGCCTGTAGGAAGAGGAAGAGCCCATTTTTACCCCAGACCTGTATGAAAACACAGGGGTGGGGGGAGCCCCACAGCACTCTGCTTTAACTTTCACACCTCACCTCTCCCTCCTACTGCTGGCCTCAGGTAGTGCTGTTGGCAGCTCTTCTGGGAACATCTGGGCCTTCAAAGTGAGTCAGCTAGGCAGGGCTACCTGGCCTTGTGTTTTTCTACCACAGTGGATAGCTCTCCTGCATCACCAGGGGAAGATATTTTTAAATCAGTTTTCCAGTTTCATGTTAATTTGGGGACTAATGATTTAAAGTAATCCAACTTGATCAATCTTACTCTGTATTTTTCTAGAAGCCAATGTCACCTCCATGGATTTTTCTAAATGATAACATGATACTCTATCTGTATTAATTTAAAAAAATCAGCTACTATCTTAACATAATGATTACAGAAAGTTAGGCAAAGTCCAGTGGCATCAGTCAGATCCACAGTAGAATTAATACACAGCCAGTGAAAGCAGCTCTTACTTGCCTGCATACAAGTAAAAACACAAGTACTTAAGGGCCTCTGGGAATCTCCCAGTTGCATTTTCAACCATTTTTTACTTTTGCTTCTAAGCAACTGATTGTTTTGTTTTGTTTTTTAAAGAAAGAAAGAAAAGAAAAGAAAAAAATGTATGCATCCTACACATTTGTCCACAGCAAGTTATGGGACTGAGCAGATAAGGGATATAATATAGCTGTACTATTAAAAAGTCAAGAATAAAGCTTCCAGTTATGATTCTGAATTTCACTTTCCACCTTACAAGAGTGGGCTGATTTTGAACAGATTATAGGATTAAGGTTTCCTTAACTCTCCTTCCCAATTAGACATTTAGTTCAGAAATCTTGCATCTAGAAATCCCTGTCAAGGTTATTTTCTGCCATGAATTCCTCAAGCATGCTTCATGTCTAGAGGGCCAGGGAATAAGGAACAAGTCAAAGTGGATGTAAATTTTAGAAATTTGAGAAAGAAAAGAATGTCTGTCCTCATTTCTATCCCACGTCCCTCCACCTCCCCCGCACATACACACACACCACTTTGGAGGAGGTGCTGTCACCAACACAACTCAAATTCGAAGCAGGTAGACAGAGTGAGTGCATAACTGATCCATGGCATCCCGTGGGTTAGGGGAGGCGACTGGGAGCATGATCCTGTCGGTGCCATTATTCTGTAGGGGAAGTCTGAGCCCAGCATACCCCTCACACAGAAATACTCTTACCATGTCTCCAGGCTTGACAGAAACGGCCACCACCACTCCAGGCATGGGGGAGCACAGAGTGCTGCTGGTGTCCTTGGGTGCTTTTTCAAGCATGAATTTGTTCAGTTCTGCAGCAAGTTTGGTTAAAATGTGCACTTTGTACTTGAAAGAGAAAGGCATAACAGAGGTTAAATGATGAACTTATCTTCTAAAACCATACTTATTCAAAATCTGCTTTTAGCTTTAAAAATTAAAGTTACAATAATATCCTTTAAAGTCAAACATTCTAAAACCCTCCACATAACATTATTTATATCTGAATCATACTGAGCCACTCATTATTAATTAGTGATATACAAAATGTATCGAGTGAGCGAGACAGCCAGCGAGAGAGCGAGCGAGCGAGGGAGAGCAAAGCAGAGGAACCAAATCCCAAGAGTCCCTCAACCTCAGGAATAAAAGCAGTGACACTGCATGCCCACCAGTAGATGGCAGCAGATTGCTGTCACAAATCTCTCACACCTCTGAAGCAGCTATACTGGGTAGATTATTAAATAGAGACAAAGGCTTCAGTGTTCATTTTGAGAAAAAAAGAGAAAAGTCCTTAACATTCAAATATTTCTCAGTGACATAAAATGTTATATTCACATCAAGATGTTTTTCCTTTTAAGCAAATTACCATGCAGCCTTTTCTTATATGACAGGACAGCTAGGAGAAAGACAAGATATAATGAGAATATCTTTTGGGCTGTGATATGATAGCACCAAGATTTATAAAACACGAAAAATGCCAGGCACAGTGGTCTTCATGGCATCTTTGGTAGGTGGCTTGCGAAGGTGGCTGGCCAATGAATCTAGTCAATCATAACATTTCTAATAAAGACAGTACTTACAGGACAGGAAACATCCCAGATAAATGTATGAACCACAACTTGTTCTATCCAAACAGAAAATAAAATGCTTTGAGGTAGGGAACTGGAGCCAGAGCTGGGTTTCTGGTTCCCACCAGATTTGGTCTCTCTGGGGAAGACAGAGACTGCACCCACTGGGCAGCTCCATTTTGTTGGAGGAACGCTGCTATAACTCAAAGCCTCCTGTGGGCATCATGCTAGCAGGGAGGCTAAGGCAGAATCTGATTCCCACTTTGATTCTGCATGGGGACAGTGGCAATCTCCAAGTGGCTCTTTGCAGGGCCTATTTAAAGCAGGTGGGGGGAGGCCCCACAGAAAGCTTTGATAGCCTAGGTTCCAAGCAGATTTTCGACACTGTGACAGGTTGAATAATAACATCTTCTGGATGTTTCTTTACTCCTGAATGTGTGTTTTGCAATCAAGACATAGAAGTGTCTGCCAGTTTCTGAAGGATATGATCCTTAAGTGAAATTACAGCACAAATAAAAGCTTTTTGCTCCTATTAAAATTCATCTGAGTCATAAGTGGCAAGGGAAAAGCAAGCTGCTGTCAGTCTAACGACACCCTGGGCAGAGGGACTACTCATCACCCATGAATTGTACTTCCAAGTCCCTCATTAAATCCTTGGGGAGGGGGGACATAATTGGGCCAAATTGCACAGTTTTAGTATCTGCTCTCTGTCTCCCTTGGAACAGGAAGTCCAGCAGCACTAGAGGCATGTATGCACCGGGCAGGTTCCATTTCTAGCCAGCATCACCAGGGGTGACACTACTATGTGACCAGCTGGCATTCTACCCTAGGGATTAGTTTTCACGTTCAGATCTATTAACATTCAGATCTATTTTCCCCCTGCTTTTCTTTAACTTCAAAATATGAAACTTGAATTTAGGAAAACTATATACTGAGAATTCGATTTAACAGCTTTTTACCACAAAAAATAGGCTTAAGAACCAATAATTCATCTATCTCACAACTCAGCCTCAGTGTGAACAAAGTGCTAAGGCTGTCCATCCTCAGACCATTTCCCCTGAGAGGACCAGATCCTGACAGCCTGGGTCCCTTGCTGTTTTTATATCTTTCATATCTTCTACGTTCCTTTCTCTGTACTGCTGCTTTGCTTGGAAAGAGATGTGAGAGTCCAAAGCTCAGTGCTGCAGACACGGCCTTTGTTACTGATGAGATGTTCCTTTCCCTTTTGTATTTGTTTATTGTTCTTAAATCTGTTTGGGAATAAATGACTTATTGTAATCACAAGTAAAAAATAACAAGGAGCAATGCCTCAGGAGAGGTCTTGTTGAACATGGCTGACTTAGAAGTGACCTTTCTGATTAGGAAAAGAGGAGAGAGAAGCTACTCTTCTTAAGGTTACCTTTGATGTTGTCCTGATTATCACAGGCCATCTTAAAACAGCCTCTTGTCAGCCCTGCAGTTTGTACTACGTGGAGCCAAAGTCTGAACAGGCCTAGTTGGTGCAGCATGTGGACCCTTCTAAGAAGACATCCTAGTGACAACTGTAGATGTTTTCTAGTACCTGCTCTCCAGAAAGGGGAGCACTGCAGAGTCTGCACTAGGGCTTACAGAGCTTAGCATCTGAACAGGGACTCATTGTTTCCTCTAGATTCTTGGGGACACATGCAGTTAACTAGCTGAAGATTCAGGAAAGGGCCTTTCTAGCAATAGCAGAGCTCAAATCTGCTTTTAGGATGGACACTTAAGTGTTTTCAGAGACTGCAAAATGTCTATGTTAATTCAGGGATGTGTAAGTGTTCATTCTGGCTGCTAACAGAGAGAAGTATAATTATGAAAAATGGCAGTTTTTCATCCTGTGTGGGTCCAGAAGAGCCAGGGTGTGGCAAAAAGGTGCCATAAAGGAGGTTGGTCAGCTCTAGACTCAGGAGTAAAGCCCCTTCCGTCTACTGGCTTTAGGAAGCTGTCTCCAAGCCACTGTGATAGGAATGGAAAGTTGTTTGGTTTTTTTTAAAACACTTCACCTGGTAAATTAGAAAACAGATTCTCTCTGGGAGTAGCTTAGATGGCTTCTTAACCCAAATATGATAATCATAGAAGGTATTTGGCCCAATTATGTAAAATCGTCCCCCAGCGACTCCAAACAAATCCTCTTTATGGTATCTATATTGTAAAAATATATCTAACGAGAAAATGTCACCCAAACATTTAAAGAAAAGAAAGAAGAATCAGCAGCGAACATGGGAGGGGCAGTGAGAATACTGCACACAGTGGGCAGTTAGGAGGAAGGCCAGGGACCAGCATGGAACCCAGTGTGGTTGTGGGAGTGCAGGGTGGAAAGGAGGGGTTTCCAAAGCAACATGCTTGGCTGACTGCTACATCCTGCAAGTGGGCTGGCCACCAGTGGGAGAACATGCCTAAGTCTATCAATTATATGCATGCTCCTCAATCGGCACCTTTGGACAGAGAAGAAACATTCCATCCGTGTATGATCAGCTCCAACCAGTTTTTTGTCTAGTACTGGAGGTAGGCCCCCTGATGGAGTTTAAAGTCTGTGAGTGCCTTTCCAAAGCCGCTAGGTATACAGGTGATTTTACAAGTCATATACACAGAGTTGCCATGATTCAAGGGTGTGGCCTTTGAACGTGAAGTCCAGTCTGCTTTACACGGCCTTCAGTGGCAGTTTCAGAGCCTGTGAGGCTACTCTTGGAGAAGGGCTGAGCTCCAATTTCCCTTTTAACTCATTCCTCCAGTTCCAACTGTCAGCTCTATAGCTATTTTTTTTTATGACTGCCCATTTCAGTCAACATAGAGTCATAGGTCAACAATCCAGCTTTTCTCTGAGTTATTTGGAAAACTCGAAGTTATAAAGCATTGGCCATCCCTCCTAACTCCCAAGTGTGGTGGCAGATAGATTTTTCAAAGGCTGTCTTCTTATTCAAAGTTCCTCACCCCACCCCACCCCCCACCTCACCCACCCTCACCCCTTCAATCCCAACCTGTAAGCCACCTGATGTGAGCTAATCACCTCATGGTTCCCTAAAGACCTCAGCACTAATGTTTTGGAAATGATAAAGACGAGGAGTGTTTTTGTCAAAATGCCAGTTCAGCAGAAAGGCAGAAGAATCATCAGCTATAATATAAGCCACACCATGGAATTAGAAGCCATCAGTGTGTTCCTTGCCCCAGTTCTTTGTAGAAAAAGCACGTGTTTACACAGGGAAAAACAAGATTCTGAGCCATGGACTGACTATACCTGTTTCTCTCCTTGAACCTGGAGCCAATTAACTAATCTTTTGAAAGAGAAATCTCCAGAAAACATACTGAAAACATGAAGATCAGGAGCTGGCAGCTTCCTCATTGAGGTTCAGTCAGTAACAAAGGTGGAAGGAGGAAGCTACAGCTAAAGCAACAGGCCCATACCCGGCCAGCCCAGCCTCAGCCCAGGCTTCCTGCAGCTGCAGTGGTGGCTCAGACTGTTAGCATAGTGCTGTGACAACTCCATCAGTGCAGTCTCAAGGTAGCTGTCAATCAGGATGCATCATTTAATCCAACAGCACTCGAAGGACTTTCTCCTACAACCCACATGACAGCATAGCTACAGCTCTATTTATATCAGCGCCCAGTTGTGTTTACAATGCTGCAGTAATTAGAGAAGATGCAACAGGCAGCAATATTCCTGAGATTTCCATTTTGCAGCATTACCCTATAAAGTGTGATCCTGCTTCACAGAGTCATGCTAAATGACAAAAGGCTATTTTCTTCAATCTCCCAGCCCCGACAGCACTTCATTTGCAGCTATCTATAATTAGATTAATGGTGTAGTGCAGTACAAAGCGGACCCACTTCACATCAGATAGCTTATGAATTAGGACAAACACTTATTTCAATTCCAGGCAGAGAAAGCAATGACTGGGGTGTTTAGCATACCCTTTATGGTGGAATGAGATGTTAATTGTGTACCATTACCTCTAAACTGCTTGCTTGTTGTATAAATCACTGTGCTAATTGATGCAGAGATAGAAATGTAGCCACAGGCAAGAAAGCAAAGGAATGAGAGCTGAAGATGGTGGATAAGGGATTATCGAGGAAAACCATATGGAGACAAGGTTCCTTTGAAACCTCTGTTTTCTGCCCATGAACAGGAATCCTTCAAGTGCAGGAATAAACAAGGAAAAAAATAACTTTACTTCTTGGAAACACAAATTTCTTTTAAAAGTTCTGCCTGTCAAATAGCGAGTATGTTGAATGAATCTGAAAATGCATTTATAAATACTAGAATGTGTGGGTTAGCCAGGATATTTGGACTACAACTCGTGGTTAAGGAGCATGCCTTCTAAATTACTTGATGCATGTGCTTCTGACCCATCCACAAGGCAAAACACACGTTTTCAAAGGGCCTGAAATTCTTCTCCATATCAGGAGAAAAAAAAAAATTAAACTGGTTTAGTTCTGTCAGGCTAATTACACAGATGCATGGACTCAGAGTATGAATCAAACAGAACACCATCATCTGCCACTGATACAGTAACTAGAGCAGCAGAACCCTAAAGTCTGGCCATCGGAGTTCATAACTCTACATCATAGGAAGGAACTTCAAAGGCGATATTTTTTTTCTAGCTGTTCTAAAACTAGCAAAACAAATAAATAAAACCACATACTGATCTAATAGCACCAGTCTTTTATCTCCAAATGTTCTTCCTTGTGTAAATGCCCTACTCTCACTAACAGTTCTTTCTAGGGTCTAGCAAGCACAAGCACAGAAACCAAATGCTGAACACGAGTCAAGCCATGAGTGAGCCACAACTAACACGCCCTTGGGAAGTTCATAAATCAAGCATGTGCCCTGTATGTGTTTTCACTTTTTTAAGGTGCAAATTACTGCTGTGCACCTTTTTTTTTTACAATTCAGATGCTTAGTAATTAGCACTGTTATAACACTATTTTACACAGAGAGCAAATGTAGATCAGTTAGTTAGTAGTCCAATGTCCCGCTTCACAGGAACAGTTGGCATCTCTCACAAAAGCTCAGTTCAGAAACACTGTATAAAGTGAGGCCTCCTGAAACACAAATATTGTCTTAACTTGTAAGACAATCAAGTGATGTCCCGAGGAACTGGGGCAGCTGGCTTCAGTCATCACAACTGAACCCTGGAGGGACTAGCTAGAGCTACTTTTCCAGCAGCTACATGAGTCTGTTATCATAAGTCGCCCTATATATCTGTCCAGAACTAGCAACGCCTGCATTGTAAGGTTAGGGTCAATAGTTTAATGTTTGGCACATCATGATAATTAACAAAAGCCTACAAGGAGCCATCAAAGTCCTGTCCAACAGAATAAAAAATCATCAGGATAGGCCTGGAGATATAGCACAGTAGTACAGCACTTGTCTGCCTGGCATCCATAGGGCCCTGAGTTTGATCTCCAAAGTCATGGGGGCCAAAAACAAAACAAAACAAAACAAAAACAAAAACAAAAACAAAAAAACCAAAGGATCAGGAAACTAGTAGGGCAAAATGGCAAAGGCCTGTAAGCAGTGCTGAGGTGGCAGATGCAAGGGACTGCACATTCTAGGCAAGCCTGGGCTAACCTGAGCTGCACCTTAAACAAACAAAACTGCAGTGTCCTAAAAGGGCCTTCCTACATCGAAGTCCCAGAGGCCTGCCCACATGTCTCATCCATTTAAATACCTGCGTTACATTAGAGCCGAATGCTTCAGGGTCAGTGATACTGATGTAACAGAAAAAAGATGTGGTCTCCATCTCAGCACTTGTTCCTCTCATTGAAAACCGCAGTTAGCACCACCAGAAAGCCACACCGTATCTGACTGTTCTGTGATATAAGCTGACCCCAGCACTGCGCTGTCACTGCTGTCACACAAGCATATGGCTTCCACTGGCAGTCACCACTCAGGCAACAGTCAAGTGGTCTCCAAACTCCAGGTTCATTTTGATTTGGTTTTCTGGTTGTTTTATTTTACTTATTTTATTTTATTTTATTTTATTTTATTTTATTTTATTTTATTTTATTTTTGGTGCTGGCTGACAAATCCAGGGCATTATGTGCACTACATGCATTCTTTATCACTGAACTACAAAACCAGGCCTACATTTCAGCCTTTGGTTATACCCATAAATGTGCCATATGGAATCACAAGGGTAGAGGACACTAACCTTGTTTTGGGAGGAAAAGAATATATAAAAATATAGGCAAGAACATTTCTAACAAAACAAAATAAATGGAACTCACTTTTCAAAACTCTTCCTAAAAGGGTATGGCTTCCTTAGGGAGATGAACTGTCTTTAAGGTAACAGGAACAACTAGGACTGGTAAGATGGCTCAGAGGCTGAAGGGGCTTGTTATCAGGACTGACAGCCTGAGTTCAAGCTCTGCGACCTACACAGTAGGAGGAGAGAAGCAACCACTTCAGGTTGTCCTCTGACACAGGCCAGTGTGTGTGTGAGTACACACATGTATGCACACATGCACACACACTGACAACATACATAATGGAAAAAATAATATCTCTGGTGGAATGAGTTGGGTGATAGCTTCAAAGTCTGGTTTGAGGTAAAAAGACAATTCCCTCTGGAGAGGCCTATTTGAAGATGTCCATCCACAACATAAAACTCAAGTCTTCTTCTCTTGTTTTTGTAATCACAAGCTTCCATCCATTTCCACTGTCTTAAAATAAATAACGTTCACTCTTAACTGTGCTGAAAAGCATATTAAAGATTATGCCTTAGATCCAGAGCACTCTCACCAAAGGGAACTTAACTTCTCTGCTGAGCTCCTGTGAGGCAGCTTTTCTGGCTCCTGAAATCATTGTCTTTACACACAGGATGGGAAAGGCAAAGGGCCTCCGCTGGGGAACCCACCCCATTCCTAAGCTTCTAAGGCTCACAGAGAGGCCTCTGTGAGGAGCAACGAGGAGCCCCTTGCAGGCTTCCAAGGTTACTAGTCTGCTGCGGACAGACACCCCTAGTGTGCAGTACTAGGGGGCCCCACATGCACAGAGGATAAAGGGGCCCAGGCACCCATAGGCTATCTAACAAGTAGGTGCACAGTCCACAAAGGCAATGTGCTAAAATAAGTGGTACTTTCCCATCCACAAAGGCAAGTCTGCTGCAGTGTACTGCACAGAATCCTAAAGCAGCGCATGTGCCTTCTGTTTGATCAGGAGTCTACGTGACACATTAGGACTATAATGAACCAGGGTTTTCTTTTTATACAAGAAAAATATTATAGATCTTTGAAAGCGCTGTACTCAATTATGTAACAATACCGACATCTGTTAACAGTACAAGCTGTTTCCATTCTTTACCCTGAATTGTTTTATGTAATTACGAGTTTATAAGGTAGTTGGTAAGCCAGTAAGAAGGTACCTTTTTAAAGCACTCTGTAATTTGGGGTACAATGAACTGTTCTCTTAAAAATCTGTAATTAGGGCAGCATCAACTTACAAGAAAGTACAGGAAATGTTATAACAACACAATTATGTAAATGGGCACATAGGTAGGGAAGCGTACCATTTTGCTATGGTCCCCACCCTTCTCTTCACTTTCTCTTCCATTTGAATTATTTGCTCATCTCAAGTGAGTACACTGCTATCACAGGATGTGGAACAAATGGACTCTGTGGAAAACAGATGGGGAGCTTGGCCTTCCTTCCCCCATCAATTCTTCAACACCAGAGGCTGGGAATGAAGCCAGTGCTGTGCCTCTTCAACAGCACTCTGGCCTGAGTGTGGAGGATTTAAATAATAAAAAGTTTTCACTATTATGAATTCATTGAAGAAACTCAGAATCATAAAGGATAAAATGTTGGCTTATGTTTGACAGAAATTACCAAGCTAGCTTGTAGGAAGGCAGGGTAAACACCACCAGAGATGATTGTGACTATATAGTCCTGTTGGCCAAAAAAAAATCAAATCAGAAAATACCCCAACAAGCCTTCACACAGCGGTTCAAAGCAGCACAAATGGCCTCTGTCAGGAGATTGCTTAGCAGTTCTGCAGTTTACAATGTGATACATCACTGTAAAGCCCAGCCTGGGTCAGTCCACAGTCTGCTGGCATTCCATGTGCGGTGTACTATACACATACAATGCTAACAGCGTGACAAGAACTGCAAAGCCTTGTGGGTAATATGAAAGGGAAAGGAGATGAAGTCCTAGAACATAATAGTAGAAGTGGAATCTTATTCCACAAACCTGAACTGGAGAGGTGGGGAAGAAAGATGGTCGCACAAACTTGAAATCCCAGCACTGGGGAGGTCGAGACAGAAGGAGTCCAGGGTCATTTGGAATATATAGTGAGGCTATGTAAGACTGTCTCAAAAATGTCTTAAGATGAAAACTTTTTGACCAAATAATCTAATTTCTCAGACAAAAATTTATTCTCTTAAACCAAGATTATACATCTTTTTAAAAGGTTATTAATTTAGATGCATGTGTATATGGGTGCTCACAGAACCTAGAAGGCATCAGGTCTCCTGGAGCTGCAGTTACAGTCAGTTGTGAGCCATCCAACATGGGTCCTCTGCAAAAGCATCAACTGTTCTTAGCTGATGTGCCACCCCTCCAGCTCCATGATAATAAACATCTTGTATGATAGTGTTAGAGATTAAATTGACAAGGATTTACAAAGCATCCAGCAAGTGCCTGCAGAAAACTACACATCAAGTATTCTTTCCAGTCTCTTGTCTAAACATCTCTGATTACCCAGAATGCAACAGGGTAAAGCTATCTATGTTGTATATGGCAGCATGCAGATTCCTAATTTTAGTCCTTGCTCTATGGCTTAAAATTTGTAAACAAAAGTGGATTAAATTCTTCATATACTACATACAACTTCTAAAAGAAGATCTAAAATAAAAATTACAAAATAGGACTCTATAACACTAAGAGCATCTTGATGGGATTATGTGGGGCTCTGTGGTGCTTAGATCCCTAAAGAAATAAATGGTGAACTACAGGAAAAGTTTGAGCAATACGCTCATTGAAAGCTACTTAACAGGCCTATCTGGGCATTGTCAAGAGTACAGAATTTATATGAAAATATGGCTCCTGGCCTCAAACACCATAACCTGGCCATTCAGAAAAGGCATTGTGCAAAGCTGCAATATCAATACCCATAGATACTGCTAAAAACAGACCGATTGGGAACAGGCTTTACATTGAGCCCTCCTGGTTAGGAGGTTAGGTTAGGAGGTAGTGGGAACTATGACACAAAGTCTCTATCATCTTCAACAAAGCTCCCGAGTTTCAACCTTTAACTCTGCAGCTTAGAAACTTGGGACTGT
Organism: Apodemus agrarius; assembly: GCA_964023405.1. Taxonomy (NCBI): domain Eukaryota; kingdom Metazoa; phylum Chordata; class Mammalia; order Rodentia; family Muridae; genus Apodemus; species Apodemus agrarius. The sequence continues at coordinate 2,080,379 of OZ030013.1, forward strand.
GAAACTGTATGTCTCCAGATCGTGACTCACAAATTGTGGGTCCTCATGATACTGATTCACAAGGTTGTCCTGAGGAATAAGGCATTTCTTACATGGACAATCTACTTTGAGGCCTCTGGTCTGTTTTACCTTAACCCTATCACCTCTGTCAAGGCTGTTCCTAAACTCCAGGATCTGCTTTACATGCCTTTTCCTTTCCTCCTCTCTCTCCCCATCTTATCTCGTCTTCCACCTGCTTTAGACAGGAGCTTACTATGTGGCCCAGGCTGTCTTCACATTTGAGGTGATCCTCCTGCCTTTGCCTTAGGAGCTCAAGAAGGTATAGTGAACCTCACACCTCCTTTCCTTTCTTTCCTTCAGTTTGAAGCTTTTGTTGATATCCACAACAACCTGATTGCAACAACACTACAAAAATGTCTTTTTACTCCTCCCTTTACTCTCAGAGGAATGTGTTTATCTCAGCCAACCAACATAAACTGAAACTTTATAAACTGTCACCACTTAGTGACTTCCAGAATCTAGCCTGTCTCAAATGCCCAAAGTAACTGCGAAAAAACTTAGTCCCTGAGGTTAGAACTATTTGCGTCTGGACCCATCTATAAGTAATAGCTGCCCAATCAAATCTAACTCTTATCAGTATAGTTGAATAGCTATTGAGGGATCAGTGGATAAGGCATAAAGTCAATAATAAGTCAATAAGGGCCACATCCCTTGTATCTAGAATCCTGACCCCAGGATTTAAGTACATCACAGGCAGAGCCTGGGAATCAACCATGCTCAGCTGGATGAAGCGTCTAGTTACACGAAGCTGAGCAGACAGATGCTGCAGCAGAGCAGGCCCCTCTGACAAGCTCTGCTGCTGAGCTGAATGCTCAGCCATTTTTACCTGTCTATATTTGTTTTTCAAGACAGGGTTCCACTATATAGCCTTGGCTGTCCTGGAACTTGCTCTGTAGACCAGGCTAGTCTTGAACTGAAAGAGATTAGCCTACCTCTGCCTCCCTAGTGCTGGGATTAAAGGCACCTTTTTGTATTTAAAGATGTTTTTTTGTTTGTTTTGGTTTTGTTTTGTTTTGTTTTGTTTTTTGGATTTGGTTTTTTTGATACAGGGTTTCTCTGTGTAGCCCTGGGCTGTCCTGGAACTCACTCTGTAGACCAGGCTGGCCTTGAACTCAGAAATCTGCCTCTGCCTCCCAGAGTGTTAGGATTACAGGCATGTGCCACCACCACCCAGCTTTTAAAGATTTTTTTAAGTTGCCCAAGTTGTCCTTGAACTTTCTACTCTTCTGCCTCAAACTCTCCCAGGTCACTAGGATTATAAACCTGCACCAGCAGGCCAGTAGGCTAGAGTTTGGTCTTGCCCATGTGAAGTCTCAGTTTGGGGAGGGTTTAATGTATATAGTTACCACCTCATCAATGTTTTTGTGTCCTTCATATTGCTGTCCCTGAGTCAAGACAAACTTTAGAAAGGGGGAAATTAGGATAAGAAACCTGTGCATAGAACCTGAAGGTTCTTAATCTAGAAGTAGCCTAAAGAAAGAAAGCACTGTGGTCAAAGTGTGTTTGGGAAACCAGGTTCTGGATGACTAAACATTTACAGATTTCAAGTAAGCTGAACTATTAATTGTATAGGCAACTAGGGGCTGTTCCTTCAATCTCCTGGTTTATTAAAAACTATAAAGGAAGGTTTAAAAAAGTCCTAGAGATATCAGCAGGATAATGTATGGGAATGACCATGTTCTGCTAACTGAACATAAAGACCACTGTTCTACTAACTGAATGGAATGTCCATGTTACAATATAACAGAATGACAATGAGATAGGACCCTTCCAAAGTATGGTTGAGGAGAAGGTTTCTATTGCTGACATGAGGAAGAGAACACAGCCAGAGGCATGTGGAAGGATCCAGACTGAATGGATGGTGAGGGTGGGGGTTGGTGAGAAACAAGAGAGAAGAAAGAAGGAAGAGGATAAAGGGCAACTGGACCAAGAGAGGAGTCCAGAATCAGGAGGCCAAGACAACACTTGCCTGGTTTACATGGAATCAGAAGGTGTGGGAAGGGAAGCCCAGCACCCTGATCTGGAGGGGTTTGGGGTAAAAGGGTGGGGTGAGAAATGCTGGGAGGAGGCACAATCCTGAGTGAGTCTTGTTTCCTTGGGATTTTACACAGCATAAATTCTGTCACAAGAAACTTTAGTATTAAAGAACGATAAGCATACCCCCCCCCCAAGGAGAATCCTGACTCAACCAAGATAGCCAATGTGAGGACTAGATCAGCAGTGTTCCTGGCCTGAGCCTGCCATAGTCTGAGTTTCCACTGCTCCACAGTCTTACAACATCCAGTCTGGTAACTGCATCCATTTCAGGCTACTTGCCTCATTCTGAAGAGGTGCAGCAGGAAGTGGAATGAACCACAGTGAGGGGGCTACACTGTTTCTAATATCATCACCAAAGATGAAAATTTCCATTTTCCCATGTGGCATTTGCTGTCATCCATATCTGTGGTGTATTAGGGCAATAACTTTTCTGTTTCTTCCCGGATGGGGAACTTCTTTCTGACTGAATTCTAAAAGTAGATTCCAAATCCCGTCTGAATTTTGTTGTTGTTGTAATTATTGTTGCTTTGTTTTGTTTTGTTTTGTTTTTTTGAGGGGGTGAGAATTTGTTGCTTTTCCTCCCTTAAAGAAGCATGAGTGAATTAACTGTCCTCATAAAGTCTACACTAAAGAGTTGGTTTAGAGACAATTCCTTGTACCCATGGAAAAGTCTGAAGAAACCTGAACCAGAAACAAGTCTTTTTTTTTTTTTTTCTCCTTTGTCCTTCCCTGATACTGAGGTCCAAACTCTGGGTCTCTTCCACTGAGTTATCCGAACCCCAGCCCTGAAAATAAAAATTTTTAGGGTCAAGTGTATTTATAATTTCTTTATATGAGGAAGAATGATAAAGTCCATATATGTTTTGTCTTGTCTGTGTCACTGGATGCGATGGACAAATATGTCTGTAGTGACCCCAGCCAACTGGGAAGAACTGGAAACACATGCTTTCCAGCATGAACAAGATGACATGAAAGCCTACAGCTAGCTGCTCTGAGACAGGACATTGAAGCCTGACTTCAGACATCCGACAGGCTGATTACCCTATTGAAGGCTAAAATCCTTCATGAGTGGAAAGAGTGGGGACAAAGAAATGAAGTCATGTGGCTGAGCAGTCTACTAACAATGAAAATCATCACCAATACAACAGTATTACAAACAGTTCGTTAATCTCTTACACAGATACACACACACACACACACACACACACACACAGTGAATAAAGTTTTTTCTCTCTACCAAACACTGGAGTGAAAAGACAGTTTCATTCAAACATCTATGGGCACAGATACAAACTAGGAAAGAAACCTTTCCTGAGCCTCTTAGATCCTACACAGACTGCTGATGTTTATATCTGGCAAAGCTGATAGTTATATGTGAAGCAGGGTCTACACAGGTATAATTTCATGGCTTAGTCAGAAACCCCTGAGTATCACCACAGATCACTTATTATTTTGGGGAAAGACATGAATTATCATCAATGTTGCTCTGCTGAAGGAAGCCTCCTCTGCAGTCACTGACAAGATCTTAACTAGAGACTGAGTCTGGATTGTTGAAGATTTATTTCATCAAGGCATTAGTTAGCTTTGGACATGTTCTTCTACCATAGCAAGAAAATGTGACTAATACATGTGCTGACATTACAGAGGATCATAAACTACCCTCCAAGCCCAGATGCCAACAATTATCACTCTCAAACACCTGGGTAGAGAAGAGCAAATCTTAAGCACCAAGAATATGGTTGTCCAGCCAGACTTGGTGGTGCACACCTCTAGTTCCAGTGCTCGGGAGGCAGAGACAGATAGAGTTAAGGTAAGCCTGGTCTATACAGCAAGTTCCAAGACAGCCAGGGCCACACGAGATAAAACTGTCTCAAACCAAGCAACAACAAAAACAATAAGGATGTCTGTTAGGAGACTGTGAAGCACTGCTGACTCAGGCCAGTCAACCTCCTATTATTCTACAAAAAAAGAAGTGAGGCAGAAATCATAGAGAGTGGGATTTAATGCCTATGAAACACCTACAGCAGGAGACCTAGAGACAGAAAGGAGACTCCTACCTTGGGTGAGGGCATGGAGGGTCTGCTTATAGGATAAATAGAAATGAGGATGGCACATTACAAGTATACTAAATCTCACCCCTTTCCTGTGTGTGTGTGTGTGTGTGTGTGTGTGTGTGTGTGTTTTGCATTTATCTGTCTATCTTTTCTTCTTTTAAATAGCAATAACCTGTTTGGGAAAAGATCATATGCTTGGTTCATTTTATAAACAATATTTGTAAATAAATATAGAAAAATGAATCTCTGATTTTTTTTTCTGTGACCAAGTTATACACATCTATATCACTAGAAGGGACACAGGACAGGTGTCTATAAAAATGCCAGTGTGAAAAACCAAGAGCTAAAATGAGGAGCGTCAATACCCCGCAGTTTCTCACAAGGAGAAACTCACCCGATCTAGGAACTTTTCTTGCTGAATTCTTCTGAAATGTATTTTTGTCACCAAATCATCAAAATTAGACATAGGTTCATAAAGTTTTCCTGCTGACAATATGAGTAATGTGCACCTTCTTGGATGACATCATAGATAGGCGAGCAGAGGAAGTGACTCAGCAGTTAGAGTGATCCTCAAACATTCTACAGCTCTCCCTTGGAAGGTTGAAACCTGCTGCCACTGAAATAAAATGTAAGATGCTGGGTCAAATACTTTGTTTCTCTGTCCCATTATTTTTACATTCTCAAGCCCCCCACACCCCTAGTGCTGGGGATCTGACCTAGTGCCTTGCCCATCCCAAGTCCTGGGCTCACTGGCCCTTCCCTGCTTCCCTCCATTTAGTCTTCACTGCCATATTGAGCACTGAACCTAGGACCTTGTGCAGGCTGGACAGGAATTCTATGCCTGTGAACCATAACCCCAGCCCCTTTCACTTTAATGTAAATGGAAAAGTTACTTAAGTTTTGCAAAGATGATTTTTATTCTCTATAAGAACAAACTCAAATTTTCAATGTAACAAATAAATATCCTAATGATGTAACTTTTGTGATCAGCAAATATTGTAATGATGTAACTTCTGTGATCATCAAATACTGTGGATTTTCTACTTATTTCCCCACTTTGTGGCTATTTTTGGTTCTGTATTAATTAGGGGACTGAGAATTACAAATTTTGGGGATAAAAGGGTTATAGTGATCCTGAAAGAGCACAGACTTTGCTTCCAGCCCTGGTAGGGCAAGTGCTGTCATCTTGGGTGTCCGCAGGTCCTGAGAATGCAAGCTACCAATGAGAGTAGTTGCTCCAGCACACAATGCAGTTTCATGGCCCTGTGGTTGAGCTCACAGTTTTCTATCCTAAACTGCCCTTCTAACTTTCCTTTGTTTGGATGATTTACAGTCATTTCTCCAGTCAGAGTCACTGTGTCTTCAACTCCTTTAAACTCCTGGGGTAATACCAACCTCCCGGCTCATGGGCTTATCTTGGCTCTGTTTATCTTGTATGTGGCTTGTTACTTTGTACTTATTGGTGGTGCATATCTATAGCCCCAGATTTCAGGATGCAGAAGCATAAGGATCAGGCGTTCGAGGCCAGTTTCAGCTACATAACAGATTCAAGACTGGCCTGAAGTGTATGGAACCATATTTTAAAAAGCAAACCAAAAACAACACTAAATTGGAATTGTTAGCTCTGGTGCCAATTCCCTTTGCTATAAACTGAGAAAAGAATGGTTGTTCATTTTATAGGACAGAAGCCTGGCAGTGCCAGCTCAGCCGAGCAGTCCCAGTGCTGTGCTGGGAGTGTGGTGGGTAGGGTTACCAAGCTTCCCAGCGGCAGCCTGGCTGCTCAGAACCCCAGACAATCCAACTCACAGCTACTGATAGAAGTGTCAACAGCAGGCCGGGCAGCAGTGGTGCACACCTTCTATCCCAGCGCTCCAGAGGCAGAGGCAGGAGGATCTCTGAGTTCAAGGCCAGCCTGTTCTGCAGAGTGGGATCCACAGTGGCCAGAGCTACACAGAAATATCCTGTCTTGAAGAAACAAAAACAAACAAATGTATAAAACTATAAGTCAGAAAGACTGACAGTTATGGACAAACAAGGACTAGAAAAAAGAGGTGGGGGACAGAGTGCAGCAGGTGGTTCTGAAGGAGGCCTTGGGCCAGAGAAGGCATTTGTTTCTCTGACTTTAAGCCAGTATTTTATAGTGAGAAAACTGACAAAGTTGAAAATGTTTGTAGTTTAGACAGCCATACTATAATGATACTGTTATCTCCTGCTATTCAAAACTGTACATCCACACCATGCTGTTTTGGATAGGAGTTTGTCTTGTACTGAAGAAGAATAGAGGTATTATTAGCAACTTGAGAATGGGGCAGAGTAAAATGAGTGACAGACAGACAGACAGACAGACAGATGATTAAATGGATACCTAGAAAACCAATACCCAGAAGCAAGAACCACAGTGCATGTTTCACATGCAAATTCTGGGCAAAGTGATATGGATGGCATATGTAGTGTTTCTGTGACTTTTATAGCAAATCCGGTATTATTTTAAAATAAGCTTGAGAATTACAGCTAAATCTCTAATATCTGAGATAAAAGTTTCGGTGTTAGATGAGAAAATATCTGTGGGATTAAGAGCATAGATGCTGTTCAGGGTCGCTGAGGACATCTACAGTAATTACTTTTAAAGTGAAATCAGTGGTTAGAGGGAGTGCTAATTGGAAGTTGGCACAGCTCCAGGTCACTTACACTGTCTCCCAAATTAACCCAACAAACTGGACGGCAGAGCAGTAAAACATCTTGGCACTATTGTGAGCTCATGAATGAGAAGCAAAAAAGAATTCTGAGCTCTCCTTCTTCATAAGAAGGGACATTTCTCATGGGCTTTGAATGAGGCTCTGCCTCTGCCTTAAACACCTACAGGTTCACTGGATTGTCAGGGAGCATACATGGTGCTGGCACTGCAACTTGTAGTTAGTCCACTGACACTCACTGCCACAGGTTAGTAGCACTCACTTAGCTAAGGTTTCTACTGCTTCCATAATGTCATGACCAAAGCAAGTTGGGAGGAACTGGATTATCTGGCTTACACTTCTACATCGCTGTTCACCATCAAAGGAACTCACACAGAGCAGGAACCTGGAGGCAGGAGCTGATGCAGAGGCTGTGGAGGAGTACTGGCTTGCTCTGCATAACTTGCTCAGCCTGTTTTCCTTAGAACCCAGGACCACCAGCCAGCGATGGCACCACCCACAATGGATTGGGCCCTCCCACATCAATCACTAGTTAAGAAAATGACCTATAGGCTTGCCCACATCTCCATCTTATGGAAGCATTTTCTCAATGAGGTTTCCATCTCTCAGATGACTGCAGTTTGTATCAAACTGACATAAGTCTAGCCAGCACAAATACCATAGTATCCCAGAGATTGCCTTTTCTATAGCGATAATCTATTGGCACTAAGTATAGAAGCTATGACAAAGACCAGGCTGGCCCTAAAAGGTGACCTTTCTACCTCCACATCTTGGGATCACAGATGTCCATGACCATACCCACTATCCAACTATGGGACTATTGGTTTTCCTTCTTTATTTGTGTGTATATATGTAGTGTGTGTGTGTGTGTGTGTGTGTGTGTGTGTGTATGTTTGGATGTATGTTGGAATGTGTATGAACACACACATGTATCTTTCCGTACATACATGCGGAGGCCTGAAGTTGACATTGGCTATCTTCCTTCAGTGCTTCCCATACCCTTTATTAAGGCCTGGCCTCTCACTGAACTTGGAGCTCTCCAATTTGACTACTTTGGCTAGCCGGCTTGTCCTGGGGATAACCTGTATCTGTCTCCCTAGAACTGGGATTACAGGCAGCAGCACCTGCCTTGATTTTATGTTGGTGTCAAGTACCTAAACTCTGGTATATAGGGCTTTTTTCACAGAGCCTGTCCCTAGACCCATAGGAATAAATTTCTAATGTCACTAATGGAGTGCAGATTTTAATCCAACCCAGGAAGATGACTGACTGCCTTTTTGGTTTTTCTCTCAGGGTTGGACACAGACCCCATGTCCTTGTATATACAGGCAAGCACTCTAAGCCACAACCCTCAATCCAAAATCAAGTTTTCAGGCACCACTGGCATAAGGCCTCTGTACTGCCTGGGCTTTTTCATGATGCCTTTTCACACCAGTTATTAAAATATCCACAGCTAGAACTACATAAGCAGCACCATGGAACCTAACTAAAACACAAAGACCAGGCAAACATTTGTTATGGTTGCCCTCCTAAATGCGATGGCTAACATGGCTAGCAGCAGCCCCGACTTCCATCTCTAGATGCCACAAAATTAAACAAACAAACAACAACAACAACAACAAAAAACAAACAGGGAACCATAAATATTTACATTTTGAAATTTAAAATCAGAGTTACAAATGAGTTTGCACAAAGGGAAGCGTTGAGCCTGGTGCTTCCTGTAGAGCCAGGAGTTTATTGCAGCCCCTCATGCCTCCCTGTGTCTACATTAGACTGCTGCTGTATACCAGCAGTCAGTTCTTCATTTTTCCATTCTTTGCTTTCTCTTTGGTAAATTACCCTTTATATTTTTTATCTATGAAGAGCATAAGTACAAACTTTGAATTTGTTTCTTGTTATTATGAATATTTGGTTGCTTTTTAAAAGACAGAAATGAAAACAACAGCAAAGTCACACAGTTTTTTCCTATAGGTTACAAAATGATCTGCAGACGAGGGCATGTGTGTATGTGTTTGTGTGTGTGCTTGTGTAAAAGCATGTGTGTATTAAGTAGCAATGCACTTTTCCTCACTGAGGAATCACTTTTCAGACAGTACTCAGGAGCTGTGTTCATCACTTCATCTCAACGTGCATTTCTTTTCCATAGAATGAGTAATATAGTCCTGTATATAAGGAAGTTTTTGGTGGATGATAAACTGCATATATGACAGTGGTCCCACAGGCTATAGTGACACCATACCTTTTTAGTTTGTGTATGTTCCTTCTATATTGCTTGTGCATGATGAAAAGTATTTTTTTGTCTCTGAGCCTTACTGCCTCTGTCTGCTAACTTAGGCCTAGACCTGGGAGCATCTAGTCTCCATACAATCTTACTTGACCGGAGAATGTTTTCAGCCTCTGAGATTTACCTCTGAATAAACTCACCCCTTCCTAGTTCTTTCTGATCTCTGGCTGACTGATTCAATCCAGCTGTTCTGGCTCAGCCTCTCAGACTCAGCTATTCTGACTCAGATTCCTCTCCAAGCTAACTGATTCAATCTCTCTCTTGGTTTCTCCTGAACTGCTCTGCTTGGCCTCATACTAACTTTGGCAATATGTTCTAATCTTCTGGCTTCTTCTCAACCTCTGGCTCATTCTGTCTTCATCTGTGTCTAGCTTCTTTTCTCTTCAACCTGTCTCTGTAACACTCTACAGATAAAACTGCCTCCCCCGCACTCTTTCTCCCTCTGCACTGACCTTCAAGTAGCTTCCCTTTCCTCTCTCTTCTAATGAGTTGGACATATCCTATTCTGTCAAATCTTACACTGATTCATCACTGTCTGCCACTTAATTAAACATCACTTTCAAACATGGCTGCTTCCTTCTACAAACTAACTTTACCTTCATGGTAGGCAAGGTACATACTTAGGGTGTGTCTGTATTCCAGCCAGAGGGATTAAAGGTGTGTAGTAAGGGGTGAGCCCTACAATAACCAGAAACAACTTTCTTTTCAGTAAATAACACAATCTCAGGTTTCACAGAGTAATCAAATATCCTGTAACAGTAACACAACTTTCTCTGTTTGCTTGCTTGCTTGTTTTAAAACAAGGCTCACTTAGCCTAGGCTGGCCTCAAGCTCAATATGGACCCAAGACTGACCTTAAATTCTTAACTTCCTGTCTCTGCCTCTCCAGTACTATGATTACAGGCTTGCACTAGCAAAGGCACATTTCTCAGAATATGTCCTCTCTTTAAGTGATATGTGACAGTAGTTTTCAAAGCTACTTGGCATAACCCATACCAAGCATGTTCACGTGTGTGTGTGTGTGTGTGTGTGTGTGTGCGCGCGCGTGCGCACACACGCGCACACACACACACACACACTCACAAGAATGACTACCCTTCATTGAAGTGGAAAATTCTGGTTTCTTTGGAAAGTCGGGAATGTCAAATGATGTTTTCTTGGAGCACACAGGATGTTTTGTTAAAGCAGACATGTGAAACAGTGTTTTGCTGAAGCAGACACAAGTGAAAAGAGGTTTTGCTAAAAACAACACATGGAAGGACATGTGGTGAAGAAATATAATATGACCCACAGACAGCAGGAGCTAGAGCATTGGTTTGCTTTGCTCAGCCTCACTATTCTCCACTAACAACATGGATGTATTAGTTCACCTTACATTGCATTGCTGAGCTCTGCTTGTGGTGACACCATAAACAGAAACTCACCAAAGAACTTCTCCTGAGGTTCCTGAAGCTTCTTGCTACTTCTGCAGCCTCTGGCCAGTTGGTGCACCTTGTGGTTTCTTCAGGATTGAACTGCCCTTGCTGGCTTTGTGTGTGGTATCTGCCTGCTTAAAGGACTGGACTGCAGCTACTGATTCATATTTAGTGTTTGCTACTGGACTAACTGCTGACATCCTGACAATGAAGTTTGGACTCATTCCCAAAGAACTATTTCTGAACAGGTCTAATGTTCAGACCTCTGTGTCCTAATAACTTTTCTCTTCTACTACCTCTGGTGGGTGGTGGGCTAGAGGGGTGGTTGAACCCTTATTAAAATAGGTTGGAAAAATTTATGCCTACACTTCATAGTCTCAAAGTGTTCTGACTGTGATCTTTAGTTCTACTGTCAGCATCACCAAGGAACTTATCAGAAGTACAAATCATGAGGTCAGGAATACTGGGGGTGAGCCCAAAGCTCTGAAAATGGTTCTAAAGCACATTAAAGTTTATAGTGTACATGCTTCTGATAGTCTTGGCTCGGCCATTTGAAACTATACACGAGGAGCTTGCTGTCTCTCTCTGTTAATGTAGTAAAACCAAGCAAGTAGGAGGAATGCCTTAGTCAGTGCATATGAAAAGCTGGCAAGGCTACAAGCATGTAACATATGGGAGGCCCTAGTTTCAACATCATCAGCACCACAAAATAGACAAATAAGACAAAATAAAATTATATGTTGACAGTGGTTGCCAGAGTTGGTAATGGGAGCAGGTATTGGCTGCCACCAGGCAGAAAGTAGCTTCCAAGGTAATAGCAGGCCCTGAAGCTTGAAGAATGTGGTGATGACTGTGCAGCTGTACACTAACCGGGGCTCTGTGCTCCTGTGCACTAACCAGGGCTCTGTGCTCCTGTGCACTAACCAAGACTCTGTAGAGCTGTGCACTAACCAGGACTCTGTGCAGCTGCATATTAACCAGGCCTCACTGAGATATTGCCTATAGCCAGGGCTATCATACATGATATATGCATTTGAAAGTGATTTTAAAGATACTAGAAATGAAGTTGGGGAAATGCTCAGTAGGTATACTTCTTGCCATGTGTGATTGTTTGCATATACTAGGCCCAGGGAGGGTCACTATTAGAAGGTGTGACCCTGCTGGAGTAGATGTGGCCTGTCACTGTGGCTGCTCTAACACCCTCATCCTAGCTGCCTGGAAGTCAGTCTTCTGTTTGCCTTCAGATGAAGATGTAGAACTCTCAGCTCCTTCTGCACCATGCCTTCCTGGATGCTGCCATGCTCCCACCTTGATGATAATGAACAGAACCTCTAAACCTGTAAGCCAGCCTCAATTAAATGTTGTCCTTATAAGAGTTGCCTTGGTCATGGTGTCTGTTCACAGCAGTATAACCCTAAGACACCCTGCAAGCAAGAAGACCTGAGTTCATATCTCAGAGCACACATAAAGCTAGATGTGGTAGTGGACATCTAGAATCCCAGCACTCCTGGGGCAGGATAGGAGGTGCATACAGGAGAATGCCTGGAAGCTCACCAGCCAGCTAGCCAAGCTCATACAGTACAGAACAGATCTTGTTTCCAAAAAGGTGGAAGGTGAGGACCAATACCAAGGTTGCCCACCAGGCCTGCACAAAGATTGTTACAATAATGGAAATGTGTAAAAGAGTATCTAGTTCATAGTAATCAGATGTTGATTCTTGTCATATGATAAATCAGATTTTTCAAGCTGTAAGTGCTTATCTAAAAGGGAACTAACATCCCTCTAAGTGTGGTGGTTTTTTCCTGCTATGATAGCAGATCCATTTTTCACACATTCCCCCAAAACGAAGATTGAACCTATTGTCTCTGCTATCACTGTAACAGAACACCTGAAGGGAGGATTCAGTCTATCACAGAGGAGAAGGCATGGGGACTGGGACTCAATATAAGGTGAGGTGGAACTTGTGGCATGACCTGTTATAGCTTGAGGAATCAAGACACATCTTGGGTTGGAAGCAGAGCCAGCCTCCATGACCTTCAATCAGGACCTCTCTGACCCTATTTCTGACAGCTAGGCCTCCTGTCTAAAAGGATTCACCCTCCCAAAGAGTTCCACCAGCTTGGGACAAAGAGATAAGCCTAGGGGTACATTTCACATTTGAACTGTAAGAGTCACTTGCCTTACAATGAAGATGTTACAGAGAGAAGTCTATTGGTGACTTCTCTCTCAACATTCAACTGATCCCACACATCGGCCCAAGGGATACTTTCCTTTCAAGAACACCACAGACTTCCATGCTTCCATTTTCAATTCAACAAGCAGATGTACCAAAAAGCACACTGATATGTTGACACACATGGCCATGGACAGAAAATCAGACAGCTATCACAATGGACATACACAGGTGTTCATGTTTTCAAGGCTGAGAAGCCGTTCAGTGGCAGAGTGCTTATCTAGCATGTCTGAAACTCTGGTTTCAATTCTGAGCACCCAAAGACACATGGTTGTATTTTGCTGACAGCCATGTTGAGTTTTCCCCTGAGCCTGGTTCTGGGAAACATGAACGGACATCCTTCCCTCGCTTTACATAAGGCCAACCCTGTCCCTTTCTTATGAAAGCCTTAATTCTACAATGCTCTACCTACCTCCCCTTTAAATCCCTAGCTTTTCTTTTCAGATGTTCCTCTACTGCAATAAACCATATAAAATTATTGTAGCTGTTTAATACAGTTAAACCACTTTGGCTCCTAGTGGGTCACTCTTTCAGCCACTCATGAGAGCCCTCTGAATTTGTGAATGAAAGGCACACACACATGCCAGTTAATTTTGATATGCCTTGGCTAGCTCAAAGCTTGCACACGTCTAATCCTTCCCGCAGCCAGCAAACACTCCCTTCCATTATCCTGGAGTTAACAGCCTTTAAAATCTATATTTCGTCTCTGCTACCCCCAGACCCAATTGGGAAATGGCCACCAGAGCCACTTACCCCAATTCTTACATAGCTGATCCACCCTATACCTCTCTCATGGTGACTCTCTTTCTTCCCCTACTCTCTCTCCCCAACCTATGAATCCTAAAGGCTTCACCTCTGTCTGTCCTGCCCAGCATCTTTACTTATCAGTCGGAGTCAACTGGGTGCAGGGACCCTTAGTGTCTCGTAAGAAGTTTTGGGGACCAAAATTAACATTATAACACAAGGAGCATTAGGCCAAGCCCACTTCGTGTGTGTGTGTGTGTGTGTGTGTGTGTGTGTGTGTGTGTGTTTGTGTGTGTGTTTTTGTGTGTGTGTATACATTGTACATACAAACACACCTATATTAACTTTTTTTTTTTTTTTTTGGATTTGGGTTTGTTTTTTTTTTCCCCGAAGCAGGGTTTCTCTGTGTAGCCCTGACTGTCCTGGAACTCATTCTGTAGACGAGGCTGGCCTTGAACTAAAAAATCCGCCTGCCTCTGCCTCCCAGAGTGCTGGGATTACAGGCGTGTGCCACCACCACCCGGCCATATTAACTTTTTTATTGCTAGTGTAAAAAACAGAGAACATAAAAAATTAACACACATGACAGACACACATGTAGAGCAGTGACAGGTTCTTTTGCTATACAGATAATGAATTGTTTAGGTTTCACATGGCATGTTGTCTTTACTACCACAGTAGTCTAGAAGAATCTACTGATGATCTATAATCAGACAGGCATTGCTAAATCGAGTTCTGATGAAATTTTATTTACTAAGATAGGCAGTGGCTGTAGCTTGCTATTCTAAAGCAGCATTTTCTAGGGAACTAGAAGGAACACCACCTCCAGGACATGAGAACAGCCACAGAGAAAACAATGGCAAGGGAGAAACTGCACTATGGAAAGTATTCAGAGAAAACTGAGGGGTGGCTCCCCTTCATACAGCACTTGGAAACAGCTTCAGAATGTACTGTACACAGTGACTCTGCAAGGAACAACTTTGAATGGTTTCTATAACTTCAAGTCAAATTGGGCATATGACTAGAATCCTAAGAGGCAGAGGCAGGAGGACTGCAGCAAGTTCAAGACTAGCTAGGACTACACAGCAAGGCCCTGTCTCAAGCAACTATAACCCATACACAAATTACCCCTCAAGTCAAAAAAGATGCCTGGGTCTTTTAAAAGCATTGAAAACTAAGCTGGGCAGTAGTGGCACATGCCTTTAGTGCCAGCACTTGGGAGGCAAAGGCAGCAGATCTCTAAGTTCAAGGCTAGCCTGATCTGCAGAGCAAGTTCCAGGATAGCCAAGGATAAACAAAGAAACCATATCTAAACAAAATAAACAGCAATGAAAAATAAAATTATTAGCAATTATATGTGTGTGTATATATCAATATATGCACATGTATGTATGCATACACATATAATGGTAACTATAATTTTAGTACCTACATTATTTGAAAAATTTTGGCTGGGGTAGGATGGCTTTTTAAAACATATTATTCCAGCTTTGAGGTGTAAAAAGCATGGTCTAGTCTGTTCTGATCAGGAAAGGTCATTTCTCATCTACTATTGTGTTTTCTATAGCACTTTGAGCCTGTTGTGTAGGAGTGGGAGTCTCTTTTTCCAAGTCATCAGATTTTCGGCTGCCATTTCCATTTTTAAGTCCTCCTTACCATTCTTCTTCCTTCCAATCCTTCTGGTAAAAAGACCCACAGGGCCCTGGAGATGACTGAGCTGGAAGAGCCCCTTGTCCTCTGTTTGAGGACAAGATTCAGTGTCAGATCCCACAAGGTACACAAGAGAATTGACTGTCGAGCTGTCCTATGACCTATATTTTGACCTTCACTCTGTCCCCAGAGTACACATGTGCCTGCACTCACACAAAAAATAAATAAGAAGTAAACAATTGAAAAAAATCCCACAACTACGTTCTCTACAGAATTTTGAGTAAAATACTGCCCACTAAATGGAAAGGATTTTGGTAGCTGGGCATGGCAGCACAAGACTTTAATCCCAGACCTCAGGAGGCAGAAGCAAGCAGATCTCTAGGAGCTTGAGGCCAGCCCAGTCTACACAGCAAGTGCCAGGCCAGGACTATATAGCAAAACCCAGCCTCATAAAAATGATGATTAACTGTTTAAAAAATTAAATAAACAAATAAAAGATGAAAGGATTATGTGACCAAAACAACTTAGAGACAAGATTTCTGCATTCTAGCTCAGAAATTCAAATGAGACACTGTCTAAGTAAAGACTGGGAAGTGCCAAAAGAAAAAATATGACTTTATTTAACCTACTACTTATGTAAATTTATATAAGATATAGTGTTTCTTTTTAAGGGAGTTCCTATTGGGGGAAACTGCTACATTAATTGCACTAATACCAATTCTTAGAATTGTGTGCAAATTTTTTTTTCTTTTTTGGTTTTTTCGAGACAGGGTTTCTCTTTGTAGTCCTGGCTGTCCTGGAACTCACTCTGTAGACCAGGCTGGCCTCGAAGTCAGAAATCTGCCTGCTTCTGCCTCCCAAGTGCTGGGATTAAAGACGTGCGCCACCACTGCCTCGCTTTGTGTGCAAATTTACAGCCAGTAGAGTTAACGTTGTAAACCTGGGGTTTTAACATTGTAAATCTGCTTTGCCTATTGTAACAGGATTGATACAAATAACTTTATACCCCCAAAATCAAAATAGGCAGAGCACTGAGCACTGGGCTTCTCTGGAGGACTCTCCACAGACTCACTTGGGAGTTGCCTCAGATGAAAACGGCCCGTGTATGAACAATTTCAGTGGAAGTCATTTCTCACTCCTGTCTGTGAATTTGGTACTATCTAGAAGTCACCAGTAAGAGTGGCATCTTAAACTCTATATATGCATTCATATCTACAGACAAGAAAGGGCAAGTTCAAACACTTCCAATGAGGTCCTTATAACCTGGTCAGGTTTTTATCGCTGAGCACATTGTTTAGAAATTTAGAATGGCAGTGCAGAAGTTATCACAATGCATCAATACTAGGTGAGTCTGTCTAAGCCTGGCTTGGTAAATATAGTTTTCTATTTTGGAAGGCCATAATCCCTATGTATACTGATTATAGCATCTAAGCATTTTCTTTAAGATGGGTCAGAGAGTCAAGCATTTCATGAGAACCTCAGTCAACTCCTGTCAAACAGTGTGGATTTGCTACTGACTTAAAATAGTGCCAGAGTTTTGCAGTTTCAGCCTGAGGATCATAAACACAATGGCCACCTGAGACCACAGAGCCGGATATGAGCTACTTATAGTAATACTGAGCCAAGGAACAAGAATAGCAGGAAAACAGCCCATTTTCTTGTGGTGAGGGCCTTTGAAGTAAACTATTTCTTAAACATACTATGAAGTTCAAAACATAAGTCTTTGAAGGCAGGTCATCCTCCTCAGCACAGTGGCCACTGCTAATCAATTACTTCCTTTTCCTCTTGGATTTTGTTTATGAAACAAGCATTTGTGAAACTGAGACCCATTTATTGTTGTTCTTTATCTAGTAAACCTACTGGCACAAAGTACTACAGCATTCTGGGACTCATGTCCCAAGATGGAAAAATCAGCAAGGTGTAGACTGGCTCAAAGGTTCCCCACAATCCAGGAGATGTGCATATCCCTTGCTGCTCTGTCACAGTGTGGCACACCTTCACATCAGAGAGCTATGCAAAAAGAGACGAAATAAAGGCCGTGGAGATGCTCAGGGAATAGACTCTTGCTGTCAAGCATGGTGACCTGAGTATGAATTCCCTGGGACATACACAAAAAAGTTGGTGTGGTAATGTCTGTAATTCCAGGGTCAGGGAGGTAGAGGCAGGAGAACCCATGGGACTTGCTGGCTCACTAGTCCAGCCAGTCAAGAACAATCAGGTTCAGTGACCCTGTCTCAAAAAATAAATAAATATACAGAAGAGTGATGGAGGAGCACACAGACTTTAACCTTTGGCTTCTTCACAGGTATATATCTGCATATGAATGTGCACTCACACACATACACACATGCACACACATATGCATACATATACACATACACAGGCAAACACACAATGAAAGAACATATCTTAAAGTGTCAAACAATCAAGAATATATGTCTTCATTTTTTAAAATTAAAAACAAAATTATCAGCTGGGCATGATGGCGCATACCTTTAATCCCAGCACTTGGAAGGCAGAAGGCAGGCAGATTTCTGAGTTTAAGGCCAGCCTGATCTACAAAGTGAGTTCTAGGATAGCCAGGGCTACACAGAGAACCCCTGCCTTGATAAACAAAACAAAACTATCTACTATATTTTCCAATTCTTGACTCAGGGCTAAGATATTTGTTTCAGCTATATTAGTTAATACTTCTCAATAAGATGCTGTAGATGGACCAATAACAGTTCAAAAGAAAGCCCACAGGATGATAGTTAATTCCTTCAAATCCATCATTAGCTTCACAGTCTTTAGGTGGAAAATAAACAATGAGAACTGAAGTCCCAGTGAGCCAGCTTGTGTGGTTAACAGGTTAGGTATGACGGCAGACATCACTGCTGGCTGGAAGGCAGTCCAACAAAGAGTGTACTGATGGATAAAGCCAGAGCCTGGACAGAAGCTTCAGTGTGGCCAGGAACGGCAGGAAGCTTCTTAAACTCTAGAAATACATCAAAGACCTGATGCAGATTAAGCTCTACCAACCCCCCCACCCACACACACACACACTTTTTTTTCCTGAAAGGCTTCACTTTTGTTCCTAATATAGAGACTTAGATGGCGTTTCTTCAGATCATAAAGCAAGTCATACTTTCAATAATGGACTAAAAATTATAAAAGTGAAAGATACCTTTTCCACCCTGCTCTTTTGTTCTCCTCTTGGTGAATTCAAGAAAATATCAATCAGTCTAGGCCAAATTTATCTCTTACTAACAATGAAGATTACAGAGTAAGCCAAGTATGATCACAATACAAAGACAAATTTGGATGATTTGGTCACTTCTAATTCCATTATTAGAAACATTAAGTAATACATGCTTTATCTTTGGTATAATTCCAAGATTAATACAGTAGTTCTGTCATGCCCTGAAAACAGGTTCATGATGCCCAGCGGGACTTGAAGCCGACAGGACCAAACCTCGTAAGGACACACACACTTATAAAAAAGTTTAATGATTAAAATTTGCATTTTGAGACATATAGCACCATAGAAGGTTTGTTTCTACCACAGATCCCAACAGCCTCACCTGGTAACTTTGTCTCTCCTTACTTTATTAAGGGAGGAATTTTCTTTTACTTTTCTCTCAAAGGAACCACCTTACAGCTTTTCTCTGGCAGCATCACTACCCCTGCATTTTATTCTGAATAATCAAGGTTCTCTGAGCACGGGAACTACTATGCCTGAGCCAAGTCAACCAAATAAATAGCAGCATATACCATGTAAATGCACAGGACCAAGACAATAGTCACACCCCAGGCAGAATGGTACAAAAGTTGACCATACTACCTAGAATGTCATGCGATTGATAACTTATGAATCGTTTCAGGAATTTTCCATTTACTGTTTTTAGACTGACTGCAAGTAAGTGAAAGCATAGAAGGTAAAAACTTGGAAAGGGGGCCTATCATATCCATCTGCAATATCAACCAACTATGGAGGTTTAATCCACTCCTGCTAAACTTCTAAAATACCAAAAGTTTGTACCAGAAAAAATGCCTGTTTCTAAGTAGATGCACACTTTAACTGGACTCCCTAACAGCTCTTCCTCCAAGCTTTTCTAGAGCCATCCTCTTTGTCCAGCCTCTGTGGTGGCAAAACATGTTCAATCTTTAGTCTATTTCCCTCTCTCCCTCTCCCCAGCCCCTCTCTCCTTTAGCCCAAACCAAGATTGAGTTGCTCCTGTAAGCCACTCTGCAGCCCTAAAGCCACTGCCCTTTATGGTCATAGCATCCAAACCACCTACTCTGCTCACTATCATCACAGGCTCCCCTCAATCATACCACCTAGGGGAATGTCTTCACCCCACTTTGTTCAGCTGACAACATGGGTACTATCAGATCAGTTACAGGAAAAGACCAAGGGTTATAGAAACCTCTCTACTGAACAAAGTGATGTCATATTTTATGATGCATAGTCAGGAATGCAGAAATAAAAATAACTATTCTTGGAACTCTGCGGTGCTGAGACAGTATACTAGTCTATGATGGGGCTTGCCTGAGAGTCCACCATAGGAACTCCAGAGTTACATGGTGATGCTTGCCTTGAGAGGCTACAATTTTCTCTCCTTGACATTTCACTTCCAGGCAACTTTATAACTAGGGGGAAGTTGAGGTAGTGAGATGGAAATGAGTTGTCCCGTCTCCCTCTCCAGTCTTAGGAGCTTGACTTTCTGAGTCTTTGACTTAAACCCTAGCCCATGGGGTGTCAGCACTCACTATGAAGCAGCACATGAGATCTAGTCCACTACATGGTAATGTTCTTCAGCACCATCTGGTTTCACTCTGGTTCCTCTGGAAGTCATGCGATTTACCTCTCCAGACACCACCATACTTGCCTCCGCCAGTATCCCAATTTGACCAAACAAATGAATTGGGTTGTCTCTAGTGGTCCCACAGAATGTGGTGAAGAGAAAGGTCTACATTGAGGACAACCCTGGAAGTCATACACAGAAGCCTCATTCAGCTTGGCTCAAACAAGAGACCCCTAAACAAGAAACAGGATGATTTGTTAATATACTAGAACTAAGAATAAATACCATGGATCTTGCCTCGGGTCACTACAGACAGCTGGACATCGACTACCCCATCAGGCTCTTGCCTACACCCAGAGTCAGATCAGCTCGGTGGGTGATCTCTGCACCATCGCGCAGGCACCAACTTACTCACGGGTCTGTGCCTGGAGTATAGCGGAGACCGCCATCTTACCTTGGGGCACTACAGACAGCTAGCAGCTGGGGCCAGGTACGTGGACAGAGTCCCAGTCTAACATCGGCTACCCTGTCAGTCAGGCTCTTGCCTGCACCCAGAGCCAGATAAGCTTGGTAGGCAGTCTGTGCACTGACAGCTCAGCAGGCTGTCACTGACCTCTGGGGTCCAGCTCTATCAGCTTGCAGCGGAAGCCGCCATCATGACTTGGGGTACCACAGACAGCTAACCACACAGAACCCTGTGGACTGAGAGCTCCACCTTCTAGGCTCCAGCAGTCCAACCAGGGAAGCTCCAGTCCTGCAGGGAATCCCACGATTAAACAGAACCCTGAGACCCGCCTTGGAGTTGATGGCCTGACCAGGTGACCATACAGAACCAACAGAGGAGCCCAGGTCAACATAGAGAACCAACAGATGAGCCCAGATCAGGGGAAAAAAAGATCTGATTCTTTTGTTTGTTTGTTTGTTTGTTTGTTTGCCAAGTGGTTTATTTTGCTATAATACCATAATCAGCTTGGTGGAACTTGATGGATTAAAAATTATATACATTAACAATATACCTATATTTTCTTTTTTTTATTTTTTTTTATTTTTTTTTATTTTCTATATTCTAAGTTTATATTCCAAAGGCTTTCCCCTTTCCCAGTTCCCACCCACCATAGTTCCCATAGTTCCTCTCCCCCCCCCAAATGTTCCCCAATCATTCCCCCTCCCCCCTCGGTTTCTTTACTAAACTGGATGCAATCTTTACAGGCCCAGGGTCCTCTCCTTTACTCTTCTTGGGAATCATTTGACTTGCTATTTGTGTCTTGAGTATTTAGGGCTTCTGGGCTCATTAATATCCACTTATCAGTGATTGCATTTCATGTGCATTCTTTTGTGATTGGGTTAATTCACTCAGGATGATATTTTCCAGGTCTAACCATTTACCTACAAATTGCATGAATTCATTATTTTTAATTGCTGAGTAGTATTCCATTGTATAAATATACCACATTTTCTGTATCCATTCCTCCTTTGAGGGATATTTGGGCTCCTTCCAATTTCTGGCTATTATAAACAAGGCTGCTATAAACATAGTGGAGCATGTGTCCTTATTGCATGCAGGGGAATCCTCTGGGTATATGCCCAGGAGTGGTATGCCAGGGTCCTCTGGAAGTGACATGCCCAATTTTCTGAGGAACCGCCAAACTGATTTCCAGAGCGGTTTTACCATTTTGCAATCCCACCAACAGTGGAGGAGTGTTTCTCTTTCTCCACATCCTCGCCAGCACTTGTTGTCTCTTGAGTTTTTAATCTTAGCCATTCTGACTGGCACCTTTCCAGCTGTGTCCTGGTTGCCAGATCTGATTCTTAAAAGCTGACAACTAGGCAGGCCAGGAAGAGACAGTGGGAGGCCAATTGCGCATCAAGCAGTAAGCCAGAAGGAGACTTGGGTCTGGCCCAGCAGAGCTGAGGAGGTAATTCAGAGCCCAGTAGCAGAAACCTTCCAGTTTCCACCTCAGGAGCATGGACGCCCTCAACGACAGCAGTGCCAAATGCCAGGCCCACAGGAGCTTAAAACACCAACCAGTAACAAGACCAACTAACTCCAAAGATAAACAGATGGCAAAAGGCAAACGTAGGAACATTACTAACAGAAATCAAGGCAATATGGCAGCATCTGAACGCAATTCTCCAAGCACAGCAAGTCCTGGATACCCCCAACACACCAGAAGAACAAGATTTGGATTTAAAAGCACTGGTCATGATGCTGCTAGAGGAACACAAAAAAGACATAAACAAATCTCTTAAAGAAATGCAGGGGAGCTATGTGCTATTGAATAAGACACATGCTGCGGATTTTGCCTCAGGACACCACGCGAACTGCAGGAACTGCGGGCGGCTGAAGTCAGGTGCCTGGACCAAGACCTAGCTTAGCTTAGCTCTGCAGGAGATCAGGGCACCTACAGCTCAGCTGCAGTTGCAGACCACTGCGGACCAGCTCTCCGGGCGGACTGGCAGCAAGGTACATCTTGCCTCTGGACACCGCGCAGAATTCTAGCAGCTGGAGTCAGGTGCATGGACTGAGACCTAGCTTAGTTTAGCATAGACAACACCGCCAGGCTCTGGCCAGAGCCCAGAGTCAGAGGAGATCGGCAGATCCGGGCACCTACAGCTCAGCTGTGGTTGCAGACTGCTGCGGGCCAGCTAACCGGGCTGGCAGGAGGTGCTATCTTGCCTCTGGACACAGTGGACTGCTAGCTGCTGGGGTCAGGTCACAGCAGATGACTGGAGGCTGGGATCAGGAACATGGACGCCCTCTACTACAGCAGTGCCAAAGGCCAGGCTCACAGGAGCTTCAAACTCCAACCAGTAACAATAAGACCACCTAACTCCAGAGATAAACAGATGGCAAAAGGCAAACATAGGAACACTACTAACAGAAATCAAGGCAATATGGCACATTCTGAACCCAATTCGCCAACCACAGCAAGTACTGGATACCCCAGCACACCAGAAAAACAAGAGTTAGATATAAAAGCACTGGTCATGATGCTGCTAGAGGAACACAAAAAAGACATAAGCAAATCTCTTAATGAAATGCAGGGAACATCAATAGGGTAGAAGCTCTTACAATGCAAATACAAAAATCACTTAAAGAACTCCAGGAGAATATGGGCCAACAGACAAAAACCAATAAAGAAGAAATGAGAAAATCAGTTAAAGACATGCAGGAAAACTTGAAACAACATGCAGAAGTCATGAAAGAGGGAACACAAAAATCTATTAAGGAATTACAAGAAAACAAACAAATGAAGGAACTGAGCAAAACCATCCAAGATCTGAACACAGAGGTAGAAACAACTAAGAAATCACAAAAGGAGGAAACTTTGGAGATAGAAAACCTTGGGAAGAAATCAGGGGTCAGAGATGCAAACATCAACAACAGAATACAAGAGATAGAGATAAAAATCTCAGATGCTGAAGAAAACATAGTAACCATTGACTCCACAGTCAAAGAAAACACAAAATCCAAAAGGCTTGTAACCCCAAACATCCAGGAAATCCAGGACACAATGAGAAGACCAAACCTAAGAATAATAGGGATAGATGAGAGTGAAGATCTACAACTTAAAGGGCCAGCAAATATCTTTAACAAAATTATGGAAGAAAACTTCCCTAACTTAAAGAGAGAGATGCCCATGAATATACAGGAAGCCTACAGAACTCCAAACAGACTGGACCAGAATAGAAATACCTCCCGTCACATGATAATCAAAACCCCAAATGTACTAAACAAAGAAAGAATATTAAAGGCAGTAAGAGAAAAAGGCCAAGTAACATATAAAGGAAGACCTATCAGAATCACACCAGACTTCTCTCCAGAAACCATGAAAGCTAGAAGATCCTGGGAAGACCTCATGCAGACCCTAAGAGAACACAAATGTCAGTCAAGACTACTATACCCAGCAAAACTCTCAATCAACATAGATGGAGAAATCAAAATATTCCATGACAGGACCAAATTTACACAATATCTTTCTACTAACCCAGCTCTACAAAGGATAATAGGAGGAAAACTCCAATACAAGGAAGGAAACTGCACCCAAGAAAAAGCAAGACAGTAACCTTCTTCCATCAAACTCAAAAGAAGATAACTACTCAAAAACAAAAATAACATCAAAAATGTCAGGAAGTAATAATCACTATTCCTTAATAACTCTTAACATTAATGGACTCAATTCCCCAATAAAAAGACATAAACTAACGGACTGGATACTGAAACAGGACCCTACATTTTGCTACTTACAGGAAACACACCTCAGAGTCAAAGACAAACACTACCTTAGAGTAAAAGGCTGGAAGAAAATTTTGCAAGCAAATGGTCGCAGGAAGCAAGCTGGAATAGCCATTTTAATATTAGATAAAATTGACTTTAAACCCAAAGTCATCAAAAGAGACACAGAAGGTCACTTCTTGCTAGTCAAAAGAAGAATCCACCAAGAAGAAGTCACAATTCTAAACATCTACGCTCCAAATGTAAGGGCATCCTCATTCGTAAAAGAAACATTACTAAAGCTCAAAGCACACATTGCACCTAACACAAAAATTGTGGGAGACCTCAATACTCCACTATCCTCAGTGGACCTATCAGTAAAACAGAAACTAAACAGGGACACTGAGAAACTCATCGAAACTTTGGACCAATTGGATTTAACAGATATATATAGAACATTTCACCCTAAAGCAAAAGACTATACCTTTTTCTCAGCTCCTCATGGTACCTTCTCCAAAATCGATCATATAATTGGTCACAAGACAGACCTCAACAAATATAAAAAGATCGAACTAATCCCATGCCTCTTATCAGATCACCATGGAGTAAGAGTGTTCTTCAATAGCAACAAAAACAACAGAAAATCCTCATACATGTAGAGGCTGAACAATATTCTACTCAATGATACCTTAGTCCAGGAAAAAATAAAGAAAGAAATCAAAGATTTTTAGAATTTAATGAAAATGAAGGCACAACATACCCAAATCTATGGGACACAATGAAAGTAGTGCTTAGAGGAAAAGTCATAGCCCTGAGTGTCTCCAAAAAGAAACAGGAGAGAGCATATACTAGCAACTTAATGGCGCACTTGAAAGCTCTGGAACAAAAAGAAGCAATTTCACCCAGGAGGAGTAGAAGACAGGAAACCATCAAATTCAGGGATGAAATCAATCAAGTTGAAACAAAGAGAACCATACAAAGAATCAACAAAACCAGGAGAAAATCAACAAGATAGATAAACCCCTAGCCAGACTTACCAAAGGGCACAGAGACAGTATTCAAATTAACAAAATTAGAAATGAAAAGGGGGGATATAACAACAGAAACTGAGGAAATTCAAAAAATCATCAGATCCTACTACAAAAACCTATACTCAACACAACTGGAGAATCTGGAGGAAATGGACAATTTCCTAGACAATTACCAAAAACCAAAATTAAACCAGGATCAAATAGATTGTCTAAACAGACCCATAACCCCCAAAGAAATAGAAGGGGTCATAGAAAGTCTTCCAACCAAAAAGAGCACAGGACCAGATGGTTTTAGTGAAGAATTCTATCAGACCATCAAAGAAGACCTAATAGCAATACTCTTCAAACTATTCCACAAAATAGAAACAAAAGGAACACTACCCAACTCATTCTATGAAGCCACAATTACCCTGCTACCAAAACCACACAAAGATCCAAATAAGAAAGAGAACTACAGGCCAATTTCTCTTATGAATATCAATGCAAAAATACTAAACAAAATACTTGCCAACTGAATCCAAGAACATGTAAAAACGATCATTCACCATGATCAAGTTGGCCTCATCCCAGGGATGCAAGGATAGTTCAATATATGGAAATCCATCAACGTAATTCACTACATAAACAAACTCAAAGAAAAAAACCACATGGTCATCTCATTGGATGCTGAAAAAGCATTTGACAAAATTCAGCATCCTTTCATGGTAAAAGTCTTGGAAAGAGCAGGAATTCAAGGCCCATATCTAAACATAGTAAAAGCAATATACAGCAGACCAGTAGCCAACATCAAGGTTAACGAAGAAAAACTTAAAGCAATCCCACTAAAATCAGGGACTAGACAAGGCTGTCCCCTCTCAACCATATCTCTTCAATATAGTACTTGAGGTACTAGCTAGAGCAATTCGACAACATAGGGAAGTCAAAGGGATACAAATCAGAAAGGAAGAAGTCAAACTATCACTATTTGCAGATGATATGATAGTATACTTAAGTGACCCAAAAAACTACACCAGAGAACTCCTGCAACTGATAAACAACTTCAGAAAAGTGGCTCGCTATAAAATCAACTCAAGCAAATCAGTAGCCTTCCTATACACAAAGAATAAGCAGGCAGAGAAAGAAATTAGGAAAATGACACCCTTCACAAAAGCCACAAACTATATAAATTATCTTGGAGTGACTCTAACCAAACTTGTGAAAGATTTATATGACAAAAACTTCAGGTCTCTGAAGAGGGAAATTGAAGAAGACATCAGAAAATGGGAAAATCTTCCATGCTCATGGGTTGGCAGGATTAATATTGTTAAAATGGCAATCTTGCCAAAAGCAATATACAGATTCAACACAATCCCCATCAAAATCCCAACTCAGTTCTTCATAGAGATAGAAAGAGCAATTCTTAAATTCATCTGGAATAACAAAAAACCAGGATAGCTAAAACTATCATCAACAGCAAAAGAACTTCTGGGGGAATCATTATCCCGGACCTCAAGCAATACTACAGAGCAGTAGTGTTAAAAACTGCATGGTATTGGTTCAGTGACAGGGAAGCGGATCAATGGAATAGGATCGAAGACCCAGAATTGAACCCCACACATCTATGGCCAATTGATCTTCGACAAAGGAGCTGAAAACATCCAATGGAAAAAAGATAGCCTTTTCAACAAATGGTGGTGGCTCAACTGGAGGTCAACATGCAGAAGAATGAGAATTGATCCACTCTTATCTCCTTGCACTAAGCTCAACTCCAAGTGGATCAAGGACGTCCACATAAAACCAGACACACTAAAACTAATAGAAAAGAAACTGGGAAAGACCCTTGAGGACATTGGCTCAGGGGGAAAATTCCTGAACAGAACACCAATTGCTTATGCTCTAAAAGCAAGAATAGACAAATGGGACCTCATAAAATTACAAAGTTTCTGTAAGGCAAAAGACACTGTCAAAAGGACAAATTGGCAACCAACAAATTGGTAAAAGATCTTTACCAACCCCACATCCGACAGAGGGCTAATATCCAATATACAAAGAACTCAAGAGGATAGACCCCAGAAAACCAAATAACCCTATCCAAAAATGGGGTACAGAGCTAAACAGAGACTTTTCACCTGAAGAAATTCAGATGGCTGAGAAACACCTTAAAAAATGTTCAACATCATTAGTCATTAGGGAAATGCAAATCAAAACAACACTGAGATTTCACCTCACACCAGTCAGAATGGCTAAGATTAAAAACTCAGAAGACATCAGGTGTTGGCAAGGATGTGGAGAAAGAGGAACACTCTTCCACTGCTGGTGGGAATGCAAGTTGGTACAACCACTCTGGAAATCAGTCTGGAGGTTCCTCAGAAAACTGGGCGTGATACTTCCGGAGGACCCAGCCATACCACTCCTGGGAATATACCCAGAAGATTCCCCAGCATGCAATAAGGATACATGCTCCACTATGTTCATAGCAGCCTTATATATAATAGCCAGAAGCTGGAAAGAACCCAGATGTCCCTCAACGGAGGAATGGATACAAAAAAATGTGGTATATATACACAACGGAGTACTATTCAGCCATTAGAAATAATGAATTCATGAAATTCTTAGAGAAATGGATGGAGCTGGAGAACATCATACTAAGTGAGGTGACCCAGTCTCAAAAGAATACCCATGGTATGCAGTCACTGATAAGTGGATATTAGCCTAGAATCTTGGAACACCAAAGACATAAATCACATACCAAATGATGTCTGACAAGAAGAAAGGAGTGTACACTGGTGCTAGAATGGACCAAAGCATCATTGTGGGGGAGTACAAGAACAGGGAGGTAGGAAGGGGGTGGATGAGGGAGCAGGAGGAGGGAAAAGGGCATGAGGGACCTTTGGGGGTGGGGAACCAGAAAAGGGGAAATGAATTGTAAATATAGAATATATCCAATAAAAAAAAGAAATGCAGGGGAATATGAATAGGTTAGAAGCCCTTATAATGGAAACACAAAAATCAATTACAGAATTCCAGGAGAATATAGATCAACAGACAGAAGCCAGTAAAGAGGAAATGAAAAAAAAAATCACTTAAAGAAATGCAGGAGAAATTGAGTCAACAGGCAGAAGTCATGAAAGAGGAAACACAAAAATCTCTTAAAGAATTGCAAGAAAACACAAACAAACAAGTGAAGGAACTGAGCAAAACCATCCAGGATCTAAACACAGAGGTAGAAACAACTAAGAAATCACAACGGGAGACAATTTTGGAGATAGAAAACCTTGAGAAGAAATCAGGGGTCGTAGATGCAAATATCAACAGAATACAAGAGATAGAAGCAAGAATCTCAGATGCTGAAGATAGCATAGAAACCATTGACTCAACAGTCAAAGAAAATGCAAAATGCAAAAGGCTTGTAACCCAAAACATTCTAGAAATCCAGGAGAAAATGAAAAGACCAAACCTAAGGATTATAGGGATAGATGAGAGGGAAGATCTACAATTTAAAGGGCCAGCAAATATCTTCTACAAAATTATGGAAGAAAACTTCCCCAACCTAAGGAGAGAGAGAAACCCATGAATATACAAGAAGCCTACAGAACTCCAAACAGACTGGACCAGAACAGAAATACCTCCCATCACATAATAATCAAAACCCCAAACGTACTAAAGAAAAAAAGAATATTAAAGGCAGTAAGAGAAAAAGACCAAGTAACATATAAAGGAAGACTTATCAGAATCACACCAGACTTCTCATCAGAGACCACGAAAGCTAGAAGATCCTGGGCGGATCTCATGCAGACTCTAAGAGAACACAAATATCAGCCAAGACTACTATACCCAGCAAAACTCTCAATCAATGTAGATGGAGAAATCAAAATATTCTATGACAAGACCAAATTTATACAATATCTTTCCACTAACCCAGCCCTACAAAGGATAATAGGAGGAAAACTCCAATACAAGGAGGGAAACTACACCCTGGAAAAAGCAAGATAGTAACCTTCTTCCATCAAACTCAAAAGAAGATAACCACTCAAAAACAAAAATTAACATCAAAAATGACAGGAAGTAATAAGCACTATTCCTTAATACCTCTTAACATCAATGAGCTCAATTCCCCAATAAAAAGACATAAACTAACAGACTGGATATGGAAACAGGACCCAACATTTTGCTGCATACAGGAAACACACCTCAGGGTCAAAGACAAACACTACCTTAGAGTAAAAGGCTGGAAGACAATTTTACAAGCAAATGGTCTCAGGAAGCGAGCTGGAATAGCCATTCTAATATCAGATAAAATTAACTTTCAACCTAAAGTCATCAAAAGAGACACAGAAGATCACACTTCTTGCTGGTCAAAGGAAAAATCCACTGAGAAGAACTCACAATTCTGAACATCTATGCTCCAAATGCAAGGGTACCCTCATTGGTAAAAGAAACTTGACTAAAGCTCAAAGCACACATTGCACCTAAC
This sequence comes from Apodemus agrarius, assembly GCA_964023405.1. NCBI lineage: Eukaryota > Metazoa > Chordata > Mammalia > Rodentia > Muridae > Apodemus > Apodemus agrarius. Next base: position 2,110,036 of record OZ030013.1, read on the forward strand.
ACAATAATTGTGGGGCACCTCAACACTCCACTATCCTCAATGGACTGATCAGGAAAACAGAAATGAAACAGGGACACAGGGGAACTTATTGAAGCTTTGGACCAATTGCATTTAACAGATATATATAGAGAGAACATTTCATCCTAAAGCAAAAGAATATACCTTTTTATCAGCACCTCAAGCTACCTTCTCCAAAATCGATCATATAATTGGTCACAAGACAGACCTCAACAAATATAAGAAGATTGAACTAATCCCATGCCTCCAATCAGATCACCATGGAATAAGAGTGGTCTTCAATGGCAACAAAAACAACAGAAAGTCCACATATACATGGAGGCTGAACAATATTCTATTCAATGATACCTTAGTCCAGGAAGAAATAAAGAAAGAAATCAAAGACTTTTAGAATTTAATGAAAATGAAGGCACAACATACACAAATCTATGGGACACAATGAAAGCAGTCTAAGAGGAAAAGTCATAGACCTGAGTGCCTCCAAAAAGAAACAGAAGAGAGCATATACTAGCAACTTAATGGCACACCTGAAAGCTCTGGAACAAAAAGAAGCAATTTCACCCAGGAGGAGTAGAAGACAGGAAATCATCAAGCTCAGGGATGAAATCAATCAAGTTGAAACAGAGAACCATACAAAGAATCAACAAAACCAGGAGCTGGTTCTTTGAGAAAATCAACAAGATAGATAAACCCCTAGCCAGACTTACCAAAGGGCACAGAGACAGTATCCAAATTAACAAAATTAGAAATGAAAAGGGGGATATAACAACAGAAACTGAGGAAATTCAAAAAATCATCAGATCCTACTACAAAAGCCTGTATTCAACACAACTGGAGAATCTGGAGGAAATGGACAATATCCTAGACAGATATCAAATACCAAAATTAAATCAGGATCAATTAGATCATCTAAACAGTCCCATAACCCCCAAAGAGATAGAAGGGGTCATAGTAAGTCTTCCAACTAAAAAAAAGCACAGGACCAGATGGTTTTAGTGAAGAATTCTATCAGACCTTCAAAGACCTAATACCAATACTCTTCAAACTATTCCACAAAATAGAAACAGAAGGAACACTACCCAACTCATTCTACGAAGCCATAATTACCCTGCTACCAAAACCACACAAAGATCCAACTAAGAAAGAGAACTTCAGACCAATTTCCCTTATGAACATCGATGCAAAAATACTCAATCCCAGGGATGCAGGCATGGTTCAATATATGGAAATCCATCAATGTAATTCACTACATAAACAAACTCAAAGAAAAAACCACATGGTCATCTCATTGGATGCTGAAAAAGCATTTGACAAAATTCAGCATCCTTTCATGCTAAAAGTCTTGGAAAGAACAGGAATTCAAGGCCCATACCTAAACATAGTAAAAGCAATTTACAGCAGACCAGTAGCCAACATCAAAGTAAATGGAGAGAAACTTGAAGCAATCCCACTAAAATCAGGGACTAGACAAGGCTGCCCCCTCTCACCATATCTTTTCAATACAGTACTTGAGGTACTAGCTAGAGCAATTCGACAACATAAGGAAGTCAAAGGGATACAAATTGGAAAGGAAGAAGTCAAACTATCACTATTTGCAGATGATAAGATAGTATACTTAAGTGACCCAAAAAACTCCACCAGAGAACTCCTACATCTGATAAACAACTTCAGCAAAGTGGATGGTTATAAAATCAACTCAAGCAAATCGGTAGCCTTCCTGTACTCAAAGGAGAGCAGGCTGAGAAAGAAATTAGGGAAATGACACCCTTCACAATAGCCACAAACAATATAAAGTATCTTGGTGTGACTCTAACCAAACAAGTGAAAGATTTGTATGACAAAAACTTCAGGTCTCTGAAGAAGGAAATGGAAGAAGACCTCAGAAAATGGAAAAATCTTCCATGCTCATGGGTTGGCAGGATTAATATAGTTAAAATGGCAATCTTGCCAAAAGCAATATACAGATTCAACACAATCCCCATCAAAATCCCAACTCAGTTCTTCATAGAGTTAGGAAGAGCAATTCTTAAATTCATCTGGAATAACAAAAAATCCAGGATAGCGAAAGCTATTATCAACAGTAAAAGAGCATCTGGGGGAATCAGTATCCCAGACCTCAAGCAATACTACAGAGCAGTAGTGTTAAAAACTGCATGGTATTGGCACAGTGACAGGAAGGTGGATCAATGGAATAGGATTGAAGATCCAGAATTGAACCCACACTTCTATGGCCAATTGATCTTCAACAAAGGAGTTGAAAACATCCAGTGGAAAAAAGATAGCCTTTTCAACAAATTGTGCTGGCTCAACTGGAGGTCAACATGCAGAAGAATGAGAATTGATCCACTCTTATCTCCTTGTACTAAGCTCAAGTCCAAGTGGATCAAGGATCTCCACATAAAACCATACACACTAAACCTAATAGAAAAGAAACTGGGGAAGGCCCTTGAGGACATTGGCTCACTGGGAAAGTTCCTGAACAGAACACCAATAGCTTATGCTCTAAGATCAAGAATAAACAAATGGAGCCGGGAGGTGGTGGCGCACACCTTTAATCCCAGCACTTGGGAGGCAGAGGCAGGCGGATTTCTGAGTTCGAGGCCAGCCTGGTCTACAGAGTGAGTTCCAGGACAACCAGGACTACACAGAGAAACACTGTCTCAAAAAGCCAAAAAAAAAAAAAAAAAAAAAAAAAAGAATAAACAAATGGGACCTCATAAAATTACAAAGTTTCTGTAAGGCAAAAGACACCATCAAAAGGATAAATAGGCAACCAACAAATTGGGAAAAGATCTTCACCAACCCTACATCTGACAGAAGGCTAATATCCAATGTATACAAAGAACTCAAGAAGTTAGACCCCAGAAAACCAATGTTTTGGGTTACCAGCTTTTTGCATTTTGCATTTTCTTTAATTGTTGAATCCATGGTTCCTATGGTATCTTCAGAAAGCCTACATGGTATTTATTCTTTTTTTTTCTCAGTGAACATCTTTCTTCATTTTTTAAATTTTTTTTTTAGTTTTTTTATTGGACATATTCTATATTTACATTTCATTTCCCTTTTCCTGCTTCCCTGCCTCCCAAAGGTTCCACATGCCCTTTTCCCTTCCACATGTTCCCCCATCCACCCCTTCCCACTTCCCTGTTCTGGTATTCCCCTACACTGATGTTTTGAGCCTTTCCAGCACCAGGGTCACTCCTTCCTTCTTGTTGAACATCATTTGGTATGTGGATTGTGTCTTTGGTGTCCCAAGATTCTAGGCTAATATCCACTGGGTTACCTCACTTAGTATGATGTTCTCCAGCTCCATCCATTTCTCTAAGAATTACAGGAAAACACAAACAAGCAACTGAAAGATCTGAGCAAAACCATCCAGAATCTAAAAACAGAAGTAGAAACAACTAAGAAATCGCTAAGGGAGACAACGTTGGAGATAGAAAACCTTGGGAAGAAATCAGGAGTCATAGATGCAAATATCAACAATAGAATACAAGAGATAGAAAAAAACGTACGGGACCAGATGGTTTTAGTGCAGAATTCTATCAGACCTTCAAAGAAGACCTAACACCAATACTCTTCAAACTATTCCACAAAATAGAAACAGAAGGAACACTGCCCAACTCGTTCTACGAAGCCACAATAACACTGATACCAAAAGCACACAAAGATCCTACAAAGAAAGAGAACTACAGGCCAATTTCCCTTATGAATATTGATGCAAAAATACTAAATAAAATTCTTGCCAACCGAATCCAAGAGCACATCAAAACGATCATTCACCATGATCAAGTAGGCTTCATCCCAGGGATGCAGGGATGGTTCAATATACGAAAAAACATCAATGTAATCCACTACATAAACAAACTAAAAGAAAAAACCCACATGATCTGATGGAATAAAAACAATTAGACCAAGGAACTTTCTATATTGGTTGTGACTGAGCCAGAAGCAGGCAGAGGGGACATAGTTGACTCCTTTCATGCCATGAACAAAAATGCCTCATCTGACTGGGCAGGTAAACCTGCCAATGGAGCCTTCCCTGAGTCCAGTAAGGCCCATTACATGAGACACAAAGAATCAAACTCAAATTTGGATTTGGATCTTGTCTTGAGCAGGCCACATGTGGCAATGCTCTTGGGATACTGACCAGCAGCAGTGGTAGTCAGGATGGGGAGATAAACTGCCTTCTCCAACATGCTTGCTGTGTTGCTAAGGAAAGTGTGTGGGCATAAGATGTGTTCAATGAATTTTCCACTGGGGAAATTTATTACAGAACTCTGGGACCTGGGGAGCTTCAAGGTCCCATATAGTTAGTTCCTTTCTAGATAGAAATGGAAATGGGAAGAGTTGGGGAGGCTATAATGTCTTCCCTTCCATTAACTGTGGCTTCTTAATACTGGCTGCTATCTGGAAGAGTAGGGGCCAGTGGGACTCTTAATCAAGAAGCGTCTAAATATTCAGAGTTAGGATGAACGTGTTTCATTCCCTCTGGCATTTCCCATGAGTTCTGCTGCTATGATATAACATGCTTGTTCTTCTCACTGATGACAGAAACTGACTTTGGTTTGTCACTGGAAGGTGTCATGCGCTCCATGGCCCATTCTCTAAAGCCAGCTGTATGAAAGTCCAAAGTGGGTACTCAGTCCCATGAATGAAGCTAAGGACTCTGGTGAGTTCCTACAGAAAGGTCCACTGTAGATCTAGAGAAAAAGAGGCACATAGATGCTGACTATCCTAATAAATGTAGTAAAAACCCAAGGAACAGCTCAGAAGAGCTCTTCCCTTGTAGGAGATCTATGCTAGAGGCCACAACTGCGCTAGTGGAGGACCACAGTTTTCTTTTCCCTAGCAGGGGCTCCTGGATCCCCTGCTATCCACTACTCTTCCAGATAGTAGCTGGTATTAAGAAGCCACAGTTAATGGAAGGGCAGATATTACAGCCTCCCCAACTCTTGATGCTTCTCCTCCAGGTCTCAGAGTTCTGTAATACACTGCTCCTTGGAGAACACAAAACTGTTTCCCATAGGACAAGACAGAACTAGATTGTTGAAAGATGGATAACTTCCTGGACCAAAGAAATAAATACAAACTTCAGGACTGCATTCTTCTTTGGGGTAAAGAGCAATTAGCCGCAGGCATCAGAGCTAAGACAGTGTTGTAAATAAAGGCCAGCTTCTACTTGATTGTGTGCCTAATGCTCAATTACAGCCCTTCCCTTGCCTCCTCCAGCTGAGAATGACCCTTGGTCCTCCTGCTCTCTTCCTAGAGGACAGGACTTGCCATATCATGAGGGAAGGGGAGAAAGGGAGAGGGAGAAATAGGGGAGAGAGGGGAAGAGGGGGAGAGGGGGAAAGGGAGAGATGGGGAGAGGGGGAGAGGGAAATAGTCTGAGGAATGGTGAGAATTAAAGGAGTGAAGGATAATCACATGGCTAAAGGTTATTCATTCCACCTTTTATTAATTTTGTTATAATTCTCATGAGAGCCTTAATTCTAAAACTTCTCATTCTATAAGAAATGACATCGTTCTTTTAGGGACTATTTTTACTTTATGTACAATGATCAGTAGTTAACATAGAAACCATAACCAGTCAAGGTTCAAAGAATAAGTATCCATGAGTACTCCTCAATAAATGAGACATCTGTACCAGATCGTTTCCCTCAGGGCTTGAGACTATTATGGAAGAGGGGGAGAATGGAAGTAAGGGACAGAGATGGTGAGAACCTGAGAAAAACTGTCTTTTGGACAAGAGAGGGCCACTATTACCATTGTTACCCATGCTGACATGCACATGACTACACAAGATCAAGCTATACGTATTCTGTCACAGAATTGGGTAGGGACTCACAAGTGCCCACCCCTAGCTGAGGGTCTACAGACAAACAATGGCTTCAGGAGGAGGAAGAATAAGATTTCTTTAGGGTGTGGTCCCTAGTAGGCTCACCATACTCCAGTGGGTGATCCCACACTTAGGATTATGAGCATGATAAACTGGACTTGGTAGGTTAAAAACTAACAGAACACATGAAATTGGGAGAGGATAGGGTACAACTGAGAGGAATTAGTGGGAAGTATCTATGCATATATGACGTTCTCAAAGAATAAAAGTTTTATATATATATATTTACTTTAAATATATATTATATAATTATACTATATATTTTATATATAACTACATATTATGTATGTGTGTGTATATATATATGTATATGTATATGTATATATACCTTATGTACATGAGTACACTGTAGCTGTCTTTAGACACACTAGGAGAGGGCATTGGATTTCATTAATATGGTTGTGAGCTACCATGTGGTCACTGGAAATTGAGCTTAGGACCTCTGGAAGAGCAGTCAGTGCTCTTAGCTGTTGAGCCATCTCTCCATTTGTGTTAAGAGCGATCTTAACACGCATTGTATTATGATTTAATGGTCCCATCATTTACTCATGACACTCTTGCCTAAACCTCTCAAATGGGTTGCAATCAATTAGAAATGGGGGTATAGCTGATCAATCTCATACAAGTTTCCTAGGTAGCTGGTTTTTTCCAAGTCCTGCCCTACCAGCCCCCCCCCCTTTTTTTTAAATCTAATTATCAAATTTACTTAGCTGTTTTCTCTCCTTACCAGTAGTCAGAACATAACATGGGCACCATTTCCTGGGATACATATCACAACTTCTCCTAGTGGGTAGCCCTCCTTATGCCTCGCACAGAGGTTTCCTTAGTACCTGACCAGTTGTGAATATTACTCTGTAGTTTTGGTTAATGTTGCTTCTTCTTACTACAGTGAGGTAGATCAGAAAGCTTTACCAAACTCTTCATGTTTACAGATTTGTTGCATTAACTGGGCAAAAAAAAAGTACAATATGCAAGAAATGCCTAGTAAATGAAAACATACTGAGAACTGAGCTCTGAGGAAGCAACTTTGTCAGAGGAAGTTTCTGCTCTACCAGGAACAGGAAAGTGAATAACTTTGCTGCTGAGTTTTGTAGCCAGTCAAAACAATAACAATACTTCATAACTATTAGGAACTAGTAATGGTGTCATGCCATGTTATACAGTATTAACTCATTCTATCATGAATGAAGGGATAGAGAGACCTGTAATTCTACCAGAGCTACATTCATAGAGGAAACAGCACCAAGATTTCTGAACCCACAGCCTCTTGGGCCATCACCAGTGGGTACAAATAGGGACCATGATCTGGAGTAAGATCTACAACAGGGGCATGCAGTACCCCTTGGCAAACAGAGAGAAGCTGCATTTCCTTGTCCTCAATCTCTGCCCACTTAAGATCCAGGTGACTCAAGTATGAGGCATTGATGAACAGAGGGCCCCACTGAAGGGAGAAATTGAGCAATGTGGTTCAAAGGGGCTTTGCTAGAATGTAATCCTCTAAAAACTACCTACAGACCTGCTACAAATTTCATACATCTCCCATAGTCCTCAACACATAGCCCCTAAAATGACACATACACCCCAACTAAAGAGTCTTGAAGCACCTAGATAAATACAGCTATGGGTTGCTAACATTCTGTTGCAAATGTTGCAGCTATTTCACATGGCACGGAGAATAGAGCTTATACAATATACAGGAACTCAAAAAGAAAACAGAGAACAGACTTTGGGGAGTATCTTCTTGCTCACTGAATTTCAAACAGGCATAAGAGATTCTCTAGCTCTAAAGTAGCCGCCCTCAGGAAATACCTTTGGCAAGGAAGGGAAATCAGATGTTGCTCTTGGGATGAAAGGCACCTCTACAATGCTAGTCAGAGCTTTTCAGTGACTGACTTTAGTGCAGGAACAGTACTTAAGTGTTATGCAGGAAAACCCCCTTCGTTCTCACTGTAGTTGCAAGGTAGAGGGCACCATTACCAAGTGACAGCAGAGTAGAGAAGCTGGTATCTGCCTGTCCAGTAAACTGGGTGCCCTGAAGCTTTACCCTGAAAACTACCTTCTATATACGAACAGGCAATACACTGTTGAAATAAACATGGTCCAATTCCAAAAGGAAATCAAGTAAGATATTTACAAAACAAAAAGGGACAAAAAAGTGGCAAGCTTCAAAATCCAAAGTCCTTATTCCTATTTCCTCATGCCACCACAGCTGCATGGTTGAGTTTGCAAAGACTGAATAAAAGTGAAGCTGTGTGGATGTGAACTTGTATTTGTACTGTATACCCCAGCTGGTTGCCAAGGGTACCAGTTAGTGATTCAGATTTCTGTGTTGTTAAAACTGGTTCATTTAAGCAGCACCTAGACTATCTTTCCATACACAAGAGGCACCCAGCAAATACTCAACAAATGAGTGAATGGCTGAGTGGATCGCAGATGCCATGGCTGTACAAGGAACAACAGTGGGCAGGCAGGACTGTGCTTGCCCTGTCCTGCTAATTTTGAGCTAGTGTCTCAGAAAAATACTTACCATGCTTTTCCTTCTTCACAGTATTAGTGCTAATTAAATACAGTGTCAGCTATTATATCCTTTACAAGCACATGTGGGAGGTCTCTAGCGCAGGAGATAGCTAAATGATGAGCGAAATAAAGCCCTGCTATGTGAAGCACTGACAGAGGCGGGCAGGGCAAAACAACAGTTCACAGACAAGAGGGAGCTACAGAAATGTATTCGGGGATTTAGACCTCAAAATGTTTACAAGATTCCTATTTGTAAAATGCATGAGCATCATTAGGTCCTCTGCTCTTTATTCTTCCTGCCTCTCTTTATAGAACAGCTTTCCACATAGCATACATTATTGTTAAGTAGGTAGGAGTGGGGAAATGAAAGATATTACTTGCATAACATAAAAAAAAAACATTTTGAGAAAGGAAGAGAAACAAGTGAAGTAGAAAATATATATCCATTTAAAAGTCATGTTGTTTGCTGTTTTGTGAGAGTTAAATTTGTTCTAAAATAAGAAGCAGGACAAGATGGCTCAGCAGGTAAAGGTGCTAACTGCCAAGTCTAACAATCTGAGTTTTATCCTTAGAACCAACATAATGTACAGTAAGTATGGTCTCCCACCAGTCCTCTGTTTTCCAAAAGGCATCATGTTGAGAGCACGAGCACAAACACACACGAGCACAAACACACATGAGCACACACACACACACACACACACACACACACACACAAACAAGTAATAGAGAAAAATAAGATGCTATACATTGTTGGGCTACCTCTGGATTAATTACAACTTCAAAGGAACAAAGAGGAAGCCTGACACGGATAATATTTAAAATAAGTTCTTTTGTCAGAATACCAAAATGAGGCCAGGCATGGTGGCGCACGCCTGTAATCCCAGGACTTGGGAGGCAGAGGCAGGCGGATTTCTGAGTTCAAGGCCAACCTGGTCTACAGAGTGAGTTCCAGGATAGCCAGGACTACACAGAGAAACCCTCTCTGGGGAGGGGGGAGAGAGGATAAAAGAATACCAAAATGGCTGTATCATATATGCAGGATGCAAGACAGTCTGGTTACTTTACAGAATAGTCTAGAAACATCTTGCAAGTTCACACAAATACTGTATGATCTAGAAATTATACCAAAGCATAGACCCAGGAAAACTGAAAATTGAACTATCAATGTCCAGAGTACCCTTCTCCCTGATTAAAAAACAAAAGATAAAGAACAGAAGCTCTAACACTTGTTATAATATGGACAAACTCATCCATAAGATATCACAAAGCACATGATTCCATGTCTATGAAATGTACAGAATACAAGCACACAGAGGCTGAAGGGCGGGAGAGATGGGATGAAGGCTACTGAGTATAAGCTTCCTTTGCAGGTGACAAAGATGCCTTAAAACTGATTATAGTGGTGGGTGCAGAGCTCCAAAAAAATATTTAAAACTAGTGACTTACATACTTCAAATAAAATCATATTTCATTAAAATCTTGTAAAATTATTTACAGGCATGCATTTTAGTCCTCTGCGAATGAAGCATATGAAATAGTATGGCCATGGACAAAGAGCAAAAAGAACGCCAAGAGAGCACAGCGCCTTGTGAGGTGTCCACAAGGGCAGAGCCAGCTCAGCAGTGCCATCAACGGAGCCTTGAAGCACTCAGGCTTATAGTGTGTACCAAGGCTGATGTCAGCTGTGCCATCTAAAGAGAATGTCAAGCCGGGCATGGTGGTATATGCTTGTAATCTTAGCAGATGGGAGACACTGACAAGAGGCCTGCCTTGACTTTAAGTCTGGACTGGTCTGTATGGTAGCTTGTGGCTAGCTAACATGCTTGAGGCTCTGGTCTCAATACCCGGGACCAAACCAAAAAAAACAAAAACCCAAGATAAGACAAAATGAAAACACACTCCTTATATACATAAGTAAAAATGGGTCTATAACTTGCAAATTCCACTTAAAAGTCAAATGGATTTATTTGCATTTGAGATTGGCAAACAAAGACGATTTACTTTATAACACTTTTGCCCCATTTTAGACATTTTTTATTAAATATTTATTAAAATGCTTAAGCTTGAAATAGTACCAGAGGCACCAGAAAGAAAACAAATAAGAGCAATTCAATTCTATACCTTCTGCTCAATCAAACTTGCTTCTCCATGGCAGGCGGCACAGAGAACTCTACCCAGGGGGTTAATCAAAATTTCCTTAGAATAATTGAAAAGCATCTGCATTTTTTCCCTAGAAACCACAAAAAAGTCACTGTAAGCAGAACATATAATCTTGATTATTAGTGCTGAGCCTGGAGCAGCACAATGTGTGTCCCCAGAAATTAAGTTACAGGACTTGGTGGCATTGTGGGAAGTCAGTGATGCCGCCCCTAATGAGACAGAAGAGCTGAGGAAATGGAGAGAGAGACGAGGGTGCTAATCAGCTGCATATGTGATGCTTGGCTACTGTCTGGAGCAAACTGCTTATTGTGCTTGATGCAATCGCTCTCAGGGTAGGATGGTGCTGAGAGAGACCTCAGAGGTCATCGACCCCAACCTTTAATTTTACAACAAAGAAAACTGAGGGTTAGGAGGTCACACTCCAGTTTAAAGCATTACTGGGACTAGAAACAAACTCTTTCAGGGCTCTGTTCTCATGAGATATTTTCTCCCCTCTCTGAGTCTGTGTGCTTCAAAGGATGTTACCCTAAGACATGAGAAGTTACAAGTTTTGAGGGTCACAACAGTAAAACTCAGCACATAAGGGCTGCACCACCTGTGAAGGCACATGACCAGAGAACTAGGGTTCTGGGCAGTACCGGTCTGCAGCTACAGTTCAGGTTGTTAAAGCCCAAGAGTAGTTCTGTAGGCAGAGGATGCAGAGCCGGGCAACAGAAGAACAGTAAACAGGGGTGCAGAGTGGACACAAAGGGCCCTTTTGGCAGGTTAAGAAGCAATTCACCAGGTTTTGGCATGGCACAGGTGTACTGTGGCAACTATGTGCTGACTGAGGCCTAGACCAGGCTGGTGCTGAGGCTGTGCTAAAGAGCTTCCTAATTACTCTGGAGGGCCGACTTAAAAGATTTGGTCCCTGGGAACAACATACCTCATCTCAAAATAATAAAAGCACAAGTCTGTGAGTTAAGTTATAGGTTAGTTATCATTACTTGCTGTTTCCCTGTACCCCCCCCCACACACACAGAGATCTATTTTATTTTTAGTTGTGTGTAGGAATGTGCACATGAGTGCAGCTGTTCCTAGGAGCTGGAATCACAGGTGGATGTGAGCTGCCCAACACAGGACCTGTTCTTGGATACTCTGGACACTCAACAAGGACAGCACACACTCTGCCGTCTCTTCAGAGCCCGTGTAGCTTTAACTTCTATACCCTATAATGGTTTAACATTTGAATGAGGCACTCACCCACTGAAGACTGCCTTACCCATAGCGAGTTAATTCCTAAAAGTAAAGAACTTAATTGTGAATAAGCCAAGAATCTCTGTTTTTAACTCTTGACACCATACCAATTATTTCCCCTTCCCTAACCCTAACTATTTAGGACTAGGTACTAGGCAACTAGAGACCATCTTCTAAACCTACATTATTTTGATCAGGAAATCCTATCTACCCCACCCACATGCCCTGTACTTTCTCAGAGAGCCTCGCAGGGCTGCTGGCCATGTCTCATGGCTCCTTCTGCATTGCAACCCCACAACCCCAAGCTTTCCCTGTGGGCCTGCATGGTATAGCTGCTCCCTTTGATGAGAAGTAACATTCTTCTTTTAAGAGCAGTCACCTCAGTCACCTCCATAAATCAGAATCCCCAAGTACAATGTGGTATGTAGTCAGCTTTCAAGGACTACTTTGCAGACTAGATGGTGGCAAGCCACCAGGTGGTGTCCAGGCCCACAGGCCCATTGCTACTAGTACCTCCGTGAAAGCCTGCTACAAGCTGCAAGGCCTGCAGGGCTGACTGGGACTCAGATTAGTGCTACTGCTGACTGCACAGGATACACAGTGTGTGTTCACACAGCTTTGTACTAAGAAACTGGTAGACTGACACCATAGTATTAAATGGATCTTCCCCTATAAATAACTACAATATTAACACAGAAAACTATAGATAGCAATCTTGAACTGGAAAAAGTTGTTAGCTTCCTTCTAGCCGACCACCCACCAGATGTAGTAGAAAAGAAAGATTATTAGGATATGGGGGAAGTGGACCTGTTTAGAAATAGTTCTTTGGAGCAAATCCCACATAAGTCAGTTCAGTTCACAGAATTTAGGAGTGGCAGTTTGATCCACTCCCAAATATTCCACGAATATACCAGCAGCCCAATTCAGTACTGTTGGGATAACAAGCATGAATCAGCAACAGTGGCATAACCTAGCAGAAACAGCCAAGCCTCAGCCAAGTTGGCATGAGTCAGTAGGAGTGGCCAAGACCACCATGGATGCCAAGAGAAGTTCTCTGCCATGCCTCTCTCAATGAATTGAAGATCAGCAAAGATGTGAGACCAAGAAGCACTGCAAAGCTAACTATGCAAGCAACCCTCCCTCACTGTCTAGTCCTATTTACACTCCCTCCAAACATCACATGTCCTCCACAGGCCTTGCCTTACCAAATGTCTCAGCAAGTGAGCCTTAGCAAAACTCCACGTGAGTCTGTATCCACTGACATCACTCTGCCAATCAGCCCAAGTTGCAGAAGCAGCAAGAAGCCACCAGCACACCACCAGGAGTTTTTTGACGAATTTTTGTCTATGGAGTCATGACAAACAGAGATCAGCTATACAGTGTAAGGCAAAACAATACATGTGTGTCATTAGCAAAGAATTCTTTATCACACATCCTATCATGCGCTTGCTTTAGCAAAACATCCTTTAACCTGTGTCCGCTTCAGAAAATACTCCTTCATGTGTTTGCCCCAGCAAACTACCATCTGGGACAACTGAATTTCCAAAGAAACTGTTCGTTTCCATTTCAAAAAGTTATTTTTTTTTAAATAAAAGTTAGATATAATCACAAATAGGAAAATCAATATCCTTGGATTAAATGGCCAGTGATCAAGAAATACATGGCATTTTAAAAAACACTTTGGTCATAATTCTGTGAAAATGTGAAGGTACACATGAACAGTCATCAAATAATCAGATAATAGGAAAATGCTATATCTGGCAAATGGTCTGAAATTAGACATTCTACAGAGGGTATGCAGAGGGATGAGCTGCACGTGACCCAGGGGAAACCATGAGCATGTTTTCAGTCATGACTTTATGGAAGTTAGCAATATGCTCACAGAGAATTATAGATAACCCCAACTTAAGCTTCTTTCACTTCACAATGTGGGTGAAAGTGCTGACACATTTGGTAGAAAGAAACTTGGAATTTGAAATCTGGATCTTTACATGTGAGGGTGCTTGGCAGTGGTGATTCACAGCTCTAGTGAGCCATGATCAGAAGGGGATACCATCAGCCCACTATACTGCCTGTGTTTCTCAGCACAGGACAGTGGATTATATTGCTAAGTTCTCCTGTCAAAATGCAAACCCTATTAACTGTATTTTTTTGGCATATGAGATTTTTCTCTTATCATGACCTTTAGTGAATTAAAAAAAAAAAAAAAGCAAACCTCATCCTGTCTATGATCACTGTCTGGGACAGGACTCTCAATCTCACATGACTAATACTTAAGATTGAGTGACCCTGCTGTGCTAGACTGGCCTGTGTAGTAAAGGGTTCTTAGAAGCATGCTAGCCTGCTCTGGTAGCAGCCCACCACTGAAGTCAGCCAAAACGTCTCTACACAATCCACATGTGCCCCAAAGAACAGAACCACTACTCTGGAGTATTCTATTACAGCTTCCGATTTTGTAACATTGCTGGGCTCAAAATTTGGTTAAATAGATAAGAGAGTAAAGAAGTGGGGATTAAACAATAAGAAAAAGGAGTCTCTCAAAACACATTTAAATGTATGTCACATCTAGATCACCTTCACTGTGTTTGCTAGGGTTTTCTCTTTCTCCAATTGTCTATCTATGAGTGTCTATCTATAATCAATATCATCTATATATTATCAATATTTCAACTATCTAGCTATTATCTATTAATGTCATATACATCATCTATCTAGCTATCATCTATTTACTAGATACATATCTATAATCTATTGAGATTATATTAAGATAGATATAATCTATCTTCTATTATCTATCATCTGTCTATCATCTACTAAATACATTTCTACAATCTATTAAGATCATACTAAGATAGATACAACCTATCTTCTATTATCTATCATCTATCATCTATTTATCAATCTATCATCCATTTACTATCTATCTGTCTGTCTGTCCGTCCATCCATCCATCCGTCCGTCCGTCCATCCGTCCATCCGTCCATCCGTCCGTCCGTCCGTCCGTCCATCCATCCATCCATCCATTCATTCCATCCATCCATCCATCCATCCATCCATCTATTTATCTGGGGACAATACTTGAACCTAGAGCCTTGTATATGCTGTTTAAACATTCTACTATTAAGCTACATCACACCCTTCTACTTTCTATTCATTTTTAAAATTTTGCTGTTATGTATTACATCTTGACTATAGTTTCTACTATCTCCACTTCTCTTAGACCCCCTCCAGATCCACTCCTCTTCTGTTTCTCTTTAAAAAAAAAAAAAAAAAAAAGGCAGGACTCCCAGGGATCTCAACTGAACATAGAATAACAAGTTACAATATGACTAGAACAAATCCTCATAATCAAGTGAGTACTGGACAAGGTAACTCAGCAAGAGGAAAAGGATCTCAAAAACAGGCAAAAGAGTCAGAGATACCCCCACTCACTGTTAGGAATCCCATAAGAATATAAAGCTAACAATTATAACACGTATGGAGAGACCCTAGCTCAGGCCTGTACTGGGTCGGTTTGTAGCTTCAGTCTCTGTGAGCCCCCATGATCCCTACTTAGTTGATTCTGTGGGCCATGTTCTCATAGTGCCTCGACCCTGATGGTTCCTACAATCCTTCCTCCCCATTTCCTTTAGAATTTCCAGAATTCTACCTACTGTTTGACTGTAGGTCTCTACGTCTGTCCTCGTCCGTTGCTGGATGACACCCCTCTGATGACAGTTGTCCTAGGCATGATCTATCGGTATAGCAGAGTAACAGTAGGAAGCATTGCATTACTTTTTCCTCCCAGTCGTTGGCTATCTACTTCGCATTTTAATACAAAGTCTAAGTTGCCCATGTTGTGCCGCAGACCGCGGCTGCTCTTGGCAGCTTTGGTTGCAGCCTTTTGTAAGCCGTAGCTCCTCGTGGGAGTTCGGTTACAGGGGAGACCAAGATCCCGGGGTCAGGAAGGCACGAATCGGCGAGAATGACGACACAGACGCAGGATACTTTATATTATAGAAATATCTATATTTCCTCTAATGAGGAGCCCTGTTTTATGGCTCCCTACTCAGAGCATCAGATTCTGACAATTACATAGTAAAAATGAGGCACGCTAGCTTACATAGGTAGCGCCCTTAGGTTATAAGCTAAAACATTTTAAGCCATTTCTGTCTAAACTAGAGATCTTGCCTAAGTTAGCAAGATTCTTCTCTGAACTAGCAAGCTTTCCTCAGAGCCAGGCATCTTGCCTGGCCCTGGGAATCTTGCTCTCTAGACTAAATCATTCTCTCACTAACTAGCTCATGTTCCCCAACTAACAAGCTCTCTTCAGAGCCAGGCATATTGCTCGGCCCTGGGACCTTTGCTTTCTAGACTAAACTCATCTTCCCACTGACTAATTCTCTCCTTAGTCTTATGTCTTGTCTGCTCAGAGGAAATCTCTGTTCTCTGTAGACAATTGCTTGACATTAACATAGTAAAGGATGTAGCTAGCTAAGCAGGGATAATTTACATGACCATACCTTACAGTCTCCTATGTTGGGAAGGCCTGGACTTGTTTTCCTCTTAGCCTCATTAATAATTCATGAGCCTCACCTGGGACCGAGGGCAATAGGTGTTTGAATAGCCGGTGAATACCTTGGCTTAGCAAGACAAAGGATGGCAGCTCAGAAGCTGTTTTTGAGGAAGTCTGGGCTTAGGGACACTACTTCATATGTAGATATACAACAAGCTCGAGGACTAGGCAGGATCTGAATTATAGCATATTATGAGAGCTATGATATATTTTTCTTAAGTTTTACATGGTCATGGCTACCAGAAATAAACAGGTTAGAAAAGGTGCCAAAGGAACATTTATGGCTTCCTGTAGTAGGGCTTATGCGTAGCAATGTTGCCTTGACCTTGGGATCTGCCTGCCTTTGGCCTCCAATCAGACAGAATTATACGCCTGTATTACCAGGCTCCATTTGGTTAAGGCTTACTTATGTTCTAATTGAGGATAAATCTTTAAATCAAACTGCATGGTTAATCTAGTTTTCTGTCTATAATGGTTACTTGGAAAAAAAAAGTATTACCCTTTGGGGAAAAGCTCTGACTGTGGAAGCAGGGAAATGGGGGCCTTTGGCAGCATGGGACATCAAATCTCCAAAGTCAACCACAAGGATTAAGAGTCCCTCACCTGGCATTCAGGCATCACCAGCAAAGCCAAAGGGCTACTAGCAGAACCCCAAGCCTTAGCTGCCTGGTGCTAGGACTGGACTCTGGACTGGGTTGGTGCTACAGCTGTCCTTCTAATATAAACCTACCTGGTTTCTGCCACCTTTTTCTTTTTTGATTACATTACTACTACTTACATGCATATGTACATGTCTGTGTATGCTTTGTGTCCAGATGTCTGAAGAGACCAGAAAGAGGTGTCAGATTCTTTAGAGCTAGATGTACAAGTGTTTGTATGCATGCTATATGGATTCTTTGGAGTGTTGGGGGCACAAAGGTTCTTGTGCTCACAGATAAGTACTAGAGGAACAAACATGTTTAACACACAGGTTGTGCTTTCATAGGGAGAGATGTATAACCTGTTTTCCACCCAGAAGGCCAGGAGCAGGTATGATTAATAGCCTGTAACCTTTATACTATCTGTATGTCAGAGACCACACTGAATCCTTATGACCCTTATGATCGGTTTGTCAATCTATAGAACCCATCTTTATGGAAAATGTCATGTGTACTTTATAGTTTCAATGTAGTAATACCTTAAGTTTTATTGTGCACATGGGATTGAGTTATTTATCATAAAGAAATTTTACACCAAATTGTGTTGTGCTTAAATATTCCAAAACTAAACTACTGAGGACCAGACTCCCAGAGTTTGCACCAACACTGGCTACTGAGTCATGTTGAACTGAATTGTCTTCTTGCCTCCCATGAACTATTGCTTTCCTGGCCACAGTGGTCACAAGGATCCCTGCACATTAGAGCAGTTAGTGCTCATAATCACTGAGCCCCATCTCTACAGGTTTCTAACAGGTATTATCTCACCTTCAGGAGGGGGTGACAAGTTGCTTTTGAATACTCTACAGAAAATCATCAAGCATGGGCTCCCTGCACCCAAACACCCACACATTTTAATGTTTGTTTTAATTGAATGGCTTAATCAGAAAGGGGGCGGGACAATCTTTTGGACATGGTGAACTAAAAAATAATTATTAGAATCTATACAATACTTATTTCCATTACCCCTAAATAAGAGAGATATTTCATTTCAAACAAGGTCACTTCTATGGTGTCCTTGACACCTAATAAGTAACTCAGGTAATTAGCACTGGGACCTTAGGAGTTGCCTGAATTGTCTCTCACAATTGAGAATATGTGTCATTAAAAAATATGCTAGCTTAAAAAAGTTACTTCTCATGCATATGAGATGCTGACTACAATCTGACAGCTTGTTTGTCTCTGGGCATCCTGCCACAGTTTAAGGGAGAAAATCATACAAGGTATTAAATGCTATACTGTTAAATAGTAGGTAAGAAAGAGTGGAGGAGCCCCTCACAGATGCTGTGTGAGCAGATGCTTTGTAATGAGCTCAGCTTCACCATGAGGACCACCAGGCTTCCACTGAAAACCAAGTAAGGGCAGCTTCTCGGACAGCCAAGGAACTGCTGCTCTCACAGTTCAGTACAACAGGCTGGCTCTGGTGCAGAGTGATGCTTCATCTACATATTCAAATGTTAGCCAGGATCCAAACCACAGGTGAGCATCACTCAAGCTAAGATTTATGATAAATTCCACAAGTGTTGTCCATAGCACATCTACAATAATGATACAGTGTGAGTCAGATTAGGAGAAAGTAGCCCTTTGAAGCTTCCAACCAGCTAAAGGTTAAATATATTTCTAAAGGAAAACCAACATCAGGCCAGGGTGGTTTGCTGTTTTCTTTGTGTAAGATAAATATTCACACAGCCACAATGAGGATCATACATTGGTACGTGATAGACTTCAAACCACTAAGATTCTAAAGAATAATATGCATTAGTAAAATAGGAAGGAAACCCAAATCCCAACTGTTAATAATCTCCATGGTTATTGGTTCTGAATCAGGTATGAAGTTACCGTACCCCCAGTTTTTGTCCTTCCACCTGGGGACATTCTCTAGCATCTTACTGGTAAAGGTCAGGGATGCCGCTGAGCATCTTACTGTACCAGAGCAGCCTGTGACAACAAGTAATCCAGACAAGAGGATAGAAGAATTCTGCTTTAAAGAGAAAATGAATGGGATCATTGTATATGCCTTTAAGAAAGTATCTCTGAGGCAGACTGTAGAATTACAGAAATTATAAACAGCATGATACAGAGATACAGCTGATGACACTAAGGGTTTCCTTATGCTTTAAGTCCTATGTGCTTATCCTTAATTGCCAAGATAAAATAAAATAATAAAATAAAATAAAATAAAATAAAATAAAATAAAATAAAATAAAATAAAAACCATCAGCATATACTTAGCATATATTTAGTCAAATTCTTGGACATAGTGCTATTACAAAACACATTCCAGAACATAATTCACATGTTTGGCTCATTATACACTAGTACAATAAGATAGTTTGGTATCTGCTTACTCAACTTGGTATTAATTGTCAGAATATAATCCAAATTCTTGTCTTGGTGTACATTTTTAAAAGATGTATTTGTCATGTGTTGTGTGATAGTAGTGTTTGTGTGAGTACACACATGCCTATACATATACCTGAGTGTTTATCTGTGAACTACATGCATGTTGGATACCCAAGGGGTCAGAGGAGAACATTTGATCACCTGGAACACGAGTTATAGGCAGTTGAGCTGCTATGTGGGTGCCAGGAACTGAATCCAAGTCCCTTTCAAAGCAACCAGAGGTCTTAACTGCTGAGTTGTCACTCCAGCCCTGGTCTTCTATTTTAAGTTGTTTGTATGCTATGAGAACTCTCCCCCTCAGCTTCTCTGGGAACTAGATGAAATGCAGATAGGAATCTGCATTTCAGCAGCCCTTTCCAGGTGATTCTTATGCATGATAAGCCTGATACCCACTGACTCTGGTATGACTTCTAGAAGAAAAGCACCATCATTCTGCATTACCATCACTGTAAATTAAAGTGCAAGAAGGCAGTTTATAGGCATAAAAGAACAGCATTATGTAGTGATAAAGGCACTTTCTGATATCTTTGGAAGATTCTGTTGTGTCATGTTTTCTTGGAAACTGTTTTGCTGATGCAGAACATGAGGAGATGCTTTGCTGAGGACAGACACATGGTATTATTCTAGAAGCTGCCTGGAAAGGGGGCATGTGATGTTTTGGTGGAAAAGACATTTGAGAGGGCAGGTAATGTTTGGAAAGGGTATTAAGTATAACCCAACAGAGTGGACGATGCTGTGGTATTGATTTGCCTTGCCACTCTTTGCTAGTCTTATTAGGCTTTATTGATACTGGTCTTCACTGATGATACTGTGGCATTGGTTCAACTTGCCTTCTTCACTGATCTTTTGTATAAAGTGACACACCAAAGAACTTCTTGTGATATTCTGATAGCTTCTTGCCACTTCTGGAAACGTCAGCCTATTGACAAGGTTTCTTATTCATCTAACTGCTATTGCTGATTCATGAATGATGTTTGCCAGTGGACCAAGCTACTGCTACTAATTTGTGTGATCTGAACTGATAATATCATGACAACAAAGATTGGAATCATCCCAAAGAACTATTTCTAAACAGGTCCACATCCTTTTTTGCCTTATTAGCCTTTCCTTTCTATTACCTCTGGTGAGTGGTGGGCTAGAAGGCAGGTTAAGGCATTTAGAAACCCTTATTAAAGTAAGTTTTAAAAAATATAAACCTACTGTACAGAGATCTGAATATTCTAAATTTACATCCCTTGAATATGAGGTCAATACAACAGAATCTCTATGCACCATAACATGATTTCAAGCAAAAGAATGTTGCTTTTGCCAATGTATGCATCTCAATCCCACTGTTCGCACACAACGTACTGTCTTCATTGGTATGAAATTGTTCTTAGTGACCTTTACTCCCCTCCAGGAAATAGATGCTAAGCATCTCTCTGTCTCATGGTACATAAGTTTAAGTGTGTGAAGTTGAGGATAGATGATAGATAAGATGTTTGCTGCATTAAGAGATCATGAACAAAAATTTGGTTTTGGAATAAAAAGTTCTTCCTTCTGATTTTTTTATAGACTAAATCTTAAATTGTGAATGAATCACATTGTCAGGTGATAATGAAGGTCTGTAAGCAAATAAGGAAAAGGGTGGTGGAAATACAAGTAAAAATAAACAATACAGAAGCAGAAGCCTGGAATACAAACTGTACTTCTACATGCCAAGTCCCTGTGATTTTTCCATAGAAGTGGGAAATTTTGCTGAAAAAGATATTGCTGACAAAAGTGAAGACCTGAAAATTAAGCAATTTGTTCAAGTACACAAACTAGAAAACAGGATCCAAGATTCAAATGCAGAAAGGCAAGTTCTGTGCACCACTCTTTACACTCCTCCCTGTGTCGGTGTGCATGGACAGCCTGGGACAGTCCATCCCTGTGTCAGTGTATATGGACAGCCTGGGAGGGTCCATCCCTGTGTCAGTGTGCACGGACAGCCTGGGACAGTCCATCCCTGTGTCAGTGTGTATGGACAGTCTGGGAGGGTCCATCCCTGTGTCAGTGTGCACGGACAGCCTGGGACAGTCCATCCCTGTGTCAGTGTGCACGGACAGCCTGGGACAGTCCATCCCTGTGTCAGTGTGTATGGACAGCCTGGGACAGTCCATCCCTGTGTCAGTGTGCACGGACAGCCTGGGACAGTCCATCCCTGTGTCAGTGTGTACGGACAGCCTGGGACAGTCCATCCCTGTGTCAGTGTGCACGGACAGCCTGGGACAGTCCATCCCTGTGTCAGTGTGCACGGACAACCTGGGACAGTCCATCCCTGTGTCAGTGTGCACGGACAGCCTGTGACAGTCCATCCCTGTGTCAGTGTGCACGGACAGCCTGGGACAGTCCATCCCTGTGTCAGTGTGTACGGACAGCCTGGGACAGTCCATCCCTGTGTCAGTGTGTACGGACAGCCTGTGACAGTCCATCCCTGTGTCAGTGTGCACGGACAGCCTGTGACAGTCCATCCCTGTGTCAGTGTGCACGGACAACCTGGGACAGTCCATCCCTGTGTCAGTGTGCACGGACAGCCTGGGACAGTCCATCCCTGTGTCAGTGTGTACGGACAGCCTGGGACAGTCCATCCCTGTGTCAGTGTGTATGGACAGCCTGGGAGGGTCCATCCCTGTGTCAGTGTGCACGGACAGCCTGGGACAGTCCATCCCTGTGTCAGTGTGCACGGACAGCCTGGGACAGTCCATCCCTGTGTCAGTGTGTATGGACAGCCTGGGACAGTCCATCCCTGTGTCAGTGTGTACGGACAGCCTGGGACAGTCCATCCCTGTGTCAGTGTGCACGGACAGCCTGGGACAGTCCATCCCTGTGTCAGTGTGCACGGACAGCCTGGGACAGTCCATCCCTGTGTCAGTGTGCACAGACAGCCTGGGACAGTCCATCCCTGTGTCAGTGTGTATGGACAGTCTGGTACAGTCCATCCCTGTGTCATTGTGCACAGCCCACCTGGGGACAGCTCACGGACACTTCTGTGAACTTAAGTCAGTGATTGCAAATGTTTTAAAATGGCAATATTCCAAAGCATATTTGCTTTGGTCACATGATTCACATTCCCTCTTCTAGCTACTCTTCCTTTCTGTGTGTGCCTGAGTTTGAATCCCCAGTGCCCATGTAAAAGCTGGGCATGACTTTCATGTACCTTTAATCCAGACATTGGAGGCAGAGTCAAACATGTCCTGAAAGCTTGGTGGCCAGCTAGTCTAGACATCAGGGTGTCTAGGTATATTTGTATATTGTACACTTATGTGGCTTCATGGGTGTGTATGCCTGTGAACATGCATGTGAAGTATATTTATATAATCGTGCATGTGTGTCTCTATGTGGGTGCACCTGTGAACATGCATTTGGAAAATCATGATGGGACATTAGGTGTCTTCCTTCATCTATTTCTGCCTTACTTCCTTGAGACAGTGCTTCTCACTGAATCAGAAGCCCACCCTGATGTCTAGACTAGCTGGCCACCAAGCTTTCAGGACATGTTTGACTCTGCCTCCAATGTCTGGATTAAAGGTACATGAAAGTCATGCCCAGCTTTTACATGGGCACTGGGGATTCAAACTCAGGCACTCATGCTTACAGAGTAAGCACTCTTACATACTGAACAATCTTCCCAGCCCTATGTTTGACTTTTACAGCTAATTCTCAGGTGCTCTGTGGCCTATTCATCTAAGAAACTAAATGGTGCAAAGTGAGCTGATGTATGTAGAACAATTTTAAAGCCCTACAGCATCATGCGCATTGAGGACATTTAAGCTGTTTATTAAACTGATTTTATTCTAAGGATTTGGGCAGCTGGAAAATCGTCTCCTAAGATACTTTGAAATAAGCAGTTACCCCTATAAGGATTGAGACACTATGGTATCATTAAACAGACACATCTAACTGATGTAATTCAATTATAATGTCATCATTCCATAAACAGACATAATAGTATAGAAGCTGGGTGCTTCCCCGTTAGACTCTGCTCTTAGCTTTGGATCTCACCTCATCCATGCTCACCACTGGTCTTCTTCCTGATCTACACATCAGAGCTGTGTCCCCATGCCACCTCATATAGCCCATCTGCCTCTTTGACCTCTCAAACAAAGCCTACTAAAAGTCCAACTTTCTAGCTACCTCTCAGCTTCTCTGTGTGGTACTCTTCTGCCTCTGAAGCAACAGGCAGATGGCATTTAGACATTCCAGGGAGATAGTTACCCTCTTCCTCCAAATCCTCGGTTCACAGTTCTCTGCACTGTCCAGCTTCTGTTAGCCTACTCCTTCCTCCCAAGCAGAACTCTTTCCCCTTCCCACCACAAGCACTAGCTGACCTGCTCTTACACACACACACACACACACACACACACACACACGCACACACACACACACACACACACACACACACACACGCACACATGTGCGCACTCATAAGAGCATTTGAAAAGCCTGGAGAAGGCTCTGCCTTTCACACCAGACATACCACCCCTACTCCCATCATCTTTTTAATATGTCCAAGGAAAGTGGGCCTCAGTGCTACTGGTAGACAAGTCCCAAGGGGCAACCCAGCTGGAGGCTTTGCAAAGAGAGGAACTTGGGTACAAAGTATAAACTGGCATGGCCCAGGCAGCTACAAAGGCAGGCTGGACCAAGTGGACAGTTATGTAGACCAGTGTGTGATGAGTAGTGACAAGCTATCATGTCATTTCTGACACTCCATAGATATAGAGAAAGGGACAAGAGAGAGTGGAGCGATCCACCAGAGTCAGACACCTGTGGATAAGGCAGAAGAGATGGGAAAAAGTCTCTCACATCTTCTTTTGGGAGGTGAGACTCAAACACAAATGATAACGTCATTTATTTCTCCAAAGATGAAGCATGAAGAACAATGGCAAGAATCCTAGTTCCCATTTTCTAATCATTTAACTTTCAAACAAATGGGAGGTCATTTTGTTAAAAGTCAGCTCCCAGAAGTGAATTTTTAGAAGTTTTTGATGATGCTTCTCTATCTCTAAATCTGAGTGATGCAGTTTTGAAGCCTGCAGTATCAGATGACAAGATACAGTACTGGCTTCAGCTCCTGCTAATTAAACGAATCAATTAAGAGGCTGCGGCTGCAACTGTGTGGCTGCTGTTCGATGGTAGCAATAACAACCCCACAGGGAGGTCTTTCTCGGCATTAAAATGCTGTCCTCCACAACTCCATCTGATATTATTAGAAATGGTTATTTCTGTCTTGCTGTCATATTAGTAGCAAAGGCAAATTATGGAAATATGCAAACCAGGATGGTCCCAGTATGGGATCAGGTTGGGTTTTCAGCCTCCAAGGGAACGATTGCAGAAACTCCAAAGTTCCCCAAAGTTCCTTAATGGAATGGATAAATCTCTCAGCACAGCATCCATTTACAAGCTAGGTAAGGGTCACATATTTACATTCCTTCCCGCTAAGCTGATACGATTCAACTAGATGAATTATCATATTAAGTTTACCCTCCTGAGTTAAACTGATGGAGTTCAAAATTGTTTCCGATGGTTGTCATTAATCGCTGTTACTCCTTAAACCCTTACTTTGAAATCTAATTGTGCTGGTGTGCCAAGGGTCGTATTAATAGTCTCCTTAATGGTAAATCGTTGTAAAACATGTTTATTCTACTGATGTTATCACTCAAGCTTTCAAGGCTAATAAGAAATAAACTATATTTATTATCAATAAAAACTTAATTTAAAATGTACAATTGGAGATTCAAATTAGCTTTGAGAACTTCAGCATCATTTGGTTTCATTAAGATTTCTGGCTAAGCATCAAAGACAGAAACTGAGAGTTTCTCAAACCCTTGGTGAATGTTAACACCATAGCTATCGGGAGAGGCTGTTGAAGAAATTGGTGTGGTGTTTCCAAGATGGGGAGAATTAGTCTCAGTGAGATATGCTTGTCTTTTACTGCAGTGCTTCAAAAATGAAATAGAAACAATGATTAGAATTTAAATAATAAACATAATGGTAACTCCCAAACTTTTAAATAAAAAAAAAATCATCCTTATTGTTTAGCATAAGAATTCTGATTTAGCAAAAGACTGCCTTTTAAGTTTCTTTCTTAGCTTGGACTATCTGGTGCATAGACTCACAGCTCAACCAAGGATGTGGAACACAAGCAACTCACAATGAGAAATAGGCACCTCTGTTCTAAGGAAAATTCTGGGACACTAGCTCACTAAGTGGTATCTGCACTAACTATTTGTGTTTCCTGCCTGGTCATGACAGGACTCAGAGGTAGGAACTTTGGGAGATGATGAGACCTAATTAGAGGAGGTCCTGAAGGGGCTCCAAGGATCAACTTCATAAGAAAACATGCGCTCCCACCCCACCTGCCTTGTGAAGACAGAGAAACAAGGAGAAAATCCAATCATCAATGTCTGCAGAGAGCTCCCTTGGTTATGCAGTTAAGAATTTGATCTGATTGTACTGTGATGGTTACTAGCTTGACTTTAAAGACAAGTAAGACCTGATTTTGATCCAGGTCTGTCAGTTAATTTGCACCAGGTGGTCATTCAATCCCTCCATGCTTACTTAGTTCTGAAACCTAGGCACATCTCCCCTCAGCATCTCATGCATCTGAGTAGAGGAGGTAGCTCCTGTTATGGGGGGGATAACAACAGGCATGAGAATACTTGTAGAAATAAATGGCCATATCCAAATGAGGCATTAGAAAAGTAGACCTACGAAGAAATGACCTAAGAGAACATATTTTTATGTAAATGGTCATTTTAAATTTTCATACATGTCAAATGATCCTTCCTGTCTATATAAAGTATACTGGGATGAACAATGTCATTTAAAATGCATAAAACTGGTAACCCAAAACATACAGGAACTCCAGGACCCAATGAGAAGACCAAACCTAAGGATTATAGGTATAGACGAGAGTGAAGATTTCCAACTTAAAGGGCCAGTGAATATCTTCAAAAAATTATAGCAGAAAACTTCACTAACCTAGAGAAAGAGATGCCCATGAACATACAAGAAGCCTTCAGAACTTCAAACAGACTGGACCAGAACAGAAAATCCTCCCAGCACATAATAATCAAAACACCAAACTCACTACACAAAGAAAGAATATTAAAAGCAGTAAGGGAAAAGGGGCAAGTAACTTATAAAGACAGACCTATCAGAATCACACCAGACTTCTCACCAGAGACGATGAAAGCTAGAAGATCCTGGGCAGACCTCATACAGACCCTAAGAGAACACAAATGCCAGCCCAGGCTACTATACCCAGCAAAACTCTCAATCATCATAGATGGAGAAACCAAGATATTCCATCATAAAACCAAATTTGCACAATATCTGTCCACAAATACAGCACTACAAAGGATAATTGATAGAAAATGCAAACACAAGGAGGGAAACTACACCCTAGAAAAAACAAGAAAGTTATCTTCTTCCAACAAACCCAAAAGAAGATACCCACACACACATAAAAATAACATCGAAAATAACAGGAAGCAACAATCACTATTCCTTAATATCTCTTAACAACAATGGACTCAACTCCCCAATAAAACGACATAGACTAACAAAATATTTCTCATGTAAATCTTCAATTTTATCAGAAAATGTTTGTAATTCCCCTTTTAATTAATTTAGTAATTTCTTTTACGTCTACCATTTTATCTGCATTATTTTTCATGATAATCTTCAATTTTAACATGTCTTTCCATATACTTCCTCCATTTTATCAGAAATGTTTCCAGTGTCAATCTTTGATTTTATCACAAATGTTTCTCATTTCCATCTTCAATTAATTTAGAAAGAGTTTTTACATCAACCATTTTTTATGTAAAAATTTTCCATGAAATAGTCAATTTTAACGTGTTTGTCTATTTCTTGAATTTTACCAGAAATATTTTCCATGTAAATCTTCAATGTTATCTGAAAATGTTTATAATTCCACCTTCAATCAA